>OY757541.1:40946014-41028514 GCA_963584105.1 Alviniconcha strummeri
TCTCCCCGGCCACTGCTCGAGTGACAACCGTGAGGCAAGTGACACGGCGTTAAACTTACACAAGTTTACCCACCGCTGTCTAACCTTTCCAACCTCCTTCTCCACCTCTTTGTTAGAGAGGGCGTGGTTATGTGACAGCAACTGTAGTAAATAACCCCATTTGTACGTAAAGAGCACGACTTTAGAGAAGACCATGATGAATACTTTCTAGAGGGTCCAGTAATTTATATGACAGGAAGACGCGTCTCTGCCGAGTCCTAAACGTAATTATTTCTCGTCGGGACGCCAGTTTGTGCGTGATACGAACTCGAGCACGATTAAAACAGTGTGTCTGTGTCTATATATATAATAGAGAGGGGGCGAGACAGACAGACAGACAGACAGAGACAGAGAGTAAAACAACAGTCCGAACATGTCCAGGTTTAAAACCTTCATTCCATATTATTTTTCGTCCAACAAATAGGCTTCCCACAACAAGTGTACAAACACACACACACACACACACACACACACACACACACACACACACACACACACACACACACACACGCGCGCGCGCGCGCGCGCGCGCACACACACTTGTGCTTTGAAGATTTGTTTCGCCCCGATCTTCGCCGTCCGGAGGTGACCGCCGCTCTTTGCAAACACTGCACTGAGGGGACAGCGATATGGACGTGCAAGTTGACAGCGCAGGACATGACCTAGCTGCACCTAACTTCAAGCAAAACATTCAAGCACGGTCCTGAACGTTTTCGGCACAGCTGTCGCAAGACGGCAACTGCAGCAGATCAATAAAATCACTGATCTAAGTTGCTCTCTTTTCGCTCTCTCTCTCTCTCTCTCTCTCTCTCTCTCTCTCTCTCTAAGTTGCTCTCTTTTTGCTTTTGCTCTCTCTCTCTCTCTCTCTTTGCTTTTGCTCTCTGTCTCTCGTTCGAGTTCTCTGTCTCTCTCTTTTTAACCGCTTGTAATGTGATTCAGCCTGACGCTGACGCGTGCATAAGAGACAGTGGCGTGATTTGCCGGCACAGACATGATGCGTTCACTTCCGATTCTGTCTGGGTTGTCTGTCTTCTTGACAGTTAAGGCCCAGACAACCGTGAAGGTCATATTCCGATTCAGTCTTGGCTGTCTGTCTTCTTGACAGTCAACCGTGAAGGTCATATTCCGATTCAGTCTTGGCTGTCTGTCTTCTTGACAATCAGCCGTGAAAGTCATATTCCGATTCAGTCTTGGCTGTCTGTCTTCTTGACAGTCAGCCGTGAAGATCATATTCCGATTCAGTCTTGGCTGTCTTCTTGACAGTCAACCACAAAGGTCATATTCCGATTCAATCTGGGCTGTCTGGATCCATTCAACCATGTAGGTCGTATTCCGATTCAATCCTGGGTGTTTGTCTTGACAGTCAACACCCAGCCAACCACGAAGGCCATATTCCGATTCAATCCGGGGTGTCTGTCTTGACGGTCAACGCCTAATCAACCGCGAAGGTCATAATAAGGGTCACAGGTAAGTGTCTGAGTCACTGTTCACGACACACAACTTTGTGTAAAAAGAAGTTGGCGGGGGGGGGGGGGAGGAAGGGGTGGGGTGGGGGGGGGGTTGCAGTAAAATTGGATGAAATATTGAGTGTGTGTGTGTGTGTGTGTGTGTGTGTGTGTGAGAGAGAGAGAGAGAGAGAGAGAGAGAGAGAGAGAGAGAGAGAGAGAGAGAGAGAGAGAGAGAGAGAGCTGGATTCTTCATCTGTATCATAATTTTTTTCACTTTAAAAAAATACTCGATGGGTGTATGTGTGTACAAAAAGACCGAGTGATAAGTGATAGAACTGGAAGCCCCAAGTAATTATCATGTTATGCCATTTTGTCATGTTTGTGAGTGAAAAACAAATTTACATTGATTCATATTATCATCCTGCCACTGGACCAGTTAAAAAGCATTCCAGTCTAAAAACTGGCTGTAAACCTCTGCGTGTGCGTGTGTGTGTGAGCGTGCATGTGTGTGAGCGTGCGTGCGTGCGCGTGCATGCGAGAGTGCGTGTGTGTGTGTGTGTGTGTGTGTGTGTGTGTGTGTGTGTGTGTGTGTGTGTGTGTGTGTGTGCGTGCATGTGAGAGTGTGTCAGTGCAAAAATATCATGCATGATGCTCTTCTCAGAAAGTTGCATGACATTATACTGCCATTTCAAATGGTAGCACAAATTTATTTGTTCTGGTGATGACATACATATCACACCAACGATACTGTACTTTGTGCAAGCTGGGTATAGTTGAGCAGATCATTTAAAGAACAGAAATAAAACAATGCATGCCCCCAAACAACTGCATATAGATTGTACATATATACTGGCAAGTATTTTCTTGAAACATTCACATTTAGTCAATAAAACATTTTACTCCAAATCATGCATGCTAACAGTTTTGTGTGTAAAATGTACACAGATAAGCATATTCACACAAACAGTAAATTTCATTACACAGGTAATCAAAATTAAAGTGACATGGGCCTGCCAACCTGTCCAACACAGCAACATAGGTTAGAAGAAAACAAAACAAACAACTCACCCCAAAACACAGTTATGTCAATAAAAAAAAAAAAAAAAAAAGTCTGAACACATAACAACAAATCAAGACTAATAATACGGAAACTTCAACAATATACAATTGTTCAACAAAAGAATAGTAAGGCCCAGAAGTGTGGGGTTTGAAACTAGCACCTTCTGCATATAACAAGGCTACATTCCCACTACACCATCACAGACACTGTTGTCAAATGATTATTTTTCTCTTTTTTTTTAATTTTTAATTGTACACTTGAAGAAAGGAAACAATCAGTAGATGCCATATAACGCTGCAAGGACCAGATGAACTTCAAAGCATGAACCATGGTGCAGTATGATGCTAACCTTACAAGCACAGGATGAACTTCATAGCATCAACCATGGTGCAGTATGATGCTAACCTTACAAGCACAGGATGAACTTCATAGCATCAACCATGGTGCAGTATGATGCTAACCTTACAAGCACAGGATGAACTTCATAGCATCAACCATGGTGCAGTATGATGCTAACCTTACAAGCACAGGATGAACTTCATAGCATCAACCATGGTGCAGTATGTTGCTAACCTCACAAGGACAGGATGAACTTCATAGCATCAACCATGGTGCAGTGTGACGCTACATAGCATCAACCATGGTGCAGTATGACGCTACATAGCATCAACCATGGTGCAGTATGACGCTACATAGCATCAACCATGGTGCAGTATGACGCTACATAGCATCAACCATGGTGCAGTATGATGCTAACCTTACAAGCACAGGATGAACTTCATAGCATCAACAATGGTGCAGTATGACGCTACATAGCATCAACCATGGTGCAGTATGACGCTAACCTTACAAGCACAGGATGAACTTCATAGCATCAACAATGGTGCAGTACAACGCTATCCTCACAAGGACCAGATGAACTTCATAGCATCAACCATGGTGCAGTATGATGCTAACCCTGTAAGCACAGGATGAACTTCATAGCATCTACCATGGTGCAGTATGATGTTAACATCACAAGGACAGGATGAACTTCATAGCATCAACCATGGTGCAGTATAATGCTAACCCTGTAAGCACAGGATGAACTTCATAGCATGAGCCATGGTGCAGTCTGAAGATGACCTTGTAATGACAGGACAATCTCTACAGCATCAATTATGTTACAGTCTGATGCTGACATTGCAGGCACAGGATGATTTTTATATTATGGTACAGCCTGAAGCTAACCTCAAAGGACAGGATGATTTTTACATCAGTTATGGTACAATCTCATACTGATTTTACAAGGACAGGATGATTTTCACATCAATTATGGTACAGTCTATGCTGACTTTGCAAGGACAGGATGATTTTTACATTAATTATGGTACAGTCTGATGCTGACTTTACAAGGACAGGATAATTTTGACATCAATTATGGTACAGTCTGATGCTGATTTTGCAAAGACAGGATGATTTTTACATCAATTACGGTACAGTCTGATGGATGCTAACCTTGTAATGACAGGACGATCTCTACAGTATCAATTATAGTACAGTCTGATGCTAACCTTGTAATGACAGGACAACCTCTACAGCATCAATTATAGTACAGTCTGATGCTAACCTTGTAATGACAGGACAACCTCTACAGCATCAATTATAGTACAGTCTGATGCTAACCTTGTAATGACAGGACAACCTCTACAGCATCAATTATAGTACAGTCTGATGCTAACCTTGTAATGACAGGACAACCTCTACAGCATCAATTATGGTACAGTCTGATGCTAACCTTGTGATGACAGGATGAATTTCATAATACCAACCATAGTACAACCTGATGCAGTATAACCTCAGTAAGTAAACATGGTGCTTAACGTACACAAGGCTTATTAGGGGGTGTGGAGGTGGGGGGAGAGGTATATTATATACATATTGCCACACTGTCACCACCAGAATGACTTCTGCATTAAGGTGGGCAGCAATGAGAGCCATTTTAATGTTTCATTAATTGTGAAGGACAAAGTCACAAGACAGTGTCCACATACCACTTTAAAGAGAAAGGAGCGCCGAAGCGGATTTGAATTGAGGTCCCTTTGCTTACCAGCCTAATGCCTTACCGCTAGCCCAAACCGGCGCATATATAACCTCAGAAGAAAAGGATGAACTTATAAATTATACCACCCATGGTATTGCCTGGTGCTGTCTAGCTCTGCAGCAGTGGGGTGAACTTTGTCATGGTATCAACTGTGGTACAACCTGACGTCATGTAACACTGCATGGACAGGGTACACTTCATAGCATCAACCACAATTCTCCCATCTTCATCCTGGGAGGGAAAGCAGTTTCAAGCATTTCAAATGCCAGGTTTTGCATGTTAATTAAATCAAGATTGTTGTCATGACACCAACAGAGCAGATAAGAGCTATAAAAACAACAACAACAACAAAACTTGCTTTTTGAGATATGACCGACAGCTGAAATACATGCGCATACATGTATGCATGCACCTACTCACGCTCACACAAGCATGCATGCAAGGGGAACTAACACATGCAGGACAAAGGATCAGTTCTAGTTTCTGCTCAATCTGTCTACTGGTTACGTCCAGAAGAAAAGAAAAAAAAAAATGATGCCCACTAGATTATGACTGAAACATGTGAAAGCTCTACACACTTGGTTAAAAAGAAATAACAGAAGAAATGAGTATTTCATCAGTACTGATGAAGCGTGTCATAAAGCACATGCAAAGTTCAATTTCAATGTTAAAAACAAAACAAAAATCACATATTTGTATTATTTCCATGTGTGTGTGTGTGTGTTTATATGTATACACTATGTAAAATTTAAAAAGATATAAAAACTGACAGCACAGTTTAAGGATGCAGCTTTATAAGGATATGTAAGAATAAAAAACAGCCAGTACTTCACTGCTTGTACTCTGAGACTGGTGAAATGCTTTTGGAAATGGTACCTGTCCAGTGCCCTGTGGTTACAAAAGACAACCAAGCCCAAGACATAATACAGGACAAAATACCAACAGATACAGATCACACATATTGTACCATAATGTACACAATAATAACCCTACCATTTCAAAACAGTAATATGGTACTAAAGTGTCAATAATGGATCAGTTTTACCCTCAATAATCTTTCCTCAGCATCACAGGTATACCAATACCCATGCGGAAAATACTGAATGGGTAACAGCAGACAGCACCCCTAGCACTGACTGCAGAACATCAGAGGTGGCAAGAGAAACAGACCATGCAACCCATTTGTCATCACTCATCCTCAGCAAATATTGCCATTTTCCCCAACGATACGACAACCACATTTCCTTCCAGACATGTGTATGCATGTATTTTATTGGACGTCTGGGAAAGTGGGAGGGAGGAGTGTTATAACTCACATAATTAGTATTACTATTTAATACTTTGTTAATCCCTTGTGGGAAATTCATGTTGCCTTACCATGGTAAGGCTACAGCAGCAACAAGAGCAAATCTACCCATTCATACCAGCACGTGCAGTATTTTCAAGCGTCCAAACAGTGGCTGCCAGCATTTGGGAATTTTTAACACACACACACACACACACACACACCCACACACCCCCACAATGTTGATGCATGCAATTGCACACATGCGCTATACAAACACCACACCGAAAGCCGACTCTGGGAGAAAAATCCCATGCCGCACTGGAGTATCGAACTCGGACAGCGCTGCACCCGGCTTTTTGGTCCGACACTCTACTGGCTGAGCAGTGCCGGCCCCTACAAACAATCAGCTTGTGCAAAGCTAATGCAAAATGTTCTGACCCCCAAGACTGGCCTGGGCCAGCATGTGCACAGCATTCAGATCAGCCTCCGTCAGGCCAGACGGCTCTCCTGACAGACACTCCACCTCGTACTGCACGGGCACGGCCTCCTGCTGCAGCAAGACCTCCGGCGGGGCGTGCTGCAAGGTGTGGTGCAGTGACTGCAGGCCGGGGGCAGTGGTGGTGACTGGGAGGTGGTGAGAAAGAGAGGGGGCAGTGAGGGGCAGCTGGGCCTGCGTCAGGATGTGGACAGTGGTGTGGCCAGACTGGGGGAGGGTGCGAGTGTGGGCCTGGTATGTCTCCAGGTCCGTCACAATCTGATGGTCGCTGATGGTGATGCCGCCGCTGCCGTCATTCGGGATGCTGTTGCCAGCGTGGTCGCTGATGGTGATGTGGCTGGCTCCGTGCTCGCTGATGGCAATGTGGCTGGCCGCCTGCTGATGCTCCTCCTCGCTCCACTGAATGACGCTGATGTTGCTGGTAACGGGGATGTCGATGTTCTGCAGCAGCTGAGGCTGGTGCAAATGAAGCTGGTCGGCTTGGCCATGGTGCTGCAGGATGTGAGGCAGAAGCTGTTGCTGATGCTCCTGCTGCAGCTGTTCTTGTGCCTGCTGCTGCTGCACCTGTGCATGCTGTTTGGAAGTCATTTTGAACTCTTCCGAGTGGGTCCCTGCCATGTGTGTGGCAAGGTATTCCTTGCGCGTGAACTCCTTGCAGCATAGCTCGCACTCATACTTGCGGGGGTTGGAATGGGATTGTTCATGCCACTTCAGGCTCCCTGCATAATAAGAAAAAGAAAAAAGGTCAAGTTATCACATAAACAATCCGCCGTTCCACTATGTTCATGCCACTGTGCATGCCACTTCAGGCTCCCTGCATAATAAGCAGAGAGAAAAAAAAGGTCAAACTGTCACAGAAACAATTCCCCATTCCACTTTGTTCATGCTACTGTTCATGCCACTTCAGGTTCCCTGTATAATAAGGAGAGAAAAAAGGTCATCACATAAACAATCCCCCATTCCACTAAGCAGACCAGCCTACCCCTTCATTACACATTACATGTATATAAGTTTTATAACAGTTTTATAAATGCCAAATGTGAAGAGAAAAACAAACAAAAAACTAACGCAAGTGTGAACTGTGCATGTTTAGCATTATTTGTCAGGATAAAAGAAAAGGTACAGAACCATGGCAATACAAAAGCTGACCCATATCAGAAGTCACTCATATTAATTTTCTGTACTACCAGCGACACCATTCACGAGTAACAACTCAATCTAATGGCTAAATGCCAGTGATCTGAGAGACTGAAAGGGACATTGCACAAGATCACAGAACTGGAGTGTTTTTTAGTACTCTGAAACTGGTTCACCTGAAAATGGTACAAGCACAAGGAATGACCGGCACAACATTGATAATGTGGACATTTAATTACCTACTGCTTCAGCAAAAGAATATTTTCAGTATGACAATTCAAGTTGCCAGTAACAAACAAACAACAAGTTAAAACCTAAGGAACTTTCAAAAATCTGAAAGAATGACTGCTAACATTCTAATATAAGATCCAAACACATAAAAAAATTCAAAAGAACACTTATTTATTATGACATTATTTTTACATTTATTAGCATTGTGTTGTCTATGACATAATAAATAAGTGTTCTTTTGATTTTTTTATGTGTTTGAATCTAAGGAACTTTCAAGCAGCTATCACTGATTTGTGTGTGTGTGTGTGTGTGTGTGTGTGTGTGTGTGTGTGTGTGTGTGTGTGTGTGTGTGTGTGTGTGTGCAGTTCAAAACTGACTTGCAGCAGTGAAGACTTTGCCACAGTGTTTACACATGTACACTTTGGGCACAGCTGGGTGCTTGAACTCCTTGTGTTTGTCCAGTCGATTCTGGGTGAGGAACTCTCGACTACATTTGTCACATGGCAAGGGCTTCAGCTTCGTTTTGCTGTGTGTCTTCAGGTGGTACTTGAATGATGTGCTTCGGAAGAACTCTCGTCCACACTGGTTGCATCTGCACATCACCAAAACTCATAAAGATAGGTGTGAATAATCTACAGTATTCTCTTTATATAATAAATCTACAAATTATATACCATGATAAAAAGGTCCCTCCACAGCCCAGGTACTATTTTGCACATGTGACTGTTTTCCAGCATACAATATACATGAATACATGCATGAGCAGTTTTCCCAAACAAGGACGAGTTGTTAGACAGGTTCTGACTGAACTGAAACTACAATCCTTGTGAAATAAAGTTTTCCAGTTTGAGTTCAGGTTCTCCACCATTCATACACCTACTCAGTGACTTCATGGATTTGATCTTGCCACAATACATATAGATTATTGTCATCTTTTAAAGCCAAACTGAAAACCTTCCTCTTCTCACAATATTTCCATCCTAACTAATATCAGTACCCAGTTTCTGCCAGTCAGTGTGTGTGTGTGTGTGTGTGTGTGTGTGTGTGTGTGTGTGTGTGTGTGTGTGTGTGTGTGTGTGTGTGTGTGTGTTTGTAGTGCATTTTTGTTGTTGTTGTTTTTGGTATAATACTTTATGTAAATTGTTTTGGTAGGACTATGCTCTACATGTGTATAGAATATCACATTTAGGTTAATATGTATGTGAGTGCTCAGGGCGTTGATGAGCACATGATAAATGTACACTATTATTATTATTAAATAATCTTCACACTGACTAGTGAATACAATCACATTCACTTTAGCTTTGCCGATGTCAATGTGTCATGTAAAAAACACACAAAACAATGACTCTGCCTGGGAAATATATACAATGTACAAACTACTCATCTTACTGTAGCAGCTTTTATTTGTAGCCACTGTCATAAAGGCATGCATGGATTGGAGAAAACACTCAACTCTTCCACTTAGTTGTCACTGACATGTGAAACCTAACAAGCCAGCAGTTTCTGCCTAACTTGAATCACTTCCAAACAGCTAAAACAAAAATTATATATATATATGCCCCCCCCCCCCCACACAAAATCAGAATACAGCTGCTGACATGGGTTAGGAGGAGGGATCACTTACAGGTAGGGTTTGACTCCTGTGTGTTTCCTGGTATGCACCTGAAGACTTTTGCTGGTGGTAAATGACTTGCCGCATGTAGAACAACTAAATGGCTTGACCCCAGTGTGTTTGTACAGGTGTACTGCAAGCATCACATGTACAACAGTTCCATAAACAACAATCATTTAAATTTCCCTTAAAACAATGTCTATAAAGAACAAAAAAATACTAATGCATACAGTGACTCAGCCACAACCCCAAAACATCCCCAAATTCTGCTCCTCCCTTCAACAAGCATAAAAAAGCAAATAACTGCTCAGTCAACCAACACTGACGATCACGCACCCGTAGAGAAATATAGGAAGATTAAAAATGTCACGTTGTTAATTTTTTGTCAGATTGTTTACATGTGCTTGCTCTGGCAGTCCTCTGCTTTGCTTTTTTTGCTATTGGTTAACCATTGAAATAAATTGGCTAATTCAGAAAAGTAAGGACTGCTCAGTTTACATCTGTCCACACATATCAGTTAAGAGGCACACATGTATCACTGTCACTCAAACTGAATTCAAACTGCTGAAATAAGCTAAGGCGAGAATCTTTAATTAATTAATACTAATACTAACAACAACAAAAAGAGTATACCTTGAAATGAAAGTGCTATGAGTAATGACTAGCAAGTTGTTACAGTCCATAACAAGAACTGCTGCGTACTTTTGAAAAACCTATTGTTCCTGAAAACAATCCCAACATTCTGAATTCTGCATGGTCACTTCCCTTTCAGAATAACAAAGCACAGTAAGCAGGCTCCAAGTCAGTTTTCACTATTGTGCACACTCAACAGCACCATGCAGCAAAGTCGCGATACAATAGCAGCAGTCTCAGAATACCCTTCAGCACTTTCAGTTTCACTTTCCCACAGTTTTCATCAACGTTTCATCCAGAGAACCGTGAACTTCAATTCTGGTGCAGAATTTGACATCAGAGTGAGTTCAAACAACTTGTGAATTAAGAGCATGAAGGAAATGCCAGAACCATCATGTCCAGACTCTGGTCATAATATATACTCCCATGTTTCTCACCTGCATCAATAAGAACAACCATCTCACCTCTATATGCCACATGACCACTGATGAACTTCCCGCAGTGCTGACACTTGTGTGCATCTTTACGACTGCGAACATTCCCAAATGGAGACAGTCCCACGGAGCCTTGGTTGTCATTCTCTTGCTGCATACCTTTCAAGGAACAGAAAATTGGTTTGTATGAGGTCATTCAACTGCCATCATCTTGCACATGTTTCATGCTGATGCAACAGGAAACTGGTTTGTGCAAGCATATTTGACTGTCACTGTCTTGCATGGAAAGAGAAGAACGAGACAAAGACAGAAAGTGAGAGACACACACAGTGTGTATGCACATCTCTGTCAACAGTATGTGTGTGTATGTGCGTAGAGAAGGAGGGAGTGCATGCATATGTGTGTGTGTGTGGAGGAGGGGGGGAGTGCATGCATATTTGTGTGTGTGTGTGTGTGTGTGTGTGTGTGTGTGTGTGTGTGTGTGTGTGTGTTTCTAAAAAATCTAAAATAAAATCAGCAAGTTACACCACTCACTAATAATAGTCTCCACAACTTGAACCACATCCTTGTCCACTTCTCTGTTTACTCGTGCCTTTCCAGCAACTGACAGAGGTTGTTTGATTCCTGTCTGCGAGGATTGACTCATGTCAGCCTCTCCATCCGTCTCTTTTTCCCCTGGTGCTGTGATGGACTCTTCTTCTGCCTCTCCACGTCCTGCATCTACAAGAAGACAGTTAAAATTTCATTCTGAAACAACACACTTAAGCCGCTAGGTTTCAACTACTCACCACCACAGGCAACTGTGGACAAAAAGAGCTGCTTGTTCTGTTGGTCCCAGCCGAGTGAGGGCTGAAAAAACAGCAGAACCCTTTTCCAGAGAGACTCCTTTAAGGTCAACGTTTGCTTCAAACTAAGATATCTGTATTTTCCTTCGCTGTTTTGTTCTTTTTCAACCACTTTCTACCAAACAGAAGCAATTTTGATGGGCCCAGACACTGCCCTGAGGGCCTTCTACACACCCTGAGCATCGCTTTCATGCACTTTCCTCCAAACTCTGCCAGAATTGGTGACACCACGGATGGGGAACTCTTTATCTCCGCGCAGCTGTTCACCGACGCTGTCAGCACCCTCCGAAAGATTCGGGTATTAATAAGACCGTGAAAGCAACAGAGTAGCAAAGCACACACATAAACATGAGGTGCATCTGCCCCAGGTACAAAATGAGTTCCGCCTCTATTCAAAAATGTTTTTGGTTTTAATTCTGCTAGCATAAGCAACAGGAGCAGTTATAAAAGAAACACGTAAATATAATCTGAGCTGTCTATTCCAAACTTACTGCCATCTGAGCACCAAGGAAAAACAGTCCATTAGTTGACAGTTTTCCAGGAACTATGGTGTAACCAATTGTGGCTGTGGTTGGAGGAAGAATGTCGTAAACCAGTGCTTGGAGTTTGGGTGTTCTAGTGAATACCTTTGGAAATCAGATATTTATGCCATTTGTGGCTCTCAGAAATAAATAATGTGACGCTTAATATTTCATTGTAATAACTTATTGTTATTGTATGCTGCTGAAAAAGCTGTATGAAGGAAAAAAGGTTCATGCTTCCATAATAACTGTTAAGTGTATTATCCACATTTTGTTCAAGTTGGGGTTGAGGAGTTTGTGCATATATCAAACTGTACTTTTTACCTTGTTTTGACAGCACCAAAGACTGTAATGATTCAAAGGGGAACAACAACAAAATACTCACTGACTTCCAACCCTGTGATGAGACTTGTGTCCAGTTTAGGGATCATCTGAAACATCCAGTCAAAAAGAATGAACAATGCTGCTTGCCTGCCAGTGTACAAAATAGAATCTATCAAAGCAGTCTTTGGGTTGTTTCTCACAGCTAGCAAGGCAGCTGACTTCACAGATAACAGTGCAGCTGATTTCATCAGCAGTCCCACAGATATTTGCCATGGTCACTTCCCAGAGCTAACAACACAGATAGTTTCATCAAGAGTCCAACAAACATCTGTCAGGTATATTTTCCACAGCTAACAACCCAGGTCATTTCATCAAAAGTCCCACAAACAACTGCATGGTCTGTTTCACATACTGAAGAGTCTGACAACCAACTTTTCGGTCTGTTTCCCATAGCTAGCAGTACAGATAGTTTCATCAAGAGTCCTCTAACTTTCAGGTCTGTTTCCCAAAGCTAACAGCACAGGTAGTGTCATCCAGAGTCCTACAACGTCCAGGTCTGTTTCCGACAGCTAACAGTACAGGTGGTTTCATCACCAGTCCCACGTGTCTGTTTTCAAGAAGTCTAAGCACAGGTGCCCATGGCTCACAATTATATTACTATTTGAATAAACAACAGTCCCACTCACCCTTTTCTTGTAATAACTGCGGAACTTGTCTACCCGCTCCTGAATGATGGGATTTCGGTGCGGTACAGGGAGGGCTGCCAATGACTCCTCCATGCAGCAGCCCATGATGTGCGACATCACATCAAACGTCATGCCATACCAGAAATACTTGCGACGAAGCTTGGCCTGTGTGTCCTGCTCACTAAGATGGTTGCCCTCCTCTGGAACAATATAACAACCAAGTATAAACAAACCTGTGACAAAACATCCATCCCTGTTACACTGTTCTGCTTTATGGTGGGTGAAGCTTTTCACTTGTTACTTCTTCTGCATCATCCAACCTTCACTTAGCATCAGAAAATGGTACCCAAAGCCAATTACAGCATTATACAAAAGTTCAGTTCACCTGTGCAAGCATTACGCTCACACTCCAGTGTTCTTCATGGTTTACAGCTGTGTAATGCTGTCATAAGGCTCTCTGGATAAACACCGTATCTCTATACCTCTGCAATCAAAACTAATGTCAGTTCATCCCCTTCTAAGGCTCTTTGGATAAACACCATCTCTCTCTACCTCTGCAATCAAAACTAGTGTCAGTTCATCCCCTTCTGCGCAACTGTTCATACATGCCGTTAATTCTTCAGTTGCTCTCCATTCACATAGGCCTGTAGAATGGCCTCTGCACTTCTCTGCCTCCCCAACAGGAACTGTTCATCATCTCATTCCCTTCTGTGTGATTCTTAACAGCTAAACCTGTGCGTTTTTCCGTAGTTGGGAAACATGTCAACTATCTCTCTTAATTACAAGCCAAAGACATCAAAAGCATTGTGCACATTACTTGTCAATGCCTATAATACCCAAATTTATACACAACTGGATAAGACTATAATGAAACAATGCAACTGTCAGTTTTACCCCCACACCCCTGTTACTGTCAATAGTGCCAAGGTCACTGAAACTGGCAGGAAAGCATAAAGTGCAGCAGAGGTTATCAGCATACAAAGTCAGAAAGAACTCACTTGCATGGTGTTCAAGAAAACGCCAACTGTAAAATTACAGCCACAGGCAGCCTCAAGGCTGGGTAGACAAGACACTGACCGTTACAACAGACGTGAATCTTCACGTGAGTCAACAAATTCCAGACACCTACCAATATGAGCGTCTCGGATAGCGGCATGTCTCAAACTCTCTGAGAACAGGACCTGCAGCGGCTCAGAAGCCTCAGCGCCAGCAGGCCTCTTTCGGTGTTTGGAGTAGTGCAGAGACCCGCTGACGATGCAGAAAGACTCTGACTGCTGTTTGATGCGCAGCTGTTGGTAGGGTGTGGCCGTGCTGGGAAACGTGTTGTCTGTCAGGTACTGAATCAGGTCCTCATAGCTGCTTTCTTCTTCCTCGTCCTGGACAGTACAGAAAGGCAATCAGTAACAAAGGGGTCGCACCTGACACGGGGCAGTCCACAAAACCAGTGAATGGGGACGAGCGTGTGAAGTAACCAGACAAATGATACAGCTATAGCTGTTGATGAGCACATAATGATTCATTGTATCTTTATTTTGTCTCAAATAAATATTTGTTTAACCCACTGTCTCAAATAAATATTTGTTTAACCCACTGTCTCAAATAAATATTTGTTTAACCCACTGTCTCAAATAAATATTTGTTTAACCCACTGTCTCAAATAAATATTTGTTTAACCCACTGTCTCAAATAAATATTTGTTTAACCCACTGTCTCAAATAAATATTTGTTTAACCCACTTGGCCCCAGAGCTCCCATCACCGCCCACTCTTTTGCCTGACCACACAACCCCTGACCGCCCGGTAGTGGCCGGCTAGCAGACGATCTATACTAGCATCTCAGCTTATGCAAATAGGAACAGGATTCTCGCGAGACTTGTAGCCTTGTTTCCGTTGTTGTTTACTACTTCCGGTGATGTCCTTTGTTCAAAGTTTGGTTGAGTTTGAGAGATGCTATGAATTTTCATAGTTGCAAGATGGACACACAATAGATGCACAAAAATAAACACAAGCTCAACTGTTAGCAATGCCGTCAGAGCTTCATCCTTTGAGATTTGAACTGCAAATTTGGCTCAGTCACTTACCCTGGGCACCCTAACAAACTCACAGAACTTCATCCTCAGTTTCAAATTGGAAATTTTGCAAAGTCAGTTACCCTGTTGGTATCCCAAAACCTGACATTCAGATGTGGATATTTTTGACTTCGGGAAAAAAAAATTATGCTTTTATTTTTGCATGAAAAAAATCAAAACCTGTTGGATATACAGTGTATTCACAAACTGGGAAAAATACAAAGTGAGCCAAAACTCTTGTTTTGGTGTTTATTATTGATTTTTAAAGTTGTATACCAGGATCATTTGACACAGTTACTTCCCTTCACATGGGATTTCATAGCAAAAGGGCAGCAGCTGGTCTGGGGCCAAGTGGGTTAAACCAAATGATGTTGAGGCAAGTCTGATAAGGGAGATAAATAAGCAATCAGGCAATAAAATGAATCCAAGGTTTATGGGAATGGGGTTTATGTCTTCAGATGTCAAACTGGCATATGATGGGCAACCAAGGGCTTAATTTGGTTTCTCTCATCTTTCTGCCAAAAGTAATTTACCAACATGCCCAAAACTGAATTTTCAAAGCTGATAAAAAAATCTCCCAAAAATCATTCGTTTAAAATAATAATAATAATAAAAATATATATATTACATCCAATTCTTAACCTTTTATTTCAAAGAACAAAACCAGTATGCTCAGTAGTGTGGTGTATTAAAAACAAAAACAAAACTAAGTGATATTTTGTGTACAAGTATAACTAACTATACACCATAAACCCTTAAGTCATCTAAAGAATGCCAGACTCCCCACCCCCACCACCAACAAAAACAAAACAGAAATCTTAGGATGATTTATGGAAAAACAGAAAACAAAGACAGTATGCCTGGTAAATTAAGATCACCATTTTCTGGGGCCCACAAAAAGTCATTTTATGTTTCACCTCTGACAAGTGTGGGTCTTCCTCCTCCCTCTCTTGTGCTGTTAAGACAGCAGACTTGCTGGGGATTTGAACCAGGGTACTGCTATGGAGTGGGCTTTTGCATACACACTCAGGACATCCATGGATGAAGGCATCAAGGTCAAGGCTCATGCCTTTCCAGAATACTTTAATGTCTGACAGATACTTCAGCACACTGATTCTGCCATGATGCTCTTCTGGAAACACACACAAAGATACTGAATAACCAAGTGTCTAAAATTAATGTCGTGAACATTTTAAGTTAACATGGGATGAAACATTTTCATTTGCTGGATGGTCATTGAAGTCACAAAACTGAAATAACATTCATCACCTTACTCAAAATGAATCATTGTTCTTCTGTGCTGTTTTGAAACTAAAATTTCTAATTCTGCATTAAAAGTCTCAAACCCAAAACATGTAGCATACAATGCAAACAGAGCTCAAAATCAAGTGAGATGTTTGTTCTGTTTTCCACAGCAGTGTCTGACTTATCTTAAAACATCTACATTTCAAGCATAGACTCTTCCCCATCTGATCAGACAGAAGTCATGCTATGAGAATAACATCTTCATTCAGTCATGCACAGTGACATCATCATTTCTCTGAACAAAGGCACTGAATCTACTGTTAGATGGGTTACAGCCACAGTCAACAAGATAAATATAGAGGATCCCAAATTAGATGGGTTACAGCCACAGTCAACAAGATAAATACAGAGGATCCCAAACCTCCGCGAGCATGCGCCTTCCTCAGTATGCTGAAACGCGCTTTCTCAGTGGTGATGATGAGCCGTCCCGCTGACCTGCCAGCGTTGCTGTAGAGCTTGCCATCTTTGGCTTGCACCATCTGACAGAGACGCTGGATGGACTGCCTGGTGTCGCCAGACACACCTGGGGGGAACAGCCCGTGCTCCTTGTACTGCTTGATGATGAAGTAGAAGGTATCAAGGGGAAGCTGCAATGAGATGGTGGAAGGAAATTATACATGACAGCCTCAGCCCCCTATGACTTGTTAGGAGAGCAAATGTTCTCGATGACCGCTTTTTCTAGGACTGGCGTGTAAAAACCAGGCAAATGAGTTGAAACTTCCATGAATGACCACATACGACGTGACCCACTGGACATCATTGAGGATAAAGATACTGCCAAGCAGACAAACCTGCCAAGGTGACCACCTACTTATGCCAGCCACCTGTCCATCCCAAGCACTGCTCAGTGTCTCAGAGTGACACATAACACTGTATAACTTACCTCTAAAACTAGTAAAAGACAAACAGCTAAGTAAGCTAATGACAATTCTTTTACCCAGAGATGGTCGGTCACCTCTGACAGGTCTGCCTGTGCATTACAAAAGCAAGGCTGCTTATTTTACCTGTTTCATATTTCTGATGACACTGACGTTTGGCCCACACAAGGTCTTCTTCACCTTGGTCAAGTGTCTTCCTTCAGCGATATCATCTGTGGCATTCTTGCATGGCCGTCCCCGCTTCTTCTTGAACACAACAGAACTGGGTGTGTCTCCAACTGGCAAGGTCACACCTTTAGCTCTTTGTTTCTTGCTGGCATTAAGTGTATTCACTCTGGACCCAACTCTCACAGAAGCTGGCATTTTCTCTGAGCGGGAGGCAAGAGCTTTCCTTTTTGAAGACGACTGAGCCTTCTGTGTGGAAGACTCCTGAGCTTTACCCTTCTTGGGGACAATGCCAGACTCCTGAGCTTTATACGTCGACCTTCTTTGGCGGGTAGATGTGCGAGTCGGTTGCTGTTCTGTGCGGCGCCTCTTTCCTACAGACCTTATTTCAGGCTCATAGGTGGCATCTGAAACACAAGTTCTACTCTTGAAACATACCAGAACACTGCATATTACATCATCATGCCTATCCTGAAAGGGTACTGTGACTGGTTGCATGTACGTGCATGTGTATGCTGGTCCACATGTGTGTCCGTGTACTACCTCCTGATGTTCAGATTTTCTTGGCTGCTATAAAATAACAAATGCATCTTTGCAACATCAATCCACTGCTGTTTGTGACTTTGGATTCTTGCTTGATGTGCTTAATGGAGCATAACTAACATTCAGTTAAATGCTTTTAATGCATGGGTATCAACACATCAATGGACAGTCAATCAGTCAAAACATGCAATTATCTTGAAAGAATCTTATTAAAACAGAAAAATATCTTAGCTTATTCAAAGAAACTTATCAAGCATTTGACTGTGATTGTTCAGATTCCATTTCCATACTTATTGATTTCATTTCATATTTTTTGTTTTTTACGTTCTTCATGTTCATCACTTCATGTATTAATGTATGTATGCCCTGTTCTCAGCTTGTTCCGTTCTAACCGAAAATGTAACACAGATCAAACATCTGATTTTGTACAAAACAGCGTTCTCCAAGTGACAACCAGTACATTACCTCTGTCACTGTCATCTTCCTCATCACTGTGACACTGCACGTCATGGTCGCTGTCATGATGGACACCGGGCGAATCTTCCACCTCCACCGGTTTCCCCCCTTCCTTGTCCCTTTCTTTCTCCACCTCTTCTCCTTCTGTCCCCAATTTCCCTGTCTCCTTCAGCCCTGGCCTCCCACGCCTCTGCCGGGGTCCCCACCTGCCTTTCCCTGTAGCCCAACTCTTCTCTGACGTCTCTGCCCCGTTGTGCACTACTCCGGGGGCAGGCACGAGGTTTGCTGCAGTGGGCAGCTCTGGAAGGGTAGCTGGGATGGAAGGGTTTTCCGAGTACACACCATAGGCTGTGGTTATCATTTCCACAGTTTGCCTCTCCTGGTCTTCCGTGAGTTGAACTTCTGATGTCACTGACATGTCGCTGTTGCGATTCATGCCCAGCTTGTCAGGCATAGGGGGCTCCCTGCAACACCAAATGTCACATACATTCTGCACAAAAATCACATTACGAACGAGCAAATTCATTTCATACCTGCTTCATTTTATTGCATACTAACACAAAGAAAGTTTGGATTGATGATACTTGTATGCTTAACACCTTTACACTTATAAAAATAAAAACAAATGAACACTTCTGTCTGAATCCTTAGTCTCACAGTATTGGCTCAGCGTCAAATCTTTTGCATGTAATAAAACTATTAAAAAAATTAAAGTCTCCCACAGGCATGCACCTTAAAAACGTTTCCAGGGCAAAATCCAATGTCCATAAAACAGTCAGAGCAACAAGGCAAAGCATAAGCCACAAGGGGTAACACACAGCAAACAGAATATCAAATGCAAAGGTTTGATTAATCATTTCTCATCCCATTCAGAGATCAGCCCTATGATACTGATAAGACAGTCACCACTCAGGTGTCCAACTATTAAATAAAATCACCAGCAGCGTGAAGCAAATCATCTTCCCTGCCATGTGTTAGGCAGCAAGGAGAGTAGCCAGCCTCAATGAGTGTGGTACGCGCACACACACAAAACCACAAGAGCTTACCTGTAGTGTGGCAAGTAGTCAGGTGAACAGTCAGCCTCAGCTCAGGGGGTATAGGCAAGGGTGACACATACCAGGGAACAAAAAAGTCTTAGTACTCTTACCTGCCATGAGGCTAGGTAGTAAGAGGAGTAGTCAGCCTGAGAGGGTGACATGCACACACACACACACACACACATGCACGCACGCACGCACACACACGCACGCGCGCATACACACACACACGGAAGCTTGCCTGCTGTGTGCATGGTAAGAAGAAGAGTGGGAGAGACACACAACTGTCACAAGGGAACCACACAAGCTTACCTGCCAAGTGCTAGGTCATATGGAAAGTAGTCAGCCTGACAGGGTGACACGTGATGAACACAGGGGTTCTATGAAAGCTAGTCTGCTGTGTGCAAGGTAACAAGAAGAGAAAGAGAACCACACAAGCTTACCTGCCATGCACTAGGTAGTAAGGAGAGTAGTCGGCCTCAGGGGGCAAGGTGACACGCAGGGGTACCATGAAAGCTTCCAGACAGTGGTACCAAAACTCTGGGTACAGGCTGACAAAGCGATGAAGGCTCTTTTCCACATGCCTCCACCGCTCATCTACAAACACAGAAAGAGACAGTGACAAAGCATGCCCTACTAGTACTATTGCTGAGTACCAGAAGGACTCTGGTTCCAACTCTTCAATACACTGTACAGTAAGTAACCACTACTTGGGCACCAGCTCGTAGAGAAAGAAAATCACAACAACAACAAAAACACAGAATTTCTGTCAATTTTAAGTTTTACCATCATGCCACTAAACATTGGATGCCCAGCAGTGCCATCACTCTTCGCATTAGTGAAACTGATTTAAAGCCAATTTCACTTGCATGGTACCAACATGGGCAAGCTTTTCCCAACAACTGATGGTTATGCTTTACAGAGAAGATAGCTTGAAAATTCACAAAAAGATGATGCCAATGTGGGCGAATGGACAGCAACAGAATGGTCAACAAAGATACTGATGGAGACAAAACCACTGCTGAAATAGAACACCAATTTTCATAATAGATTGAAAGGGAAAAAAGAAAGCAGACTACCTAATGGGTTGACGTGTGGAAGCAGCAGAGTTGGAGAAATGCCAGCCTGCAACATGTCTTGTGTGTTGATAAGAAACTCTTTGTTCTTCGTCACCTGGTTTTGCAGCAGCGACAACTTCTCCATTGCACCATACCTGTCAACAAATATAAACAAAAGCAGAGAGAATTATAACCTGACATCTGCTCATAATCAGTGTTTTTTCAGCTCTTCTTTTTCTCCTTCAAAGCTGAGTTTTTTTTTAACTCACACACCATTCCAACTGTATGTTTTATTTTGTTCCAAATTAAGCAGTAAACAAGCATTTTCTTGCAGCTAAGCACTATACAGATAAAATCAATGCAACTAAAAATAAAAACCTATCACTCAGTTGTGCCATTGGCCAACTGATGCTAGCTACAAAGTAGCTTTTTCATCAACTCCTGTTTCTTCTCCATTTTTGACAGCGCTGTTTCAGTGGCTGTGGTACTCTGAGAACAAAGTTTTAACAATATTTACAGTGCTCTGACTCTGAATGAATCAATGATAGGTGAAGGATGAAGGATAGATAAAAGGCTTCACAGTCAACACAGAGGCTACACATTCAGAGAGAGTACATCACAGAATGCTGAACATACTTTGCGATATTATTAAAATATTAATCATCATCATCATCATCATCACCTGCAGAAAAGGTTGAGAACAAAGTTGGTCAGTGTGGCTGATGACAGGACCTCCATTATTGTGGCTTCTGGGAACTGGGAATAAGAGTCCAGGGCAATAGCAACATACACCTGTTTCTTTCCTGCCTGATATGGTCCAAACATTTGTATCTCCACCTGAAACACACGATGAAGGAATAAATAAACAAGCATACTTATTTCTTCTGCATGTATTAACTCACTAAGTACTGGCTTCTATTGCTCTAATAGTAATACTATTTCTACTGACAGGCTGACGGTAAAAAAGGAAAAGACATCACAATACCAACTCTGTTGGTTGTTAGTTACCTAGCAATTGGATTTTACTATCCTGTCAACTGCACAGGGTCACATCATGATGGCTAAAATAAGCAAATGCACATTTCAAAACTCTTCTCTTGTTCCAATACATGTAGACCCTTTCTGAAGTCAAACTGACTGAAACAATATATATATATATCAAAGTTGTTGTTTTTAAAGTCAATCCCATCAGTTCTAGACTTTTACCCTTACTAAAAAATAGGCATATTATATATAATAAGGCTAGGACATGCTGGTATGCCTGGCATTCCATCTGCTTTCCTGATCACCAGATTAAAGAGAAAAAGAAAAGAAAGAAAAAAGAAAGAAAGAAAGAATGTAAACAACAAAATTTTAATTGTAAATATTACAGGAGTGCATGACAATACCAGTGCCATTTGGCAACAAGATGCAAATACCACCTAACAACCATCATCTCCTAGCCACTCAACAAAAGCTATACAAAAAAGTCTCTCTTTTAATGAAAATACTGGAGAATTTTCAGGTGGGTTGAGGGGGGGGGGGTGTCAGAAGAATCCATGAACCATTACAATCCTGACTTAGCAGAAAAATAACAAAACAGAGAAACAGGACTGGGTGGAAGAAGAACAGAGGAGAAAGGAAAGGGGTGTATTCCTGACACAGAAAGCCCTGAGATTCCAGACAGAAGATTAACATCAGATATCCCCAGCCTCTCTTTGGGGTCTGTTGGCAGAAGAACTGTTGCCGTTTAGTGGTAAGTGAGTAACTCAATAAGCAGGTTCATTCACAGACAGAAAACCAAAATCTGAGGTTGACAGTCCACAGATACATAAATAATAATGATAATCAGTACTTAGAGCACCTAGCCCACACAGGTCCTAAGCGCTTACACATTTTTGAGTGCAAAGAACACACACACACACACGCACATGCACACACACACACACACACACACACACACACACACACACACACACACACACACACACACACACACACACACAGAGTCATATATCAGGGCAACAGTCACAATGGGACTGAAGATACATGTAAGCACATTAATATAATCTGAAGAAAAACAAATTCTTCTAAAATCACCTTCTGCCAAAAATAGCTGCAGATGTCTTTGGCCACAAAGAACACGTCAGCTGCCTGTTTTTCCAACTCCTGCTTGACCAAAGCGGGTGCTGTCATGGCTGTCAAGTCACTAGTTCCATCAACCCCTTCATTCAAGTCACCCACATCTGTACTCTCGCCCCCATCAATAACTGCTTCATCACCTCCCTCCCACACCACAGCACTGTGTTTCGTTGCCATGGTGGCAGCAGAGACAGAAGTGTTGGTCTTAGAGCCTGATGTATTGAAGCTGAAAGTAGGACCAATGGTCTTGCTGCGAGAGCTGCAGTTGAGGCAAGTGTGGATAGTGTTGCGCACGCTGTATGTGATGCCCATCCAGTAGTACTGGCTGGAAACCTGCTCTTTTGTCTTTTCCATGCCAAAATGAGTCCCTGTGTACATAAACAACATGACAGTTCATAACTTGAAAATTTGTGAAGAGCAAAAATCTGAGTGAATACTTTACAACCATTTTATTCATAACTGTTTATCATATTAATAAACTACACTAATCTAAAGCAGCCTATTTAACACTAGTAACAGGCAGTCTGGCTGCTTTGCAAATTAATATTTAAGTACTACACAAGAAGAATGAAAATAATAGCTGATTAGTACAGCCACGAAAAATGGGAGTTCTGAGAAGAAGAAAAGAAAGAAAAAAAAGAAAAAAGAAGAAACCAGTCAAACATTTAAGTTTTATTTAACGTTTACAAATGTCAGTAGTCTAATGGTACTTGAAGGACAGAGCTTTCCCATCTGGTTTGTCACTGAGGCACATAAAATGTTCAGTATCTGTGGTTAAAACAATGAATAAATCATTCAAATTTATTCAACAGATGTAACAATATGATTTAAATCTAACTTCAGCCATTTAAAAAAGAAAAAGAAAAAAGTGTTAATCACAGAAACAAAAATGATACTGATCTATCCCCCCCTCTCCACCCCCCCCCCCCAACTTCTTTTTCCTCCAAAATTTATGTTTGTCTGTGTGTCCACGGTGTGTGTGTATGAGAGAGAGAGAGAGAGAGAGAGAGAGAGAGAGAGAGAGAGAGAGAGAGAGAGAGAGAATTTGCGTCTGCGTCTCAGTTGTTCAGTTTCAAATCAAGGCCACTAACGATGCTCTGTTGTCAGTTTTGAATTATTATGTCTAACTGGCCGACATCAGTTAATGGCAATGTTGCCGAATGAACTTGAAGCTGAATTTGGAAGTCTGAAGAAAGTGAAAGTAGCCACGTAAGTGAGTGCACTCTCGCTAGTGGTGTAAGTGTACTTACCATCCTCTGCAACGTGAGCTCTGTCGACAGCTTGTTGCTGCTCCTCAGCTGAAAACAGAACTTTCCTGAGCACCTGCGTGTGATCAGGCTCGTTCTCTGGATTTTCAACTCCATCTTTCTCCACTTCAATCAGACCCTTATTGTGTCTCGACCGACCGCCGGTAAAATACAGTTCGTCTTTAATCAAAACAAACGACCTCGCACGCCTGCGCAACGCTCTTTTGTCGTTTTTAGTGTAACCCTCTGGAATTGTACCACTCTGAAGAAAGTGTTTTACCGCTTCTAGGGAGCAGCACGAACCCCGGCCTTTCTCGTCTGATGTAGTTGACATTTTAAATGTTTTATTTTTTGCCATGCAGCGTTTCAAACAAAATTATCTGGTCTTGCACTTTGCGGTTAATCAAACATCTCATCAGCCTTGCTCATGCAGACAATGCAAAACATTTTACATTGTGGACACAATTTCACGACCCTTGTTTTTCTCTCATCCATTTTGAAAAGACCCGGATGTCAATTTGCATCGCTGACTGAGCTATCGTGTTTCCCAGCGAAAGCGAAACTAGGCCAAAACGGTGGGAATAAAAACACTTTTCTGTCAGTTTAAATCAATGTCTCGGTAGCACCTAACTCATTTATGTGAAACTGCAGTTTTCAGTTCTACCATTTTCAGCTATCGGTCGATTTGCTTAAAGGCACAATATACATTTTGCTGAAAGTTGCATCATGTGTGGCCAACGGCAGTCCAGCTACACACAAAACTCTACGGCAGCAGGGAGAAACTGGAGAACTGAGACAGCTACATTCATCTTGCAGACTGGACTTTCAGTGCAGCAGCGATCGAGAAGAAAAAGAAATCAAGCTGCAAAGTTGAGGTTTCTCCTCAGTGTTGTGTTCAATTTGAAGTTAATTCTGGCGCCTTTTTGTCTACTTTTAGCTTCTTCCATCTTCTTCTTTCCTTAGATGCCCACAGTCATGTTGATGATTATTCCGGCACTTTAGCTTTCAATGAAAGATAAATTGAATTTTTTTTTTTTTTAAATGAAGCCATTCGTAAGATGCAAGAGTTAATCACTTTTTTACCGCACTGGGGGATCACTATTACATCTGTAACCGGACCTGCGGTCCGTTCCTCATTTTAGGTTCAGGGGGAGGCTGGAGATTGCCAAGGAGAGACACTCACACTGGAATAAACCATTGTCTCTAGTCATCCTCATGTAGTGTGCCTTTCAATGTCAAGTTCCTCGCGTTGTGTTCAAAATCACTACAATCGACCGACCTTGGTATCCAGAAAAAAACCTGTGTTAGTGTTTGGTTGTTTGTCCGCTCCTCAGAGGTAGGTGTGCCGTTTCACTATGCACTCAGTTATGCCACTTAAAACAGACACTAGACAAAAGATAAGTGGAGACAGAAGTTGTACACATGTACCAACATGACGAAAACACTGAGGCACGCTCACAAACGCGCGCACTGACCACACTCCGTCTCAGTACATACTCCCATTATAGTAACGAACCAAATAAAGAAATGCATCCAGTTTTATTTACACTACCGCATGTTACACATACAGTACACACAAGAGCAAACCAAACCGACGCACGACTATGTCTAACCTACGCACTAAACCATAGCTAACTTAGCTACCGGCATAGGCTCAGTACCAATTACCTACAAAAATAAGCCGCACCCTTGCATTAACTTAACTAATACTTGCACTTTGCAGCACAAGAAAGCAAACAAACATAAACTTAACTAACGCTCGCACTTTGCAGCACAAGTCTTCTAATAACTTAACATGCGTGCCCGCACTTTGCAGCACAGGTCTCTTAATTACTAAACATGCGTGCCCACACTTTGCAGCACAGGTCTCTTAATTACTAAACATGCGTGCCCACACTTTGCAGCACAGGTCTCTTAATTACTAAACATGCGTGCCCACACTTTGCAGCACAGGTCTCTTAATTACTAAACATGCGTGCCCACACTTTGCAGCACAGGTCTCTTAATTACTAAACATGCGTGCCCACACTTTGCAGCACAGGTCTCTTAATTACTAAACATGCGTGCCCACACTTTGCAGCACAGGTCTCTTAATTACTAAACATGCGTGCCCACACTTTGCAGCACAGGTCTCTTAACTACTAAGGGAAGAGCTACACACTTTTCAGCATGTAAACTCGGGGGGGTAGGGGTTGACCAGCACTTTTCAGCACATGGTACAGAAACCGGGCAGGCATTGTCTTTTATACCGCACCGCGCGGCACCGGCCAGTCGCTGGCAGGCAGCGTCCGACTGGAGAGAAGGGGTGGGGGAACTCAGGGCCCGTAACTCGAGCTAGCTTGCACAGCTCTCCCGCTACACTCCCCCCTCCTTAGACCTAATGTGCCTGTCACATTAGTCGTCAACAACAACAAAACGGAATCACTAAGTCAACAATAAACATAACAACAATAAAACATTGCAATCCCGTAGTCAACAGCACCTCAGTATTCAACCAAACAACTGAGTGTTCACGAAACATCATAAACGTTAACGTCAGTATTGAACAAAACGTCATGACAGTTTGGATGACGACAACAAAATTCGATTGAACAACCAAAAAGTTACAATCAAAATAAGAGAGTACAATCACAAAATGAGTGACTAATCAAATTACAGGTTACCAAAGCAAACAAACCTGCAAGAAAACATGAAACAATGTATGTATGATGCACATACATGTATCCCAAAAGAAAACCAGTATTCAGTAAGAAACAACAGCAGAGAGTTCATTTCGTTTCCTTTCTTCATCATCGTTTGAAGGATATCTCGAAACTCTTTTCACGGTCTTGTGGCGGTCTAATCAAGGTTACGTAGTGATAGGCAGCCTCAGAAATGATGACTGGGCCGTCAGCAGAGACTGCACCCTGGTGACGATGAAGATGGTGGTGAGGGTGGCGGAGACACTGAAAGGGCCGTCAGCAGAGCCGCCGACTACACCCTGCTGGTACTGGAGATCGATGCGGAGTTTGATGAGGGCTGTCAGCAGAGCCGCCGACTACACCCTGATGACAATGAAGATGGTGAGGGTGGCGGAGACAAAGGGCCGTAAGCAGAGCCGCCGACTGCACCCTTTACCATCCGAACTCTGCCGTTCGTCGATGACTGGCTCCACTCCAATGATGCTGAGGGCGTGGTGATGATGTTCACGAGGATGATGGGTAAGGAGAGTATCTCCTGGGGGCCTTAACCTCCCTCCCAGTTCTAGTTTTAACGGGAGAAGACCGCACGTCTTCCTCGTCCCATCCCTCCACTACCATCTGATCTCCACCCTCGTCCCCATTATTTTCTCCATCTTCGCTCTCACTCTCACACTCCAGCCGTTCACTTTCACTCTCCTCTTCGCTAACTGGCTGTTCCCTTCCTTCATAAGGTTTAACATCGTTGATGTGAACAACCAGCACTTTGCCGTCCCTCATAATCCTAATGGCACTTTCTCCTATCTTCTCTACGACCTTAAAGGGACCTGTCCACCCTAGACCTAATTTTTCCTTCGCCTTTGGCGGGTACCATCTCCACACCCACATCCCTGGTTCTACTTCTCTTGTCTTGCAGTTTCTATCATGATAGTGTTTCTGTTTGTGTACACTTGACTCAGTGTTCAGTTTCACAAAACGGAAAACTCTTTCTAAGGTGTTCTGAACCCACTCTACGTACTCTACAGGACACTGCGGCCTGTCTCCGGTGGGAAACACACCAAGTTGAACAGTCAAGGGGAGGTTGACCTCTCTCCCAAACATAATCAAGTTCGGAGTGCACTGAGTGGACTGATGGACAGACGATCTGTAGGCCATCATGATCAGGTCTAAGTGATCACTCCAATCATCTCGCCTCTCATTAACATAGGCTGACAGCATTTGCTGTATCGTGCGGTTCTGTCTCTCCACCATACCATCACTCTGTGGGTGGTAAGGGGTAGTTCTAGTCTTGTCCGCACCTAAGGCTTCACACAGATGTTGAAACAAACGAGACTCAAACTCTCTACCTTGATCAGTATGAATGGTCAATGGGACTCCAAACCTACAGATGAATTCTGTAAGAAGTTTATCCCCTACAGTCTGGGCTGTATGATCAACAAGGCTGTATGCCTCTGCATACTTTGTGTAGTAATCTTCAACCACCATTATGTACTCATAGCCATCGTGAGATATCGGCAAAGGACCCAAAATGTCGATTGCGACTCTTTCGAGCGGCACGCCTACATTCACATGTTGCATAGGAAGTTTAGCCCTTCCCGGACCTGGTTTCCTTCGTGCACACATGTCACACTGTCTACACCACCTGGCAACATCGTCGGCCATTCCTGGCCAGTACACCTGACGCTTTACGTTTACTAGTGTTCTGTCGCGGCCAAGGTGACCAGCCGTCTTAGCATCATGCGACATATTCAACACCTTCTGTCTAACCCCAGCCGGGGCTACCAGTAGCAGTACTTCTTCCTGAGTAAAACTTTTCTCTGACACAACGTATAGCAACCCATCCACTACTCTCAGATTATCCCACTGAGCTATGAGTGTTCTGATAGCAGTGCTATACTTTGAGATCTCTGTCTTCGGGGGTTTCTCCCCTCTAGATTTCAGACTCAGTAGAGTGCTCGTCACTGGATCTTTCTGCTGGAACCCTTCGAGCTCCTCATGAGACCAGACAGAAAACCAGTTACTTTTACAGGGACTAGACTTTGGTACCCCGGGAACACAATCAGACTTACTGTTACCCACTCCCTTGGTTACAGCCTCTGTCTGAACACACTGTTCCACCCTCTTCCTATCCAATAGGAAAGTACCACCACTACCTCCCTGTACATCAGGATCGAATGTAAAAGACTGAAAAGACTCAGGGGCATCTTCATTTGACCATGAAGCAGAATTACTCTGAACCGCCTTGTCTGCTCTGACCAGTACATCTTTCCCCTTCCCAGTAGCATCACCTCGACTAGTGACCTCGGGGTCAACTCGCGGGACTTCCTCGCGCGAACACGAGTCAGCGTTCCTCTGCGTACCGCTAGCTACACCCTTGTCAGCTAAGTCTCGGCCACGTGCTTGCGAACGTGTTACTACCCTCACTTGCTTCTGAGTGCACTGTCTGCACTCTTCCCTCTGACAACATCTTCTTGGGATCCGGGACAACCCATCGGCATTACCATGTGACGCACCTTTCCTGTGCTCTATCTGGAAGTCATAGGTGTCCAGAGTTGCTATCCACCTAGCTACCATCCCCTCCGGCTGCTTAAAGTTCTTTAACCATTTCAGCGAACTATGGTCACTGCGAACCAAAAACGGCCTTCCCCACAGATAATGAGAAAAGTACTTCACGAATCTCACTACGGCGTACAGCTCTCTGTACGTCGTACAGTAATTTTGCCTGGAACTGGACAAAGCACAGCTTGCATAGGCAATGACTTTCTCTTCCCCGTCTTGAATCTGTGACAGGACTGCGCCGATCGCAGTCGCGCTTGCATCAGTGTCAAGAACAAACTTACCCTCCCTAGTAGGGTATGCTAAGACTGGAGCAGATACTAGTGCTTCCTTCAGTCTTTCAAAAGCGTTCTGACACTTCTCAGTCCAAACAAACTTCTGGTTCTTCTTTGTCAAGTTTGTCAACGGGCTAGCTATATCGGCAAAGCCCTGAATGTACTTTCGGTAGTACGACGCAGTTCCCAGGAACGAACGAACCTCTGAAACACAAGTCGGCACAGGCCAGCTCGCCACAGCTTCAACTTTCGACTTTTCGCAAGTCGTCCCCTCACGTGCGACTGTATGCCCTAAAAAGGTACATTCATCCTGGAACAATGAACACTTGGAGGTTTCAGCTTGAGATTTGCATCTCTAAACTTCTGCAGTACAACCCTGAGGTTATACAATGCCTCCTCTGTCTTTCCGAAACAAATGACATCGTCAATGTAGACTAGACACCTCTCAAAGAGAACGCCACTTAGGACTAATTCCATCAGCCTCTCAAAAGTCGCAGGACTGTTACAGAGACCGAAGGGCATCACCTTGAACTGGAAAAGTCCTCTGTGCGTTGCGAACGCAGTCTTTTGTTTGTCATTCTCGTCCATTTCTACCTGGTAGAAACCTTGAGCTAAGTCCAAAGTTGAAAACCAGCATGAACCCGACAATGCATCAAGTGAATCCCCAATGTGGGGCAAAGGGTAGGCATCTTTCTTTGTGCACTCATTCAATTTTCTGTAGTCTACACAAAACCTAACAGACCCATCCTTCTTTTTGACCAAAACAACATTTGCCGCCCACGGGCTATCACTAAGCTCTATAATATCTTCTTTGAACATCTTTTCCAACTCTCTATCAACAACCTCTCTCTGGGTCATTGGCAGACGTCGAGGGGGTAGCTTAACAAGCTTACTGTTTGCAGTGTCAATAGTATGTCGGACCTTTCCCGTCCTACCGAGCTGAGTATCTGGGCACATAAAAACATCTTGGAACTCAATAAGAGTGTCCCTCACTTCTCCTTTTGTTTTCTCACTGACCCTTGGAGACAACTTAGTGGCCAAACTTTCAAAATGGCTAGGAAGCTGATCAAAATAAAGCCTTTCCTTTTCTTCACGCTCTTGCGACAAGGAATTTAAGGAAACCGCCGTTTCTACGGTAGCAATGACAGTATCTGCTTTGACTGTCACTTCCCTATCAGATAGGTTAGTGACAGGAACAAACACCTCATTTTTCGTCACGTGAACCAAACACCTGGGGACCTCAAGACTAGTCTCGCTTTTAAAAGTATCTAAACCTTCCAGCAGTCCGTCAGTCTTTTCCCCAAAACTGGCCTGAAGAAGAGACCCTTTAACAAACGCCTCGCACCTAGGCGGTACAATGACGGTGTCACACACTTGCACTCTCGCACACGTGTCTACTGCCTCTCTCTTCAGCTGAACCACTTGCGTTCCTATCTGCATAGTACCCTGTGCCAAGTCCAACAGACAACCATGTTTCTGCATGAAATCTGTACCCAGAATACCTGCTGAGTTTCCTATGTCCCCAACCACTACACTGTGTCGAAAAGTTTGGTCACCTATTCCCAACTCTAAAGTCGTCTCGCCCCGAATGTCCAAATTCTGTCCGCTAGCTGTACAAAAATTAAGCTTACTTTCCCTCAGTACAACTCGCGTATCTCTCTCTGCCGTCTCAAATGCCGCAGCGCTAAGGACCGTGGCAGCTGACCCGCTATCAACTAAAAACTCAGCCACGCCTGCCCCTATCCTTACTGGCACGACATAGCATCCGGTCGTTAACAAAACACACGTACGCGGTCCCGTCTCCATCCCATTAGGAGAGTTATCAACACCTGTCAGATGGCGGGCCGAGTGTCTGACCGCTGGAACCCCGGCCCTCGCCAGTTTTCCTTGCCTGGCGCGTTTTCGTTAGAAGCGTTCTTACTCCCTGTTTGCTCTAGCGCGGTAGTTGGGCACTGCCTAGAGTAGTGACCCTTTTCATTACACCAAAAACAAACTGCGGAACCGTTTCTGCTTTTATTTCCACTAATCTGACCCACGGCTTTGGTAACTTTGTCCAGCGACTCAGCTACCTGCTTGCTCAGACTCTAAAAAACCTTCAGCAACTCCTCATGCCCTGAGTCCTTTTTGCTGATGCTTCTAATACTAGTGCCGTTTCCCTTCTCCATATTTTCTGGTTTTCTCCCGTCAAACCTTTCTTCGAAAGACTCGAACTCACTAGCCAACGCTATCGCCTCATGGATGGATGACGGATGATGGAACTGGACATGCCTCCTCAAATCCTTCGACGAAAGTCCACTAACAAACTGATCGATCACGATCGTCTCCCTAGCCTCCGGGGGCATCCTAGGGTATGCATCAGAAGCAATGCGATTCAGAGCGAACCCATACTCAGTCACGCTCTCGCCCTTCTTCTTGAACCTTGATCTGAACTCCACACGATGGAGGTTTTCTTTCTCAGCAGGATCGAACCTTCTTTCTAGAGCTGCTTTGATCGCATCAAAGTCTTCTAACTCATGAACACTAAGTTCGTCAAGCACCTGCTGAGCATTACCCCTGAGTGACATAGCAAGATTGACGCCCCTCTCGGCGTAATCCCAACCATTCCATCTGGCACAGGTTTCGAAGTGACGAAGCCAATCTTTCAGACTACCTTTCGTACCCGTGAACACGTCAGGAACCCTCTCTTTCCTGTGTGCAAGACTGTGATTCAAAAACGTACTATTACCCATACTTCTATCCCTGCGAGCACCAATGGATCTATGCCCGTGAGAACGACTGTAACAGCTACTAAACGAACAATCATCGCAACTGCTGCTGCCGCTATGGGAAATAGAAGTCACAGTGCTACGTCTGCTTCCTCTTCTTCTTGACTGTCTCGTAGCAGTCCTGTTCTGTACCAACCAGCTTGGCACTAACAGCCTAAGGAAGCCTAACACCGCACCCATTATGCACACACAGACACAAAGACACAAATGGCAGCTGTGCGTAGTGAAAACGCTGCAGGCTAGCGGTCCAAGCGCCCCAGCTCAGCGGTACCAAACACGTGCGATATCCTGAGTCACGGCACCACTTTTTGTAACCGGACTTGCGGCCCGTTCCTCATTTTAGGTTCAGGGGGAGGCTGGAGATTGCCAAGGAGAGACACTCACACTGGAATAAACCATTGTCTCTAGTCATCCTCATGTAGTGTGCCTTTCAATGTCAAGTTCCTCGCGTTGTGTTCAAAATCACTACAATCGACCGACCTTGGTATCCAGAAAAAAAACTGTGTTAGTGTTTGGTTGTTTGTCCGCTCCTCAGAGGTAGGTGTGCCGCTTCACTATGCACTTATGCCACTTAAAACAGACACTAGACAAAAGATAAGTGGAGACAGAAGTTGTACACATGTACCAACATGACGAAAACACTGAGGCACGCTCACAAACGCGCGCACTGACCACACTCCGTCTCAGTACATACTCCCATTATAGTGACGAACCAAATAAAGAAATGCATCCAGTTTTATTTACACTACCGCATGTTACACATACAGTACACACAAGAGCAAACCAAACCGACGCACGACTATGTCTAACCTACGCACTAAACCATAGCTAACTTAGCTACCGGCATAGGCTCAGTACCAATTACCTACAAAAATAAGCCGCACCCTTGCATTAACTTAACTAATACTTGCACTTTGCAGCACAAGAAAGCAAACAAACATAAACTTAACTAACGCTCGCACTTTGCAGCACAAGTCTTCTAATAACTTAACATGCGTGCCCGCACTTTGCAGCACAGGTCTCTTAATTACTAAACATGCGTGCCCACACTTTGCAGCACAGGTCTCTTAATTACTAAACATGCGTGCCCACACTTTGCAGCACAGGTCTCTTAATTACTAAACATGCGTGCCCACACTTTGCAGCACAGGTCTCTTAATTACTAAACATGCGTGCCCACACTTTGCAGCACAGGTCTCTTAATTACTAAACATGCGTGCCCACACTTTGCAGCACAGGTCTCTTAATTACTAAACATGCGTGCCCACACTTTGCAGCACAGGTCTCTTAATTACTAAACATGCGTGCCCACACTTTGCAGCACAGGTCTCTCAATTACTAAACATGCGTGCCCACACTTTGCAGCACAGGTCTCTTAATTACTAAACATGCGTGCCCACACTTTGCAGCACAGGTCTCTTAACTACTAAGGGAAGAGCTACACACTTTTCAGCATGTAAACTCGGGGGGGTAGGGGTTGACCAGCACTTTTCAGCACATGGTACAGAAACCGGGCAGGCATTGTCTTTTATACCGCACCGCGCGGCACCGGCCAGTCGCTGGCAGGCAGCGTCCGACTGGAGAGAAGGGGTGGGGGAACTCAGGGCCCGTAACTCGAGCTAGCTTGCACAGCTCTCCCGCTACACATCGCAGTATCATCTAGGTTAGTGTTGTTGAGTTTGGTAAAAGTTACAAGTTGCTGTTTAGCAGTCTGTCACCTCTTACTGTTTAATAAAGAGTGGCCATAAGACACATGTCAGTTAGCAAACTCCAAGCACTGGTTTACGACATCCTTCCTTCAACCACTGCCGTATTTAGTTACGCCATAGGTCCCTGAAAACTGTCAGCTAACGAGCAGTTTTGTGTTGGTGCTCAAACAGTAGTACGTTTGTTACAAACAACTCAGATTATATCAGACGTTTACTTTATAACTGACCATGTTGTTTACGCCAGCTGAAATAAAACCAAAATCGTTTGAATCGAAGAGGACCCTTTTTATTTTACCCGGGGTGGATGCGTCTCATGTTTACGTGCGTGCTAGGGCGCTTGGTTGCTTCCACAGTCTTATCAGTACTGAAACCTTTCGGAGGGCGCTGACCGCGTCGCTGCCGGCATGGACAGCTGCGCGGAGATAAAGAGTGCCCCTTCAGTGGCGTAACTAAATCTGGCAGAGTTTGGAGGAAGGTGCCGGAAAGCAGTGCTCGGAGTGTGGTCAGTTAGTTGTGACTCTTTTTTTTTTTTAAATAATTGTGGGAATCAAGGTATAACTTGAACTATTCGGTTTTGGATTTTTACAGCCAATGGTTACATTGAAGAAAATAACTGAAGCATGAAAATGGAGTGGTAAAAATTAGGGAAGGACACCTGGGCAAAAAATGTACAAGTATTTTCAACTATGTATCATAACCACTGAGCTAGAAAGATGGCGGGAGCAAGGCCGCCCGCGCGCAGTGTGGCCAGCGCTTCCCACTGTGCGGCACCACTGGGCCTCCATCTTTTTCTGGCAATGGAGCCATTGGTTCCAGCTGTGCTGCGTATTGCTTACTACACACCAGTGTCCTGTGTCGTGTAAATAAACAATTATCAGAGTGTTCACGTGTCACTGGTATGCACACTGGTGCTTTATATCAATCATTCTTTTCAACAATTTGGAACTATTCAAGAAACAGGGAGAGAAAGAGATAAACTATCTCTTTTTCATCAGTCTCAGTCTCTCTCTCTCAAACACACACAGATTAGAAAACATGAACAATTAAGTGTTCATCAGTCTCAGTCTCTCTCTCTCACACACACACGGATTAGAAAACATCATGAACAATTAAGTGGGCAACTGATTCAGTTTTGTGATTCCGCAATTTCTTAATCTTCAGTACATACTTCCAAACACAAATACTCGTCATGTTGTACTACACGGTCGCTGCTTTGACCGGCCATAAACTCGTCAACTGATAATCATCATAAGTAAAAAACAACTGAGAATAGACTGGTCATTTCAGACTAAGAACAACAGGAAACTGTCACACCATAAGCAGAAAAGCAGACTAAAGTTGAAAGAATCAACAATTGAAGACACTGAATGGTCAAAATATTTACTGGAGTATTATGCATCTCTCTCTCTCTCTCTCTCTCTCTCTCTCTCTCTCTCTCTCCCTCACACACACACACACACACACACTATTAAGTTTTCAGTCCACCGAGGAAAAGAAGCAAATCAGTTATGGATAGGCCTCAGTACTGTCAGTTGGTATTAATTGCAATACTGTCAAAAGAGGGGGAAACTGAAAAATGGGTGGGGTGGGGGGGAGTCGTTCATGAATTACTAGTTCATATTATATGTAAATGCTACCCTTGGCTGCATTCACACGTGTTGTCCGCTGAACTGACACTGAAAAAGAATCTCTGCCGGCACAGCAATGCGCTGAGCACCTGAGAAAAGTGCAGGGCAGATACACTAGCCTACATAAGTGAGTGAAAAAAGACACAGACTACCAGACAGGGAGGATGAGAAAGGGCTGTGACCCAGATAAGGGGTCAGGGGGTCATTAATCACTGCAGGGATGGGCTGCCTCAGGCAACTAAAGTACCGCCTGTGGGGCATTTTGCACAGCAAGTGTGAGTTTCTTACTTTTATAAAGTTTTGTATTCAAAAGGAGAATGGCAGCTAACGGTTGGGAGTGGCTCCATTGCCAGGCGCGAGTCACTTCTGCTGGGGCCAGCATCCGCGAGGCTTGCTCCCTCCATCTTTCTAGCTCAGTGATCGTAACTTATGATCATTACTGTAAACAAGATGCTGATATATTTTGTGCACATTGCTGTAAATAGGGTGTTCATATATTTTTCAGTGTATGTGTGTGTGTGTGTGTTAACTCAAACTCCCGTTCTTTCAAGATAAAAGTTAAAACAAGTAATGTTAATTACATTCACTTTAATTTTCATCATTATGCAAATGAGACCAACTCTCAGTAATCAATAATCATTTGACTGGATTTCTATGATTTCAATCACAATTCAGTTTAAGAAACCTGAACATGGTTCACTGCCAGTGATCAGAAGAAGAAAAAATATGCACCTTTTTACCTGAATGTCTTTCAATCAGACAAGACAATTAATAAAATAAAATAAATAAAAAAGGATCAATCCAGTAGCATTCAAGCAACAAAGAGAGCTATTTTACATGAAAATAAACAAATGATCTTTGCACAATGGGTCAACCTCACTGTGTTAATTTGCTCATATCGATCAATGCACAAAGTTAAGGTGCTTGGCATATATATATTATATACAAGTAAGCAGAAATTAATCTCTGTTTGTCACTTGAACTAGGCAAGATGTGTTAAAATCTACATACAATTCTGCTATGACTAATTAAAAACATGCAGTTCATTTTGCGTGTTATGATCATTAATGCTGTAATCTCAGTCAATACTGCCTTAATGGGAGTGCTTTGCCTAATTAAGAACATTCAGTTCATTCTACATGTTGTGATTATTAATGCTGTAATCTCAGTCAATACTGCCTTAATGGGAGTGCTATGACTAATTAAAAACATCTTAATGGGAGTGCTATGACTAATTAAAAACATTCAGTTCATTTTGCGTGTTATGATCATTAATGCTGTAATCTCAGTCAATACTGCCTTAATGGGAGTAGCTATGCAACAGCCAAAAATTGCTCTATGCCTCTGACTGAATGAAGTGTATCAAATTAAAGGGCTCTTGAAGCTGAATCCATCACAGTTTATTTCACTCAAATCGGATCATTAGTTTGGGAGATATTCACATTTTAAGTTCCAAAAATCAGCTCAATTTCGGGACAGTCCTTTACTAGGACAATGAAGGATATGAAGGCAAAAGGGTGGACCTGTGGAAAGCAGCAATAATAAGGGTTTATGTACATAAAATCTGATTGACTCAAGTCATTGGTATTAAAGTTGGTGAATTTATATTTTGGGACATGACGAATCCAAAAATGGTGAAAAAAAGTGCCTCACAATCCAATTTCAAAAGATAATTAGCATACTGTTATGTAATAACTAATTAAGTATAGTAATTAACTGATTTGTGCATGTTCACAGGACTTACAGATTTTAAACAAGGAAATTTAGATAGACCAGTAGTGTACACCACTTCTCAGCATAGAATCTAACCCAATTTGATCCCTCATTTGCATAAATTACATAACAAACTCGTTACTGTTCCTGGTTGTTTAGATACCATAATTATCCCTGAAACAATCTTCAAAATCTGCACATGGGGTTTCTTATTTGTGGTAACCTTGTTGAAATTTGTACCTGTAGCATTAGCAGATCACTGATGTGCAATCTAATCTGCATAAATTAGCATAACGAGCATCTATACATTTTTCATAAATTGTTTATATGAAGTTACCTGCCACATCTATCAGAATACTGAAATTCAGCTCCTGGAGCTTTGCCATTATAGTAAATTGACTGAAATGGTGTCAACCTTGTGAAGTAATTCAGTATATTTGCATAAATTAGCATATTAATAAAACATGCTAATTTAATTCAGTTTCTTGTCTTTTTTTAACTAGAACTTTAAGATTTTTACTTTCAATGTTGTTTTTTGTGTTGCAATTACCACAGGTAAACAGGATCAATCAATGTCAATTTGTGTTCATATCATTACCATAATATAACAAGCTCGTTAGGCAAATTTATTTGCAAAAATATATACCTATCCACACAATATCAGCATTTTGTCCAATTCACCCTCACCAAAAAGCAGTCATTCACACAGTCACACAATGATGACAAAAATAATTGCTCCAGTTTTTATAATTTTAATGATTCACCAACTGCCATAAAAAAAAAAAAATCATGATGACACTGTGGTCTTCTAAGTTCTATATAAATCCATCTGGTCTGCCTGGGTTTGGGCACAGCTGCATCACTCTCACAAAAGGCTCTAGAACCTGCAACCACACAATAAAAGAAACAATAAAAAAAAGAAAAAACTGCTAAATGTTTGGATCATTATATGAAAACAGTTATTAAAGTTAATATAAATAACATGACAAATAAATCAAATTAAAAATAAAACTGATATTTTACTCCACTTGTTTACACTTTTTAATCTTGTTTTATTAATTTATTATTATTATTATACATCATGAGAAATGCTGGCACCCACCCAACCAAAAAAAACCCCCAAAAAAACAGATTTTCAAAAATTTCAGTTAAAAATAAAAATAAAAAGAAGACTGAAGAGACACTTAATTAAGTCTGCAAAGCAACTCACTACCTGAAACTGAAAGTGCCATAAATATTAAATCTGGACAAACAAAAAAATCACTGATATAAGTTTTTAGTGAAAGGGGGAAGAAAGAAGAATCTTTAAAAAGTCCAGACCAATGTAAATTTTTAAAAAAAGCATTGATTAAATATGTGACACCCCTCGGCTGAAGAAATAGACCTGCCCGTAGTCAAAATCCAGGTCCGATAAAAAGCACTCTGGGTGCGGCCATTACTGAGGCAGGAGTGACCAGTAGCTGGAGATGGAATGTTCCAAGAACGATCCACAAACTTTTATAAACTTAACCAAATACCTGACGGAATAAACAAATCAACTGAATATTCCTCAAGTCAGTGTGTTTAGCTTTAGTTTTTGTGCTTTTACTGCACTTAAATGAGAGGTGCTTTGTATTTTTAAGTCTCCTCCATCTCGCTTGATCTGGAGTCCGACGAACCCACGCGATGCGCAGGCCGAGTTTGAGAGATTTTTTTGCCACATCGTCATCGTTTTAAGGCCATTACCGTCGTATTTTTCAACAAAACCACTAGTGAAATACATGCTCTTGTAGATAAAAGAACACAGAATAAGCCTGTGGGTGAACTTTTTTCCTAATTGACCAATTTTAACAAAATATTTGAGAAAGAAATTACAACAACCGTACTTACCGCCATTACGATGTTTTCATAGACCGCATCAAAAAAGTTCACATACCGCACGAAAGAGCGTTCTTTCTTCTGATTGGCTGTAAAGTTTAAGCCTTGTACGTCGTCATTTGCGACGGTACGAGCAGTTCGAAGAGAGCCACCCGAAACAGTGTCCTTTCGGAAATCCTGGTGACCATCTCTTATTAACAGGTGACCACATCATTCTGTTTGTAACACAATTGTTCCATCTATTTCTGTCTGTGACAAAGTACATGTAATTTGTGAACAAGTCTTCTCAAAGCTAACACAAAGCTCACACTTTCTTTGAAGCTGCTTGGCAAATTATCAGTACCACATTTCCAAAACCAGGAAGACAAGACACAATAAAATGCAGACTGTGCATCCATTTCAACTGTGACTAATTTTTGGAAGTACCTTGATAATATTCACATGGTATTGTGCATAAACACATCTAAGCCTTGGCTTAAAAACACACACACAAAAAACAAAAACACAATTGCACTATATTTTCAGTTTTCACAGAACAAGATAAGTATACTCCTGGAGTTTCTGCTCTCTTTGATGACACAGTCTCTTGCACCATCATTAAAAAAAATATTCTCTGAAATTCAAAGTACCCGTGCTTCATTGCTGAAAGGTATTCCGACTATGCAGTATTGAAATTTGTGCACCCTCACATACACAAAGCAACAATGGTGTGCACTGTTTTGGAAGGTTTGCTTTAGATATTGTTTTATTTACTACACTCAAAAGGATACAAATAAACATACCTTTTGTGAAAAATAATAATAATGCCAATACTTAAAAGTTGATTGCACCTTTTGGTATTGTGTACACTTTATTATCGATACTCAATGAGTTTGGTTTTTTCGATAGAAAATTCATGTCATTTTCCATGAGAGAGAAAAAACCTAGAAAAGTTTTCTTGCCCAGTGTAATTAAGCCAATCCTAATATTTCAGGAATGTTTCAGAATTAGGGCAGAATGTTCTTATTTTTATTTTCCACTGCAGTGGATTCTTTAACAATAACATGCACACAGCACCTCATTTTTCTCCCTGTATGCCAAGGGATAGACTAGTGTTCACCATTCGAGACTAAGAGGGGGAGGGCCAGGGCCAGAATGGATGGGGAGGGAGAGGGGTCTGGGGAGGGGGGGCAGAAATGACTAGGAGGGAAGGGGTAGGTGGAAGGGCGGGGAGGGGAAGAGGGGGGGGGGCAGGGCACAGTCAAACAACAAAAAACAAAAGTATGCACAGAAAATGCTAACAGCTGATTGAAATGCAACGTTCAGTGCTTCTGACTCCAAACTCTCCAGAAAGACGTACATCTGACACATGTACCCAAACTGTCTTGATACCTACAAGAAGATGCACACAGTCATACCCTTGACCTGTACAATCAGGAATAAGAATGTCCTACCAGCCGAATGACACAGAATCTTCTGCTGTTCAGTTCATCCTCTTCTTCATCTTCCAAGAAAAAGATAAAGCTCATTTTTAAAAAGATGTAGCACTAATCAACCACAGACTAGAAAAAACACCCATTCATACATAACACTCTTTAATATGGGTTCAAAGCATCATGTATTCAGGGTCTTGATTAGATCTAAGATACACACAAAATATGCCTCATGGAACTGGAATGAACACAATGCAGTTGGAATTTTAGGAATGTAAATTCAAAACAAACAAAGTCACATAATATCAATTAATTTCATTCACTGAGTTTATACACACACATGTGCACATGCTTGCACACACACAAACACACACACACTCACACACCCTGTTTCTTTGGCAGCAAAAAACATGGGTTTTTTCATCTTTCACACACATCAAAACAAAATAAAATACATGCCCCAACATTCTGGCATTGCTACTCCTTGAACAATAACAGCGTACATCAAATAAGGTCCATGAGGCAAAATGGAAGTTAGAATTTGTCAAAATATGCAGTACAAGTTGTTGTTGTTGCTGAAGTGTTGCTTTACGTCCACAGAAACTGTAGGCTTATTAGGGACGGGAGCCCAGGACAGCTACCTCGACTTTCACACAGCTTCTGAGCTCGAGGTAGTACAAGATCACCCCGCTATATTACTGTGTGCCATTCATCCAGTAATATACTGGTGTAATTTCACTTGAAGTGGTAAGAAAAAAGTCTCAGTATAATCCATTCACAGTAATCCCATGGGGTTTACAGAACTCACAAAGCTACTGACTTTTTTGTGGCAGTAGTACACTCCTCAAGTTCCGAAAACAAAAACAGAGCATTGCGGAGTAATATGTGGGCATAAATAATAAAAGACTGTTTTGCAATCATGCTACTTGGATTTTTTTTGAAACACAAAAACAACACTTATCCATACAGAACAATTCATAAGTTAAAAATGACACCAGACCCGGAGAGAACAAATATGGCTCAAACTGGGACTGCAGAATCAACCGAGTTAGAGAATTCAGACTGTGGCATCCCAGATGCATCAAAGTGAGTGCATCTGCAAAGCTGACCTGTAGTGGTCACCAGACACAGAGCAACGTGATGCAACTCTCTGCACAAAAAGTAGCAGCCCTTTTCACAGTTCTCTTGTTTGTTTCAAGTTAGCCTACTGTCCGTCTCATTCAATACCCATACACACACACACACTCTCACACTCACATAAACCATATTACACACTCTCACAGACACACACTCTCTCTCTCTCTCTCTCTCTCTCTCACACACACACACACTCTCTCTCTCTCTCACACATACTCTCTCTCACACACACACACTCTCTCTCTCTCTCTCACACACACACTCTCTCTCACACACACACACACTCACACGCACAGCACCCTTCACATGGTGTGCAAGTTTTGCCCGGCTATGCTAGCCTGGGCCAGCATGTGAATAGCGTTCAGGTCAGCCTCCGTCAAGGTGGGAGCCTCTCCAGACAACTCCACTTCATACTGCACTGGCACTGCATCGTGGTGCAGCAGAATCTCCTGTGTGTGCCCCGCGTGGACCACCTCGATGGGCTGCCCGGCAGCAGACACAGTCACAGACAGAGGCCCGTGTGTGCCGGGCACATTCATCAGCCTGGCTGTGTGAGCCACAGGGTGATGCAGAGTGTGGTGTATGGTGTGCGTGTGGGAACTGGCGCTGGTTGACGGCAGGTGGGATATGCGCGCTGGGGTCAGAAGGTGCGAGGAGGGGTGGGTGGTTTGAACGGACAAGGTCTGGCGCTGGAATGTGTCGAGGTCCGTCATGGTCTGCTCCTCCATGTGCTGGACAGGCTGCTCACTCTCTGTCCAGTGAACGACGTTGGAGGGGACGGTCTCCTCGGAAGGCCCAGGGATGACCACTGTGGTGATGCTCACAGTCTCTGACGGGTGCTCCTGGGGTTTCCTGGCAGGCTTCTTACGGGGCTTGAGCTTCTCGAGGTCCGGGTCATATTCTGTGTGGTTGGTGAGGTGGGAGTTGAGGTACTCTTTGCGGAAGAATGCCTTGCTGCAGAACTGACACTGGTACTTTCTGATGCCCGTGTGAGTCTGCTCGTGCCGCTTGAGGCTCCCTGCAAGTATTACAGGTTAAAGGTTACTGCTTTCAGATCATGTGCTGACAATTGTATTTTCTGATCCCTGAGCACAAATGTTTGAAGACATGTAACTTTCTTTAACCTTGCAGCATCAACACACTCACTGACTTCAACTTGCAGCAGTGAAATACTTTCCACACTGGTTACACATGTACACCATTTCTGAAATTCTGCATAATCTCTAAGTACACTTACTTGCAGCAGTGGAATACTTTCCACACTGGTTACACATATACACCACAACTGAAATTCTGCATAATCTCCAAGGACACTTACTTGCAGCAGTGAAATACTTTTCACACTGGTTACACATGTACACTATGACTGAAATTCTGCATACTCTCTAAGCAATAATAATAATAATAATAACTTACTTGCCGCAGTGAAGTACTTTCCACACTGGTTACACATGTACACCTTGGCCTGGGCAGGGTGCTTGAATTCTTTGTGCCGGTTCAGCCGATGCTGAGTGGTGAAGCTACGACCACACACGTCACACTCAACAGGCGTGCCTCTCCCAGTTGCATGTGCTTTCAGGTGATAACGCAGTGATGCACTGCGAAAGAACTCCCTCCCGCACTGGTTGCACCTAGGAAGGGACGGAAGGCATTTCAGAGCTGTAGCATGAAATGGATCCTGTTGTCAGCAGCCTCTTCATTAACAAGCCCCCCTAGTTTTCGTGATGGCTATGGTGCAACAAATGTTAATACAGCTGTACACACAAAACTGAATCTGCTTCTTGGCCTTTAGCTTGAAAACCACCTGTAGCTCTCTGTAGAACTGCGCCTTGTTGCCGTTATTGTAGTATTCCCCAGTTGAACACTCTGGGGGTCACCCAGTAAATGCTACTGCACAATGAAAAATGCATTCCATCAGGTGAGAGGATTGCGTGTGTGATCTTTTTCTTTTTTTTAATAAGGCCACCACATGGGCAGCCACATGCCATCTTCTGAAGATTGATCTCCATTTCTGGAGGGTGGATGCTGTTATGTAAAGGAGCATATCATGGTTGAACATAGTCCCTACATAACTATGCAATGCATAACATTTTAATGTAGCCTTGCTGCTGTAATGTGCTAAGGTGCATTTGTTGGTGATTTTGCACAGTTTCAACAGATGTGCTAACCTGCAGCACTGCTCAAAGGTCAGCCGGCTGAGGCTTTGCTTACCAATAACCTACAGGGCATGTTTGTTGTTCATTTTTCAGTTTCAACAGATGTGCTAATCTGTAGCATTGCTTAAAGGTCAGCCGGCTGAGGCTTTGCTTACCAATAACCTACAGGGCATGTTTGCTGTTGATTTTGCAGTTTCAACAGATGTGCTAATCTGTAGCATTGCTCAAAGGTCAGCCTGCTGAAGCTTTGCCCACTAATAACCCGCAGGGGAACTTTGCAAGCAATAACTTACAGGTAAGGTCTGATCCCAGTGTGTTTGCGCATGTGAATACGTTGACTCTTCCGGTTGGAGAAAGACTTCCCACACACAGCACAACTGAATGGCTTAATCCCTGTATGCTTGTACAGGTGAACTGAAAACACAGTCAATTAGACAACCTCATTAGCCACAGTCACTCTGTAACAGCCCCTGCATACCTGTAAATGTGTACTGAAAATAGCCATATAGACAACCTCATTAGCCACACTGTAACAGCCCCTGCATACCTGTAAATGTGTACTGAAAATAGCCATATAGACAACCTCATGAGCCTCACTGTCTGTAACAGCCCCTGCATGCCTGTAAATGTGTACTGAAAATAGCCACATAGACAACCTCATTAGCCACACTGTCTGTAACAGCCCCTGCATGCCTGTAAATGTGTACTGAAAATAGCCATATAGACAACCTCATTAGCCACACTGTAACAGCCCCTGCATACCTGTAAATGTGTACTGAAAACAACCATTTTGACAACCTGATCAGTCAAAGCAGTGTCCATCAAAAATAGACAACCTCTTCAGTCACAATGATCCATGCATACTTGTACAGGTGAAGAAAAAGTATAGTGTGCATGTGTGCAAGTGTGTGTGTGTGTGCACATGCATTTGAGAGAGAATGAGAGACACAGGCACAGAGAGAGAGAGAGTGTGGGTGGGGACAGAGAATGCTTAGACACTAGACAGGGGGTCAGTTCCCTTTGTTGGTCAAAAAGTGTTTTGAAAAGGCTAGTATTCTTTTCACAGAAAACCAAAGAGCCACAATAGATAGCCTCAAAGCGTACTGGTTCTTCAATATTAAAACTGCCTTTTCTCAAGAGAAATTAGTCTTAAAAAGAATTAAAAGAACAAACAAAATGTGCAGTAAAGATATGTGAATCACTTTTAAGCAGAATTTCATCTTAAAATAAAAATAAAATATATCAAAATACCTAAAAAACACACCAAAACAACAACAGATTTTCATCTTAATGATTGTCTAAGTAGGGTCCCCCCCCCCCCCAGCACACACACATGCAATCATCTCTGATACTCTAAGCAAGAAGATGATCCAGTAGACAGGGGTAGAAAGAGAGGGTAAGTCCCACATCCATTTGCATGTCAGCATTGTATCTTACTTTTGAAGGCCACATCACCCTTGATGATGCGTCCACAATGGTCGCACTTGTGCCTGGTCTTGGCTCTCTGCACACGCAGCTGATCGGCAGTCAGTGGCCCCGGGGGTCTGGCGATGGACGTGGGCTGTGCTCTGGCCTTCCGTATCTTCAGCAGTTCTTTTCGGTCTTTGCTCCTCTCCCCTCCCATCTTGACTGCAGCAGCACCCAGGGAATAAAACAGTTGTTGGAGTGACTTATAATGTCCAGTGATCTAAAACAGTCAATGTCTGATTTTATGTTCCTACATCCACCCCCCTCCCAGCCTCCAACGCACAATGAATGTAAGCACATATGTATGTATGCGCACACACACATAACCACCACCACACAAAACACACACACACACACACACACAGGCACACACACACACAAACTAGTAAAGACTATACCACAGATTAGTAAAGACTTGCAAATTGATCCTTAGAATTTTACAGACATCCGCAACAACAAAATTCTGCAAATGAAGGTACTCCTCCTCTTCTACTGAAGCTTTCTGGAGAAAAAAAAAACTTTAAAGAATCAGTGACTGTCAGTGCCCAAGCTTCCCAGCAAATGGCACATATGTGTTTGCACTATCAGATTGTATGTTCACAAGTATAATATAAATGTAAACATGGTGCTTAACGTCCACAGAAACCATAAGGCTTATTAGGGACGGAGAGAATGGGGGGAAGGGGGTATGGAGGTGTGGGAAGAGGGAGAGTCTATACATATCGCTACACTGTCACCACCAGAATGACCTGCATTAAGATGGACAGCAATGAGAGCCATTTTAATGTTTCATTAATTGTGAGGGACAAAGTCACAAGACTGTGTCCACAAACCACAATTTTTGAAAAGAAAGGAGAGCTGAAGCGGTATCGAACTGAGGTCCTTCCGCTTACCAGCCTACTGCCTTACCGCTAGGCCAAACCAGCTCTCACAAGTATAATGGAAAATCTCACCATTTTATATCACACCTGTGTCTGACTTTACCTGGCTGTTGGACAGTGTACAATAGGCTAAGCCTCACAAATGCTTCTTAAACCTTTTTGTAGCTGACAGAAATGTGGTTACCAATAATAGCCTCCATGGCTTTCCTGATGGCCTGGTCCTCTTTGAGACTGCGAGGGTCAGTGGCATTAGGTACACTGGAATCGCTGTTTTTGTCAAAAGTCTCTGGATTCTCTGGATCAGCAACATCGTTTTCTTCCACATCTTCCTCTTTTGCAGCTGCTGAATCCATGGAACTGGGTGTTTCAGGCTCTGCAATAAACCCCCGCAAAAGGTCAATGGACAAGTGGGCGCTGTTTATAATCAGTTTATCAACACTGTTTCCCTCATACAAGTGTGACACTGAGGAGAGAGAGAGAGAGAAGAAGAGCATGGAAGGGGTGAAAAAGAGAGAGAAACCAAACTCAAAAAAACATTGTTTTCCAAGGATTGTAGTTTAGGTTCATTAAGATGTGCTTAACAACTAGTCCTTGCTTAAACAGCTAAGTGAGAAAGAGAGAGAGTATGAATGTGTGATTTCCATTTAAAGTAAACAGCATTTGCCAAAAGAAAAACAAATCACAACAGTCTCATTGAATAATCCAATTCATTTTGCTCCCTACAAGACGTCCACCTAACTGGATGTTTCTTAAAGTTTGTTGTTTGTACACTTTGTGCAAGATGTCCAGCTCATCGGATCTGTTATTGAAAATTTATAATTGTGAGTACTTTGGCTAAAACTACCTGTGGAACAGAAGGGGGTGAAGTGGGTGGGGGAGCAGGGGGTGAACACTTACCAGCAAACATGTCACTGATTGCTTCTGAATCACTGACAATGTCAGGAATCTGGAAAAGAAGAAAATATCATCACTGAAGGGTTAGTGTTAAAACATAAATACAAAGGTAATCTTCCAGTTTTACTAATTAAAGCTATACACTAAAGTATAGCTCTTCACAACACTGTACACCAGTGCAATTAAACATACCTCTGTAGAACTGGAAACAGGGTAAGGTCAAGTTATAATGATACCATCCATACAGGACAAAGTCTAGGGGGCAATGCTTACTGGATGAAGTCCAATGGATGAATTCCAACCAGAAAAAATCTACATGGCAATTAGTAACCTTGAACTATGACTTCTGTGACAGAGAGAGAAACCAATGTAAAAGGTCTGGTGCATATGAAAAAAAGAAAGGAAAAAAGAAGAGTGATGTCCCAGGGTGCCTACTGAAGGTCACCTGTGATCATGAAACAACACACAAAATCAAGCTAACACTCACCCCGTCTTTGTAGTACTTTCGGAACTTGTTCACTCGCTGCTGGATGACAGGACTGCGATGCTCCACTGGCACTGCTGACAAAGGCTCTGCCATGCAGCATGCCATGATGTGTCTCATGACGTCATACGTCATGCCAGCCCAGAAATACTGGCGGCGAAGCTTGGCCTGTGTGTCCTGTTGACTTATGTGATTTCCATCCTCTGCAAAGAGCAAGAAAACACAAAGCAACTGGGGATTAAACCATTCAAAAAAATGAGCTTTCTCTTCTTACTCTGGATCCAGCCATGGCCAGTTTGATTCTTCTGACACTGGTTTGTGCACTAAGTATCTTCTCCCTCTTCCTTGAACACCAAGGCAGTTGGCCAAGCATCAAACCTTTCAGGCAGTACAGTGCTAAACATAATCACCTATGCAAAAGGCTTGTGGATGTTACAGGCATTGCAGCTGATGAAAATCAAAGAAAGGAAGGACAAACTTTCCCCTGTCCCACACACACCAGAGCACATGGGACAATGGTAGACAGTGCTAGACAATGGCAAAACAGCATTCCTCAGAAGCAATGAAGACCATGATCATCTCTCCAGAGACCATGAAGAAGACCATGATCCTCTCCTCAGAGACAGTTAAGAAGACCATGATCCTCTCTGCAGAGACAAAATCAAAGACCACGATCTTCTCATCAGAGACAACGAAGAAGACCATGATGACCCTATCACTGGACCACAGTCAAACCTGCCCTGATGACCACCCATCCAGTCCTTCCGCTGCTCAGGATCCCCAAGAATAAAAACACCACACAAATGACCTCTCCACGGTTGGTTAGTTACTAATAATAGTTTTAACACCCTGTCAACTGAAGAGGGTAATCTCATGATGAATATATCAGAAAACCACCTACCTTGGCCCCATACATTTTGTTGGACACAAAGGTGGTCACCTAAAGAGATTTGCCTACATATCAACCCACACACTAAACACAATCATATTACGATGACATTAATTGAACCTAAAATAAATGACTTTCAAGGGATCGCTGTCAAAGTGAAACAACACCAAATGAAAATGATGCTGTATTGATCAAGCATGCTGAAGGGAATGTGATTTACCTACATGGTCCACCTGAACATTATTTTGTGATTTCTTGTAGAGTTTATGTCCCTTGTATTTACTCACATGTCAGGTGAGAGTTACCATTGGTGACTCAGGTCTTTGTCGCTGCGTTTGTGTGACGTCTTTTGAGCACTAACGAACTCCTCTGTTTGCTAATTCTGCACCAGTGCTCTAGGCCTCTTTTGATTTCAGACTGCATCATGCTGTTAATAAACCCCTTTGTTTGCATATTCTGCACCGGTGCTCTAGGCCTCTTTTGGTTTCAGACTGCATCATGCTGTTAATAAACCCCTTTGTTTGCTAATTCTGCACCGGTGCTCTAGGCCTCTTTCGGTTTCAGACTGCAACATGCTATTAATAAACCCAATGTCATTTCTGAATAGGGCCTCTGAACACATCTGTTTAAAAATAAATGGACCTCACTACCTGCTTCAATTCGAATGAAAGACCTCATGTTACCAAACACCATTTCCAAGCACTATGTGTTATTGCTTACGGCACCTAGATCAGAAAGACAAAAGTTCTTGAAAAAAGAAGAAGTTTTTAACATCCTAACCTATGTGAGCTTCCTGTATGGCCTCGTGCCTGGTTCTCTCTGAAAACAACACCTGGCGTGGTGCAGCACCAGGGCGGGCTGACGGCTTGTAGTACAGAGATCCGTTGATGATGCAGAAGGACTCGGATCGCTGTTTGATACGGGACTGCTGGTGTGGTGTGGCCGAACTGGGAAACGTGTTGTCTGTCAGGTACTGAATCAGGTCCTCATAGGAAGCCTCTTCTTCCTCATCCTGGACACAATTGGCATTGAAAACCTCAGTGGTACCAGTAACCAAATAAAAACTGTTTAAATAAGAGTTTAAGAGTTTTCGCATGCATCAAAATTCACGGTATGTGGAAGTGCACACATGCCATGTGCATGAGCTTGCTCACACTTTTTGGGGACTCGAGAAAAGGTTTCAGAAAAGATAAAAGTTTTTAAGGAACATTTGAAAGAACTGACAGAAGTAGCGTGATGGAAACAGGGAGCTGGTTCCTGGTAGTTGGAGTCTGGCAAAAGAGAGTGTTGACCGTTGGACTTCATGCAGAAGGATGGTATTCTAGATATTCGGATGTCTGCAGAAGAGCAGAGCTGCCAGGAAGAAGCATAAAGGTAAAGAAGGTTTTAATCATAATGGAAGATTGATGAGAGATGATCTGAAAGACAAAATTTGCATTCCATCACCTGTTCATCAGATAGCCAGGGAAGAGACTGAAGCATGGGAGTGATATGGGCAGATCTGAAGGTTCGAAAAATGAGTTTGGCAGCATTGTTCTGGACCTTTTGGAATTTAGAAAGAGATACTTAGGACAGCCCACCAAAAGTGAGTTGCAGTAATCTAATCTTAAATTGTTAAAAGAACAAATGCACACAACAGTTTTTTGGTGACATCATCAGAGAGGTAGTGGCATATTGCATTAATCTGACAAGTCCCAGACAACATATATGACAAATGGAGGAGACTTGCTATTGGGAAGAAAGAACGGGATCAAGATATTCATATTTGAGTGCATGCATGTGTGCATGTGCACACGCGTATGAGTGCTTGCCTCTACAGATACTTTTTTATTTACAGAGGAGGAAGTGATGCAAAAGAGAAAGAATTGAGTATGGGTTATGAATGTATACTAAAACAAAATCTGCAAATGGTGAAATAATTAATATTCAAAACAAACGAACTATAGCATTCATCATTTGTTTGTATATTACCTGGACATTTTGTATAGCTGGCTGTCAACCTTGCCTGAGATTTTTTTAAACATTTTCATTAATACTTTTCAAACTCTTCTGTGACCTTAAAAACAGATCACAATCAGCAGCCTGTATTAACTTGTAAAGTTTGATTGGGAGTATTCCTGTGCAGAGTTTGAAACACTTTGCTTCAACAGTACCCACAAAAACACACACCGTAAGCATGTGTTAATAATTCCCCATAGTTAAACATACATTAGTTGCCTAAAACATCACAAAGTCAGGTGTTCCGTCACAGTCAACCAAACATCTGGATGAAATACTCATTATTTGATGGACTTGCACAATCTTTCATTAATGTGAGTCAAATGTGGTGTGAATCAATCTGAAGCACCCACTAAAAACAAACCTCGGACATGTGGGGATCACCGTCATTGTCTTTCTGAGTCACCACTTTGGACAAGCTCGGGATTCGAACCACTGTCTTGTTGCGCAGTGGATTGTTGCACACACACTCAGGACAAGCATGGATGAAGGCATCCAGGTCAAGACTCATGCCCTTCCAGAATACATTCATGTCCATCAACGTCTTCAGCACCCTCACTCGACCCACATGTTCCTCTGTACAACACACACACAAAATATTAAAATACATGTATACAGCCACCAACATCTCCCTTAAGCATGACACATACCCAACAGCAACAAAAGAATCTTCTTTTAAGCTGTTTTTTGAAAGGCCTAAATATATGGGCAAAGAAATACGTGAAACACGTGAGGACTGGAAGTTGCTCTCTTAAAGTCTTACCTCTTTGTTTTACTGAAACAAAAAGCCAAAACAAAATATAAAACAAACAAAAAAGAAGAGGGGTGGGGTGTTGGGGGGGTGGGGGGGGGAGAAGAGAGAACAGCTTCACTAAGGGTTCAGCCATGCCTTAACAGACCATTTCAAGGTGCATGTGGAGTTAGTGCAGAAGGCACAGGAGGAGTCAGTCCTCCAGATATTTGTGTCAGATGTAAAGCAATTCCTCTTGCTCTGAGGGATTACTGATGATGGGGATGGGTAGGCAGTGATCTTGTGGACTAAACAGCAGACAAATCACCTTTACTCGGCCCTCATACTCTGGTAACATTAACTCTGAGCTCTTCACATCCCAAAGTCTGGCTTTACACATGGACCAGAATTACTCTTCAAGCTCAGGATCTGCCCGTGGTTCACCTTGTCTGAAAAGATTTATTAAAGTGACTGTCCACAGCAACAATGGTCAACCATGATCAAATTCAACTGTAACCCATACCATCACATACAAATGCAAGTGCCAGGAATATACATCAGCCTTAGCCAGGAGATGCAAAGCCCCTCCTCACCTCCCTTTGCGTGCGCTTTTCGGAGCAAGCAAAACCTTTCCCTCTCTTTCATGATGATAAGGCGACCAGCAGCTTTGCCAACATTGCCAAACAGCCTTCCATCTCTGAGGACTACTGTCTCGGCCAGACGACGAACAGCACGCTTGAAGTCCACAGACACTCGCGGGGGGTAGGCATTGCGCTCCTTGTAGCATTTGATGACCAGATAGTACAGATCTAGATCCAGCTGCAGTGGGAGGGGAAGCACAAAGTATGCATAAGAGTGGACCAGGCACTGGTGACAGCTTACGTTGTAAAAGCACAATCCATCTGCTAAAGTTAGAAAAACAAAGTGAAACCTTTTCCAAAACCATGAGGACCCAAATCAGCTGTGAACGAGGATGACCTTCAGGTTCAGCTGGCAAAAATCTGTTCCTGTTTTGTTTTTGTGTCGTTGTTTTGTTTGTTTGTTAGTCAACTGCACCTTTCCAAACTACAGAAATAACAAAAAGCACTCCTGAACAGAGGTTTAGCATGGACAAAAGTACACAATTAAATGATTTTTAACTAAATCTTTGAAAGGAAAAAGAAATGTATTCTGAAAAAAAAAAAAAAAAAAATTGTTATAAAAGACTGGGAATATTTTTTTAAATAATAATGAACAAAAAAGAGGTAAAGTCTTCCAAAAATGAAAACAATTCTTTTCATACCAGCTCAACTGAGTTCATAAGGCCATTCGAGGTCAAGGCTGTTCCCCATGGGTCCTGGGGGGTTAACTTTGAACTCTGAGGGGCATCTTCGCCTTCTTGGTTCGCAGGTTCTGGCCTCACTTTCGGTGGTCGTCCACGTTTCCGCTTCACCACCTGTGTGGGTTCCGTTGGGGGTGGTGGAGGTGAAGGGGCTGGAGGGGGCGGTGGAGCCGAGCGCTTTTCCTTCTTTACCAAGAGTTCTGCCTTGGCTTTGAAGGTGGGTGTGCGTTTTCGGCTGGAGGACCGTGTGACCATCACTGTCTGGTTTTTCCTTGTGCCACAGCCTTTGCTTGCTGGGTGGTATGTTTCATCTGAAAACAAGGCAAAAGAATCAAAAATAATAACTACCATCAAATGATTAATAACAAGGCACCCTTTCTCACAAGAGCTCATAGTGCTTTGCAATTAGTAACAACATTTACAGTTACAAAATATACAAGCACCCCAGTTGCACTGAGTCAAGCAGATATAACTTGCTCATTACACACAGGCCCTAGCACAGACACGCCAATCAGCATCATGTTGAAAAAAGGTGAGTTTTGAGTGCTGAGTTAAATGGAAGGCTGACAGAGAAAATCATACTTCGTTTGGAAGTGTGTTCCAGAGTGACGGAGCAATATTTTTCCTTTCTCTATTTTTTTCTAATCTGTAAACTTTATTTCTACGCAAAAAGAATCTATCTGCACAGGGTTGTGAATGTTAAATGCTGTTATTTAAATCAAAGAGGGTTAAAGAGACAAGACTGAACACTGCTGCACCACTTCCGATAGTTTCTTATGAATTTACCTGTATATGAACACCAACTGAGATAGTTTCTTGTGCAGCTACCTGTCTTTGAACACAAACTGCGACTTAGTGTTGGACTATCACACAATCAGTGACTCTGCTTGATTTCTCCCAGGGAAAAAAATCTGAATTTTCACATGCACCTGCACATTGTTTTGTTTTATACCTCCGTCATCACTGAACTCCTCACGGTGATCAGCACCTTCATCATCAGTGGTCCCTTCATACACATCCGTTGACTCTTCCAAAGCAACAAACTTCTTTTCTTCCTTCCTTCTTCGACCTCTCCTCCTCCCTCCCTCTACTCGCTCGCTCCCCTGAAAGTGTACAGGCACAATGGTGGACTCTTCCAAGTTCAACACGTCCCCAGCAGGGACTGGGGCCAAGGCTTCCAGCTTGACGTTGGGCAGCATGTTGAGCGCAAGGTCAATGTGTGCTGGTGGGGTAGGGGTGTTTTTGGAGTGCTTTCCATATGCTGTCATCAGAAGGTCCACCGTCTGTTTTTCATCCTCCTCTGACAGGCACACCTCTGAGTTGCAGACAGAGTCACTTCTGTGGCTCAGCTTTTGTGGCAGGACTGGTTCTCTGGGCAACAGAATGAAAGACCGTTAACACATGCACACACACACACACACTCACACTCACACTCACACACACACGCACACACACACACACACACAAATGACTGTGCTATAGGAGGAAAGACCATGAAAGCACACACGTACACACACACTGGCTCTGTGCTACAGAAAGAAAGACCACAAACACACACATGCCAAAATGGCACATGCACACACACACACACACACACACACACACACACACACACACACACACACACACACTCACTAAATAACCCATAAGATATAACTTATTAGCCGCCAAAGAGAACATACCCAGCTAAAGTGTTAAACAAACTGATCTAAACAAACTGAACACAAAATCCATCATCTTACCACATACCTGTTAAACGTGAGATAGGCTGGAACGTAGTCAGCCTGGGGGGGCAGGGAGATCCTGAGGGGCACCATGAAGGCCTCCAGGCACCGGTCCCACGTCTTGGGGTAGGACTTGACAAACTGATCCAAACGTTTGGACACTCGCTGCCACCGTTCATCTGCACACCAACAATGACTGCTACAGACACCATCCCCACAATCTGGTCAGGCAGTGACAGATAGGTAGGCACAACGGCAGCTACCCGACCACCAGGTCCTGATGTAAAGGTAAAAGACACTAATGGTCTGGCTGATGGATTAGTGTGCGGTGACAGGGACAGGTAGGAAGGCATGACTCTTATCTATCTGCAGCTCCTGCATGTTGATTTATCAGGTGAAAGACTGGTCACAACTCACCTGCCGGATAAGCATGCGATAACAGACTGGAAGGTGTGCTTACTGGCTACCTCCAACTTCCTGCATGTTGCTGTCCAGGTAAAAGGCTTGTTTGGCAGTCACAACCCTCCTGCAGGAGTACTACTGCACAGCAATAAGTAGGAAAATGTGATGCCAGCTATCTCCAGGTCCTGCACATTGATGTACAGATAGAAGACTGGTTTGCAGGTCACAACTCACCTGCAGAGTACTGGCCAATGACAAGTAGGAAAGTGTGATGCCAGCTTTCTCTGGGTCCTGTATGTTACTACAGGTAAAAAAACTCTCTTGCAGGTTACAACTCACCTGCAGGCTTAGCAGGCAGTGGCAGGTGTGATGGAAGCTAGCTCCAGGTCCCACATGTTAATGTACTGCTGAAAAAGCAACGACTCTACTTTGGAAGGTTGCACCTCACCTGCATGCTGATGTAGAAGTAAAAAGATTCTGATTTGGCAGGGTCACGACTCACCTGCAGGATTTGTGTGCAGTGACAGGTAAGTAGGCGTGATGCCAGCTGCCTCCAGGTCCTGCATGTTGATGTACAGGTAAACATCTTTGGTGTTTTTGTTCTGCAGTATGCACAGTTTCTCCATCACACCATACCTGCACCAACAGATCAGTGGATTACTTACTAGTATATTACTACTGCATCTCTAATTTTAAAATCACAGTCAACATGACTTCAGAAGGATTCAACTTCAAGGAACGCTGGACAGAAAATTTATTTGTTAGTTGTAAGCAGGTAGCAACCTGGTGATACTGTAAAACACTACTAAAGCAAAACAGCACTAACTTTCTAGCCAGTCATTTTTTTTTACATTCATCATAACCATCAACACCATCACTCTGAACGTATTATTATAACATATAAATCCAACCAGGATACTACACTGTCTTGTTTCTTAAGTACATGAGAAAAGGTGGGCTCAAAACAATCAAGAATAAATACCTGCATATGAGATTGACCACAAAAGTGGTGAGTGTTGTTTTTGTTTCTTAAGTACATGAGAAAAGGTGGGCTCAAAACAATCAAGAATAAATACCTGCATATGAGATTGACCACAAAAGTGGTGAGTGTTGCAGCAGAGATGTTTTCTATGACCATAGCCTCTGGGAACTGGGAGTAACAGTCCAATGCCACAGCCACATACACATGCTTTCTGCCAGCTGTGAACGGACCAAACACCTGAATCTCCACCTGCAAAAAAAGATGGAAATTTAGCTGCCTGTCACCACCAGAACACCTGAATATCCACCTGATTGATTTTTATTTTTTTTATTTTTTTTAAGGTTGTTTTGATCCCCAAAAAAGCAACAGAAAAATGTATAACATTAACAGACTCTCATTTCGACCCTGGCCACTGAACCTGACTATTATGGACTGGTAAAATGTAACATATGATCAATCAAAGAAACAAAACTGTTTAATTTGCGCACGCTACCTTCTCCTAGTACTACAGCACCAGCTGTGATGCAGCTAACTGCTCAGATTTCTGGCTGAAAAACACAGTAAACACTGGCAGGCAGGTCCAGAAATTAGAATAACATCAACTCTAATAATAAGGTTAATGCAGCATGGCAGGCAGGTACAGAAATTAGAACTGATTACTTTTAGTATTACTTCTATTACTCAAAATCAAAAACTAATGATGCTATGTACAATATATAATTATACTCTAGTACATTGTATAGTATAGTCTGATAGTGAATTCATCAAAAAACTTCAGCTCCCAGGTGCAGCAAACATTTCTTTGGAACTATGTAATTTACTAGAAGGGTGACTGCAGGACTTGAGCTCAGCTAAAATGGCACCTAAATTTTAATTTTAATTTCACTACAACTACAAGGTGTTGGCACCAGTGTACCTACCCTCTGCCAGAAGCAGCTGCACGTTTCTTGTGCAATGAAGAACACATCAGGCTCCTCTCCCATCTCCATCTCCACCTTGATGCCATTCTCCTGGTTGCTGATGGTTACCATGGGGTTGCTGCTGCTGATGCTGGGGTTGCTGGAGCAGCGGATGCCCCTGGCCACGCAGGAGTCACAGCTGTGCAGTACCTTACGTACTGTATTGATGATGCCCACCCAGTAATACTCCCTTGACACTCGCTCCGTTGTTTTCTCCATGCCATAGTGAGTGCCTGAGAGTGAAACACTGGCTAATCATGGTTGTCTCATTCATTGCTGTAGTTTCACTTTTGATAGTTTCGCTACTGCATAGATTATATATATGCAAACCAGCCTGCCACTAAACCACATCATCATGATCATGTACACCAAAGAGTACAAAACTCTATTACAAGTACAACAACAGAGTAACAAGGGTTGGGGAGGGGGAGCAAATGAATTAAATTTTCTGAATCATGTAAACCTCCCCCCCCCCCCCCCCCCCCCACACACACACAAACATTATATTTATACAGTTACTGTATTACTATTACTGTTAGTAATAATAGTATCAAACTTGGCTTGGAATCTGTTCTTCCACCAAACGGAATGTTTTGTTGCATGCATCAGGGCAAAAAGACTTTATAGTAATAGTTTTCATGTGAACTGCTTTTTTAAAGAACATGATCCTCTCAAACTCAAAGCAAGGTCTGTGACTAGTGTGAGTCAAGTGTGAAGTGTGAGGGAAGCTTTTGTACCAATTAATTTGTCAAACTGTACCCCAATTTCAGATGATACAACTAAATTCAGTTGACAATGCACCAAAACAAGATGATGAAACTGATGAGGCATCATTTTTCTGACTTATACTCTTATGGTTATATTAGTTATAAGCTGCACTCTATTTTTGGAAATATATAACATATGGGGTGGGGGGCAATGTAATACTAACTTGTGTTATTGTGAAATGCTTTGCACTTTTTTTCTCTCTTTTATTTTGTGTGTGTGCAAGATCAGGTGCTATACAATTTACAAATCTTCATTATTATTATTATATTAATGCTAATTCAGTAACTGGTGCTACAGTAAAGAAAAGTGCTCTGCACTCCTACTTTTTTCTTTATTTGTGTGTGTGTGCAAGATCAGGTGCTATACAATTTACAATCTTCATTATTATTACTAAGTTGTTAATGATTATCTAATCTACAACAGCAAATAGTGCTGTGTCTTACAACTAGAGGCAGTGGAATAGTTTTGTGTGTTGGGTGTGTGTGCAATTTTCTCCAAACTGATGATCAGTCTAAATTCTAACCTTTTCCATCTCAAAATCTAACAAAAATGGAACAGAAACAATGTCATATTTGCACACAGATGTTTTGTTCAAACTTATCAATGCTGTTGTTGTTTACGTGTCCGGACCATGAATTAATGAAATACTATATAGTATATAATCTGTACCCAAACTGTCAAACTCAAAGTGAAAGACCAAACTACTATTTTACATTTTTAGTATAATTTCCAAACTAGACCCCTGATCATAGTTTATTATCACATATTCCTCGAAAGTGCAGAGTTTGCACGTAGTTCGATACGTAAACGCTGTGTTTAACAAAAAAAATTTTTTTTTAGTATTTTAATGGGGGAGAATAATACAGGGGGAAGCTAAACTCAGTGGTAACAAAAATGCCGTCTTCTAACCGGTGTCAGTGACCCACCATCATCCCCAACATGGCATCGCGTCACCGCTTCTTGCTTCTCTTCCTCCGTCGTGCAGCACTTTCTCAGCACCTGCGTGTAATCAGGGTCATTCTCGGGATTTTCTGGAGTTTCTTCTTCCCCCTCCTCACAACCTGATCGCTTTGGTCGGCCTCCGGTGTAATAAAGCTGGTTGTCTACAAACGCGAAGGTCTTGCTTCGCTTACGCACCGCCCTCTTGTCCACTTTGCTACAATCCCTGGGAAAGGTTCCGTATTGCAGATATTGCTTGACAGCAGCCAGATTATTGCGTCCTTTACTCTCCATTATATTCTATGTTTTCACAACTAATACTCTTTTATGCAATCAATTCATTCCTGCAAAAACGAAGATGTGCTACTATATTAAACACCAGGTGTCGATGCAACGAAGGCCACCATTTTGCAAAGACCCGGATAAGAAGCGCTAATACATTCCGGTTAACTTCGGGTGTTTCCGTCGTCTTTCGTGATCTTTGTGTGTCGATATCTCGTCAGTATTTCTGCCGTTTCTTGGCAAATCACAGCAAGTGTAGGAAAACAACCAACCATCCACCAATTGTTTAAAAAGTATCTAGTCGTGTTTCTTCACTGTTGTACGTTTTGGTTTGACTCCAGTGCTTTGAACTTTTGATGGAAAGAAAATAATGCGTCATAAAGAGCAGAAACGATCATGCAACTAAGTTTATACAAGACGAATTGAAAGGTTTCAATTCTGCACAGACATTGCACACAAAGAAGAAGGGGAAAAAAAAGGAAATAAAAGAGAGAGAAAAATTCACTAAGTTTCAAGGTTAAAAAACTGAGAGAAAAAATGTTGGGATACAGATTACTGGAAAACCCCCCAGAGAAAACTGAAAAATCATCACTTAATTCTCTGCACACTAAAATTCATATTGCAATTTTTTTAATTATTTTAGAGTTTCGTACAAAAAAAAATTTGACACAGCTTTCCTTCAGTACTTTGTTGAATAAGTGAATAGGAATATGCATGATGTCCATCAGTATGTCAGTTTGCATATAATTATTATGATCACATTGTTTTTATTTATTCGCTTTCAAAACTTTTATAACATTAATTTTTTCTTAGCTGAAACATCACGCAGAAGTGTGTAGGAATGACTGCATTCAACTTCAAGCCTCGTGCCAGCCTGCAAGAGTAACAACAAGTGACTGTGTTCACAATTACATGACCAACACGGGCAATAGACACATGCGAATGCACTCTGGGTTTCATGGGTAGTCAGTGCGGAACTAAAACTGGTGCTTCCTTTTCTTCTTCTTTTTGTACCACCAATTTCTTTTCCCCGCGGACCCATTTTTGTTTTTCTGCGGAAATTTGCGTTTTCGCGGACAATTCCCATTTGAAACCTGAATATTTCAGGATCCTGCGCAAGTCCATTCACTAGTAGCATCGCAATCATTTTACACATCAGAGCCCAGGCAAATGAAACATAATCATGCAATAGAATTATACCAGTTTCTTACTTTGTACTTTCAACTGTGCCAAGCCTTTGTACACAGTAAGTTTTATTATTCTGTCTGTCTCTCTCTCATACACACACACAACACACACTGACACATAAAACACTGAGGAGATATACATGTAGAATTTATTATACTACATACCACTGATACATTAGCATACATTATAACATGCAGTACAAAGGAAGAGTGAATTCGGTTTGGGAAGCAATTTAGTGAAAATCAGTCTTGCATAGCATTTCGCTCTCAGACAAAACTGTGGAAAGAAGCAGTTGACGGTTTCTGGTACATCAATGTAAATCAATCAGTTGGTTAGGGAACGCATGAAGAGCCAAGGAGCACTGGAAACCAAAATCTTTTTCAGGACATATAAAAGGCACTCAAAGTACAATAAAAAATACAGATTTTTTCAAAAGCAGAATGATTCTGCACGAGCACAGAAAAAGCTGAAAATGGTCAAAAAATGTGACGCATTACATGATGGCATATTCGCTTTGAATTAACAATTACAGAAAAGACTGTTGGGCCCAGGGAAAATGAGGTTGGGATGGAGGAATTGGTTTTCAGAAAAATGGGGGAGGCGGGGTTGGGGGGGGGGGGGGGGGGGATTCCACCTAGAAAACGAGATCTGAGCTAGACCACTAACACTTTTTATGGGCGCACACAGTGCCCACTCATCCTCCCCTTGAACACAATCCAAAGTTGCCTGTCGCGTGGCCCAAAAACAGGAATCCACAGCAGAGCTTACAACTCGAGCAATACACATGCCATGAAGACCTTAGCATTATGACTTTTTGTTTTTAAATGATCAGGTTATGAAACTTCCCTGAATTGTAAGAGACTGGCTGTCCAACTGAGGCTGGCAAAAACAAATGAAGACTGTGATAACACCCACTCATCTTTTCCCAGGCAGCAATTAGAAAACAGGAGTGCTACTAGCAGCCATCAGAAAACGGAAGTACATGTGCTACAGCTCTAGTCAGAGGAACTCTAGATGATCCCAAAACAGCGGTATCATTAACAGCTGATGGAAACAGCCATCTGCTGAAAATGTAGACTCCTCCCATGTCAGAAAAGCACAGTGACATCAATTAACTACACATAGGCCAATAGCTTGTTTCAAACAAGAACATGAGCCACTACAAACTAGGTCTATTCAGACATGTGCAGAAAATAAAATGTGACAAAAATTAATTGGTTTAAACCCTTTGTTCTTCAAGTGCATGAACCTTTCAAAATTGTGCACTAAAATTCACAACACAAAACATCTGTGATGGCTGCATACACTTATATAGACATCCCTTTATGTCTACAGGTAGACAAGCATTTGTGTATAAACATACAATTAGGAACATGCTTTTCTTTTCCCTGTTTATCACTTTGTTTTGTGTGTATTTTTTTTAAATTTCAAAGTGCCACATGCTTGAGAATTCTGATGCCTACAGTTAATACTAATAACAGTCGCTGTTTGCCAAGCAAAGTATCACCCTGATACACATTTAGAATCCTTAAAAAAAGAACATGAGCTCCACCACGTGTCTGACAACCAAATAATGCAGGCTGGCACAGGTCTCGCAAAAACAGAGCACATTTCTTGGTTTTGCTGAAAGAGGTTTAAAATAAATCTTCAAACACAAATTTAAAGAAAAATGCTGAGCATCTTTTTCCACTCATTGTTTATACGCATTACAACATGATGGTAAACTTCGATCTACTAATTTACAAAGAAGAAAATAAAAATGAAGACAATTTTACCCGACATATTCACTCTCAAAGACTGAGGTGCATGATCTTCAAAGGCAAACAATTTACAAATTATATATATATATGATCACTGACATTTCATAACATGCAGCAGAGAAGCAGTTTAACAGGTATCACATGGACAACACCACTTTTTAAGAAATTCAAAAATCCTCTGAAAACTTCCAGAACAAACTTAAATGGATGCATACATCAATATTATTAATTACTCAAGCTTTAGTTCTTACATCTGGAGAAGAAAAAAGAAAAAGAAAGAAGAAGCTAAGTGTGATTTCTGCTACAAATAGTAATGTGTTCTTAAATTTCTTAGGAGTCAACCTCTGACGTTTGTAACATTTAATATGATTCTTCGTTCGTTTACCCGACACCTGAACTATTAAGACAAACCGCACAAACGCTTGTTAAATAAGCTTCCACCAGTCACGTTTTCTCAATTTTAAGCTCAAGATTTTTGGACCTACCACTACCAAAGTGTACCTGAATGAAAACTGTCAAAATGTGTCCCATCCTCATGATCAAACTGTAACAAGAATATCAAGATGATCATGTTTCATCACCTCATATAACAAGACAAGCATAAATTACAATCCTGCTCACTCAACTCACATTCAAATGGAAATGATACCTTTGAGTTGCCAAACATGTGTGACTTTCAAAAGAGTCAAGGTAACCAAACTTGGTTATGAACTTGCAAAGCTCGTCAAAAGTTATTATCAAGCAGAATCTGTTTAAGATCTCAAGCACCCCCCCCCCCCCCCCAACGCAACTGTGCACTGGGTATATTTGGCAGAGGCAGGAAACAGGCCAATTTCTCTTTTGAATATGTGGCACCCTTACTTTTAAGCATCAAATTCACGATCTTATCCGTATGTACATAACAGTCATACATAATTTGAACTCGATTCAACAAGCACATGTTATTTTGTTCGGGTAATGCAATTTCTATCTTTTCAACTATGTTGTGACCTAAAAAATCAGTAACGTCACTGAAACTAGTTGGACAGCATAAAGCCGAATGGAGGTAATTATCACTTCTTCTTTTTAAAAATTAAAAACCTCAAATTTAAACAGCCTCCAAATAGAAGCCAACGTTGAAAGTGTTTCAATGTCTTGAAACATGTCACTTATCTGCCTTAAACACATGTCAAATTCACACAAAAAAGTTTTTTTTTTAACACATGACAAACAGAACTAGTAACCATACAATTGTTTACCTTGATCAGATAAGAATTTGGTGAGAAAATACAAGTTTGCTGTTCGGATGCCCCAATTATGCAACTGTAATGAAATTTGTGTAGCATTTCATGCTGGTGATCATCACTAAAGAGTTACGCAGAAAACCCCAGCATTAAGCAAGTTTACACCACAGATGGCCAAGTCCAGACAAACACTCACTGCTACATAGACTCACACAATTTTTCAAATGAGTTCATAAAAAAAGCAGCCAATTAATTTTTTCATGAAATGAACAGTCCTCACAATGATATGTGAATAACAATGACATAAACATGAAAGCTGTAACATCATTAACTAACGATACTGATAATCAACATTATCAAGTTCAACAAAGTCTTGCACACCTGGAAGAAAAAGCCTTCACTGAACAACAGTCAAATGTAAAATCACAATGTACACATGGGAGGGGGTAATGGCTGCAAGGCAATCTCTGTACGTACAATTATTCTCTGCTTGAATACTGATTCTTCCCATCACAAAAAACATAAATTCTACCTTTCCTATCAAAACATAACTAAATGAAAAGGAAATAACTTCACCGACAAAGTCACTCCATTATGAAGTAAAGAACCCAACAGTATTGCTTAAGCTAGGTAAAGGACACACAGAAAAACCACCTATTTCATTACAATAAAAGCTAACTTCATGCCCATAATAAAGAACACAGCAAGGGTTTTTTTCATTTCATTTTATGGCTTCTTTGTCTTTGAAGTACAATTTTCATCAAACCAGGTACAAACAAGAGTAAAATTCAAAGTGACGTTAACAGAGAGGAAAAATAATGTACTATCTACTAACTCCAGATGGCAAATGAATGTCAAAATCTGCTGTGGATGATCCAAAACTGAAGCAGGTAAATACAGACCATACACGAGATGGGAACATGCGCCAAAAAGTTTAGGTCACATATGCCACAAAGTGCCAACAGTTTGCGCAGTACCAAATCCAACTGATATAAAACCCCAAGAAAGATACAGCAAGAAGAAAAGGAAGACAGGCAGAACCATCAGTCAAATTCCTTCTTGATCGATAAGTGCCACTCCCATTCTAGATAAATATTCTTGTCATCATCCGTGAAACGGCTCTCCACTTTGTAGTCCCCCCTTGCCAACAATCCTGAGGGAGCATCATCCTCTGGAGCCTGATAAACATGCATCTCCTTCTTAGGCCCATAGCTGCCCACCATGTGGTTTCCTTTGTCCACTAGTAGAAGAAAAAGAAAAAGAAAAAAGGATCAGTGATTATCATCATGTTTTAATACATACATACATTCTATCTGGGCAACTCTCGGTAACTACATGGCAGGATCTCCAAAATAAGTGCTCCTTGGGTATCTAATAACAGTTAGTTAGTGGCTGGATTACACTGTCATGTTGGCTGGATTACACTGTCATGTCAACTGCACAGGGTTACCGCAATACAACTGAACTGTCAAAAGCAAATGTACATTTCTAAATCTTCCCATAGTCATATAAAATCCAAACCTTCTGTCAAGCAACTGTCATGGTTCACTGGGCCTTTGAAAACCTATTTCCTTCCTTCCTTCCTCTCAAGTCAAATGTACAAAATCAATCGATACATGAATACATACACACACAAACATCAAGAACATATTTTTAAGCAGTTGGTCTCTTAAATATTGCCCTTCTTAAAAAAGCAACAACCAAAAAGCATATATGGCTAGGACATGCTGGTATCATCAACAGACAACCACACAGATACTAACATCAATCCCAAAAAAGACAGACATTTGTGCATTTAAACAATGCATTAACAACAATAATAATAAATGCGTTTCTAATCTGCTGAATCCCTCTATGATTGATACACAAGTGAGGCTCAAAGCAGGGCATGAAACATTACAACAGTACACAACCTAATTTACTAATGCATTACTACTTCTTCTTCTTCCGGCATGAAACATTACAACAGTACACAACCTAATTTACTAATGCATTACTACTTCTTCTTCTTCCGTTAATGACCATCGGCCACAAAGCTGGCCATTACTCTCATTTTAGGGTACTGTGCAGCACTAATAGTGATACAGGCAGGAATAAGAAGAAACGAAAGAAAATGAAAGCAAAAAGAAAGAAGTTTTGTGATTTACTGGGAGGGGGATGACACCTTCAACTTGAAGGTGCCAAGGGTAGGGGACAGGGGAGTTCGTTCCAGTCCCTGACTGTGTGGGGCAAGGTGTTGCTTCTGTAGTCTGTGCGGCAGCTGAAGCATTGATATTGGAGGCTGTGGCAGCTTCTTCCGCTGGCAGGCTGGAATTTGAGGTCAGGGCACCTCACACACGCTTCACCAGTGGAGATCTTGTACAGTATGGTGAGGCATATGGTCCTGCGTCTGTGCTGTAGGGTTGTCCATTTCAGTTGTTGGAGCATGTCTCCAACACTTGAGGTGTTCTGGTGTCTGTTCAGCACAAAGTGTGCTGCCCTTCTCTGGATCTTCTCAAGGTTGGAGATGTGCTTGTTGTTGTGGGGGTCCCACACTGCACATGCATACTCAGGGATGGGTCAGATCAGTGCCTTGTAGGCAAGCTCCTTGATCTTGACTGAGCAGACTTTCAGGTTTCTTCTGAGGAAGCCAAGCATCCTGTTCACCTTGGCTGAGGGGACTGTCTCCAGAATCTGACCATGGAGGGTGTAGCTGACTTGTTGCAAGCTAGTCTTCTTGCACCTGGTGATTGGTAGTCAATGGCATTTGTCCGGGTGGAAGGACATCTCCCATTTTGTTTCCAATGCTCCAGCTTGCGGAGGTCTTCTTGCAGAGCTCAGCTGATGAAGCGATACAAGATGGTGTCATCCACAAAAATCTGGAAGGGGACGAGACTCTGTCTGGCAGGTCACTGATGTATACCAGGAACAGGCAGGGTCTCAGCACTGATCCCTGGAGGACACCCGATCTTACATTGATGTAGTCAGATCTGGCACCATCAACCACTACTGCTTGTTTCCATTCACTCAGGAAGTTGGTAATCCAAGTGTTTGTACTTCCTCAGATGCCATAGTAGTCAAGCTTGTGCACCAGGAGGCTGTGGTTGACTCAGTCGAAAGCTTTGGAGAAGTCCATTATGATGACCTCTGTTGTGGTAGTTTTCTCCATTGCTGCGGAGACTGCTTTGATAAATTTGAGCAGCTGAGTCTCACATGATCTGTTCTTTCGAAAACTGTACTGTTGGGGGGGCAGGATGCCGTTTGACTCGAGGTGTTGCATGATGGAGCTCACAAAGATATGCTCCAGTAGCATGCAGGGGACACTGGTGAGGGAGATGGGCCTGTAATTGGCAGGGTTGTAGTGTTCACCTTTCTTGAACACCAGCGTCATAGGAACCTCTCTCCAGTCCGTCACAAGGGCCTCTTTCCAGTCTCTCGGCACCTCACCTGTCTGCAACGATGACTGGTAGATCTTTGTCAGGGTTGGGGCAACTTCTCTGGCAAGCTCTCTCAGGACTCGGGGTGGGATGCCGTCTGGTCCAGCAGCTTTGGTGGGGTTCAGGTTGGACAGAAGTTTTTCTACGCCTTGAGTCAAGACTGAGATCGCTGCCATGGGTCTGTGGTCACTCTGGTCGTCTGGCATGGAGCACTTTTCACTGAACTCCAAGTCAGCGAAGGTTTCACCTCCACTGAAGGCCCTGTTGAACAGCTGCTTTGGGTCAGTTATGAGTGGTCCACTGGCTTTTAGTGCTGGGATGCCAACTAAAGTACAGCACTGATGTTTGATGTATGTCCAGAATCTTTTCAGGCTGGGTCTTGAGTCCTCTTCTGAGTGTGATGGGATGAACATGACACTCATGTAGCGCCAGTATGAATGGCAGAGCTTTGTGCATATTTCTCTTTCTAGAGCTTTCACTGCAGCTTTCAGTTTTTCAGTCCCTGTTTTCTTCATTTTCCTGTAATTTCTGTCCCTTTTTTGGATGAGCTTTCGTATTTCTGTAGTAATCCAAGGGTAGGAGTCTTTATGGTGGGGTGTCATTGGATCCCCCCCCCCCAATATATGTACACACACACAAAATCTCACTGCCCTCACATTAAATAGGCTACACTAAAAACTGTAAGAGAAAATACAAGTAACAAAACAAACTATCAAAATCAATGCAATGCTGTAGCAGCTACTTTTACTGTACCTCTTACGCCTTTCCTGTAAACCTTTTGTTCATATCGCAAGCCAGCAACGATATCCCTCTGCACAAAGAAGAAGATCTTCACCCGGTACTTGCTACCTTCCTTCAAGACTATCTTGCTCTGCTTTATCTGGTCCTTTGGCACTAAAAAGAGAGCATGGGATAAAACACAGATTTAGATTAGAAATATAAATGTACACATTTATTAAACATGCTTCACCTCAATCAGGCAGGCACCCCAAACTTAAAAAACAGGACAGTTTTTCAAGATCAAACATGTTCTCTGTGAACAGTTCCCTCTTGCAGTTGCAGTGCATTGTTCTTCCCAACAATTTCTTGAACAAAAAACCTAAATACAATAAAATAGTCAAGATGACAATGACACACTGACAGAGTAGATCAGTGATCGCACCGTCATTTTTCAAACCAGTGTGACATCTATAACACTTTAACAGCATAAGGCAGCGAAAGTGGTTCACAGAAACCAGTGAGAAAAATACTGTAGCTGTTCAGATACACAACTGTCTATGCTACTAAAGCTCTACTAGCAGTAGCACACACCCTGCTCCCTTCCCCATTTAAAACACACACACACCACAGTCTCTCTCTCTTTCCGATGTGTTATTTTTTATTTTTTAGACCAGGTCAAGCAAAATATCAGTCTGACCATCTGCCAATTTTATTTTCCATAAAATGCTGGAAATTATCAGTTAACATGAGCCCAGGTAGATGTGATAATTTAACAGTGACTGCAAGTGCAACTTGTATAATTTGTAACAAAATCTAAGTTGATGCCATACTTACATGTTAAATCCAAGTCCATATCTGGTCGGCCCTCTACAGAAATGGCAAGTTTTTTGACAATCACATTTAATGGGTTGCTGTCATCTGCAATCAGAAATGCAAAAGCTCTAAAAGAAAGTCAAACTGAAAATTCCACATATATAATAATATATATTTTACAACATGCAACACTGTAACTTGGGTACCAAAAAAAACTGTATCACATATGACAGGTTGTGAGGACTAAGTAGACAACAAAAGGCTTAAGCTCAGAGTTCATGACAATATAAACAAACAATACAATCTCTAGTATCTACTGGTGACAGTATTAGTCAGAAAACTGAATTAGTGAATACCCACACACACACACAGAAGTTATCCATAACTTCTGAACACTTTTTTTTTATACTGCTAATGTGCTATCACGGTATCAGATTCAGAGACAGCCAACATCAATATTTTAAAATCACAAAATTGTTTTCTCCATTTATCATATTATATAGCATGATGATACAACTATGAAAAGTCAACCTAAAAAGTTCAAATGCAAGATACCTGATAGATGCATATTAAACTATATAATATATATATGCAACTGTTTTCAAGTTACACTTAGTGTACACAAAAAGCAAACGTAACATTTTATTGTTGCTGTGAAAAAATTAAGCTGAAATTCATTTCCACACTCAAAAAATATTTCTAACAAAAAGTTATAACATTACAGCACTATGGTATTTCACAGCAATAGTTTATGTCAATGAAACAGAATGGAATGTAAACTATAACATTTTAAAGTTGCTTCTTTTAATATCATATGTAAATTGTTTCGGTAGGCTATGCTCTACATCAGTACATGTGTATAGAATATCATATTTAGGTTAATCTGGATCATGTGAGCGCTCAGGGCGTTGATGAGCGCATGATAAATGTACATTATTATTATTAACACAATTACAAAGCTGAATGGCCCAATACAATTACAAAGCTGAATGGCCCAATCTTATCCTGAGCACAGCTCACCGAAATTGCAGCCAGAAATATATCCACGTTATAGTATATACTTGCTGTTAGTGTTACAGCCATAACCAGTCTTCTACTTTAGTAACTCTAAACATACACTGACAGTGACACTCTGTGTGTGTGTGTGTGTGTGTGTGTGTGTGTGTGTGTGTGTGTGTGTGTGTGTGTGATTCAGGAAGTACAAAATTGAAAATACTACTAGTACTGCTAGTGCACTTACCAATGACAATTGTCTCTCCAACTCCAGCTAGTAACTGTTGCTTGTATTTCTTCAAGCTCTCATCTTCCTCATCCAGCTTCAGAATTTCATCCAGAGATTTGGGTGCAGGTGCCTTGTAACCTGGGGTTTCACTGTCATCATCATCTCCACATGCTTGTGGCTCAACTGCTGGGTCTTCTTGTTCTGCCATACTGACCTAGCATGGGGGAAAAAATCAGCCTTGTAATTCTGTCAGGCAAAGAATTCAATAAATACTATTTCTAATTACTTGTGTAATTACAACAGACTTAGGGTAACCTTGCTTTTACAGTACTTCACTCAAGGGTGTGGTCTGTAGTGTCACGAGACTGTGAAATGTACAACACAAGAGTACATTTCAAAACTACAACCTGCACTGTTAAGCTGGCACAATGTTCAATACAGCATTAATAAAGCAAATGTTTATCATGTCTCGCCATGCTACATGAGAGCTCTGCAAGTGGAAAACTGGCGTCTGCTTAGTACTCGCTGAAAGCCTTTTCCGAGCTTCGCCATGAGCACGACCGGGTTTGTGTTCCTGTCAGTCGCGCCCACCCATTCGGCATTCCATTATTTTAAACTCTGTGTCAGAATAAACAAATATGTTTAGTTTTTACGGGTGATAAAGACGGTTTCTGGCGGTTGCTTATTCCATTTTAACGACTGAAACAAATGCTATGACTCATGAATTACATTTAGACTTAGCAAAACTGGTCACTCCAAACATCTGCCGCTATCTCAAATACACAGAACTGTAGTCGCCGCTTCACGGTTGCAACGAGCCAAATGTCTCCAAGTTGCTAGTAAAAGCTTAAATACAAGAAGATCACGCAAACCTGGAGTGTCTTCAAGTACCTAACACCTCAAATACCTTCAATTTTTTAAAGAAATCCTCCCTGTTGCAACCCTCCTTTCAGACGATGGCGGACAGAATTTCACTTCCGGCATAAGCGGCATGGTTTATGAAAATGTAGTGCCTACATTATTTCACAGTCAAATTGAGTAAAGCATTCTATTAAAGTAGTTTAAATAAGATTCATATAGGAAACACCCTTTTGTGAAACGAAAAGCTAGATTTCAAAATAAAGGTGGGTATTCATCGTACTGACCTTGGCACTATATCAGCTTGAACTTTCACCCTGGTAGGTGTTTATTGTGTCATAGAGTCCTGACACATGTGCTCGCGCAAGCACACACATTTTTTTCTGATACGGATCAACGCACAGAAAACGATCGAGCTTACACATGGTCTTCTGTTGAAGGACTGATGACACATCTTGATACAGTTACTAAATGATCTGAAGGTTGCTAGCTGAGTAAGCTAAACTAGGCACGCACACACACACTCACACACACACACACACACACACACACACACACACACACACACACACACACACACACACACACAAAATGATGATGATGTGAAGCTTAAGGTCCTCAGATGTCGGGTTGACATATCAGGGACAAACTGTGACCAGTGCGTGTGCATGGTTCAGTGTTGCTTTATGTCCACAGAAACCATAAGGCTGATTAGGACGGGGAGCCCAGGATGGCCACCTCGACTTTGACACAGCTCCTGAACTGTGAACGAACAAAAACGGGAGCCAATTGTAGCTTTTATAGTTTATACAGTGCAGGCAATGTGTTGTTCACTTGTTGGTTCTTCCTAGGTCAGCAGCACTGTATTTTGCATATTACTGCAGTACTCATCACGTTGAGCCATGCATTCTATTTATAGGGGGTAACTGCCCAGTAAACAAGGTTACACATGTGTGTCAGTGATTCACTTAACAGCTCCAGACAGTATGCTGGGCATTGTGCAACACTTTTACACAGTGTACATTGTACACCTTGTGATATATCTCAGAATGTGGTGGATGAAGTCTACATAAGTCAGTGTTAGGTTGATTGGTCAGTGTCTTCATTAAGTACCAAAAAAGACATTAATACACTTCATTCAAGTGTGCATTTTCTTGATTTTGATAGACACATGCACACACACACACACACACACACACACACACACACACACACACACACACATACATATGCATGTACCATGCACATGTATACATGTACAGACATGCATGCACACACATTGACACTCAGTCACACTCATCCATTTACCATAACTAAGCTCACACAATGTAATGTACATTTTATAAACTAAATCATGAATATTCTTTCAGTATTTTATTATTGATAGATAAACTAATAATTTCACAGGCAGCCGCATGAAGGAAGTAACTGTTTTGTACAATTAAAACTAAGCTTCACAGAATTACAAACCACTGGGACTATGATCACAAGGACAGCACATTAATTTATATACATGATTTAATGTGACAGTCCTTTCAGTTACACCAGGAAGTTGGTCGGAAGAGGAACTAATAACTGAGCCACAACTTTCTGATTGGGTCATGTCACAGGCAGAGTGGTCCTGAGATAACACTTAGAGTTAGACTAGAGTGACTAAGGCAATGCATGGTAACAGCTCAGATCATCTGATGGCTGTTGGCTTCTAACCTAATCATTGTACTTTTACTAAATTTAGCAATCCACAGTAGGCACTAAACCACTGCTGCTAGCAAAGTTGAATGGTGTGGTTTCTGTTAGTGTTCCCACTTTATGAACTCAAGCCATGTTTTGTACTGTACTTTCCAAGTAAGAGTGCTCAGGGAGACTCCAGAGAGCATTGAGTCAGGTACTAGTTATGAAATACTGACCAGTATTTCAAAATCAGTTATTTAGCAAGTGTTTGATTACAGTCACAGTTAAATACCATGCAGTACTGTTACACCAACAGGTGCATACACACACAAACACACACACACACACACACACACACACACACACACACACACACACACACACACACACACACACACACACACACACAGAAGGAACTTTATTATTCATAATAAATGCTTAAAATGAATTTTTCCTTTTGGGTCACTCATCTCTTTGTTATTGTCTGCAAGAACAAATGCAGCTCAGTTTTAAAGCTAAAAGTGTTCCTCATTTTTTTCCTTTTTAAAAAATATTTTTTTAGTCCTTGTGGAATGTTCATTGCATAAATAAATATGAATGTGCCAAAGATAATGAACACAATTTGTGAGAAGAAAAAAAAGAGAAAGAATGTGCTTTTTGCTGAACATTCTCATCATCCTTGTCCACAGAATAACAGTGGGTACAAAAAGATGCGGGCATTGTGTAAGCAGTTGTCACTGACTCGCATGCACATGCACATGTTGAGGTCACTGTGTTGCCGGTGGCTGAGTGGCAACAGTGTTGACCATCCCAAGGTGGCGGTGGTGGGCAGTGGGCCAGCAGGCTTCTATACAGCCCAGCAACTCATTAAGGTAAATCTAGCAGTTGTGCTGTGGTGTTTGTGTGTGTGTGTATGTGTGTGTGTGGTGTGTGTGTGACAGAGAACATGTGCCTGTGCATGTGTGTGTGTATCTCTCTGTGTGTGGCAGTTGGCTGGCAGTCTTCTATACAGCCCAGCAATTCATCAAAGTAAATCCAGCAGTTATGCTGTGGTGTTTGTGTGCGTGTGTGTGTGTGAGAGAGAGAGAGCATGTGCCTGTGCATGTGTGTGTGTATCTCTCTGTGTGTGGCTGTTGGTTGGTAGGCTTCAATACAGCCCAGCAAGTCATCAAGGTAAATCCAGAAGTTGTGTGGTGGTGGTGTGCATGTGCATGTGTATCGCTCTGTGTGTGGCAGTTGGCTGGCAGGCTTCAATACAGCCCAGCAACTCATCAAGGTAAATCCAGCAGTTGTGCTGTAGTGGTGATGCTGGTGTGTGTGTGTGTGTGTGTGTGTGTGTGTGTGCGTGTGTGTGTGTGTGTGTGCTTATTGATGTTGTCCATCAGCACGTGGCACAGGCAAAGGGTATTTAAAATTAGGAAGGGGGGGGGGGGGGGTTGGGGAGGGGCAGCTAAAATGGATGCATGGTAGTATAACTAATACAGTTAGCATTACACTTAGAGCTTTAAACACAGAAAAGCTGTTATGCCATGGCAAAAAAGAAAGAAAAAGAAGACAGAAATGGTTCTGACTACAAATTAGAATGGGCACCCAAAATAATTCTGCATTGCAAAAGTATTATTTATTTTGTTTTTATTTGTACCCAAATTAGTTGAGAAAGCTGCAGCTAAGACCAGAAAAGTTCCATATCAAATTTTACGACTTAAGGGTGTAGAATTTTTTATGAACTCTGGTCTTTAAATGTAAACCTGCCACTGCTACATAATCACTTACCAAGATATGAAAGCTTTGCCTTACTTTAACAGTATAAGTGCAAAAACCTTTCTTTAATGGTCTGAACCATTGTTCCTCTTTGCTTGTTTCGTTTCTTTCACAAATGCTTCTCAGTCAAAGAGGCAGTGTCAGCACCCAGTTTGCCTAGTGCCACACATTTTCTTTTATGCAGTCCCTACCCCACTGGGTTTTTGTTTTTATTTTTCATGCAGCACGACTATATTATCTCTAAGTAGTACACAACAGTACACTGAACATCAAACAACTTATACTTACTGGCAACAATGATTGAATGTCTTTGAACAGGGTCACCCCACATTAAGAGTGGACATCTATGAGAAGTTACCTGTCCCATTTGGACTTGTTCGCTTTGGTGTGGCACCTGACCACCCAGAAGTGAAGGTAATGTCCCTTCATTTGAACTTCCATTTGTACATCATTGTTTGAATTAGTGGGTTGCCTACATTTAGTTTCTGAGTTTAGTGAGAAGATAAATCATTGGGGTCCTGTGTACAACAGTCATGAATTCTGTGCATGTCCATGGTTTGACTCCTGGACCATTTTATTTCTGCAGCTGTGCACATACACACACATGTATGGATGCACACATGCTCACACATATGAATGCGTGCACGCATGTTCACACACACACACACACACACACACACACACACACACACACACACACACACACACACACACACACACACACACACACACACACTTGCCACATGTACACACACACACACACACATTGTCACTGTTTGTGATTTGAATCCCATTTGATAAATTGTGTTTAGGCAAACCTGTGTATTATGTGTGTGAAGCACATAATGTGTATTATGCGTTTATGTTTGGATTTACTGCCACAAATTGTACAGATGCTTTTTTTTTTTCTTCTTCTTCAGAATTGCATCAACTCATTTACACAGACTGCACAAAATGAAAGGTGCAGTTTTATCGGCAATGTTGAAGTGGGCAGAGACATCACAGTTTCTGATCTACAGCAAGCTTACACAGCAGTTGTCCTGGTAATCAACAACAAAGCTTTTATGTTTGACTGTTTCAGTCCCAGCATTGTATGTTGAAAACTTCCTTCCTAGATTAGCTCTGCCGATCAAAGTTTCACATATGTTCAAACACCTCAGAACAAAGAGTCAGTGTGCTAAGAAATAATTTTTGTCTGCACACTGTTTAAAAAAAATTGGGCGTCATGTTCAAGATCTAGAGCAATGTGTTGCACAATGGTGAAGTTTTATTATGTTTTTTTTCCCTCCAGAAGAGCACGCACGCACGCACGCACGCACGCACGCACGCACGCACGCACGCACACACACACACACACACACACACACACACAGCAAAATGTGTGTTAATGTATGGAGAGCGAAATGTGTGTATAGCTACTGCCAAAGAACCCATGGAAACAGAAACATTTTGTCCTGACAAATTGTGTTGAACATTGTTTCCACTCAGTACATGACTCTTACTGCTGGCTTTTCTTTTTCCTGGGAAAGCATCCAAAATTATAATGAGACAATTTAGCTGGTTACTCACTGGATTTTAATTGCCTGTCAATCATGCAGGGTCATCTCAGGACAAAATCATGAGACAATGTAGACTATATCGCATAATCAGTACATTACATACATGTATGCATTGTCACAGCCAAGCTACTGTTCATATAATTAACTGTGTTTGTTGTTGTCATTGTTTGGGAGTGGTGGGTCCATTTCTCCCCTAGTACTAACATTAAAATAAGATTTGCTGGAATCATCATTCTGTCTGTTACAGTGTCACGGGGCCAGCAATGATCGTCGTCTTGGTATCCCAGGGGAGGTAAGCCCTACTTTTTATTGATTTTCTAAATTTATCACTTTATTTCAATGCAACATAATTTATGAGTCTTATAATCAATATGTGGAGACATTTGTCATCAGCTGGGGTTATTTTTGGTCATTAAAGTAGACACCATGCAAATCAAAAAGCACCATGGGACCTATCAATAAGAATGATAGGGAAAATGCACAACAATTTTAGGGGGTTGATTTGTGATCTAGTTTGTTAAAAATTACTGAACATTGCCATTTTGTGTCCTGCATTTTGTGTATGTGACATCGTAAATAAGGTTGCTATGTAAAGAAGTGTATGTTACAACATCAGCCAACTTTTTTTGGCTCTTCATCGACAAAGAGCAAAACAGCATGAGCTGATGAGCTCAGATTTAAAGGAAACAATACTTTGGCTTCATAGAAATATAAAGCCTGCACATACCAAGACTATTTGCACATTTTCTATATTTTCAAGCCAGTTCCCTTTTTGCTTGTGATCCCCTTTAATCGTTTGGTTTGACTGACTGCATGGTTAAAGTGTACATTCCCTCATGCTGTACGCGCAGATGGCAACTTTTGTGTACCACCACTTCAACAGTACATTCCCTTCTTACCTTTTACAATTACTGTGTGCATATCAAACATCATACACCCTCTGATCCATAACCTTTCACTGCCATGATGTCACTTGAAGAAGAGTGAAAAGTAAAAGAGTGAAATTTCAAATCCTGAAGCATTTTTCTTTTCTTTTTCGCATTACACATGAAAGGGTTTGCATCAAAATGAACAGAACTGAAAACAGATTTGTTGTAGGACCAGGAAAATATACTGTTTGCTGGCACGTGTGTGCACGTGCACTTTACAGCCCGGAAATTTTACAGGCTCGGGCAGTGAAGGAGTTAAGCTAGAAGCTTGTTGAAAATTCTTTAACATAATTTGAAATCTTTTGGTGAATGCACTTTCAGTTTCCCCACTCCATCTGTCTAGAATTTGCTGCCTGCCCATCTACAGAATCTCCTAGTTTTGTCAGTTCTCAAAAGCCAGCTCAAGATTTAGATCCAAACACATGAAAGGTTCAAAAGAACACAATTCATTAGGACAAAACACAACATGCGGAGAGAAAGAAATCACTTGTCGTATTTTGTCCTAATAAATTAAGTAGCTCTCTTTTGAACCTTTATGTGTTTGGATCTTGTTTTAGAATGCTAGCAGTCATTCTTGTTGCTGATTTTTTCTCTCTCAAGATTTAGAGTGGCCTTTTCACAACACTAGGTAGACCATTCACGCGAGCATGGATTATGTTCGTATGTGCGTAAATTGTGTGTGCTAGCCCACTGATTCTTGGATATGAGCTATCCATTGTTATTATAATATAATACTTTATTCATTCTAAGAGGAAATTTCTTGTGTCACACAGTCATCAGTAAAAGAAAATGCAATCATTAAAAATGCCTATACATAACCCATTCTACCCACACTCAAATAGTGTACATGAAAACATTCATTAAAAAAAGTATGTTTGACCAACCAACACACATTGGCTGTATATGAAATATTTATTACCTTCATATTTTCAGGACTTGCCCAATGTGCTGTCAGCTCGGTCCTTTGTTGGCTGGTACAATGGACTTCCAGAAGACACCAGTGTGAGTCTGCAACATCTTTTGCACACACACACTTTAGTATAGAACACTGACCCAAAATGAAAATGACAAGTCTCTGAATTTCAAATTGACTGTCACACTAAAATTGCTATGGACAATGGAGCAGAAATAGCTCTCATTACAATCATGAAATATTCCAGAGCAGCTTACTTCTTAGTTCCAGTAGATATCAATGAATGCAGGCAGTTAGAAGAGGTAGTATTTACAAAAGTGTGTGTTTCCTGTCCCAATGGGCTTTTTATACTTTGGCACCTTTCTGACTGTAGTTTGATTCACAGATACGGAAACTGGATATTTCTGTGTGCAAATCATTTCTAATATTGTTAGTTGGGATGTTTGTAGCACATGTGTTTATCAGTGATTACTAGACTTATTTTTGGATAGTTAGTGCCATTTTGTTTGTGTATAATAAGTTACAGGCTTTCCTCAAAATGTTGCCAGGCAGGGTAATGCTAATCATGTCAGTTTGCCTCAAACACTGCCACTCTGATTCTGCCTCCTCTTATAAAGCTGCCCTCAAGACGCACCTGTTTAATAATTATTTCTAAACTGTTTTTCACAACCCTGCCTATCCCCTCGTCTGACACTGAGTGTGTGCATGTGTGTCTGTTGTTAGCATTATTATAAAGTACCCTGTGCTCCCACCTTGTGTGTTAGATGGGTACTCTAGAAATCCTCTTTATTATTATATTAATTATTATTTTCTTTATCTTTTAGCTAAAAGTGGACCTGAATTGTGAGACTGCAGTTGTGCTTGGACATGGAAATGTTGCTCTGGATGTGGCCAGGGTTCTTCTCATGCCAGTTGAGATCCTAGCTGTGAGTTGTTGTTATTGTTGTGGTGTTCTCCCGATAAACAATTGTAAGTTGACTAATGCATGCCATAGGGTGAGAGAACTGCGTGTGTGACCTTTTTCTAGATTACCCTGCCACATGCTGTCCTCATAGGATTTTTCTCGAGTTCTGGAGGGAGGATGCTGTCATGCAAGGAGTTTGTCATCGCTGAAGATAGTTCCCACATAACTATGCTGTGCATTAGAGCATTTTAGTTTAGCCATGGCCTTCCTGTTCCGACACAGCCCAAGCCAATTAATGTGGTAGTAGCCACGAGTGAGTATGTGTGCACACATGCATAGGTGCGTGTGTGTGTGTGTGTGTGCATGTGTGTGTCAAACAACTGAATAATACTGGTAGTACTAAAAGTGACATAAATTCGCTTTCTGTCCCTTTCCTTCTTATCATCCATCTCTCTCTCTTTCTCTCCCCCCCCCCCCCCACCCCCCAAGTCTCCATGTAACAAAATGTGTGTGTATAGTGTGTGTGCAGGGAGATGGGTATTGGAATGAGACATTTGTTATGTTAGTCTATAATAGACATATCTAATCTAATTTTTTGTTGTTGGAATGAGACATTTGTTATATTAATCTATAATAGACATATCTACCCTACTTTTGTATTGGAATGAGATATTCGTTATATTGGTCTTTTTTTTAACAGACATATCTACTCTACTTTTGTATTGGAATGAGACATTCATTATATTAGTCTATAACAGACATATCTACTCTACTTTCGCATGAAGCCCAGTTCCTCTGATCCCCTTGTCCTTCTTTTCTTTGGACAGAAAACAGACATCTCAGAGTACTCATTGGATGCTTTGTCAAAGAGCAGAGTGAAACGGGTGGTGACTGTTGGAAGAAGAGGCCCTCTGCAAGTGGCATTCACCATCAAAGAACTGCGGGAGATGATCACTCTCCCCAAGTGTCGCACTGTCATAGATCCACAGGATGTGGCAGGGATCAACGAGAGGATCAACGGTATGGGAGAAAGGGCTGGGTGCTTTAGGTATGCTTGTTCCTCTCGATCACCACTACACTGAAAGTCTGGTGAGCAAGGTGAATGTGGCCGTTTTCTCCAGTTCCTCCCTGCTGCCGTAGTCTGGTGTGTAGCTGGACTGCTGTTGGCCACTGACACATTTTGTCTCGCTTTCTGCAGAAGCAGGCATCTCTGTAGTATATATTCGGCTGTCTGGTCTTCAAGACTGCAGTCGCAGTTTGGTGATGGTGCCAGCTTCATTTTCCTGAATATGTGGGCATTGAGTCGGTTGTGGCCTGTGCGTAGTCTCATGATCAGAACCTGTTGCCACCAGTCAAGGAAGTGGAAGTCATCCCTCTCCGTGTGTTGCCCCACAGTTTAATGATTGTGTATATACTGTGACAAGTGAGTAAGGGTAAGCTTACCCTTCTGATTGCCTTGTTCGCTTGTCACAGTATGCACACAATCATTACATTGTGACAGTTGTTCTAAATTCACTTAGTGTTTATGCGTATTTTTGTTAGCATTTTCACCCACTGTGTCATAAAATGCATCAGTGTTGCATATTGCTGATGGTGACAGCACTGCCCAGTTTATAATGTCATTATATAAATGAGCTTAAACTTTCAGGGTGTGTATTTCTTTCTCCATTGACTTCATACGTCACAGGTTTTGCAGAGACACACACTTGTGCTTATGAAGAACTAGAAGTACATTGGACCAGCAAATGTTTGCCGTAGGCCATTTTATCCTTATTTTATGATACATATTAGTGCTGGTGTTCGCTGTTAACAGTGTGCTGGTTTTCACAATACATGTTCCACTTCAATTTGTTTCAGATCTCCCAAGACCTCGTCGTCGGTTAACAGAGTTGCTGTACACAACTGCTGTCAAGCCAGCAGAAAAGTACACAAAGATTTGGGCCGATGCTACCCGAGAATGGCATTTGAAGTTCCTGCGCAGTCCTACAGAAATCCTACCAAGCAGTGATGGGCAGAGGCCTGAGGGCGTAAAGTTTACCATCAACACACTGCAGGTAAAAGGAATTACTCTATTGTGAGTCTATAGATTATTTTATAAGCTGCCAAACACAGAGTGATGCAGCTACATTTGATTTGTCCCCAAGTAAGCTACTACTGAGCGCCAAACAATGTTCCTGCAACAGAGGCTGTTGTTTTGTCTATTGTCGTTGGCTCTTGGCCCACCTCTGAAGGATGAAGATCTCTTGCACAGATGAGTGCCCAAAACAGGAAACAATGTTCTTGCAATAGAGGCTGTTGTTTTAGCTGTTGATGTCGGCTTTTGGTTCACCTCTAAAGGATTAAGATCTCTTGCACAGGTCACTGCCTGTGCACACCTCATCCAGACTCATGATCACATACAGCTTTACCATTTAGCTTGGCAAATAGAATGCAAAAGAAGAGGAAAATGTTTTATATGAAAATCTGAAACAAGAATGACTGCTAGTAGTTTTATATGAGTTTCTTCTGTTGGATGGTTCTGTAAAACTTCAGCCCCTTGAAAAATCATCTTGAAAGGCAGATTGTTTGTTGAAAACAGGCATCTTGCAAGAAATGCATGCTCTGCAATGCTTGATTTGTAGCATGCTTTTAAATTATATCCAGCATAAAATACTTTGTATACATAGCTAACATTTTTGGTATATTTAAGGCAGGTAGATTGTGTAGAGAAGGGCATTACTGTGTAGACAACTGGCCAATTTTCTCTTGATTTTGGCTGGTTGGACAGGGGGATGTTCCAATGAAGCAGACTGCTGTCCCAACAGACCAGACAGATGAAATTCCTTGTGGTCTGGTAGGTTTCTTTGCTCTGTGTGTTTGTGTAAGTGTGTGTGTGTGTGTGTGTGTGTGTGTGTGTGTGTGTGTGTGTGTGTGTGTGTGTGTGTGTGTGTGTGTGCACATGCATATATGTGCATTTTGTGTGTGTGTGCATGCATGCATGCTTGTGTCTGTGTCTGTCAGTTTGTGTGTCAGTGTGTGCATGTGTATGCAGTTCTGCATTTGCATACTGTTTCATATTTTGTTATTTTCTTCATTTCCCTGACTCAGTTTTGGAGAAAGAAAAAATAAGGGCAAACTTGGATAAAACATTAAGGTTTAAAGTGTTTGTCAAATAACAGCATTCAGACTAAAACTGGAGGTTATTCACTTGTCCTAAAGCCCAGCATACTAAATCTAATACACACAGTACTGTTTTGCTCTTCGGTTTTTGTGTCTGCTCTTCACCAGGTGCTGAGGAGTATAGGTTACACAGGTCTTCCTATAGATGAGACGGTTCCATTTGATGCCCAGCGGGGAATAATCCCCAACACCAATGGCAGGGTTGATGGATGCCCAGGTGTGTCTCTTTTTTGATTATGTGTTGTTCTCCCATGACTTTGGATCAGCATGTAGAGGGCATTTTCTCCAGTAAGCCATAGGAGTGTACATTTCATAATCAAGGAAAAACAACTAAAATCAAAACATACACAATATTAACATGCCTGTGCAAATTTATCACCAGCATCTGCCCACCCCCTACATGTATGCGCGCACACACACACACACACACACACACACACACACACACACACACACACACACACACACACACACACACACACACACACACACACACTTTGTGATGTCTTTTACTTGTGTGTTGTTTTTGTATAGCACCAGGCTATGTTCCCATTTTGTGTTTTATGTGCAATGGCAATAGAATGGTGTTAAAGTTATCACTCTTGGTCATTTCGTAGGTGTGCTTAATCTTTAACACTTTAAAGTAAGAGGCCCAGGGTTGTGCAAGAACAACAAGAGAAAACTGAAATGCCAAAAGATTCATTCAGTTGTAAATTAAGACTTGTAAAACAGTTATAAAGGGGCTTCAGTTCATAAGTCACTAACTTTGCCTTGGACTTTAACATAGCTGTGCACGTGTAGTGTATTTTCTGATTTTTGTATTATTGTTGATGTTCATGTTGATACACAAAAATATGTGTAATTTATTTACCCAGAAAGACAACTCATAGTTCAGGCATATTTACTGGGGAACAAGGTGTCTGGATAAAGCAGGTTCTACTGTGTGTGCTTTATTCGTTTGTTTCACTGTTTGTAGGGCTATACTGCAGTGGGTGGATCGCTCAGGGCCCTGTCTTTGTCATCCTGGGTACAATGAACGATGGGTTTGCTACAGGAAAAACTGTGTTAGAAGACATTGCCTCTGGTCAGCTCACATGTGAAAACCGGGGAGGCAAGGAGGCTGTTCTCAGTTTACTGCGTCAGAAAGGTAACTTTACACTAAAGTCTGAATGCTTACTTACTTGCTGCTTGTATGTCATGCTGTTGCATGCTTAGCTCGTCGCTTGATGGTGCTCCAGCTGTGGCCAAAATTCTTCAGCTCTCCGCCTACAGTTCTGTGCCATGTTGTTTTTTGCTACCCTCTTCTCATCTTCCTTTCAGGTGTCCAGTGGATTGTGGTTTTTGTGATGGAGTTGTCTTCCTTTTGGATCACAGGGCTGATCCATATTCAGTGGTCCTCTCGTGACCAAGGTGCTGCTTCCCTTGTAACCTGTTCTCTGCCCTCAAAACATCCTGGGATGTCCTGGACTGGGGACGTGCTGGAATGCCTTGGAGACATGCTGGAATATCCGGGGGATGTGTTGGAATGTCTGTGGGGATGTGCTTGAACGGCCTTGGAATGTTCTGGCGACATACTGGAATGTTCTGGGTGTGCTGAAATGTCCTGGAAACATCCTGGAGACATGCTGAAATGTCCTGGAGATGTGCTAGAATGTTCTGGGGACATGCTGGAATGTCTTGGAGACATACTGGAATGTCCTGGGGATGTGCTGGAATGACCTAGGGATATGCTGGAATGCCCCGGGTGTGTTGGAATGTCCTGGGGACATGCGGGAATGTCCTGGGTGTGTTGGGATTTCCTGGGGACATGCGGGAATGTCCTGGGGATGGGCTGGAATGTCTTCGGGACATGATGGAATGCCCCGGGTGTGTTGGAATGTCCTGGGGACATGCGGGAATGTCCTGGGGATGTGCTGGAATGGCCTGGGGATGTGATGGAATGGCCTGGGATGTGCTAGCACAAGTCACATTTGCGCAGACTTTTCCTCCTGTTTTAGTTTGTTAAGTTAATGCGTGATTCAGACTTACAAATTGCATCTGTATTTTCATTTTTTAGGTGTGAAACCAGTGACCTTCAGAG
>OY757541.1:41033514-41084546 GCA_963584105.1 Alviniconcha strummeri
TTCCAATGTCCTGTCTTCTTGCATCAGTTTGTTTTAAAATGCTCGGCTGGTTGTATTTCCAGTTTACAATCTTCTTGCGACAGTAACGACTTGAAAGTGGACAACACCCTCAAGTGACGTCACAGCTAGCCTCACTGGCCGCGGCCCCGTTAGTTTGATCTTGAGCATCATCGGGCGACGCGACCACGTCCTCAGGTGCCCGACAGCAAAGAGGAAGAGCTAGGACACCTATGTCGTTGCCGGTTGTCTCCACTCCCGTTATTCGTTGCTATCGAAACTATAAGATACGAGAAATAATGTAAAATGAAAGGGGCATGCATTTAAAACCAAGTAACTGATTAAGTAAAAAAAAAAACAAAAAACCCCCAATTAAACATTAAAAAATAAATTAAACAATTACACACCAACCAAACAAACAACAACAAAACAACACCATCCACCCCTGCCCCCCCAAACAACAACAACAAACAAAAAAACAAAAAAACTCGACCTCTTGTACCTTTTGGAGAAAACTTGTTTTGAGAAGTCTACTTCCTTTAAATCTTGTCATTGCGACGCAGTGTTCTTATTTTATTTTTTTTCCTACGGGCAGGCAAGTTATTATTTCACCGTTTAATAAGTATGCAATAAATACTATACAACTGAACTTTATTGCCAAGCGACAGATGCACAAAGAACACGCATCATTTACTCCGGCATTACTGTTCAGCAGTACTCGCCACGGCCAGTCGGTAGTGTTTGGAGAGTATTTAGAGAGAAAAAAAAATCAAGGTGGGTAAGCCGGCCGATAAAAGCAGTTCCCGGTATAGTTTGTCGGTCTTCCCTGTACGGTGTGCAAGCACTCGTCGGCTTGGTCCGAGATCTTTTTCTCAGGCTGCTCCGTCTGTCTGGTACAGTCTCCCTTGCAAAGTTAGATCAACAAACACACTCACATTTTTTAAATCATCTTTAAAATCTCACTTCTTCAAATTGCCCCGGCTATTGACTGTGTGTGTGTGGAACGTTTGCTTTGTCAGTAATGGCTGTGTGCTCTAATCTGGAGAAATAGCACATAAAAGAGTATATTATTATTATTACTATTAGCAGCAGCAAACATGCAAACCTTTATTCTGAGCAGAAATAGTGTATTGTCTCCGTTCTGATGTACTCCCATAGAAAACCTTTGATAGCTCTGGCTTCATTTTTGCAAAGGGAATCGACCTTACTAGTATTGAATTTCTACGTCCCGGGCGGGAAGGCCACTACAAGAACTATATATAAAATTAAAAAAATCCAACAACATGGTCGTGAGCCGGTTTGGCCTAGCGGTAAGGCGTTAGGCTGGTAAGCGGAAGGACCTCGGTTCGATACCGCTTCAGCTCTCCTTTCTCTTCAAAAAGGTTGTGGTTTGTGGACACTGTCTTGTGACTTTGTCCATCACTTCCTACCGAAACATTAAAATGGCTCTCATCGTTGCCCATCTTAATGCAGAAGTCATTCTGGTGGTGACAGTGTAGCGAATCTCCCACTTCCCCCGCCTCCATACCTCTTCCTCCCCCTTCTCCCTGTCCCTAATAAGCCTTATGGTTTCTGTGGACGTTAAGCACCATGTTTACTTTACTTACTTACCAACAACAGGGTACTAGATAACCTTTGACATTTTGTCCAGCACGTCATCAATTACGCTTTTCCTGTACGTTCGTAAGCATTTTCTGTGTCCAGCAAACGACACAGTTATCATGGCGGGGATTTCAGTTTATCGTGAATTTCTTACCAGGAGAATTGTCGGACATTTTACATTGAAACCGGTAAGAAACACCCCCTTGTGTTTTTTACAATAGAGAAATTTGATATTTAGGTTGGGTTACTGTATTGTAATTATAATTCACACAAAAACTTCGTCAAACAAATGCATCGCATCAACAATTGAAAAAGGAACGTCATTATCTTCTCTGATTCACTCAGTGCCGGAACTTACACGGGTCACGGAGCTCTGTAAATAATTTGATTTCAAATTTATCTCAAAGTCCAGTCAGTTATTATCAGTTCAGACGGGCAAAATTGAGAGGCGACAAGGTCAGACTGACAAACACTGACTGAAAATTGTAGCGAGCCAGAATTAAATTAGATTTTGATTTTGATTTTATTTTTTTAATGAAACGCAGCGAGCCATTAGATCTACTGAGAGAAACAAAAACAAAACTAACAACCGAAAAAAAGAAGAAGAAAAAAAGGTATCGCTTCCGAGTGGCATCCAGCCTGGTCTTAAATGCAGTGACTGACTGTGAGCACCTCTCTCGTTCCCGATTCACTGCCAGTTAAACTTCGTCTCGGTATCCCGCAACATGGCCCGGGCAAGGGCTTGCGGCCTAATTTCGCCACCATTTGACGCTTCGATGCGATCACTGTCAGTACCAGCCGCAACTGACTGGCTGTTCAGTGTCACGGTAGTGTCACAGTTGGAGTCAGACTATAATGGACCCATCGACGCTGACGGAGGCGCACCAGTTCAAAGGACTTAGTTGAGGGATTCTCAAAGTTCTCAGTCCTCAGTCTTCTCATATGTTACTGACGTTTTTCAGTTTTTTCCCCTTCACTTCTTTTGGACATCCGCCACGCTCAGCTCAGTATTTAATCATTAATTTTTATTTATAACTATGATGCGCCTGTCCCAGTTCTTATGAGAAAAAAGAACTTAAGAAAAGTGCTCCACGATCCCCAGCCCCCCATCTTCACGTCGGCCCTGCTGATAAGCCTTGTGGTTTCAGTGTCGGCACCATGTTTACTTACTGACTTAGTGCACCACGCACTCAGTCCAGCTTCACATATTAGACATATCTGACCATAAGCACTGAAAGGCTATATAATCATAACTTTATGCATATACAACTGGTGGGATGGGGCCGACACTGTTGGACGGTTTCTCCCGCCATTGGAATTACTGGATGAAGTGTTGCTTAGTGTCCTTAGAGCATGATGTCAGTTGACATATCGGGGACTGACAAGTTGTCACCAATGCCGAAGCACGGTTCAATAAATGTTTACGTCCACGGAAACCAGAAGGCTGGAATTACTCGCCTGCTTTGAATTGCGGATAGCCTATTCGGTTGTGTGTGAAAGTCGGCGGGTGGCCGTCCTGGCCCGGGCTCCCCGTCCGCACTGAATAGTCGGCCGTACGGTCTCAGTGTATGTACAGCAACACAGAACGAACTCCATTTTAATGTTACATTAATTGTGAGGGAACAGTCACAAGAACCTTTCCCCTTTATTCCACCCCGCCCTTCTTATTACACACCGGGCCCTTTCCTTCAACACGTGTGTACAATGTGGTACGCGGGCAGCACTATTTGTCACAGGTGTGTGCAAACAACCCCAAAATAGCAACCAATCGGGAAAGAGCCCTCCTCCAGTCCGCTCATTTCGCGATGGCTGCTCCGCGGTGACCAGTAGCTAGTGTTTTGGGACATTTGATTCCGATACAAAGCATCCGTGCAGATGCGAGGTATCCCGTGCTGATGAGTTTCCGATTTTACATGGTGGTATGGCATCATTTTTCTTCAGAAGCAAACCAGCGAATGAGCAGAAGCGAAGCGACCGAAACTCGTCCTTGCTAACTTCGCCAAATGTGTAAGTAATGCAGTTTTATGAATGACTCAACCCACCGCACGAGCCAGTGCACAGGAATAAAATAAACGTTGTGCAAAAAGAGATGAGTAATAAGCATGCTCGTGCGACCTACATACTGGCGGTATTTTTCTGTTTGAATTTAAGTGTTTGAAACCAGCGAATCGCGTGATCGGTTGGGTATTGAAATGTGAATCGAACCGGAAAGATCGGAGCAGGAGATAAGGGGGCGTTTGTGCTTTCACCTGTTTGAGAGGGGTGGGTTCAACTGCAAACATTCAAATTTCAGTATTTAAAAAAAATACTTTTGCAGCTTCCAGGAGACGTTCATAACTCAGCAGTTGCACCGCTGCTGTTCATCTGATCAGTTAAATATACCTCTTTGTTGCGTAAAACACTTCTGTTCTGTATACGGTACAGTGAAGTATTTCAGGTTAACCAGAGGACGGATGATCATTACACAGAAATAGTTTATATTTAATAATAGAGTTAATAGTTTGAAGTGAGGTAGGGTAGGACTAACAGCAGACATTGAAATTCAGTGGTGGTGGTGTGTGGGGGGGGGGGGGGCTGTTAATAAAGGGGACAATGTAATTTTATTATACAAAGTACAAACTGCATGATTGATAATGATATTCTTTTTACAGATTTTTATTCAGTAATTTTACAAAGTTTTACTCAGCTTCTGACCCTCCCCACCCTCCCCATGTTAGTACTGTAGTAGGCTAATGCAGTAACTAGTACTAAACCATACATTCATAATGCTAATATAGTAATAGTCTACCTGTAGAATTTGAGTGCAGTCCCAGGGCTCCCATTAATGGCACAAATGTGTGTCCCTTACACAAAGGATGTACTAAACATACCTCTAGAGGGTCCCACGGGACCTGTTAAAAACATGCCAGGTTACAGGGTTTTGTTAGTATAGACCTCCTCTTCCAGACTGACTAAAAATGGGGCCACGTGATTGTGAACTCTTCCTACTGCAGTTTCTGTCTTTAAACCAACAGTTACTGGACAGTGACTTTGTTGCTAACAGTAACAGGTACACATTCTCTCAAACTTCATGAGGTACCCAGGACTACACAGGTTATTTCAACATCAAATACACCAGCACACACCTAACATCAACATATCCAATGAAGCATTTCAGTGCTTTATGCACCCTACATTTGTGAGACGTTTTGGTCTTCTGCTTCTGAAAGGTTTAATTAATAAAAAAAAAAAAATATTTCAAAGAAGATGGGGATTAAATAGAAATAGAAATCTGTGTACAGGCTGTCATTGTGAAAGCTTCTAACATGACAATTTGTTGTGAATTTTTAGCTGTCAAAAAAGATCAGTAGAGTTCCTTCAGTAAATTGTTCAAAATGACACCATAGCATTTACTAATCAAGGGAGGCAACTAAGTTTTGAGTGATGTTAAGACAATACACCATTAATTACAGAATCAGCCGTAGCTGTTTGTATTACCCTGTTCTCTGTTTGCAATTTGGAAAGGTGAAAACTTTCTCTCTTCATTCTCTGGTTTTGATCTGTTCAACAGATTCATAGCGTTACTCTAACTTCAAAACTTGTTTCACTTTCAGACAAGTATTTTGTAATGGTCTTGCGTTTGAAAGTGCCTGGTGTTTTGTTTTCTTATTCTGCTGCTTAAAATTTCTTTTGATTTTGATACTGACAGATGGATGCTAATAAAATACACCTACAGAGTTGGCAGGACTGCCAACCACCAGAGTAATGGTGGCATGGAGAACTATGGGATTAGGCCTTTGAATAAACCTATTACTGCTATAATGAGCCAGCATACCAGAAAGTGTATGACTGAAAATGACATTGTCTGAGAGAACTGAACCCTGAACTGAGTTGTAAAAGGGACAAATGGCATCATATGCAAAGCAGAATACTTCTGCACAGCTTCCATTTCATACTAGACTTGACCCTTTAAAACTGGCCAGGGACCCTCTAAACATTATAGCTGAGAGTCCCAGGGACCTTTAAATACTTGTTAACGGGAGCCCTGCATTTTACCAATACCACTGATCTATAGATTATATCCCATCTACATGATGGTTAGGAAACAGCACAGCAATTTAGTGGCCTTTGTTGGCTTTGATTAGTGTTCTGAAGCTGTCAGCTGAGTCAATCCAGTGTTCTTGGTTGTGAACCAGGGTATTGTAGAGGTGGTTTTGGCCATCTTGGACAGTCTGCAGACAAGTTCTATGGAGGGTTGGTGGTGCAGAGCAAGTGCACTCACTTCCAAAGTCAAAAGCCAAATTACATTATTTTTCCAGTACAGCCACTGAGCTAGGAGTAGTTACTAGTACTAACTACTATTATTACAATACTAGTAGTAGTAGTAACTTGAGCAAATTGAAGGTAAAAACTGCCATGTACAACTACAACTGCCAGTCTAACAGAACCACAGAGTCTGATGTTCCCCTCTTCCCTTGTCTTGAACTTCATAAATTAATTTACACTGATTGGGCCTAGTTCAGAAGTTGCTGATTTAGGTAAAGTGATGAAGCCAGGGCTCCCATTAGCAAGTATTTTAAGTTCTAGTGTGCAATTGACACACATTTGTGCATTAATGGGAGCCCTGCAAGCTCTATTTGTGTTGCTTCACATTCTAAATAAATTGTTGCTTTTTATTTATTTTAATGCCAAGTTAACAAGATAGGTCATTGAGCATGAGAGTCTTCTTCCAGCATTCCATGTTTTTTTCAACCACCTTTACTTTAGTTTTCAGTTTTACTATTGGAGATCTACAGTGATTGATGTTGTGAGTATAACAGGAAATGTACATTATATGATAATAATAATATATTGCTTTGACTTAGTTTGAGTTTGACCAAGGTTCCCATTAATGCATAAATGTGCATCGCTTATGCACCAGAACTAAAAAAGATGCACTAAACTTACACCTAGGGAGTCCCACGGGATGCACTAAGAAAGTGCCAGGAAGTCCAGACCTTCTGTTTCCAACTGACAGATAATGGGGTCATGTCAACTATTCCTACCACATCTGTCTCAAAACCAACAGCTACTTTACACTGTCTTTGTTACTGACAAGAACACAGTCTCTCAAACTTTATAAGGACACAGGACATCTCAACATCAGAACTCAGACACAAATTCACCAGCACACACCTAACAAAGATATCAAACAAGTAAGTAGTAAACATGTCCACAGAAACCATAAGGCTTATTACTAAAATTAGGGATGGGGAGGAGGAGGTGAAATGGGGTGTTGAGATGGGGGAAGAGGGAGATTATGACTAGCACTACACTGTCACCACCAGTATGACTCCTGCATTAAGATGGGGAGTGATGAGAGCCATTTTAATATTTTGTTAATTGTGAGGGACAAAGTCACAAGACAACGTCCACAGACCACAACTTTTGAAGAGAAAGGAGAGCTAAGGCAGATTCGAACTGAGGCCCCTTTGCTTACCAGCCTAATGCCTTACTTTAGGCCAAACCAGCTCACTGTATCAAACTTGTTGATGTGGGGCATAATGTCCTCAGATGTCCAGCAAGTTAGATCTGACCTGTATCCCTTGTCCAGCTGATGCAAGTTAGATCCAGCATATATCCATTGTCCAGCTGATGCAAGTTAAATCCAGCATGTATCAGTTAAATGGCATATATATCAGTTGTCAAGCTGATGCAAGTTAGATCCAGCATGTACCACTTGTCAAGCTGATGCGAGTTAGATCCGGCATATATCAGTTGTCAAGCTAATGCAAGTTAGATCTGACATGTATCCCTTGTCCAGCTGATTCAAGTTACACCCAGCATGTGTCAGTTGTCTGGCTGATGCAAGTTAGATCCGGCATGTGGCATGTATCAGTTATACTCCATGTATCCATTGTCAAGCTGATGCAAGTTAGATCTGACATGTATCCATTGTCCATTTGATGCAGGTTAGATCCAACATGTATCAGTTGTTCAGCTGATGCAAGTTAGATCTGGCATGTATCAGTTCTGTGGCAGATATCAGTTGTCAAGCTGATGTAAGTTCGAACCAACATGTATCCATTGTCCAGCTGATGCAAGTTAGATCCAGCATGTATCAGTTGTCTGGTATGTATCATGTGTCCAGCTGAAGCAAATTAGATCCGACATGTATCAGTTGTCTGGCTGACCCAAGATAAATCTGGCATGTATCAGTTGCCTGGCACATATCACTTGTCCAGCAGATGCAAGTTAGATCTGGCATGTATCAGTTGTCTGGCATGTATCAGTTGTCAAGCTGATGCAAGTTAGATCCAACGTGTATCCATTGTTCAGCTGATGCAAGTTAGATCCGGCATGTATCAGTTATATGGCATGTATTAGTGGTCAAGCTGATACAAGTTAGATCCGACATGTATCTGTTGTCCAGCTGATGCAAGTTATATCCCACATGTATCAGGTGTCCTGTGTGTATCAGTTGTCCAGCTGAAGCAAGTTAGATTCCACATGCACCAGTTATCCAGCTGATATTAGTTAGATCCAGGATGTGGCATGTATCAGTTTTCCTGCTATGCAAGTTAGATCCAACATGTGTCCATTGTCCAGCTGATGCAAGTTAGATCTGACATGTATCAGTTGTGCCCCATGTATCAGTTGTCCAGCTCATGCAAATTAGATCTGACATGTATCAGTTATATGCATGGATCAGTTATCAAGCTGATACAGGTTAGATCCGACATGTATCTGTTGTCCAGCTGATATGAGTTAGATCTGACATGTATCAGTTGTCCAGTGTGTATCACTATCAGTTGTCCAGTGTGTATCAGTTGTGCAGCTGATGCAAATTAGATCCGACATGTATCAGTTGTCTGGCTGATGCAAGTTAGATCTGACATGTATCAGTTGTCCGCTGTGTATCAGTTGTCCAGCTGATGCAAGTTAGATCTGACATGTATCTGTTGTCCAGCTGATGCAAGTTAGATCTGACAGGTATCAGTTATACACATGGATCAGTTGTCCAGCTGATGCAAGTTAGATCTGACATGTATCTGTTGTCCAGCTGATGTGAGTTAGATCTGACAGGTATTAGTTGTCCAGTGTGTATCAGTTGTGCAGCTGATGCAAATTAGACCCAACATGTATCAGTTGTCCGCTGTGTATCAGTTGTCCAGCTGATGCAAGTTAGATCTGACATGTATGTTGTCCATCTGATGCAAATTAGATCCAGCATGTGTCATTTGTCCGGCTGATGCAAGTTAGATCCAGCATGTATCAGTTGTCTGGCTGATCCAACATGTATCAGTTGTCAAGCTGATGCAAGTTAGATCCGGCATGTATCAGTTGTCTGGTCGCTGCAAGTTAGATCCAGCATGTATCAGTTGTCTGGCTGATGCAAGTTAGACAGCATAGTCAGTTGTACAGTTAGTCAGTTGTACAGCATATATCAGTTGTCTGGCTCCTGCAAGTTAGGTCTGACATGTGTCAGTTGTCCAGCATGTATCAGTTGTCCAGCTGATGCATGTTAGATCTGAGATGTATGAGTTATCCAGCTGATGCAAGTTTAATCTGGCATGTATTAGTTGTCCAGCTGATGTAACACAAGTTAGATTGGGAATGTTTTAGCTGTCTGGCTGGTGCAAGATATATGGGGTATGTATCAGCTGTCTGGCAGAACAAGTTAGATCCAGTATGTATCAGCTGTCTAGTTAGCACAAGTTCTGGATGGGGTGTGTATCAGACCAGAGCTGAGTTGTAGAAAGGACAAATGGCATCCTATGCAATGCAGAATACTTCTGCACACTGCTGTTGCGTATCAGACTTGACCCGTTAAAACTGGCCAGGGACCCTCTAAAAGTTGTAGCAGGGAGTCCTGGGGACCCCCTTAAAGTACTTGCTAGTTGGAGCCCTGAGTCCAAAAGAAGTTAATCATTGTAGTGTCGTAGTCTTTGGATTGCTCTACTTTAAATTTAATCTCCACTGGCTCCTAATCCCACAAAGAATTCAGTACAAGATAAACACTGCTATAAATGTATCACGTGCATTGCTTCATCTTATTTCTAAGACTCGCTGTCTTCAAGTTTACACGCTCTGCCATACTCTCTGTTTTGCTTCTGATTACTGATAGTGAGACTGTAGTCTTAGTGTCCAGATTCATCTTACTGGACTTTCCATTGTCAGTTTGTGTGCCTTTCCATCTTTAGACCCTGTACATGGAATGACCTTCCCTTTCCTCTGAAAGAAACCTTAGAACTATGGACTCACTCCAACCTCAACACATTTTTCTTCCAAAAACAGTAGTCAGTAGACAAAAGGTGTATGTTCCACCCTCTTTTCATAGCTATTTTCGTCTGCTGGAACTGGAAGTCACTGTTCATTATCTTTCTTTAAGTTGTTCCTAAATTGTGTATCATGTACTTGTGTGTGCAGGCACCAATGTGTGTATGCTTAGAATGGTCTCTCTGGCTAAGATTTTGTTCTGTAGTAATAGTCTAATATTTAATCATCATTATTATTGAATAGAAATTGTGTAAGACAAGAGCATTGACTGATCTTTGTTCTGAACTGCTACTGCATTAGAGCCAAGAGCTTCCACAGCTGTAATTGAGTTCATCTGTTCTGAATCATGGGTGGAGGGACAACAAAGCCTGAGAGGCTGGAAAGGTGCTCTGAACTCAGGCATGATTGATCTAGACAGTGAAACATGCAGAGCTTCTGTCACCACTGAACCTTGTGAAACTGGGAGGCTAGCACACCTGCATGTCATTAGCTCATTGTTCCTGACCATGTTGAAACAGTTCTATCTTTCTGCTTGCTATCCTACCAGACAGATATTACTCTGCTGTAACCTAGTGTAAGCCACTACCACACTGTTAGTGCAAACTGTTAATTATGTCCACCCCACTGTTAGTGTTAACCTGTTATTATTCACACTCAAATGATTCCAGGTATTGTTTGGTGGCGTTGTGCTTCAGGATGTCATGTGATTGGCTCAGCATAGCAAATTTTCTAATTCACAAGCAATCCTTTGTGTGAATGTGTACAGTACTACTCAAACTGACAAAGGGTTATGGGGAAACACTCTAGAGTTAACCTTAGGTTTACCCATGAGCTCTTGTAGTTGTCATATTTTAGCCATCTATGAATGAGGTAGAAAAGGTACAAATGCATGAGAAAAAAGAAGAAGAAAAAAAGAGAGTAAAATTTCCAATTCCTTTTTAGAAACTTAGAAAGGGAAAGCCGTTTGTGTGGTGAAAGCTTGTTGTTTTATCTTCAAAGGCTGGTAAGAGAGAGACAGAGAGAGACAGAGAGAGATTCACACTCCCAAATCAAAACAAAGATGATTTGTATATATTTTTTACATATGTGCAAGTGCACACAGTACACACACACACACACACACACACACACACACACACACACACACACACACACACACACACACACACACACACACACACTCTGATGCACCTAGTAATTGAATGACTGACTCACTGTAGTAAATATAAAGTTATTTTATTTTATTTTTTAAACCCTATTTCATTTAGGCATGATTTAAATTACAATAATAAAAAAAACTTTCCATTTTTATGTTTCAGATCTGTGACAACATTACAGGAGAGTGAGCGCAGCACTTCACGTCGTTTATTCAGCAGCACCCTCAACTCCTCATGTGAAGAGTACACTCGGGATGAAAGTTTTGATGTGTAAGCAGCCAGAGCTTCTCCTTCAAAAATAACTTGTTGAGGCATATGCTGAATATATTTAGTGATTAGTTGCTTGGGGGCTTTATTTTTAGTCAACCAGATGCCATTGTGAAGGTCAGAACAATTGTATTCAAAGTTTTAACACCAGCAGATCTAGGCATTTTAAGGTTTTCTTTCCACAGTACATTTTGGCAGTGATATATTTATTTGTTGAATCTTTGGTTTGGTGAGAACAGCTTAAAAGGTTAGCTTTATGGGATATTATTATATATGCCACATCAGTTGTCACTTTTCCCAAATATAAAATGTTATTTATAATATATATTGTCATTTTACATGGTCACAGTACAACATTTTAAACACATGCAGGCATGTGTGTGCACACATTCTCTCTCTCTTTGTGAATTACTAATTCAGGCTTGAGCTTAAGCTTGTAACAAATGTAAGGCTGCACAACATGATAATGTGTGACATGTTTTCTATAAGTATAACTACATTACACAGAATGAGAACTACTTATAAGTTATATTTTCTGTCATCATGTCGTATTGATTTCCAAAGTGTCCTATTGATTTTCTTTGTGGTAAGAGTTCAAGACATGCATCCTATTACTAAACTTTCAAATTTAGGGATGAAATACTCTGTTAGTCTGTAGTTTTAGTAAAATTACAGGTTTTTGCTTAAATACAATGGAAAGTCAGGTTGATTGAATACACTGACCAGTACAAATTACAATATAATGTGGGCTGCATTTTTGACCTGCATGTTAAAAAAAAGGTCACTTTGCATAATTTTCAGTATACTGTTAATTAGGCTGGCCAGCATCTATCAGTCCATGGCAAAATGTTTTCCTGGACTATATGTCTGGTTAATAAATGTCAAATTTTTGCATGATTGTACTGGAACAGTGGTTAGTACTAGTACTGACTGTATCTGTGTGATTGTTACCCAATCATGCCATGTTTAGGGACCTTTATTTCAAGGCCACACAGGTATCAAGCAGTTGAGATTGAAACTGTGAAAGTTGCGTGTATCAAGGTTCTCATCTGACCCAGTTGAAACTTTGTGTGATCATAACAATATAAAGGTATAGTCCAGATTATGCAAAGTTTAAATTTTACGTCATGCTATTTTTAAAATTAGTGACTTTCCAAATTGTGTTTCCTGGCTGAGCAAAAACCTTTAGTACTGAATTAGTGAATAACTGCAGCAATGCGGGTTCTTTCCCAGACACTGTTTATGTGAGGTCTGAAAATTTCCTTGATCATTGCTTCTGCTGAGTTATGCTTATTTATTAATGTTACACACATTATTTTCCTGGCAAGTTCTTATTTTATTCTAAAAGCTTAGTTAAACTTTGAATGCTTGTTGGTTTACTGTTACATACTCATACTGTATTTTGAAGACTAGACAATTAACTTGGTCAACTGATATTAAAACCAGTTATTTGTTTATTATGAAGATCATGCTGTTGGGGACACTGCACAAACTTTGACATTGACACTCTCACTCTCAGAGGCCACTGAAGTGTGGTATTTTGAACTTTGCATGATGATAACTGACACTGACCTTTAAACTTGTAAACCATTAACACTGACAGTTTTAGAGTTTACCTGACAGATCAAATTTCAGAAGTCAGAGTGGCAGTGGGAGATTAAGTTTCTTGGCAAGTTCTGATCCAGTGGTATTGAAATTTCATGTGACTGCCAATGCTATGAATATGGACATTATCAAGAGGATGATTTGCTTTAAGTAACTTTAGCATTTAATTAAAATTTTAAGGGATATCATGAATGTTGTTTCTGCCTTGCTTGGCAAAACAATAATGTTTGCTTTTTTCTCCAGCTGTTAAGTGAGATCTTTCAATATGTTTTGGTGATGACCTTTCCTAAGCTATACACTTTTGTGTATAATTTAAAAATACTAGTTGGGTTACCTAGAAAGTAGAACTTATTTGTGCTCATGGTGGGAGGGGGGAGGGGGAGAAGAAAGAAACAGAAGAAAGAAAAGAGAGGTGATCATTTGCTAATGTTAGATTGTAAGTGATTAACAGTGCCAGTTTTTACTGTTTCAGGTTTTATTTTGACTTTATTTGCTAACTGCATTGTGCCCTTATTTGAGGGGCAGTTAAGAAAAGATTTTGTACAAATCAACATTTTGCTTTCAGGTTATTCTCCAAACCTATTGTGTAGGTTACTTGTTTTGCTCGAAAATTTTCTTTTAGTTTACTAACTTTTTTTTGGTTCTACACTGCCCTCTCTGTTGGTATTTGGTAATTTGTTGTTGTTGTTGTGAATCTTGTTTAGTTTGGTTTGTCTTCTTTCCAGCAATTATATCCCTACTGTTTTGTGTTTGGTTCATATTAAAGAAGAGCTTTGAAATGATCAGTGCACAGTGCCATTTTTGACTTGCCTATAATAAAGGGTGATGATTGACACATTTATTCCTCTGACTACAAAAACCACAGATGCTGTAAGCAAGACCTTTCAGACTGGTTGCCTGTAACTAAACTATTTAGAATAGAACTATATATATATATATGCACCCCTTATGCCACATGAATTAATGAAATTGAAAGGTGCAATTTCACATTAGTTGGTTTGATTGAATTCAGACTGTGACTGATCACTATATAATAATTGAATACACAATATATTCTGCCTCTAAAAATGTAAAGTACAATTTGCAACTGTTACTTCATTGGAGACAGTTGACATTTCCCTTCTTCCTTCAACCACTACCCTCCCCTCAATACCATTGGCATTGACCAGTAACCTGTTTTTACAAGGTCACCGTTGGACTACAAATGTGGAATTAGAACTCATTGTCATGTTTTTTTTGTTTTGTTTTTTAAGTTCTTGTCTGATTGGATTTGAACTTTGTAGTTCAGTGATTGACCATTTTACATATTATTGCCATTCAAAAGGATTTTGGACGTGAGTCAGTTAAGCATTTGTTCTTCTTTCACTTTTTACAATCAGAAATTTGGTTTCGTTCATCAAGGTTGGATTGTAACACTCTCTATGCCTCTACCACTACTAGTTGAGTGAATGCTGATACGACTCTCGACCCCATATTACCTGCCATGACCTTTAACATGAATGACAATAACACTGTAATTGTGTCTGTTCCATGCCTATTACCTGTGTGTATCTTTTTTCTGATATGTATATATATATGTATGATGATCTGTATTATACATTGTGTAAGAACTAACTCATGATTCAGTGCTCATCTAATTCTTGTAACCTGTACACTGTAGCCGTGAAGTGTATACTATACTTTATGCTTATATATATTCTCCAGCAAAAGAAACATTTGGTCCCACCAGTTGTCTAATAAAGTAATAGTGCTTGCTATGATTTATGAATAAGCAGAAGTTTGACACAGAAAAATGAAACACCCACAAATATTTTTGTTTTAGATGACAGAATAGTTCATTGTATGTTGAACAGGAAACATTTTAGGTATGCTCCATTAGCTGAAATAACATGAAACAATCAGTGTAACACTAACAGAAAATATGGTGAATGCCAATGTTGTGACTAGATATTTAAGTAGTTGTGGCTAATGGAGTGTAAAACTGTAACATAATTGTACTACTAATTAGTATGTGTGCTAAAAGAATCTGCTAATTACTATGTGTGGTAAAAAAAAATAAAAAAATCTGATGGAAAATTTTTAATGTTGAGAAATAATCACTTGCACTTAGAACAATCTGCCAAGTTTGTTTTGCTGGAGAGACTCACTCATAACCATATGAAAATATACACCATGCTGACAGCACTTTCTGGACCAGTTTTATAGGTTCAGTCTGCTCAGAATGTGAATAACGGACTAATGCAATAGATAATAATAATTTAAGTAATTTTTAGTTGACCAAGAAAAAATATGTATCTGTAAACTCACTGTCATATTGTTGTGATGCTTTTGCCTACATATTTATGAATATAATGAGCACTACTTACACTATCGTGACTATGTCAAAATCATATGTGTAACAAACTTTTGATGTTTCATCTTTGTGTGTCAGAAGCAAATAGAATGCATGCACTACCATCTATGTTACCATGTAGACAGTGGAGTCAGAATAGAAGTCAAATAGTAATAATATAGAGTATTCATTCAAACATAGTTGATGTATGCACTGATCAAGCAAGAACATTTGGTACATTAAACTTATTTGCCCTGAATTTTTTTGCAGTTATGCATTTATATACATGTACATATACTTGTTTACACACTGACACAGTACATTTCTGCTATAAATAATTATATGTAACCTTTTTGTTAAAGTTTGTTAACAAATTGCACACCTTTTGTGTTACAGTTTATGTTAATTTGTCTGCTCCTGTCCCAAATCCAGTTTCATTGTTATGATTATTCTTCATTCTTTTCTTTTTGTTTGTTTGTTACAGGTTGCCAAAGACAGATTACACTTATGCCAGATCGTAAGTTTCAGGATGTTGTTTTACATGCATGCACTGATGCAGTCAACCTCAAACCCTATGGTGATTGACACTAATAAAGTTGTTCATAATAACATAATATTAACTTTTGCAGACCATGTATTTGTACTCTCACTTATTAATTATAAGGTTTACACAAATTGTGTGTTTACATACACACAATAAATAAAATTTTCCCGCATGTATACAGATAGTGTCTGCAGATGATCTACAGCTGTACGGGCATGTAGTATTGCCCCCAGTAAGGCTGTATCCAGGTAGGTTGCTGTTTGCATGTGAGCTGTGATCATCTTGTCAAAGGGAAGTGGAGGGGTTGGAAACAAGACCATGCACTGGACATGATCTTCTACAGCCATAACATTATTTATTGATACACCTTGGCACTGGGAAGTATCAGTAATGATACTGTGGGTTTGACTTTGAGGAGGAAATGGAACGGAGACTAGTGAAACTGGTCCTTTAAATCAGATGAAGTCGGAACTCAGGTTGTCTTTTTTTCTTCTTGCTTTCAAGGGGGAGCTACAGCCCACGACATCTGAGGAAGAAATACGTCAACCCCAACATGTCCCGACGCCGCCTCAGAGGCGTGGTCACACCCCCAGTCAGCATGCTGGACGACTCGGATTCTGACTTGGATCTGAATGATCAACTAGACTATGGCCAGTCTGTTGGAATCCAGCAGCACACTGAAGCATCAAACACTGTGAGTCACACACACTCAAGCATGAGTGCCGCTGCCGACTATAGAGCCTCTCATGTGGCGCTTTATGAGACAGACCATTTGGACTTTGATTCTGATGAAGGAGAGTTGGATGGCGGTGAACCTGTGGTGGCAAGCAGTGCACACATCAGGAAGGATCAGGCAGACATGGAGAACCTGCGGATTCAGAAGTCAAGGCACTCACAAGGTTGGTGATCTTGCTGAATACCAACAGACAAAAAGTTTTTGTTGTTTATTTTTAATCGTTTTTCTCTCAGATGATACTGTTGGTGTGGGGTGGGTCAAGGTGCATGTGTGCACATCTTGATAACATTTTGAAATCAGATAGGGTAATGCTGTTGGATGTTTTTTTCTCTGTCTTTTTAATGGAAATAACAGCCATTTGATATGAGCAGTTTATACTGGTCACAGATTTGAGCAGTTTATACTGGTCACATCATGGATCACGGAAGGCACATTTTATCCTTTATTCAGTTTGCTTAATTTTTTGTTTTTACTTTTAATGTTTCAGGTGATACTGTTTCATTATGGTTTTCCTCACTACCTAGGTGTATTTTTCTTATGCATCAGGCTCGGAATACAGACACTACTATGAAGGGATGGTCTTGCGATCTGGAAGTCATCTAAAAGGGGTAAAACGTTTCCTGGACTCCAGAGACCCCAGCCGCCGTAAAAGTACCTCTGTTATCAACCATTCCTCAGCTGACTGGACAAGCAATGCACAGGGTGTTCGGGGAACTTTGTCTGTGTCTGGTGTGTACGACCAACGGCAACGGAGTGAGAACCCTGCATATGATGCAGGGCTGACAACTACCACCACCACCACCATCACCAAGACCCTCACAGAGATTGAAGATGACGAACTTAACAAGAACAATAATGCTCGTGCCAGACGTAGAACTAGGTTAGTAAACAGCTGACCCAGCTAAACATTCATTTTAGCACATCTTCACATAACCAGATTTTTAAAAAACAAATTACTTTTTTTTTATTCAGTTTTTCAGCAGGCATACCCCAGGCATATGCTTAAGTACAGAGTTGATAGATAAACAGAATTATTGTTAGCGTTAATAATGATAGATATTTTATGCTTAATGGCTGGTTAAGTTTTGGAGAACAGTTAGGAGGGCTAGGTGGATGAGAAATCAGGTTACTGGAGAGTGTCTGGTTTTACTGTGCAGTTTGAAAGAGCTCTAACAGCAAACCAGAGTGATAACTGGTCTTTTTTGTAGTACTGTGAAATATCAGTTCAAGTGAAATATCCACAGGACTTGATTGATGTTGAGCACTTATGTCCTTTGTTTTGTAGTACAAGGTTTTTGTTTGGTTTTCATTTTCAGGTCTCCAGCTCCGAGGAAGTCTGGCCGGGGTGGCACAATCCGACACGTAGATCCTGCATATGACTGGGAAGATGAAACAAAACGAGTTTCGGACGAATTCCAGAAGGAAAAGACTCATCGACTCAATTATATGTATGGTGAGAATCTAGCATTGATAGTTTTGACCATGTTGGCCCTAGTCTCTTTCTGCCTAGAGACACACATTCCTGTGCAAAGATTTGGACTCTACAGATGAGTCTCGTCCAGTTTAGCTCTTCACAGATATGTTTGCTTTAAGTGGGCTTTGCTGATTTGACCAGACAGGCTGATGCTGGTACATCACTAGATGTAATGTGCTATGACAGTAAGCATGGTGTATCCTTCAGTCTATTGCCAGGTGGAGACAGATGTCAGTAGCGTCATCAGCCTTGTATGTTGTGGGCATTGTGACCAAATGCTCTAAATCTGTTTACACTTACAACAGAAATCTGCTGACTTGTTAGATCCCACACGCACACACACACACACACACCTAAGCAAATGAAAGAGTGGTTTAACTCTGCTGCTGGATTGGTAATCTTGTCGATAATTTTTTTCTTCTTTTTTGACCCATACCATATCTACAGAGATGGCGATTCCAGGTGGGGAGGGTGGGGGGAGAGGGGAATAAACTTTTTCTGAATTTTTTGGGGATTGTTTTGTGGAAACTGAACTGTTGACTGTCTTTTAGAATGGCTGAAACAGTGGAAGGGTTGCACATCTGGGCATGTCTTTAGACGTTCATACAGTGGAGAAGAGTTGCATCAAACTCCAAGCAGTGGTCTGTGACATCCTTCCTCCAACCACTGCCATAATTGGTTATGCTACAGGTCTTGGAAAGTGAGGCTTGGAATGTGCGTTTGAACAGATCTTTTGGGCTTGCATGCAACAGTTGCTCATCTGGGCATGCAGTCTTCCATCTTCTACTGTCACAGGATGATAATAATAATGGGGAATTTACAGTGTGCTTTCACAGACTCAAAGCACTTTACAACTTAAAGACATGCAGTGTGCAAATAAATCGATGGCATATAAAAAAAAGCAAAAAAAAAAGCAATGAACATAATTATGATGTTTGAATGACAGAGAGGAAAGATGATTGTAAGTTTGCTACTGAGTGTGTTTGATCTGGTGTTCAGTCATGGAAGCAGACTGATGTGGATGCTTTGGTTCCCAGATGAGTTTGGAGATGGCAGCAGGTTACACATTCTAATTCTCATACCTGGGTCAAGTAGTTACCAGCTTGTAATCCCTTTGTCCACTTTTGCAGGTTTGGATCAGCCTGACGAGTTTTCAGGTAAGTTGATTTTTTTTTAGCAGTGTTTGTCCCAAACACTATGGAGGCAGAGCATAGTGCAGGCTGGTAATAAAACATTAAGAAGCCTTTCGCAATGACAGCATGTAGGAATGCAGTTGCTCTTTAGTAAAAATGGACATGACAATAAGGCTTAAGGATAAACACTGCTCAGGAATTTGATAAAAACAATTCTAAATTTATAATTTGTGCAGGAAATAACTTAAAATTAAACAAGCAGTAATACAGAATACAACAGAACTGCTTAAGACAAAGGGACTAGGATATCTCTACTCTTTTCTTCATTATTATCCTTTTAATTTAAGACAAATCTCTGTTCAGAAGCACTTTTGATGGTCATTACTCTTTTAACTTCAGACAAATATCTGTTGAGAAGCAATTTTGACAGTCCCAGCCCTTTACTCTTGACAGATGGTTCCTTTTTATGTGTATTTGCTAATAGTGACTGGAAAATCCAAGTACATAATTGGGCTTTGCTTTTATTTTTCAGACACAGATTCATACACCAGTTCTTCCTTTGCCTCATCGGAAGACTACATAAAGTCTCAGAGGAGGGGGAATAAGGGCTTTCTTGTCCGATCACTTCTGTTTGTCGTCACAGTGCTTGTAGCCGTTGCAGGTGAGCTGGCCTGTTGGCACATTTTTGAGGTGTAGTTACGTAATAATAATTAAAAATAATAATTATAATGCGCCTGTCCTAGTTCTGCAAATACGAGCTCCAAGAACAGTACAGCTTCACATATCAGGCTGAATACATAGCTAAGAAATGCATGCATAAAAAAGAAAAGAAAAGAAAAAAGCCACAAACGAGGCAGGCAAAAACATGATTGCTTATGCCAGAGGAGTGTTAGATGTATGATTTGGCCAGATTAAGGATGGGTGATTTTCTTGTGCAGAGGTGCTCATGCCAGGTTCTGCTGTGGTCAGGCATAGTGTAAAAGACGGCTTTACAGGATGGCATTATATTTTATTTTGGTAGCGGGATTTATTCCAGTTTCTAATCTGGACATTGACATCAGCATGATTAATAGCAGGACATTTTGTGCAGTTGCACTGTTGGATTATAATAAAAAGTTCAGCAACCTGTAGGATCTTCAGTCTGGTACTTGTTCCTGTAACATTGCAGCATGGACGTAAGTTGTTGAATGGTTATTGAAACAAATTGTTTTTTGTAAACTGTTTATTTTGTGTGATCAGACTCGGTGAGCTGCATGTTTCGGCCAGTGACGAAACCATTGTGGCGTGGTGTAATTGCTCCAATAAACAAGAGCTGCACAAAAGCAGGCCGTTGGTTGTGGAAACGGGCCACAGCAGTGGCCAGGTACTTCATTCTGCTTGATGCCTGGATGCTCGGCAGGTAATGTTTTATTCTGTCTGCATTGCATAAGAATGTGATGAAAACCTGTCAGTCTGTCTTGTTTTTCTTGTCAGTGACAGCCTGATAGAGTTCTTAGCATGAAGAAAAATGTGAAACTCCATCATCCATTTTTCAGCCCTTGTTTCCTTACTTTGGCATTTGTATTGCACGATTTTCCCTACTGGAACTGCTGGCAGAATTCATTGGACTATGTATTTTAATGCCTGCTGTTGACACCCCCTCCCCCCTCCTCCAAAGAGGTAAAACAATTCCATTTGGCATTTAAGTCTTGAAAAATCCCTGATTTTAATTTGTTTCAGAAATTCGCGTAAACATTGCTGCCTGTGCCTGCCTTTGCTTCTTTTTTTGCCGCTGCTTCTCATGGGAGGTTAGTGCAGAACACCGAATAACAAAATGTGCATTTCAAAAAAGGACCTATCATCATGATGCAGGTTTTGTGACTGTTACATTTGGAAAAAATGTGATTAACGTGTCAGTGCTGTAGGTGAATTTGATGGACAAGAGAGTGGAGAAAAGTCTGTTGTCTTCAGTCAAAGAAAAGCTGCAACATACTTTGGACAAAGTCTGTGGCATTTGTAAGATGATGACAGTAACACTTTTGTTTTTGTAACTTGAATGCTGCATTTTGAAGAGGCATCCAAAGAGAGTTGAAAAAAATGACACGTAAGGCAAAGAAGCCAAAGCATTGATTTGCTTGTTTAAAGTGCATGCATTGAATTTGAATGTTGATTTGTAGTCAAAACGTAATATCTAAGTAACTCTATTTTAGTTGCTAGCTGCCTCAGTGCTAGTAATGTGGTGGTCCTGTTAACTGGAAGAGAAAAAAGAAAAAAAGACATGTCACTTGATCATGTCTATCTAGTGTGTATTTTGCCCAGCCTCATTTCAAATCTGGAGAGTCCCATCTGTGTGCCTGTGAGTGACCTGAGAGGTATACCTCAAAGTAATGATAGTAATCTGTTTTTTTTTTTGTCCTTGGGACAGTGAATACAGAATAAGTTAAGTGACGAAAATGAAGATGTTTTTTCTGTGATGTTTCAGGTCATTATATGGCAACAAAGTCATCTTCAGGCTCCTCCCTCTTTGGCTTTCCTGTCCCATTCTTCTCAGATCAACACACTACGTATCTCCATGAGGTACTTTGCAAATTCTGAGTTGATGTGGAGGGCAGATTGATAATTTATTTTTAATACTTAGTGAACCATGTAGGTCACAGGGTGAAACATGGGATAAGAGTATTGAGGGAGGGAGGGAGGATTTCAAAACAGTCCAAAGGGAAAAACAACAACATTCAAAATAACCAACAGTCAGTGAATTAAAAAGTCCATAGTTGATATCTGACACTGTCAAATCTATGTAGTCAACAATAATACTGTATAAGTATATATATATTATACAGTTTAGTTGAAACTAAAATATTTTTTATTTTTATTTTTTATCTCTCTCTCAGTTCAAATTATATTCTATGAGAGGGCATGAGCTGTGGAAGCTGTCTTGAAATTGAACCATGGACATTTAGAAACTGGTCGTGTTATACTTAAAAGAGGGCTGGCCTTTGTATTTACCTTAATGGAGGAAGCACGAGTCTGAAATTAATGCTGTCTCAATGGTATTTTGTGAGTGCTTCATAGTACATGTATCAAGTCACAATCAAAAATGTAGTTCATTTAAATTTGAGTGAAATGTCAGCTTATCTTGAAAAATAATGACTGCCATAAGCCCATGACAGCAACCCACCCCCACCCCCCAAAAAACAACAAAACCACAACAACAACAAAAACCAAATCCACAACAACAACAAAAACCAAACAAACAACAACAAAAGCAGTTAAACACAGACTAAGATTTAAAATATCGCTAACTACAAGGTTATTTGCAGTTGATTCCGAGTCCAAATGTGAATTTGTCCTAATGTGACCATAGTGGTTGATTGGGTGTAAAGAACCAAGTTACTCCTACACCATATGTTGAGCCTAATTATGGTTTCAAGATTATAAAATTTTGTCTCTTGTCACAAAAGATGTGAATTTATACCACTATTTTTTCATTGATCTCCAGGGTGACACACTACAGACCATCAACCTCCACCAGGAAGTAAAACTCATCTTGCAGCAGCTGCAGTCAGAGACACGTGACTGGCTGACAAAGAGGGAGATCGAGTCTCTGGTGCGAAGCATGCTCAATCCAGAGATGGAATCACTGCGAGTCACTCTGCTGAACATTGCCAATGAAGGAAGCTCTGATCAGGTAGAGGAGACCTCTGGCTCATATTGGCAGGATCTGCATTCAAAATTTCCTTTCTGATCAGATCTGATGTTGCTTAGTCTCAGGCTTGGTCATTATGTTTTGTGCTTTTTTGTTGTTGCTTTAAAAAAAATCTGAACTGTTGTTCAGCTGGTGCAGTAGGTAGTGCCATCTTTCTGTGGACCTACTGTTGTTTTTCTTTGCTGGTTTCTTTGCCCTGGAATCAATGTTTGAGTATGACGACAGTGGAGCAGTTGCTCATCTTCAACATGAACATGTCCCAGGAAATGAGGGCTTTCATCTTGATCTTATTAATTTCCAGAAATCCTTTGTGTTTGTGACAGTGACTTCATCACAGAGATGAAATAACTCCACTTTTTATAGCCCATTTGACTTTTTAACTTGCATTTTTTAGCCCATTTTTTTCACAGTTATAGAAGAGATGTTATCAAGTACAGGTATGAACCTGTGGGAAAGAGATCAGTGTGCCTCACTGCCTGAGTGTGTTCAGAGCAGCAATATTGTTGGCACTGGAATAACGTGGTAGATCAGTTACATGAGTGTGGAATGTTTCAGGCGGCGCTGAAGGTAGACCAGCATGATTCTAAACTGCGACTGGTGGCTATAGAGAAACAGCTGGCAGCCCTGCAGGCCAAAGCAAAGGTAGGAGTTGTAGTAGATACCATTTCCACCACTGCTAAACATTGACCTTCACCTACAAAAAAGTGTGTGTGTGTTTTTGGGAAGGGGGGCCTTCTGTTTTTCCATTGCTTATGTTTTTGCTTGCCTTTAGTTGAATTTTTCAAGCATTTGTTTTTGTTAGAATGTAAATTTGGTCTGAATGCTTTTATGGTTCGTCTGTGCAGATTCTGGAAGGAGATCTTGCAGACTCCAAGAGTCTTTTTGTTGGGTGAGTAAAGTGTCAGAAAATACTGTATGGAATCCAAGATTTTGGATAGATTGGATGGAATCTCCTGTGAATTTGTTCATGATTTATGCTTTGGGGGTACTATAGTGCATTTCTAAAAACTTCCACTCCACTGGAGCCTGAAGAGGTAGTTTCTTACAGGGTACTTTAGATAACGCAAAGAAGGCAGAAAGTAAAGAAAGAAAAAAAAAACTCTGCTTGGAGGTGACCAGTCCTGTGCACTCAGAATGGTCTGTACATTCTGATGAACATGAAATAATGACAAATGTGTGCCCATGGCAGATATAATTGATTTTGCAGAAACCTTTTTCTTTTACGTTTACATCAGAAATTTATGATCCCTTGACGTACACGTCCCACAGAGAAAACAGCTTGTGCAACTCTAGACACATGTTGCTCTTTGAGGAGTCATAGGAATCTGTTAACACAATGATATATGCTGGGTAAAACAAAGAGGGCATTCTGGATTGTAGTGTCTGCTTCCCACTGACCTTATGTTGGTGAAAATGAACCCCATAACATAGATTAATGTCTGCTCCTGTTGTGTTTGCAGTACTGCACCTTCTGTTTAATACCATATTGTGAAAGTTAATAATTAATGTACTCTTATGTGCCGTTTCTCCAGATTGGAGAGTGCATGCCCTCCACAGACATGCCTGTGTGCACACACACACAGAGAGTCAAACTGTACTATTGATTGAAATGTTGCTTAGATGCTTGGTTTTATGTTGATCATTTGTTTTTATCAGGACACTGACATCTGATCGAGAAAAGCAGTCGTCTGACATGGTGTCCATAGAAAGGACTCTGGCAACTCTACGGATTCAGTTGGATTCACTGCAGACAACATACGAAGCCCTTGCTGCCCGCTCCAAGGCCTGCTGTATCAATGACACAGCTCTTGTAGCTGCAATCAGGGGCAACGTCAATGAAATTTTAGCAGAGGTGTGTAGCTTTGGTTACAATGGAAGTGTTGATTTAGAGCTGAGAAATGGGGGATGAGGGAACCCACTACATTTATTTTGTTCATGCTTTATAACACAGTTATATTTTTTATTATTGAAGTGCTAGTTAGCAAGAGATCCTTTTTCAGTATCAGGTACTGTTATCACAGTTTACACTGCATCAAAAAGATTATGCCCCCCCCCCCCCCCCCCCAATCTTCTGGAAAATGGTGTTTAAGATATTTTTCTCTCTCTAAAGTTGACATTTGCAGTCCAGTACCCCTTTCAGGGGTCGCGCTGTCTTTCAGAGATTTGAGTCTACCGACGCCAAACATTATGCATTTTGTGTCAGTGATCCAAAAAATGTGTACAGCATAACCTAGAATTAGCGCACAAACTTGCAAAACCAAAATGACGGAGCTCACTGAAGTGAGCAGATGAAAATAATTAAAAGAAAGTATCTGTGCACAATAAAGTGGAAACATTAAGTAAATTTGCCATTCACAAAGAATTTGAATAGATCAGAACATCGTACGCTGCATCATTTTCCGAAGATGAACTGCAGCAGATGATGTTGGCAAACCTAGTTCTCGACTATCGCAGGATTTGGTAATGAGATGAAGTCAAAATCAAGGCTGCCACCATTTTCTCTCATTCGTAATCAGTGTGAATGCGTTTTTTGGTTTTGTTGTCTTCTGCATTTGAGTAAATTTTGATACATGCTGACAGTTAAACTAGGCATATTGGGTCGTTCCAAATTCCACGTCTGGGATCATCATGTCCTCTGTCAATGGACCAGAAATTATCACTGATCAGTTCAGCATATGGGTTTGTGAGGATGTGGTTCAAATAAATCATTGTTGTTCTTCAGAAAAATATGCTAATTTTATTCCAGGACAGACAGGGTGCTACCAACTATGATGCGCATGGATCCGATTTTTGGGGTGATGGGGAAAGCTGCCATAATTTTCAGTCTGTAAGGTGATCCAGACCAAAAATTACAGCAGCTTGCACGTTTATTTCATCGTCCAGATTCAGTCCTTCATTGACTGGACTTGCATGTGGTGACTCAGTGATATGGCTGAAATGTGTACGGCACCCGAAAAATGCAATATTTATGCAAAATTTTGCAATGAGCACGACCCCTGCTTTTGTACACGACACATTCCACTCAAACATTGTTGTGCAGATGTTCAGCAAGGATAGCAAGGATTCAGGCACAGCAGGTGGAGCATTTGCTGGCTGGCTGAATCAGAACTATGTGGATCGTAGTGAGTTTGAGCGGCAGTTGGCCCACTTGACGGCAGACATCACCAGCCGAATCAGTAACAGGATTGAGACCCAGCGTTCTGGTCACAGCTCATCTTTTGTCCTGCCTTTAGGGGCTCAGGCAGTCAGTGAAGAGGTGAGTGATCGAGTTGGGATTAGCCTGCTCTCCCTTACAAAAAGACCAGCTGAAAATTTGACAAAGCAAAGCCAACAACCAATATGTCTGCTTGATTCATGAGCCAAGCAGCACTTTTCTTAACCATGATTGCTATTCTGTATCTGGAACTTTTTATTTTTTTACATTATTGATAATAACCCTATTTGTGTGTTTAAGTGTAATTTATTTGGATCCGTTTCCGAGTTCCAAAAAGGGTGCAGTTTGTTTCAAAGAGTGATAGTGCAGAGAAATTAAAAGTAAATTTTTTTAATACTAGGTCCTTTTTTAAAAACTCTTTTTTTGGGTACTTTACTCTGTTTTGAGGAGTTTATTATGGATAAACATTTTTGCCTAGTATTTTTACTTTTTTTCAGGCTGTGAAACTGATTGTGGAGGATGCGCTTCTGAAGTTTAGTGCTGATCGTACTGGACTACCAGATTATGCCCTCGAGTCGGCAGGTAGCTATTATTTAATAATAATAATGAATACTTAGAGCGCCTAACCCACTCAGGCCCTAAGCACTTACACGATCTTTACAAATACATGTTGTCAAAATTCAATGCATACAACATGAATGCACACACATACGCATGTGGAGGAATGCTTTGAATTTTTTTGTCAGACAGCATGTGTCCATCTGTGTATAGATTATCATTACTGGGATTACATAGTTCACTTGTGTACAGTCTGTCAACAAAAGGAGAGAAAATTTGTTTGATTACGTTTTTAGTACATAATTTTAATACGCATGTAGAATGTTTTGAATTTGTAATTTTACTTATAATTTCTGCAGAATAATTTGTCTGCTCGTGTTTAGGTGGCAGTGTTCTGAGTGTGCGATGCTCAGAGACGTACTACAGGAAGACGGCATTGATCAGTGTGTTTGGGATCCCTCTGTGGTACACCTCCAACTCTCCCAGGACTGTCATCCAGGTGAGAATCGTGCCAGTTTTCTGATTCCTGCCTTAGCCTCAAACTGGTTCTGTTTTTGCCTGTGCCATCTTCATAGGAATGATTTGCCTTTCTCAGTTCATCAGAGCACAGTTTACTGAGGGTAGGTGGTCACCTGTTCACTTCTTGTCAGCAGATGTTATCCATAATTTTTCTTTCAGGTCAGAATGTGCATGTGTTAGGCAGAAATATTTGAGAGCAAATGCATTTCCTGGTTCACTTTGATGGGGTTTTGTGTGTACAGCCAGAGGTTCACCCAGGCCAGTGCTGGGCATTCAAAGGGGAGAGTGGCTACCTTGTGATTCAGCTGTCTGTGCCAGTCAGACCCACAGGCTTCTCCCTGGAGCACATCCCCAAGTCACTGTCCATGACTGGCAGCATTGATAGTGCTCCGAGAGATTTCACAGTGTTTGTAAGTATTTTAGGGGTTTGTTTCCTTAGCTTATCTTTCTGATGAAGCAGATTCAGTTGACAGCATTTTTGCTTGCGGCCTGCATTGCTTTTACTCTAGCCCAGTTCCTAAACGTATTGCAGGTGACTCAGGTCTTTGCTGTTGTCCTTATGTTACATATTTTGAGTGCTAATTAACTCCCTTGTGTGTTGTTTGATTTTTGAGACTTTCTAAATGATCCAGTGTTATGCATTTCCAGGATAAACAGTTTCTGAGTTTCACTTGTTTCTGTGATGAATAAGGAATCCCTACATTTCAAGACTTTTGTTTATAACATCCTCGTGTAACATAGAGCTGAAAATTTTTAATCTATTCATCGTTTGTCTGAAGGTGATATAGTGTTAAACGTATTTTAACAAATTCATTTAGTGAGACAGACTAGTGATTTCATTACTTTTATATGTCCATGGGGTGTTACTTTTAATCCAAACCATATTTAAAAAAGATGCACCATATTTCAGGGTCTGAAATCTGAGACTGATACTGAAGGAGTGAACTTGGGCAATTTCACGTACAAGACTGCGGGTAAACCCATCCAACACTTTGACGTTCAGGTTGGTGTCTTGCTTTCCACAGGGAACCTGTATTTGCTTGCAAACTGAACCCGTGATACCGAAGATATTTGTTTCATCACTTGAAGGAAATGATTATAGCAAAACCAAAATGTGAATTACTGCATCTACATTCAGCTAGGTGATGATGTTCAAAAGACCTGCTAGTCTTATTCATTTCTTGCTGTGAAAATATTTTCTTTACAAATAAAATGTGCAAAGAAGAAAGCAGTGTTATTGCCTGTGACATGCCAACTCAGATTCTGAAAGAATATGAAGTTTCTGAATGACCAGCTTTTGGATGTATTAAAGCCTATCATCTTGATGAATACTTCTGCTGTTTCAGATCCGCAGCCCAGGTGTGTTTGGGTATATTGAGCTGCGTGTGCTGAATAACCATGGCAACAAGGAGTACACCTGTCTGTACCGCTTCCGTGTACATGGTGTGCCCCACAACTAGACATCAAGTTTAACTGCTTGGCATTTACCACATCACCAGTTTTGTTCATTGTGTGCGATTTGGACCATTTCAGTGTTAAGGCTAGGGCAGCAGTGTTGGATGATGCAGGTGATTTCATGCTGCTGCTTTTGTGCAGTCCGAGGGACTTGGGCTACTGTGTGAATACAGCTCCAATAGAAAAGGCGCTAACCACTTTTGCCTTGAAGATGCAAAGATGAATAAAGAGAATGAGACAGGGCATTTTCATGCAGTTACTTTCATGCAGCCGAGTAGCATAAAACAGCTCCATGGAAGCACAGCTGTATTGCCTGGCTAAGCCCTTTGTTTTAGGGTAAAGGATGAAACTGGTGGAAAAATTCCATTCCATGGCAGGTTTGCGTGGAAGTGGTTTTCACAAGAAATGTGTGTGTGTGTGACCCCCATCCCTGTCCCACCAGTGAAATTTTGTTTGTTTTAAACTAGTGTTTTGTTTGTCTAGTGCAGTATTTGTGCTGTGAAAATATTCATTGGAGTACGGATCTGTTATTTGGTAGAATATACCTAACCTGTGTGATAAGCTACTGAATAACACAAATGCATTTTCTGTCCCCCATAGATCTCTTTCCTTGCTAATCTGTGTTGATGTCAACAGTGTTAGTCTTTTCAGTTAAGTGTTAAGAGTAGTACGACACTGGAGTAGGCACGTTGAAAATATTTTTGGCTCAGATGATACATGCAGATGTGTACTGATCAGTGTTAGGCAAAGATGCCTGGCCATTTGGCATAGCAAAAACTTTGTGATTTTTGTGGACACTATCAATGTGAAAATGGTCAGACTTGGCAAAATGGCACTACTCACCAAGATTTACCCACTCATGCTACTCTCAGTGGCTGTGACCATATTTTAAGGTCACAGCAGTGTTGCTGGAAATATTGTATTCTGATCTGATAACATTGAATTTTGTGTGATTGCTTTTTATGTCAACTAGATAATGGGCATACAACCATTTAAACATTTTTTTTTGCTTAAGGGAGGTAACATGTTTTGTTAACATTCACTTTTTTCCCCAAGGATAAGTAAGATCTCTTAAAAATTTGCACAATTAAAACCTCACTTGGGGTCTACTGATTCAGTTCTGGTTTGTTGACCTTAGACCTTGTTTCAAGGTCACATGTGTGTGTGTCAGAAACACAACCAGCTAATTGCATTTATTTTATTCTTGTTCAATCTAGTTTAAATGTATAGTTACTACATAGATTGAAAAGATCATGCACAGTACGTTTTGTGTGACTGATGTGCATTTAAGGGAAGTAAAGTTTTTTTTCTGTTTTGCAACAGAGTGTGACATCAGAGCATTTTCTCTCCTAGTTCTGTTGCAGTTCTAGTCCCGACTGTTGAATAGTATGACTTAGGGAATTGTAGAAGTAAAAAAATTAAAAACACTATGCAATGCAGAAAGTTTATGTAAAGAGCAGCAGGAGGTCAAGTGTGTCCCATTTGGATGATATACTACACTGAGGGGGTTAAAAATAGAAGTGTGCCTTTGGCAATAAACATCTGAAAATTGTTCCACAAAATGCTTGTTGATATCTGAAATGGCTGTGTTTTTTAATGTAGTGCACATAAAGTACTTTTCTTTTTTCCTGTTCTACCCTTGTGCTTATGCAGACTTAATTTTAGTGTTGTGTTTTTGGTGTGTTAATCCACAGATGCATTTACTGAGGTGTATCAATATGTACAATATTTCCACATGATACAATAAGCACTGTGAAAGGCAGCAGAATATGATGTGAGTTTTTTGTATGCATTTCGGGCATAAAGAGATGTGGACACTTGTGCTGTGGCAGGTCACAGGTTTTGACTCCATAAAAAATGCAAGTATGTAATGATCATGGTGAGGCTTGGCCTGCTGGCTGACCATTTGCAGGTGCCAGAATCTTAAGGCTGCATTCTTGGTGGAAACTGAAAATGTCAAACTTTTGCATGATGGCACTACTGGTCCTATTTCAAGGTTATGGCAGCATCAGTTTAAACTGTAGTCATATTTCTTATCCAATTTTATATGACACTTTGTATGGTTGTTAATTACGTCAACTAGGTCATGGAAATATCACAGATTTCATGGTATATTATTAATCACTTTTTTATATAGCGCTATTCTCCGCAGACTCACTGCAGACTCACTGCGCTCGCATGTGATTCTACATGAGTGAATAGTTTTTATAGCGCGTTTTTGAATATCCACCGAAGTGGTGTACTTACAGCGCTGGCATGGCTGGTGCCACAAGAATCTGCTGCCAGAGAGAGTCAGTCTCGGCGCGTTCTGTGTACACCATACAACCGTGCACCGTGTCACTTCATGCAAAGCCACATACGTAAGGTGTATGCGTGTTTAGCTGTAACCTGCCACCTGTGCTTTTGGCAGGATGACCGGGGTCTTTTACGTGCTACTGCGGTAACACGGGGGTGGAACGGATACCGAAATAAGAGTCAGCACAGAAAGTTGACCCTGGAGAAGAAAATTCTCCCGCCGCTCCAGCAGGGATTCGAACCCGTGACCTTTCGATCACGAGTCCGGCGCTCTAACCACTGAGCTATCCCCGCTCCCCTATATATTGTTTTTGATGCTGCTGACATTTTTTCAAAAACATGGATGTTGGAAAACCACATTTTAATATATATTTTTTCATTTCTTGTCTCATCTAGTGTAAACACTGTATGGTTGTGAATACGTTAAGTAGGACATGCACTATGCTTTAGGTGTGATTCAGCCATAATTGATTTTCTAGTTTTGCAGTTGAATGTGAGTCATTCGAGCATTTGGTTTCTCTTTATGTGACTTGTGATCTTGGTCTTTTCCCCCCACAGGTCCAGTAATGTTCTGAAAATTGCGTTGTATTTCACCTGTGTGAATCTCAGCCTAACCCCAAGTTTATGCATTGAAAAGTACATGCCACTCTTTTTTTATGTGCTTTTTAAATTACTACATAATTATATCCTACACTATTGGGTCTGCTGTCACCACCATTCTCAGAGAAAACCTTTTTGGCTAATATTTGTGGTTTGCTTTAAAGATGTACATTTTTAAACTGCTCTTGGTGTGTGGCTGATCACAAAAATGTCCATTTAAATCACAGTGTTAAAAGCCGATGAGAGGTTGTGAAACGTGTGTTTTTCTATTGTCCTGAATAATTTTCCTGTCTCACTTCCTTTTGAATGAAGGAATTATGCGGGTATGTGTTGATCGTTGTTAGACTGGCTGGCTGTGGCAAAAAGTGTAACTTTGAATTTTCATGCTATGCAGTAAGATCTTTTATTCTTTGCAGTTTGGTAACTTTCATTGAGATATATCACATGTTTGAATGACCATCACCTATTTTCTAGGTCCCACTGACATGAAGGACATCAAATCTCACATTAGTCAAACTTGTTTAGTCCAGTCTCTATATAAACGGAAGTGCTGCTTTGGTCTCAGCCAGCTTTACTCTTTATTTCAATAAAATGTTCCAAGATGGCTTTAAACTTTGATGACAGACTCTCACCCATTATTTAGCACCAGCTGATCCCACACCTGGGAAAACTGGTCATCACAGTTCCAACACAGCTCCATGGTAAAACAATCATGCCAGTGGTCCTGTATGCAAAGTAGGAAATAGTTGTGTGCACACTTGTCACTGAGCTTGCAAAAAACAAAACAAAAACAACTGTCTAGCACTAGTCATAGTGTGAAAGAAATGGGCTGCTGTACAGTCTGTTTTTTAAGGAATCATTTTTTGGTTTGTGTGCATTACATGTATTTATTTGTACAGTATAATCAGTATTGTAATTTTGCACGCCAGTAGACTATATCCCCACCCATCCCAAACACAATGACATGCCCACACCACACTGTACAATTGTTAACAACTTTGAGGTGTATAAGAAAAATAATTTCTGAATTTGAAGTAAACAATTTGTAAAAAAATTCTAGAGAGATTTTTGAAACTTTCCAAGATAATCTTTATTGGCCTTTGCACTTCCATTCCAGTTTCAGTAACCCTGACCTAAGGTCACAGTGCTGTTGAAAAGGTTTGTTTTTTTCCATTTTGGTATGTTCTGATCAGCTCATACAGGTTATTGTGACCATAACCCTTTCTTGGGGTGGGTGGGTGGGAATAAAACTTTAAAATCCAGTCTTTACCAAGTTTGCTGTTTTGTTTGCTTTGAATGTTTGTTTTCATGCTTAACTTTCTATAAAAAAAGAAGAAGAAGAAAACAAGTATGTGATGATCAGTCTTTAAAGTCAAGTTCAAAGGAGTGTTCACCTCAAGTTATGATGAGGGGTAGAAAATTTTGTTTTGTGTGTGTGCGTGTTCAGTTAAATGAACAGTTTTTTCATGACACATAGAATTTCAATTCCCAGTTTATGCAACATGGCAGGAAACAAATACGGAAAAAGACCAACCGCAGGAAGCGAGCATCTTCCTTGATTGCACTGTTAATTATTTTAGCTGTTGGTCTCTGTGAGCCCCCCACTCCTCCACTCCCCTGAAAGAAGGTAAAGAAAGTAAGAAACTTAGTGTTTTACACCAGGTCAACCAGTGTGGTTATATCAGGGTGATCCCAAAAGAAAAGAAAGGAAGAAAAGTTTATTAAGAAAGAGTTGGATATTGTATTTTTCATTTTCTTTTTATCAATTGAGGAATTTTGGTTTTGAATGTGATTTAATTAAGTGTTTGATTTTTGTATTTTATAAACATGCTTCTCTATACTGTTTTGTTGTGATGTTTGTGTATTTTGTCATTTTATTCAGTGCATTTGGATGATAATTTTTCAGTCATACGTATACACAGAAGGTGCTATTCTTTGTGTTGCTTACATTAAGCGTATGATATTACAAGCCTGTGCTAGCATATACACTATTAGCCCTGGTTGATCAATAACCTTAGTTTGTGAACATGCATAGTTTAGAAAATCAAAAGACTTTTTGTCTGGAATGTGTACATGTACAAAATCTTACATGAATAAAATATTTTTTCTCAGATACCTTTCAGCTTTGGCAAACTTGGCATTACATGAAAGCTTGTACTTGTAGTGAACAGTGTACTGATGGTTGATGTCTGATTATTATGATAGTATATTATATATGGATGATATTTTTTCTTCTGTTAAAGTATTTCACCCTCTCATGCACTCGGGCATTCAGTTGATAAACATAAATGTGGTTGTTATTTGTGCTGATAGGGTATAACATACTGAGTGAATTTGCACTTAGGCAATACTTCATGCTGAAAATTGGCATAGGAGTTCTCCATGTATATTGATTGGCCCAAATGCTTCCTGCAACCACTGCCAACTACAGGCATGTTTTCAGTTCGTCTAAATCTTCGTCAGCTCACTGTTTACCAAGAACAACATTTGGTCTAATTCTGGTTCATATCAGAATTTGATTTCCCCCCCTTCTGCCTCTGATGCTGAAAAGAAGAGAGAGAGAGAAAAAACACCAAAAAACACACACAATAAAACAACCTCTCCTGTGCAAGTGTTGCCTTGGGGTGTGTCAAATGTTTTGCCTTCAGCCAAGACCTGTGCTGACATTACCAATTTGTTTGTATATAACTTGGTTAAAAGCTGAGATTAGAATCTTATCTTTTGTTACTAATAGTCTTTGGGGAAATGAATGCTATTTTGTTCACTTCTCTCACTTTTGGTGGTGTTAATTCTGTGCCTTTAGAGATATTACAAGCAACAGCTTACAAGATCAGGAAGGGAAGATTTTGCATTAATCATATTGTGGCTTGGGCATTTTTGGGGAAAAAATATACTGTGATTCCAAACATGTTCTTACAAAGTGTTTATGACTAGACAATTGATTGATATGTTTGTTGAGGATGAGAGCTCAGAAAGGTATTTGTACTGACTAATGAAAGGAACCGGTGTTGCTAACTTGCTTGAAGTGAAATAAAAAATATTGCAACAGCCTTTTTTTATTTTTTTTATTTGCATAAATTTTTTTAGCAGGGCTTGGGGAACGAGTATTTGGCCTGGAGTCTGTCATAATAAGTTGAAAGACTCTCAGTAGTTCCCATAAAAGGATGAAGATTAAAGTGTTTGGTAAGTCTAGAAAGGCATCACTTATCTCATTTAAGTCATGAACAGTATTCCCACAAAAACAACAACAAAAAACTTGGCACTTTTGCATTCAGATTATGATTTTCAGACTGAGTCAAGACACTTAGGGCAATGTAAAGCGCAGTGGCAGTTGATCATTTAAAATCTGAAAGAGTTTATTTGTGTAGTTTTGGGGAAAAGTTGATCAAAGTTTTGCTATTAATGGCTTAATGGCTGGCTTCTGACAAACACTCAGCATTGCATAGACTTGCATGATTGTAACTGAAATCATGCATGATTGTAACTGAAATCAAGAATGATGTGAATGTTGATCAAACTGGTGTAAACTGTGATTTTAGATTCCACATTAGCATTGTTTAATAACAGTTTATAATAAAAAAATTCCCCTTGCAACTGCGAACTAGCCTTTCCAGTGTATTAAGGGTGTAAAGGCTGAAAACCACTTTTTCCAATACACATATTTGCAATGTTGCATGCTTCTAAGAATCTTTCTCAATGGTATGAAATGCAAAGCAAATAAAACTGAACAGATTTGCTAGGAACTATGTAAAAGCACAACAGTTGTCTTATACAGGTTATTCTTTGGCGTCCGTGATTCCACCTCCACTGATTGCAAATGTTGCCTCATTTTCTGGTAGATCAGGGCTGCAAATTAAAATAGGAATGAGAATATGTAGCTTTCTGTGCATATACCAGATACCCAAAATTTTAGTGGGAATGATGCTGCAATTATTCCAGCCTGCTTGAGTGTAAGAAAAGGGCACTAGAAATTAACAGACTTTGAAGATGACTGGCAATTTGGCAGGGTAAACAGCACTGGGTTTTGAGCAAGTTACTGCAAACTGTTCATCATTGTTTGTCCAGTCATGTAAATGATTTTCCAGGTCAAAGGAGAATGCATCATAGGGCACTATCAATAAGAATGGAATTGTTAGCCAACACATAGCAGTTTTTCACTTGATTTCAGGTCCCATTTATTAAAAATCAATGGTTGAAAGATTAAAAAAAAGCTAGACTGTGAGTGCTACCATTTTGTGCCCAGCAGTCTATACCAGTGACCAAGGGAACAAGGCCAGAATGTGTGGCAGAAACAGCAATTATATTGTGAGCCACTATTTGTCTGTACTTTCATTGTTAAAGAGTGAAACAACATGGCTGCACCGTGATGAGCTCCAATTCAGAGCAGAAAAGTACTTCCTTTCCATACATATCGCTAAACCATCCAAATGAAGCCAGCAGATGGAAATGTTCGCATGCTTTCTCCATTGTCCAGATTATATCAAAATTATACAATCACAGTGTTGCAGAACCTCATCTAACCTAACCTGTCATAGATCTTTGCAATCCTGGTTTCCCCACGTCCCTTCCTCAGCATCACTCGTGTGGTGGAGGCATGGGCCAGAATGTGGCCACCAATTGGTTTCTTGGGGTCAGCTTGGAAACTACATGAAGTACATTAAACAAGTTATGACTGAAATAAAGATGGAACAATTTCGTTGTGTCAGATCTAGGTAGGTTGTCTAACAATGGTGGGTGAAAGAAGCAGTTTGACTGTTGCTTTGACCATTAATTTGTGGACATGTACTGATCAAGAAGTATGTTCAGTCTGCTTCAGAAACAATCTTTGACTTAGGATTTGGAAGCAAATGAGATTAGGTTTTGACTGCTAGGTCAAAGCAACAATTTCGTGGGCATTTTGGGGTTTTGATTAAGTATGAACATGATGCAGTGATTTGCTGATCAGCCAAACTATCAGTCTTGTGTTTGTTTTAACATAATTATATATAATATATACATGTGCAAGCAGAAACAAAGTTGCTAGCTTTTATTGTGCATGCATCTAAAAATTACTATTTTGATAAGAATCTAGAAGACAGAGTATTGATTTACATACGACATGGTGGCACCGGGATCTGCTGTCATCTGGTTGGTGACAAAGCAAGCCACATTGTACTCTGCAAAAGGTACAGTTTTGCACGATTAGTAATCATCTGAATGCACAAGTGACTAAATATTCTGATGCACAGTATTTTGTTGGTGCTATAGTGATCCCTAAAAAAAGATGAATCATTTTCATGAAGACTACTCCATGAAGGTTGTCAAACTCAATAGCTTGGACTTCATTTGCTTACAGAACTCTTCATTTAAAGTTTTCTATTCAAGTTGAATGTCACTGCAGCCATTTCCACTGATGCCAAGTGCACCATGTCTCAGTCATATGTACCACAGACAAGATTTTGGGTGAGAATCAGGTGGGCTAAGACTGGCAGTGATGCACTGACAAAACTTGGACTTTTCCTGTTCCAGCCACATGTCTCCTGACCATGAAACATGCACATGTCTACAAACCGCTTTTCAAAAGCTGCCTTGAACATATGGTGACCATTTTATTGACCTGGTCTGTGATGAAATTACTTTTCCTAAATAAGATAGCATAGTTTGTTACCATAGCGTCTTAAAAATGTATTATGGCCAGTTTAAATTAAAATATGTCTGATGAAATGATTGCAGTTGAAATTGCAGTCAATGTTTATTTGCTTCTACCTACCTTCTGATATCTTCTGCAGCCGTGACAAAAGCTGAGCCAGTTTTTGTTGTCTGTCGGCCAGCTCACCGCGACCACTGAAGTCAACACGAAACAATGCCATGATGGAGTCAACAATCTGTAGACAGGGATGCAAAACTCTGATTTCAGTCCTTGTAGCAAATACACTCAACAGACTGCCGTCATCCATGGGATGAGGTACATTTGTCCCACATTCCCAGTAAGATTTGCAGACTGAGCTGGGATAAACTGATTTACAACCATCACCAGGTTTTCTCCCTATTTTTAGCCAATGGGTGATTGAAACCACTTGGCCACACTGGCTTTGCATATATTCTGCATAATATACTGTACTGCCCAATGCATGCTGATATACCAACAAGCAGAGAGCGCTTACATGTGATAACAAAAAAACATGCATGCATGTGTACCTAAACATATATATGCTATGACCAGCCTAACAATCATCCAGAAGTGACACCACACAACTGACAGGACATTAAAATCCAGGAAGTAACTAAACCGAACAAAAGTGTCTCTTCCTCTCTCAAAAAAGTACCTTCATTTATTCACACACACATAGTATCTTACACAAAAGATGTAGGTATATATATATACAGACCTAAATGATGCAAGCAGAGTATTGCAGATAAACTGCCACACAGGTACTACAATCCAAAACCTGTATTGATTTAAACCAAACTTGTGTAATGAGTGAATTAGTGATCTCACCAGCAACTTGAAGACCCCTGGTTCCTCGTAGAACTTGGCAGCCACAAAATCCAGGAGCTCGTACTGGTGCTCACCTGAAGAAAAGTGGTGCAATGGAGTAACCCATAGTGAAAAGGTGTTCAGTTTAATTTTCTTTATTTGAACAGGCTTGTAACTTTTTGGAGGTATATAACAGGGGATACTAAATGTATGTTTTGATTGACACAAAGCCTCTATTTTTCTTCTGTTATTATCTATTTTTGCTGTGTGTACTGTGATAGTTAGATCTAGCCAGGTTAGTCTGTTTTATATCAGAATGTTGTGTGTGGACAAATATATGCACTTGGCAGAATGCATTACCAGCAGCAGGTGAAGATTACAAAAACATACTCAGCAGTCCCTGTGGCAAAAGAAGGGAGCTTTGATAGCTCTGTTGTTGTTTTTGCTGAGGAGACCTCAACTTCTGTATCTGCAGTACCTCTTTGTAGTTTGATGTCTATACAGCAGGAGAACCCCAAAGCCAAGCCATAATATAGCCCTGCCCAATTAACAATCTACTCACTTGTGTAGGCTCTTGCATACAACACATTGTCCAGGACAGCGCTTTGATCAAGGTTAAACCTGTCTGCAATGTCTCTCAGTCTATCTGGGCGGCTTGATCACATGTAAGGAACACCTCTGACTAGCTTATTAACTCACACAGTAACTGACAGTCACTTTAACAAGCATTACTCCATGTATATTTGTCTTTTTCTGTCTGTCTCACTGGCCACTGCCACTGGAGCTGTCAAGGCATGGTCTCTGGGCAGCCTGTAGTCACTTCACACTTCAGTGATGACACATTCCAAGTAATGAGTGTGCATCTTGTCCTTGCTTCTGCAAAGGCACAAAGGGGCCCCACCCACCCTACCCACCCTCCCCTGGTAGTCAGCACAGGTGCAGACAGTGAGCCATGGTTTTGTAAATTGGTCACAACTCATAATATGGCATGTTCTACTCTTGATTATGCATTTTTTCAAATGCTATTTGTGGCATTACAATAATAAATCGAAATAGAGACAAACAATAATGAACAAATGTGAAGCTGCAGGCAAATGGTCCCAAGTTTGTTTTGGCCAAATTACATGGTGAATGGTATGATTGAAAAGTGGTGTGTGAGTAAAGGGAAATAATTTCAGCACATAATTTGATCCACATACCTGTGTATGTGTAATTTAAAGTAAAAGAACAAGTGAACTGGTGGCATAACTCAGTGGTGGGAACACTGGACTGGATAACTATATTTTCTGGAGGTTGTGAGTTTGAATCTCAGTTGCAGACACCAGACATTCTGTAATTTCAGCAACTGATCTATCAGCTGCTGTCGTATGACAATGACCACTAGTGGTGTGGGACCTTTAGTGCAGTAACCCTTCTCCCTGGCCTTGGGGAAGGAGCAGTCGGGGGAGGGGGGGGGGGGGGGGGGGTCCTGTAGTCCAGATAGAATATCAACAGAAAGTGGTCCCATGTTTTGTGGCAGGTTTATGCAGGTTAAAGAACCCATGATGGGGGCAAGTTCTGTCAACTGAACTTCACACCAATATCTGGGGTTAATTAGGTTGAACTCCTGTCAGCAGGCTTTCACCAAGGAGAAAGCAGCTTGAATTTCTGATGGCAAAATACCCACTTGGGACAAAGCATACAAAAATTGTAACAGAAGAATTTAAAAAAAATTGATAAGTAAACAGTTTTAGTCATTCTACAAGCACAAATTCAGAAGGATACAATGTATTTTCTGTGTCGATAAACACCACTTTACCTCCCGTGTAGCCCTGTTCAGTTGGAAGTTGTGATGTCACTGAGGAAAAGAAACAAACAAAAGAGAAAACCTGCCAGATTAATTAACCAAGTAACATAGAACCTGTATGAGCATCTTGTGCAACTGAATCACTGTCAATACTGGTTTTACTTCCATAGGTTAGTCCTCTTAATAAACAGAAATCCAACAACTGTTTAAAGATTAATTAGGCTAGATACTGTCACAGCCAGCTTTCCTAAGGAAAAGTGACCAATCAACATGGTGCAATATGGTCTACAAAACATGTTAAAATAAAAAAATAAAAAATGCATTAGCCATAGGAATTTGATAAAATCCTGTAAATCCAGTTGACAACTATGTGTGTTACTAAATGAAAATATGCAGTACATTCACAAGATTCTACAGTGGATGGGAATGAATCTCACAGTTGCTGTTCTTCTAAATGAGGAATTGATAGTTTGCAAGTATGTTTTTACTGCCAAATAAAAGAACAATTTCCATTACCTTTTTTTCCCAAAAGATTAATTTGTAAATTTTGGAACTGTTCACATGAACGCCTCCCGTAGTGAATTAAATGATTACTGTGCTTGGTAGCTTTTCACACAAGGTCTAGGGGAGACAACTCCCCTGCTTGCAGGAATTGTGCTGTATGCTATTACCGTTTTTTTCTTTAATGAATCATCCACTATGAAACTACAATCTTTGTTCTTTTTATGTGTGCGTGTGTAAGTAATGTGTACCACAAAGTGTGTGTGAAAGTTGCGTCTTTCCTGTCCTGAACTCGCCAAAGGCTTCAGTGATGGCCATGCTCTCAATTCCACCACCCATCAGTTTGCTGCAAAATAGTTTGACAGTTAATGGCTAGTCAACTGCAAAAATCATACTGAGGCAACACATCAGATCACAAGTACAAGTTCTGGACACTTAAATCATTTATGGTTATTTATCCATTTAAACTTGACTGCTTCAAGGAAAAATAAAAGAATACCAACATTGTTTTATCCCTGTTACATGATATTAATCTCATGCCTTCACTGTTGTATTTGTTTTAAAATATTTTTTATTAAGGATTTGTGCAATTAAGAACAGTGTCAATTAGTGCACATGCAAAGTAATATAATCCAACACTCACTCAAGTTCTGTGCTTCCTGTGGAAATTTTAAAAACTTGCTTTCTTTTGTCAGCATACTCCAGTGCTGTTTGGAATGCAGCATCCTGGAAAGAAAGGTCAGATATAACTGAATCACATGCAGGTCACTTTCATGTCAACATTGTTGATGTGAACAAGTATCTGATGATATATTCAGTTATCAATTTACAACCATTGTATAAAACAAAATTCCTGCTACCCAATTTGGAGTTTGTTTTAACAGAAAGATCTTAAATTTGATTGCCACATTGACAAAGGGATCAAAATACATACAGTGTTAAAAATTAACACCTTGTAATAGGAAATGGCAGGACAAAAAAAGTTATCTTTTTATGGAAAAACTACCTGTTGTTTCACCCAACATCCAGAAATGCAAACAAAAGAAGCAAATAACAAAACAAAACAAATTCCATCCATGAAGGTACAGGTTAACACAATCTACAGATTTTCAAAACAAGAACAAAACATACACAAAGTTTGGTGGCAGCTTCTTTGATTTTCTCCATCTTTGCTTCTGATATTCCTTTGATGGTACACAACCTCTTCTTGGTGGTCATTTGGATACCCTGTAACAAACATAAAATAAACAAAAGATGTCACACCATTGTTTACTACAATATAGGCCAATCTGCACAGTACAGTTGTTGCTGTTTTTTTTGTTTTTTTTGGGGGGTGTGGGGGTGGGGGTGGGGGGAGGGGTTAAATAACTACCACTTACAAATTGTTACACTAAGAAACAATTTTAATAAAGCTATAACACATTTTTACATCCCATGCAAAACTATGATACCGGTGTACTTCCATTTTTGCTTACAAAATGTTCACAACGAATCAAATTTTTTCCCATTTACTCTACATGCTGTACTTGCTTAATTGATTTCTGTGTTTATTTTTCTTCAGAGTCAAGGATGGCCTTCATTGTCATTGTCATTTTTGGTGAATTATTAGATAAAACAAATTCCCAAATTAAGCAGTTAGTGTTAAAATCTTGAGTGTGACCCATTTAAGCTTTTAAAATAATCCACACTAATAAGCAATTGGTAATTAAACAATTGCTATTATGCTTGTGACCCTTTATTTTAGGTAACTTGCTCGTCTGCCACTCAGTTTTTTTTTTTTTTTTTTTTTTTTTTTTACCTTGATGGTGCATATTCCTGCCTGTTTCAGTTTCTTTATGTCTGCAACATTCTGTAGACAAAACAGCAAAGGGATTCAGTTACCTTATCATGTATGAATACTATCATGTATGGTAAATATCAAGCACATCTAGATATGTGCCCAAGTTAATTCAACACAGACACATTATGTCACACAGACACACACACACACATTCTACTGATGAAATGAAAAAGTCATACGGCAAGTAACACTGTACAGTATACCAGCTGACTGGATTCTAACAATTTATGACAGAGAGCTAGGTTGTTACAAACAATAAATTTAAACAGTTTGAGACAGACTAATTAGAACAGTGCATGAAGGTGTCTGTGGATTTAAAATTTGCTCAGTCATAATACTATTGACATTAAACGATATGTGCCAGTCTGTGAAACGAAAGATTGAAACTCGACAGAGCTGATACAAATGGGAAGAGATCAACTGAGGCTGTAGTGCAAGGTATGGTAGGCAGATTGAAAAAAAATTGAACCCCACCCCCCCCAAATCAATAAAAAAAATCACAACACACACTCTCACTTGCATGCACACAGTGCACACCGCACAGAGAAAGTTTGTTTGTTTGTTTCTTTTGTTTAAAAACACGCATGCCAACTTACTATTCCATGATTTTGGAGTTGGTCAATGTCCTGGAAAAAGGACTCCTGAAAAAAGAAGGGGGCAAAAAATAAAAATAAACAGGATAATTCTCTTCTGTTTTTTTACTTCTGCTCTGTCAGAAAACAATGAAACAAAGATGCCGCGTTCAAGATGTTCGTGCATGAAAACAAAACGTAAGCAAATAACTAAACGGCTTCCTCTTTTTTTTCTTTTTCTTTTCTTTCTTTCTTACCCACCCATACGGATACCCCTCTCCGAAAGGTAAAATTGTGCACCTCATCATCACTTTGCGCTGCCGGCTCCTCGACAACTTGGTCCTCCATCTCCGTCAAAACAAACTTTGAAGCAATCAAAATTGAAAATGTGTTAGGAAAAATACTGTAGTAACAAAAATAAGTTATTTCCCGAATTATAAGTCACAAAAAGTTTCAACGCGGTTCAAACAACGACTCACTGAGAGCGAGAGAAAGTAAAACACTTTTTTTCCTTTTTTGGGGTGTCGTCTGCTGCACAGAGGTACTCTTCAGAGTAGCGTCCCTCTGCTAATTTTCCGGTATTTGGAGTCTTCTAAAATTGGCACTTCCGACTTCCGGTTTGTTTGCAACACACGTGCTGTCGTACACACTACTCACCCGCGTCGTTTTTGCGTTTTCCTCCGTGAAGCGAACCCAATTCGCCGAGAGGAATACGAAGTTCCTGAACCAAAGTAATTCCAGATCGACATTTTATCGTCCAAGTACCCTGTCCTCCTATCAAAATGGTAAATATTATGAAAACATTTTTCAGTTTGTGAAATTCTGATACTGTGTGATAGAGCTGCGCTTATGCAGCACTTTAAATAGATAAATATAGATCTTGTAGTAGTAGTAGTATTCTAGTAACTGTGAGTTGTAGCTAAGTGTTACATTTGATTATGAGTCAGTGTGACTCTGACTGGAAAGTTTATTTTAAAAAAAGGGCGAAGGTGGAGATCATGGGTCTTAATTTTGTGTGTGTCACGACTGTGTGTGTGTGCCGGTTTTGCACCTTTTTTCTTTGTGTGAATTGTTCATAATTATTGATGTATTTAATTTTGCACCACCTAGTCCATAAATGACGGTAACTCAACTAAAGTGTATTTTGAGTCAAGATTGACTTGCCTTATGCCTGGTTTCTGTGGACGTTAAACTTAAAGCACCATGTTTGCTTACTTCTAAAGATTGACTTTAAATAGTTTAATTAAAGAGTAACACTATCAGACCTAAAAAGTAACACTAACACTTAACAGCAACACTAACGGTAACACTGTAACAGCTGAATCAACTCCCAGTCCTAGCAAAGCCACTCAGTGACTTAAGAAAAGCAGGCTTTCGTTTTCAAGAGTAAGTGTAAACAAATTAAAGTCACCATGCATACAGCATGATACAAAAATAAATTACAATAACAATCATGCACCAGTTTTCAGTGTCACTTTGACTTTGAGTTTGAAGGCAAGTATGTTAATAACAGTAAATTTTATTTTCAGGCAGCAGAGGAAGTGAATCCTAAAGCCTACCCACTGGCTGAGCCTCAGCTCACACAGAACATTCTGGACCTGGTGCAGCAAGCTGCCAACTATAAGCAGCTGCGCAAAGGGGCCAATGAAGGTGAGGCTGCAACCAAAGATGGAGAGATAATTGGTTTTTAGTACCCAGTCAACCATGATCAGTTGTTATTACTTATATGTTTATCAGGATGAATTGCAACCAAAGATGGAGAGAGATTTGGTTTTTAGCACCCAGTCAACCATGATCAGAATTTCAGATGGTTATAAGCTATATCACTTTATCAGGGTGAAATGCAACCAAAGGAGGCCAAGTATTCCTCATCTTGTCACAGAATTGTTTAGGCTTTAACTTTGCTTATATATAAGTTTAACTGTAGTGTTACATCAGTTTGGATGTTGCCTGCCAAATGTCATGGTGTCAGCTTTAACAATGACCTGTTTTGATAATGATATTGATTACCATAAAGATCTATAGTCTGCACATAATCTGCTAATATTTAACTGAGTCACAGTTAAATGTTAGCAGATTATGTCACAGTGTGATAAATTGTATTGGAGGTTGAACAGGAAGGACCAACAAATTGTTTGTTGTATGTTTTTGTTTGTTTTGGAACATGTAAAATGTGGGGATTATGCCTTATGGTCTGTTTCAGCCACCAAGACCCTGAACCGTGGTATTTCTGAGTTCATTGTTATGGCTGCTGATGCAGAGCCATTGGAGATTCTCTTGCATCTGCCTCTGCTGTGCGAAGACAAGGTGACATGCACATACTCACATGCATTCATTTGTTGATATAACATGCTCTTATTACTCACACATACACGCATTTATGTGTATGCACACACACACACACACACACACTCACACACACACACACACACACACACACACACACACACACACTGCACACATACATGTATGTTTGCGCACACACACACACACACACACACACACACACACACACACACACACACACACACACACACACACTGCACACATACATGGATGTTTGCACATGCATGCATGCACTTCACTGCATATGCACAGGCATGCCTGTTTAAAATCTCTGGTGTGATTTTAATTAGATGCTTTCCTTTTTGTTTCAGAACGTGCCGTATGTGTTTGTTCGCTCTAAGCAAGGTAAAAACTGTAAAACAGGTATAGTTATGATAATTATATGGAGTGTTGCATGACATCAGCAATGAAGAAAGAGAAATAGGAAAACCTGTTTGTTTTTCTCTCACATATGTATGAAAAAGTGTTTCGTATGATGAATGTTTGTGAGGCTGTCTGGTCATGTTTTTGTGACAATACTTGTCGGTGAGTGGCAGAGAAAATTTACATAAGCTTTTTCGTTGTTGTTGTTAACTAATATGCTTGTATGTGTATAATCACTGTGAGATTTTTAAATTTTCCTGTATTTGACTGTGAGAAACAGGTGTAACTGGTATGTTTCTAGTGTGTAGCCAACCTCTGTGAAAATTTCAGTTTTACTTGTTAGCTTTTTAATTTTATCAGAGACTGTGTAACTAAACAGTAAATGTAAGGGAATCCCTTCAAACTTTGTATTACCAACGATGGTAATCTCCACTGGGTTTTTCAGTTTTATACCAGTCAATGGCAAATATCTTAAAATGACTGCTAGTGTTCTAAAATAAGATCCAAACACATGCAAGGTTTAGAATAACACTGTTTATTAGGACAAAACACAACATACAAATTTTCAGGGTAATCCCCTTTATTAAGCTACAAAAATGACATGTGCTTTTTAAATGTTATTTTGAACCTTTTCTGTGCATGGATCCAGTCAATGACTTTCAACCGTCCTCAAAAGCAGCTTTTAAAATGTCAAAAGGAAAGCTGAAGTTTCTCAGCAACTGACCGAAGTCAAAGCTTTTGTTGTTTCACATACATGTGATAAGGTCATGTTCAGAATATTTTTTATGCCTTTGCCTTGTATTTTAGCACTTTCACATCTAGTACTAATCTGTGTCCAGACTTGTCCAAAACCTTAGTGTTTTGTCTGATTCAATTTTATATTACCTAAGTGAAATCTTTGAATCTTTGCATTATGATAAACTCTCATATCTATATATGAGGTTTACATATTTATAGCATATACTACATACCAGTTCAAATGACCTTGATTCATTATTTATATTTACAAGATGACCTTTCTCTGATTGCAGCATTGGGTCGAGCGTGTGGTGTGTCCCGACCAGTGATTGCGTGCTCTGTTACCCAGAAGGATGGGTCTCAGCTGAAGAGTCAGATTGAATCTATCCAGAACAGCATTGAGAAGCTGCTCATCTAGACCTGCAGAAAGTTTGTCTGCCAACATTGCACGTACCCCAGCTATCTAAATACTACGCTGAATGGGAAATACTGCGTGTGTTAGCTTCTGTGTTTTAATTCTTTTCTTGTGGCAAGGTATTCTTTGGAATGAATGGTACAGTGAATAGAGTCTTGTTTTAAGGTTTGGGAAACTAAGAACATTTTGTGAGCTGAATTTGTAGCGTTGCAAAGGAATATGAATAAGAAACTGAACACTGAGAAAAGAAGTGGAAACAATTTGTGTGTACATTTTGAAAAGCTTTGTACCACTTTTAGTCATCGAAGAAAGATTTTTTTATGGATCAGATTCAGCCTTTTTCCACCATTACCATATACTTTTTTCTTTTGGGGGGGCTGGGTGGTCCAGCTGAAATTGAAGTGAACTTAGCGAGAAGTACAATTTTTCTACCATTCCAGAGGGTTTGTTTAATGTATAGTCTCATTCTCATATTATTCATAGGATTTTTTCTGCAGTGAGCAGCTTACAAGTGGCATTTTTGATTAACAGTTTGAACTGCATAAATACCCTTTTTAAAGTGTTATCAGTTATCAGTAAGGTTATATAGATGTAAATTGTGGGGGGAGGGGGGGAGGGAATGTGGTGGATGAGGAATGCAACTGAAGTTTGTGTGTTTGAGTGTTTTGTGCCTAGTTTTGTTCAAATCAGGGCTGTTTATTGATGCATTTTCATTATCTTTCCACAAGATTTTGTTGTTGTATCATGTGAATTTATTAAAAAAATGAAATAAACCTTGAAGAAGAAAAAAAATTCAGCATGTGTACATTGACTTGTTTAACATAAAAGAGTAATAACATTGTAGATATTGCAACTGCTTGATTCTTGGATCCAAGAATATATCCGTCTTTGTTTTACTCACTCTCAATCTTTATTTCTCTCTCCCCTTCTCCAGCTTTGGTGTTTCATGTTGCAAGCACACATATATTGGACATATTTCTGTCTTTAGATAATTAGCATCTCTACAAATTTGGAGGCAAACAGGAGAGGAAGAAAATAAGGGAGGCTATTAGTATCTTTACAGTTACGCAGTTTCGGAGGCAGACAGGAGAGGAAGATGAAGAAAAGAAGGGGGCTGGGCAATCCTGCTACACAAGCAGTAATGGCAACTATGCAAGATATAAGAACTTCATACATAAAAGGGTGGTTCACTTTTTTTCCCCCCATGGTGTTGTGGATACCCTGATCATCCAGGAACTGACTACAGTTTAAACTAAGTTGAGAAGTGGGTTACACTATTGTTTACTGCAAGCTTTAGGTCGAATGTGGCCAGGTATTTGACATGTCAGAGATGGATCTGTTTGAGGTTGAAGCATTGCAGTGTTGGTATGTCGCTATAACGTGTTAAACTGGTCAAAAGTCGACTATGTTGTTTCTTACGTGGTGGATTTCTTTTCCGGTTGGTGATTATGTTTGGAGATGACAACCTTCTCAGCTTATCCAACAGTGGCATAACAAAAACAGATTTATGATTCTTCAAAAGTAGATTCAAGGGACTGAGAGTAGAAGAAAAAACGTTATCTGGTTCTACACGCACAGTTCTGCCTTTAGATGTGGTTCGGTCATGCTGAAGCGAGATAACTCGTCACAGACTCTCACAGAGGGAGCAGCTGAGAAAGGCAGGAGACAGCTGAGGGTTAGGGTTAGGAGACCTGCCGGTTAGAGCAGCAGTGTTGCGTATAATATAACTCCGCAGCCTTAAAAAAAATAAAATAAATTTTTTTTGAAAAAAAAACGAAAAAAAAAAACGAGAGGGGCGGGGGTGCGGGAATACACCGGAACGGGTGCAATCCCCGGGAGGAGTGACTGGACGTTTTTATCTTAATATTTTATCTATGAAGTTCGGTCAAAGGACATTTTTCGTCCAGTGGCTGGACATAATTATTTTATCTTGATCTGTCTACGAAGTCCGGTCAAAAGACATCAAACGTCCGTCACAAGGCACTTCATCTAACTACTTACGGCGCATAGAAAGCTGGCTGGTTGTCTGGCTGTGTCTAGTTTGGCCACGAGAACTATTTCTCAAAATGTCCAGTTTGCTGTGAAGCCTTCCATGGTGGCACCTGGTTTTGTTAATGTAACAGAGCACGTCGATTAAATTGCTGGTCAGTGGACCCAGTAATTGTCAGATAGTTTTTAACTGCAAACGACTGTTTTGTTTCGCTGCAGGTGGACCGATTGATAGCTACGTTATTTATAACGCTCGGTCATTGATGATGAAGTGATGCTTAATGTCCTCAGATGTCAGTTGACATATTAGGGACAAGTTGTGACCAATGCCGGAAACCAGAAGGCTCGTTAGGACGGACGGCCACCTCGACTCTCACACAGCTCCTGAACTATGACGCTCGGTCATTGTCAACCAGGACGGTTATATCGGGGCGAGCAGGTGGACCTACATAACTAGTAACTACTCCGGTATCTGCAACACTACATGGTTTTCTAGCTTGCCTTTGCATCTCTTCTGAGTTGCACTGGTGCAGTGCGTCTTCTATTTCTGAGTTCGAGCATGGTTCCGCTTCAAGCAGTCAGGTGGTCTGGATAAAGACTATGGTCCTCCATGCTGCCCGCACAGCTGTTCCTGTAGCGTTGCTCCATGGGGCCACTACCGTGCTCTTGCTTCTCTGAAGAGGGGCAGAACTGTAGGACATATTCTGGGGACCGTGGTCCTGCCTGGCATGGGCAGTCTTCAGTATGTGCCAGCCCTAGTCGGCACTGTGACATGTGTTGGAGCAGGCAGCAGTGTCCAGTCCTAGGACAGAAGATGGTGGTCTGTTGCTGTCGCTCAAGGCGGTGGATTGGGTCCTTCCAGCTTTCTTGGATGGAGTGTTAGTTTGATGATGGTTTCTACCTCGAGATGGGATGTTGTAGTCTGCTTCCTGCCTTTGCCAAGGAGTATGTCTGCTCATTCCACCAGATACCGCATTGAGCATGCATCCACTGCACTGTAACTTGCCAGATGCGTCCCAGCTCTGTTGATTTCTGCATGGTCTCTCTGGTCAGACTGTCAGCAGGCGACTGCAGGCTTTGTCATGGGTAATTGGCAGTTGCCAGTATGTAAGGAAGACCAAGGGGTTTTCTGCTCATTTCCCCAGATACTGCAGTGAGCAGGGATCCACTGCACGGAAATTTGCATGGTGCGTACCAGCCCTGTTAATTCCAGCAAGGTCTTTCCGGTCAGACTGTCAGCGGGCCATTGCAGGATTTCTGTCATGAGGTGGCAGTATGTAAGGAAGACCGCTTTAGGGTTTCCTCCTCTGATGATCATTGCTGCATCCAAGGAAGACCGCTTTAGGGTTTCCTCCTCTGATGATCATTGCTGCATCTAAGGAAGACCGCTTTAGGGTTTCCTCCTCTGATGATCATTGCTGCATCCAAGGCCGCTGCCACATCAGCCCTGTCGTTGGTAGACAGCTTTCTTGTGGGAATTGTCCTTTTCAACAGTCCATCCATCTGGGTAGCGGATGAGGAGCCCACTGCCTCCACTCTTCAAAGCTCCATCACACAAAGAACGCAATACAGTGAGCCGGTTTGGCCTAGCGGTAAGGCGTTAGGCTGGTAAGCGGAAGGACCTCGGTTCGATACCGCTTCGGCTCTCCTTTCTCTTCAAAAAGGTTGTGGTTTGTGGACACTGTCTTGTGACTTTGTCCATCACTTCCTACTGAAACATTAAAATGGCTCTCATCGGTGCCCGTCTTAATGCAGGAATCATTCTGGTGGTGACAGTGTAGCGATAGTATATAATCTCTCTCTCTCCCCACCTCCGTACCCCCCGCCCCCTTCCCCACGTCCCTAATAAGGTTTCTGTGGACGTTAAGCACCATGTTTACTATTTGAATGACAATACAATCTGCCGAACCGAAGACTCAATACAGGCTAGCTTTCATCGCTGTCACTACTGGAATCTGTTAAACGCGCGGAAAAGTAGAACTCAGATTGTCACATGAACTCAGCCTTGGAATGTGTCAAGACATCTCGACCTTCTCGCCAGGCAGAGCAGGTTCAGTTAAAGGAACTAGCCTTCTTTACACATGTTTCGTGCAACCGGTGGAAAAGATAAAAATAAAAACTTCATTGAAATCCACCCCCCCCTTTTTTTCTTCTTCTTCTTCTTCCCCCCCCCCGCCCCCCCCCTGTATCTAAAAACAACAACCAACACACACACACACACACACACACACACACACACACACACACACACACACGCACACGCGCGCGCACGCACACACACACACACACACACACACACACACACACACACACACACACACACACACACACACACACACACACACACACATATTTGAAGGAAAAAAAGAAGAAACAGAAAGAAGCCTCGTTGGTTGTACATTGAATTTAGAATGCTAGTTTCGTCAGTGAGTCATGATTGGCGGGCTCGTAGACTGACTCCCAACTGTAGTATGTTCGTCGCATACCGTGGGTTCCTTGACGTTCGGCACGAGAAGTGCGTGCTCAAATTGCCTGATTGGCCAAAGGCCCCCCCCCCCTTTCTTTTCTTAAATGCTGCGTAATGCATTGCAACAAAAATACTATACAATAAATTTAACACAATTTACAATAGGTATAATACAAGAGCAGCATACTGAATTGACCTTGAACAACG
>OY757541.1:41084746-41109746 GCA_963584105.1 Alviniconcha strummeri
AATCTGTTTTACTCTGGGGGTCGTTTATGACCCTGTAACAGAAGTACAGAAATTATCTGCGAAGAAGTGTCAGAATGGTTTAAAGCATGCTACCTGCTCTCAACGCCAGACCGCAACGAATCGACCGGTTCTAACTTCAGGTCAATCAGCTGAACAGCCTGATCACCATGCTTATTGGCGACCTGACGCCTGGGGACCGCCAGAAGATCATGACCATCTGCACTATCGACGTGCACGCCCGTGACGTGATATCGGTCATCATCACCAAAAAAACTGAAAACGCCCAGGCCTTCATCTGGGTGGCACAGCTCCGTCACCGATGGGATGACAACGTCGGCGACTGCTTCGCCAACATCTGCGACGCCCAGTTCCGATATTCCCACGAGTACTTGGGCAACACGCCTAGGCTGGTTATCACTCCTCTTACTGACAGGTGATTGCGCTAAGTGTGTGTGTGTGTGTGTGTGTGTGTGTGTGTGTGTGTGTGTGTGTGTGTGTGTGTGTGTGTGTGTGTGTGTGTGTGTGTGTGTGTGTGTGTGTGTGATCGCGGATATCTGTCTCTGTGCCATGTTTGAAATGGTTGGTTATCACTGCTCTTACTGACAGGTGATCGCGCTGTGTGTGTCTGTGATCGCTGGTATCTATCTCTGTGCCCTGTAAACACCTGTACCAGTTCATACAAAGACTCGCTAAGAATTTGTCTTGGCCCTCAGGAAAACATGAGCTTGAGGAGAACAGCATTTTATGCATGAACAGCATTTTATAAGTGTACCCCGTAGCTCACGGAAAACATACTAGGCATACAATAGACACCGGGCGAAGGAGTCGGGGGAAATGTTACTTTCTCGTATTGTTTGACATTGATACACTGTTTCCGATACGACAGGCTTTTGTTTCCACGCGTCAGTAACACAAAAAAGGTAGCTGCACGTGCAACACACATAGTAATTTGTTCTTGTAAATTAAATCAGTTATAATTACTGTTCATTTGTAAGGAAGCTGTAGTGAAAACTTTTCTTTTGTCAGGCATGGTGAACTGCATTTTGGCGATGAATTGTGTGTAAGGAGTGTCGCTATAGTTAATACGTGGCTCAATTAGGCTTGACTAAGAAGTTAAGTCATTTTATTGATCATTTCGATGCCTTTAGCTGGCAGACCTCTTGTTGCAGTCAGCTTTCGGATGTGTCCACTGCTCCTACATCATAGAGTGCTGCAGACACTCTAGTTGCTGGAACATTAAAACTCGGGTGAGAGAAGTACTATATAAAGAAGAGCTGAGATGCAGACACATACAGGAGAATGGCCGATTAGATAGAGATCGGCTGCAAGAAGGGAGCTGAAAACAGAGGCATCGTGGAGAGAGTTTTTGGAATGAAATATAGGTGAAAGGGCTGGTAGACAGAAACTAGACGCAAAAAAAGAAAGAAAAAAAGAAGAAGAGTGAAATGGGTGGAGCAGCTTAGTTTAAACAACTTTCGGTTGGAGAAGCCGGGTCCATGGGGGCATTTGATGAAGTGGGTATTTGAACCTTGACAAACCTCGGTAACGATACGTAAAGAAACTGGCCTCAGCTGGGGGGAATAACCAAAACAAAGGCAATATTCCAAGGACCCATGTGCCAGACTATGACACGAACGCAACGAGCACGCCGCAGCTGATAAGGCTTGTGTTTCCATAATAATAATAGGTACTTAGAGCGCCTAACCCGTACTGGCTCTAAGCGTTTACACATTATTTTAAACATTCATATAATTCTAGATCTTTGGCAAGAAAGATTCAAATGCACATCCACACACACACGCATGCATGCACGCACGCACGCACGCACGCACGCACGCACGCACGCACGCACGCACGCACGCACGCACGCACGCACACACACACACACACACACACACACACACACTCAGGACAATGGGACTGAAGGAAAGAATTTTAAAAAGGTTTCCTTTATTTTAACGTTTCCCTTCTTCTTTTTAATATGCTGGTTTGTTTTCTTCTCATAAGCACAGCATGTTATGCTCCAGATGCTACATCACTCTGACTCAGTCGCTGCATCTCATCATGGGAGGAGCTCCAGCGGGCCCAGCGGGAACCGGCAAGACAGAGACCACCAAGGATCTGGGTCGTGCCCTGGGCGTCATGGTCTACGTCTTCAACTGCTCTGAGCAGATGGACTACAAGGTCGGTAAGAACAGACAGATCAGTGGATGCCTCTCTCTCTCTCTCTCTCTCTCTCTCTCTCTCTCTCTCTCTCTCTCTCTCTCTCTCTCTCTCTCTCTCTCTCTCTCTCTCTCTCTCTCTCTCTCTCTCTCTCTATATATATATAGACCAAAGTCTGCATTGTACAGTCGAAATGCAGTGAGAGCTCATTAAACATTCTTGCTCTGTAGCAAATTTCCTCTCTCTCTCTCTCTCTCTCTCTCTCTCTCTCTCTCTCTCTCTCTCTCTCTCTCTCTCTCTCTCTCTCTCTCTCTATATATATATATATATATATATGCTACAGAGCAAGAATGTTTAATGAGCTCTCACTGCATTTCGACTGTACAATGCAGACTTTGGTCGTTGGATGTATTATCCAGTACTCTGCTGCATCTCCAACATGCTTTTAAGAGATACTAGAGACCGAGTCCATGCCCCTCCAAACCCTTCGCCGTCACGTGTTATACTTTTCACGACGCCTCTTTTACCGCCCACGCACTTCACTTGTAGTGTTGGGGAGCATGAAATGCGTGCGCGGTACAAACCCGAAATGTAATGTCTCCACGCGTACAAACCCGAATGTCTGTATTTCACGCATACCAGAATGCTTGGTGTGACGTTCTATAATCTTAGATTAGGCTATACTATAGTAACACAGACGAATTAGAACTTTAGAGTTAATTCGTGTCGTGTTCTCCGCAGTCTGTGGGAAACATCTACAAAGGCCTGGCACAGTCCGGAGCCTGGGGGTGCTTCGATGAGTTCAACCGAATTGCCGTGGAGGTGCTATCGGTGATTGCAGTCCAGGTCAAGACTATTCAGGACGCCATTAAGGAGAAGAAGAAGCGCTTCAATTTTATGGGCGAGGAGATCGCTCTCATTTCCTCTGTGGGCATCTTTATCACCATGAACCCAGGTTACGCCGGCAGAACCGAGCTACCGGAGAACCTGAAAGCATTATTCAGGTCAGTTGTCACGTACACAGTCTTCGTTCTAGGTACGAAAGCTTCGTTAAGTCCAGACTGGCACACGATGATGCTGGGCGGTCAGCTGCACATATTGCTGGTGGCGTATTGTCCATCACCGGCTCGAATCACAGTTAGCGATATAGAAGATTTTGGGTTTGTTTGTTTTTTTAGAAAGAGGTGTACATTCATGCATATAAAGATGTGTACCTTGTCTAGCCGATAAAAGGCTAATGGATCTTCTGTTTCAGACCGTGTGCTATGGTAGTGCCAGACTTCGCTCTGATCTGCGAGATCATGCTGGTTGCTGAAGGGTTTCTGGAATCCAGACTCCTTGCTCGCAAGTTTATCACATTGTACACCCTGTGCAAGGAACTGCTGTCCAAACAGGTAATGCCGCAGGAGACTTTTAGATCTCTGCAGCTTTGGGTTGACCATGCAGTGGGTACCGACACTGTGTTGCCAATTTCCAGGCGACTATTTCTCCTTTATGACAGGTGTTATGGAAGAGAATATTGCACAGATGAGAAGGAAAATTTAAACTACTGTCTAGTCCCACTTCCCTCGATACTTAATTACTGGAAAATATGTTGCTGTGTGTGTATCTATGGGCTTCCTATGAACAGTTTCTTTCTCGACTGTGAAACCATCAGCTACCCAACCACATTGTGACACACGTTTCACTGTACAATTAGAGACAAAGGAACAAACATACGCAATGCTTATGCATCAAGTCAACAAACATGGTAAAATTAAATGACCTCGAAACATACCACCCTTGCTCCCACACATCCAGCAACGTAGTTCGAGACTTCATGTATCCGTAGAGAATTTAGACAGCACAATTTAAATACGTCTTCCACAAACATGACATTTACAGGATCACTACGACTGGGGTCTGCGAGCCATCAAATCGGTTCTGGTGGTGGCTGGCACACTGAAGAGAGGTGACCGCACGAGGCCGGAAGACCAGGTAGGCAGATTGAGTGCTAGACCGGAACGTACCACACCATGGTAAACATCCTTGACTGAATGAACCACTATAATTATATGCTCCTTTAACTTTTTGTCAATGCCTGCCAGCTGAAAGCACTCTGTCCTGCGCTTTCGAAAGCATCCTTCGCCCAGCGGAGAACGATCTTCATGAGTGGGGTTTCTGACTGAGACCGTCGAGTATATTTTGTTGCATGTACCTTTTCGTGTACAAACACTGTGGTAAAGAATTAATCAAGGCTAACGTTGATTTTGCTGTCGCATAACCAACTATTTAAGACCGCTTAAACTATCGTCGAGATTTAATTTTCGAATAACTTAATTACCTCCTCTTCTGAGTTGGTCATGTCCGCTTCAATCGCATATCTGGGATTGATTTAAGTGCCTTGTGCAATTTCTTTGATCATGCCGTTTGTACGAGCCGGCTCTGAGAGATTAAGATAAACTTTTATTGTATGGGTTTCTTAGACCCAGAAGAGACTTCGGGATACTTATAACTGGGGTGAATTTAAGAGCGCTGGACAAATTGCTATATTTTTTGTTTTAAATATTGACTACCGTACCCGTTGTTTTGCGTAGTACTAAGACTTTTAGCATCTTATTATAGCCCGTCCGTGTTACTATTCAACAAAACTTTGAGACAGTATAAGAGCCTCGCCGATGAAGGCATTAGGATACATTTAGACATTCAGTTGTGTCTTTATTGTGATAATTAGTACCGATGGCAGCCTTAATTGAATACACGATTTGTGTTTTCAGCGCTTTATTAAACCCTGCTGGCAATTTGTGTCGCGTGAGATGGCAGCCGTGAGACTTTGTCCTGCCTAAAGAGTGATATGTGTGGAAATACTTGCTAGCGCACTTTGATTCAAACATAATTAGAAAGTTTTATAAATGTGCGCTGTCTTATAGATCATTCATTATCATTGTCTGATAATATGCAGTCATATCAACCAGATCTTGTTTTCATGTATGTATTTTTTTCATGTGATTGATGTGCGGCTACTCTGTATTGTGCTTCGAGCTCGTTTATTATACTGGGGCAGGCGCAAGATAAATATTGATTTTTTTATTATTAAGTCCTGTAAATGCAACGGTCGTTCAGACTTGATCGATTCTGAGGTGTTCCGTTAACTCGTTGTTGTTTCATAATCACAGACCTGTTCATGGAATCTTTGATACAGCATAATATGTTTAATACAGCAGGTGCTGAGCAGAGCAGAGGTCACTATAATTATGTATTGTGTAAGTTATTTGTGAAAGTCTGTCCTTGCTATTGAATGCACGGTGTCTATGAGAACCGTGAGAGGCTACTCAGCCTTTGTTTCTGCAGGTCCTGATGAGAGCCTTGAGAGACTTCAACGTGCCCAAGATCGTAGTGGACGACATGCCTGTGTTCATGGGTCTCATCGGCGACCTCTTCCCAGCCCTCGATGTGCCCAGGAAGCGAGACCTGAAATTCGAACAGCTGATCCGTCAAGCCACGCTGGACCAAAAGCTGCAGCCTGAGGATAATTTCATCCTTAAGGTCTATAGGCGTACAGATCTGTTGTCAGACACACCGCAGTCAACCTTACATGGTGTTTGTGTTTGTGTGTGTGTGTGTGTGTGTGTGTGTGTGTGTGTGTGTGTGTGTGTGTGTGTGTGTGTGTGTGTGTGTGTGTGTGTGTGTGTGTGTGTGTGTGTGTGTGTGTGTGTGTGTGTGTAAATACCCAGAAAATAAAATGGAAACAATGCTGTTGGCTACACGTAGACATTCTTTTTTAGGCTGTCTGCTTCTTTTCTTTAGCATGAGCTGCAGTCATATTACTGTCTGTTGTGTTATTTGTATCTGTGTGCTACTTTCCATGCCATTCGACCTCCTCTTTTCAGAAAGATGAAATTAGATATGTAAAACGCACAACAATATTTTAAAGTATAAAGTGTGCATACGAAGGTGAGACGGGCGCGTCTGTTCAAGCCTTGACTCGGAAGACGGATAAACTCCGCTAAGATCACATCTAGAAAAGAAGAAAAAAATGGTCTGGAGCTCTGGGAAATAGTTAATACAAATCATGTGTTTTTCCTTCTTAAGGAACTGCTACAGTCATCATACTGACTATTGCGCTAATTTTATGCGATATCTCTGTGTTTCCACACCATCGGTCGTTTCGAGGGTATGGCCTTTGCGAAGTTTAGCATTCCCATATTTACTCCTATGCCACGTGATAGTTATCGCAGGTTTCAGTCGTCGTGTCCCTGGTTGAGTGCTAGTTATCCTCTGTACGTTGTTTACTGCGAAGGACTGAAGATGACGGGAAAACTGTAGAATGGTCGGGGAAGGCAAAACAACAAAAACGAAAATATAAGAATTTGTTTAAAAACATAGTGAAGCAGATAGTATACAGGCAATAGGCTGAAAACTGCAGCGTTGATAACCAGCCAGATTAGCCTACCCCCCCCCCCCCCCTTTTTTTTTTTTTTTTAGTGAGGCAGATAGTAGACAGGTAGTAGGCTGAAGACCGCAGAGTTGATAGCCTACCAAACTACTACTAATAATAAAAGAATAGTGAGGCAGATAGCATACAGGCGGTAGTCTGAACACCACAGTATTGATAACCTACTAATTTGTTTTTAATGAAAACGTAGTGAGGCAGACAGTATACAGGCAGTGGGCTGAACACCACAGCGTTGATAGCCTACCCCAAAATATTAATGAAAATATAGCGAGACAGGTAGTATACAGGCAGTAGGCTGAACACCACAGTGTTTGTAGCCTACCAAAAATAATAATAACAAATAAACTGTGAGGCAAATAGTACACAGGCAGTATGATGAACACTGCAGTGTTGATAGCCTACTAAATTAGCCTACCAAAAATAAATTTAGTAAACATGGTGATGCAGATAGTAGGCTGGTAGTAGGCTGAACACCGCAGTGTTGATAGCCTACCAAATAATACCATCTGGACAAAGGTAGTAAACGGGCCTAATGGCTCATGCTCGCTGCATTGCATCAAGTGAAAGCAGATAATTGCACGCTTTCGACTCTGGTCTAGCTGCTTTCACTGGATTCCAGTGGAGTGCATTGACCGTTAGATAGGAGGCCAGTTTACTACCTTTGCGGAAAATTAATGGTATCATCACACGGTTGACTGGCCACTGAAGAAGAATCTTCTACCTTCTGCCTTAAGTGAAAACTGAAAACTCATGATACGTTTGTTTGTTTTTTCTTCTGTTTTCCCCCCTTTTCATTATACCAACCCATCGCCAGTAATGCATGCATTTCTAGTGTGTGTGTGTGTGTGTGTGTGTGTGTGTGTGTGTGTGTGTGTGTGTGTGTGTGTGTGTGTGTGTGTGTGTGTGTGTGTGTGTGTGTGTGTGTGTGTGTATGATGAAATTAACGTATCCTTATGTCTTACGAGATGAGGCACCATAAATAATATATTGATAATTATTATTATTGTTACCTCTCCGCCAATCAGCAGCAGTGCTATGACTCGCTCGCTGTCCTTTTGGCCACAGTGTGTGCAGCTGCAGGAGCTGTTCGATGTCCGACACTCCGTCTTCTTGCTGGGCCCCGCCGGGGCGGGGAAGTCCAGGGTGTGGACCACGCTGCAAAAGACCTTCAAGAACATGGGCCGTAAACCCGTCTCCTACATCCTCGACCCAAAGTCTGTCAGCAACGACGAACTGTTCGGCGTCATCAACCCTGCCACTCGAGAGTGGAAAGATGGTGTGTATACATATACACACAGTATTATATAATTATGATCAGAATTCTGTCATGGTCGTCATTATGCTTAAGTTCTCTCCATCATCTTCTTCTTCTTCAGAGCTCTGGAGCTGTGTGAAAGTCGAGGTGGCCGTCCTAACGAGCCTTACGGTTCCCGTGGACGTAAAGTAATATTGAACCATGCTCACGCACTGGTCTCAGCTTGTCCCTAAGACGTCAACCGACATCCGGGGACATTAAGCAACACAACAGCAGCAGCAATCTTCTTCTTCTTCGGTTATATTCACCCTGATATACCTGTACTGGCTGACTGTGCGTAGAAATTTGGAAGAGATTCCTGTTTGAAATAAACCGGCCTCGAGTCATTCCTATTAAACATGTATGCGTATCTCGCTTGCAGTCTGAAACTTCCTCGATTGTAAGTGTATGTGCCTTCTGGATAACGTATTTTTCATGCATGTATTCTCTCCGTATGATTTCTATTATCAGTCTGAGCTCTGTGCTGGTTCTCACCGCATGGCAAGTGTCAGAAAGCGTTGACGAACTTAGTCGACCCATTCTAATGACAACATCAACAGCCTTGGCGTGGACGGTCTTCACTTTTCACTCTGAATCTTTTCGTGGTTCATTTAGGTCTGTTCTCTGTGGGTATGCGAGATCTGGCCGGTCTGACCGGCGACGGACCGAAGTGGATCGTTTTGGACGGCGACATCGACCCCATGTGGATCGAATCCCTCAACACCGTGATGGACGACAACAAGATCCTGACTCTGGCCAGCAACGAACGCATCCCTCTGACTCCCACCATGAGGCTCCTGTTTGAGATCAGTCACCTGAAGACAGCCACACCCGCTACCGTATCCAGAGCGGGGATTCTCTTTATCAACTCTCAGGACCTTGGCTGGAATCCGTAAGTTGATGGAGCCTAGCTGCTACTCTCGGGGCAGAGCAGTTACACAGGATGGGTCTTTTTGTGCAGAGTTCTTGCTTTTCGTTGCTTTCGTTGCTTATGACGGAATCAGAGGTGAATGCTTTTAGGTGCGCTTGATTTCAGGGTCAGGTACGGGTATTTTGAGCAGGTAATGCTTGTTTCGTGACTACCTTCGAGTGTTCTGAGCTCGTACTGGTTCCTGTACGTATAACTTCCACTTTCTGTGCAAACGGGCGTGTTCCCTTGCTTCGAAAAAACTTTTAATATGGTGTGACCACAAAATTATTCCCCCCCCCCCCCCCCAAAAAAAAAATCCAAATCGTTTAGGTTTCTTTGTCACAAAAGGCGATCAACGAGAACAACAAGAACCCCCCAAAAGATGCATTCTGGAGTTTTGCTGTTACCAACCACAAAAGAGATCACAAACAAATAGAGTATTATGACACAAAAACAGTAGAATGCGCCTCACATACAGTAGAAATGTTTGTGAGGCGCATTCTACTGTTTTTGTATCATAATACTCTGTTTGTGACGTCAAAATTTTGAACGGGTAATACTCTGAACACTTTTTAAATTTTATTTTGCAAGCCATGCCGGAGCCCTCCCGATTTACTTCAAAATGTTGGTAATTATATCCCCTGGACTAGGTTCGTCCAAAGCTGGATCGAATCACGCGAGGTGGTCTCGGAGAAAGCCAACTTGACAGTTCTCTTCGAGAAGTACGTGCCCATACTGCTGGAGGTCCTCCGCACCCGCTTCAAAAAGGTTACGCCCATTGTGGAAATCTCTCACGTCCAGATGCTCTGCCATCTTCTGGAGTGCCTCATGACGCCGGAAACCACGCCGCCTGACAGCACCAAGGAGCTGTACGAGCTGTACTTTGTCTTCTGCTGTATCTGGGCCTTTGGAGGATGTCTCTTCCAGGACCAGGTACGAGTGTTCTGAGCGGGTGATGGGTGGTTACGCGATGCTTGGTTCATGACTGCCTTCGGTTGTTCTAAGCTGGTAATGGGTGGTTGCGCAATACTTGGTAAGTGACTAGCGCTCGATAATCGTCTCACGTATTTAACAAGGGACACACCAAGATCCGAATCACCTGCATAACAATAACCATCACGAACACATATCGCATGCAAGTAAATGCAAGGTATAATAGAGATCAGCTCCACGAAGGTCGCATCGTCTGTTGTGTCCAGTTGTCGGATGGGCGACAGGATTTCACCAGGTGGTGGCTAACGGAGCTGAAGTCGGTCAAGTTCCCAACGGCGGGAACTCTCTTTGACTACTACATAGACCCCGAGACACGTAAGTTTGAGCCGTGGACCAGGAAGGTGCCCAAGTTTGAGTTCGACCCGGACCAGCCGCTACAGGTAAAGGATGCTTTCAGCCGTATTTGTTTTGTTGCGTTTTTTTTTTTTTTTTTTTTTTAATTATATATTTTTGTTTATAGTTTTTTTAGTTTTTGTTGCGTTTTTGTATGGACAGGGTTGTCTGTGCTTTTGCACATGTGTATGTGTAGAGGTGTGTGTGTGTGTGTGTGTGCGCGTGCGTGCGTGCGAGCGTGGGCGCACATGTATATCTATATATCTATGTGTGTGTGTGTGTGTGTGTGTGTGTGTGTGTGTGTGTGTGTGTGTGTGTGTGTGAGTGTGTGTGTGTGTGTGTGTGTGTGTGTGTGTGTGTGTGTGTGTGTGTGTGTGTGTGTGTGTGTGTGTGTGTGTGTGTGTGTGTGTGTGTGTGTGTGTGTGTTTGGTTGGGCACTGGTGGAAGTATTAATGGCTTCTTGTGTGTATGTGGCCATTTGTTTGTTGGTAAGACATGCTGACATATATGTATTGGTTTAAATTGTTGTATATGTAGCAGAAAAACTAAGTTCTGTATCTGTGAAATAGACAAATATATATGTAGAGAGAGGATTTCCCCCCTCCCCATTTCCTTGTTGAAATCAAAACACACACACACACACACACACACACACACACACACACACACACACACACACACACACACACACACACACACACACACACACACACACACACACACACACAGAGGAAAAAACAACTGTACATGCTCCTCACGATGGACGTGGTCGTGCAGGCTACCCTTGTTCACACAATGGAGACCACTCGCATCCGTTACTTCATGGACATGCTGCTGCAAATGGGCTGCCCTGTCATGCTGGTGGGGCTGGCCGGCACGGGCAAGACGGTGCTGATGCAGGACAAGCTCGCCTCCCTCGGAGAGGCCTGGGCCGTGGCCAACGTGCCTTTCAACTTCTACACCACCTCGGGTAGGTGCTGGCAGACGATGACTTTATAGCCCATAAGCGCCAGGACCAGTTTTGCTCACGCGTAGCGCACCGCCTGGGAGCCCCTTCACAATGCTAGATCGTGCATGCACTGCGTCCTATCCAGTTAAGCCCGTTCTTAATTGGGCGAACTGTCTGTTCGCCGAACATACTTCGGACAGTTCGACAAACGATACTTTGTTTCCTATTGAGCTTAGAGTAACTTCTAGTTCACCAAACATTGTTCGGACAGTTCGACGAATTATACTTCGTGAGGTGCAAGCTTCGGCCCGAACTTTGGGCAGAAGCACAGCAGACAGCACGATCCAAACTGTAGGCTAAAGTAGTATACTTTAATCATCCCTCACAGGGCAGTTCACATGAGTATACTATATCATTCTGGGTCCCAGAGACGACGCTGCGCCTCCCACGAGTCAACAAATGAGCCAGTTCCTTCCAAAGCGAGTGAAATGTCGAAACCGTCATCTATTTTCCTTTTTCTTTCTAGTCCGTTCTTTCTCATCCACGGGAGAGCTGTCAACCAGTCAGATGCAAGGTTCGCCTAACTGGGCGAAGAGTTCCCAGAGCATGTTGAGCGAAACGTTTCGGACCCCGAAAGAGAGCTTCATCGCATTTCGTCGAACTACCCGAAGCAGGTTCGCGAAGGGAAAGTTCGCCCAGTTAAGAACGAACTAAGTTCGCCGAACCTTTTTTCAGGATCGCTGAACACCCCGAAGTAGGTTCGTGAAGCAAACGTTCGTCCAGTTAAGAATGGACTTAAGGGTCAGATGTTACAAGCTAGCGGCTGCTGAAAACAAATCTTCCCAAATTGATATAGCCGCACTGGTTGACTGAGCGCAAAAAGACAAGTTGCTCACTTACTCGAATTTTGCGTCTGAAAATATGTACCCCAACTTTTACCGTTCTTGTCATTCTGTTAAGTGTGTTGTCCAAACATGATGTTTTAAGTTTAGTACTTTGATGTTGTTTTAATCAGAGATGCTGCAACGCGTGCTGGAAAAACCACTTGAGAAGAAAGCCGGCAGAAACTACGGCCCACCAGGCACCAAAAGACTCGTCTACTTTGTGGACGATCTCAACATGCCTGAGGTACCTTTGCTTGTACGGCGTTCTGTCTTCTAGTCCTCTTCCTCGCTATCTTCGCTGCTCCAGACGTGCATTACTTTTGCACAGACAGCAATGCGCAAGCCATTCACTTCTTCTCTTCCATGTCGCCTTTTGTGTATCTGAACTGGCGGGCATCCACGTCCTATTCTCTGTGCTGTCAGAATTAAATTCTCAAGGCAAAGATAAAATCGCGATGCAGGGCTGGTTCTAAATTCTCAGCGTCTACAGCGTACATCCTGAGCATTGTCGCTGATTTTAGCACTTGTATGTAAATAAGCGCATTGAGCGCGTTGATGCACTTTGATGTCAATAAGGGTCAGTTGTCAAACCTGGTTGATATCAGAAGGGATGCGTGAAAAGTATGCGGCGATTATCATTAACGCGTCGTGCTACCAAGGATGACTTTTCATATAAAGCTGGTTTAGTGACCATGCAGCTACCTGGATCACGTCACTGAGGACAGAGATAAAATGACGCAGGGCTTTCGTGTTTTGTTTTTGTGAGTGTGAGTTTTTTAGTTTTGGAATGTGTGTGTGTGTGTGTGTGGGGGGGGGGGGGGTAGTTTGTTTTTGTTTGTTTTGTTTTTGTTTGTTTCTTTGGTTGGTTTTGTTTTTACAAATGTTTGCTTGCCTTCGGGCTCTTGCATTAAGTTCATTTCAGTTCACGGTGGTGTCTACGCTCTTTTGTGGAAAGCCTACACCCACCTTACTCCGTTTCCTAGATGTTTTTCCTCAGTGTGGCCTTCGAACCGGTTCCAGTGTTCCGGTATTTTCCACAGTTCCGATTAGCGCTATGCTGAGCACGGTGAGCTGGTAACGTTAGTAAATAAAGCCTGTCTGTGTGACTGAGTGCACGAGAGTTTGAGTTCTTTTGCCGCTGGTATACAGCCACCCGGGACGGGACTCCATGCTTAGGGCCTGTGTGGGTTAGGCGCTCTAAGTATTCATTATTATTATGCAGTCCAGCGCTGACCTTTGTCTTCGTCCAGGTGGATCAGTACTTCACCGTACAGCCACACACGTTCATGAGACAGCACGTGGACCACAGACACTGGTACGACCGAGCCAAGCTATCGCTGAAGGAAATCCATAACACCCAGTACGTGGCCTGCATGAACCCCACGGCTGGCTCCTTCACCATTGACTCTCGTCTCCAGGTAAGAACATCTTCGGTTGGTGATGGGGAGGTTGGGGTCGGGTAGGGGTGGTTTGGTGGTGTGGGGTGGGGGTAATCTGGGGAGACGACAGAGTCTTCGAAAACTGGTTAGGCCTCGCGTCCCGTCTGTCGAGGCTGCTGTGGTTGAAAAATATGTGATGGAGGTGAATTACACACACACACACGCACACGCACACACACACACACACACACACACACACACACACACACACACACACACACACACACACACACACACACACGCACGCACACACGCACGCATACACACACGCACGCGCGCGCGCACACACACACACACACACAAACACGCACGCACACACGCACGCGCACACACTCATGCATGCACGCACGCGCACACACACAGACACACACACACGCACACACACACACACACGCACACACACACACACGCACACGCACGCAGGCACGCTCACACACACACACACACACACACACGTACAGGCACGCACGCACGCTCACACACACACACGCACACAAATATCACTCAAAATGTGGGAGGTGCTGAAAAAAAAATCTTTATTTTTTAATCTGTTTTGAACAAAAAAAAAAAAAAAAAAAGCCAGCAAGCAGACAAGACTGTTTTGTTGTTGTTGCTGTTGATGTTGTTGTTGTTGTTTTTAATAAAAGGAATAATAATGTATTGCATTCTACTTTACATTCCACAGCGCCACTTTGCTGTGTTCGCCGTCAGCTTCCCCAACCAGGAAGCCCTGTCTACTATCTACACCAGCATCCTGTCGCAGCATCTGTCCTTCGCCGGCTTCCTTGGCACGGTGCAGAGGTTCGCCACTCAAATGGTCCAAGGAGCTCTGGCACTGCACAGCAGGATCTCCCAAACCTTCCTGCCCACTGCCATTAAGTTCCACTACATCTTCAACCTCAGAGACCTCTCTAACATCTTCCAGGTTTATTATGGCTTTTCTGTTGGCAAGAGGATGTGCGTTTGATTTGCAGTTACGCTAAAATAATGTGAAACTAAAATGCTCTAAAGAGGAATGTATAAGCTAACTCTGATCGAAGCAGACCCACGGGAAAAGTTAGGTTCTGTAGTGTGTTCCTTGACGTGAAGTTGTGTCATGGACGGTCACTGGTCCGTAAAAATCAATATACCAGTATACTCCTAATTTATAATGGCGTTTGAACTTGGCAGCAGATTAAAGAGTGTGAAATACACTCCTTAATTACCTTGCATTCGTTTGTAATCAATGTTGGCTAGTTTCGACGCGAATGGGGCTTAATCTGTGTCCTCAGATGCCGAGCTGACGTTCAGTATAGTTTCTCTTGCAGGCAGCCTTAAAGGTCTTTCTGCCTTGCGTGCAGGGTCTGTTGTTTGCTGGTCCAGAATGCGCCAAGAACCAGAGTGAAATACTGAGGCTGTGGGTGCATGAAGCGGAGCGGGTGTACAAAGACAAACTTGTGGACAACGACGATATTGTCCTGTTGGATAAGCTCATCAAGGAAATCATCAAGAAAAACTACGACGTAAGAAAGGCGACTGTTGGTTGTTCTGGCTAAAAAAAAATATATATATATATAAAAATCCCAAAAAAACAACAAACAAAACCAACAACAAAATCCCCCAAAATCCTAAAACTTAAAACGTGTGTGCTGATCAGGTCGAAAAACTGATCACAAGCCTGCCTGGTAGGCGCGTGTGTTTCCATGTGTGGGTGTGTATGTATAACTTATGTATGAATAGTTATTGTTTGCTAGGTGATTATTTTTATGGTAGACTGTTATACTTAAGGTTCTGTTTTATGAAATGTATGTAAATGTAGTTTTTGTCAAGTTGTTTGTACAGCGCAGTGAGTTTAACTCATGCTACAGAATGGCTTTAAGAGAATTATTATTATTATTAGTAGTAGTAGTAGTGTTGCTATTATTATGCATTTATGTAACATTTTTATATTGTTCTGCCCATTCCTTTTTTCTTTGATTTGCTTTTTTCCCCCTTTAATCTGGTATCGATAAATCAGACGAAATTGTCGACGGTACTAACATGGGGATTGGTTTTGTGGATTGACTTGAGAAATGGTTTATATATGAGAAGAGTTTTAAAATCTGCATTTGCTTTTGACGGAGTGTGAGTCTCCTGAAGTGCCCGCCTTTGTGGTTGACGTAATAAAATCCAGTTGCTACTACTTTCAAACTGGTTTTTAGTTAAAATATTGCGGGGAAAAGCAGTCAGTGTCATTAAATAAAGACATTTCCCCGTCATTTGTATGAAAAAAATATTTTTTTAAAAGCTCCATTTTGACTGTTCCAGGAAGCCGACGAAGCTTTCATTTTTAAGCAGCCCAACATCTACTGTCACTTTTCGGAAGGTCTGGGAGACGCTAAGTACATGCCGATAGCCGACTGGAATAAACTGAACAAGATTCTCATGGACGCCTTGGACGGCTACAACGAGATGAACGCCGCCATGAACCTGGTGCTGTTCGAGGACGCCATGATGCACGTCTGTCGCATCAACCGCATCCTGGAGTCCCCCCGTGGCAACGCTCTGCTCATCGGCGTGGGAGGCAGCGGCAAGCAATCTCTGTCCAGGCTGGCCGCTTTCATCAGCAGCCTGGAGGCAAGCGTCTGTCCGTGGAGTAGCTAGTGTTGTAGTACGCAGTCTCACAAGTATACAAGAGGCAAGAGGAAAACGTTTCCAATCCTTTACTCGTCAGCTTCCGCGCCATAGCACAAGGCAACGAAGACAATCAAACCACAGTTTCGTAACTGAACATATCGAAACTACAGCATCAGTTTCGTATCACAGCAGCTAGAGGACAGGGTTTTGTCCATACTGGGGAGCGGGAGTAACTCAGTGGTTAGAGCGCCGGACTCGTGATCAAAAGGTCCCGGGTTCGAGTCCCCGGCAAAGTCTGCTTGTTTTCGGTGTTTAGAGTCTACTTGTTCTCCAGGTGCTCAGTGTGTTATTTTCCATGTGTTGAGAATCTGCTTGTTCTCCATGTTTTCAGAATCCGCTTGTTCTCTATGTGTTCAGAGTCTACCTGTTCTCCATGTGTTCAAAGTCTGCTTGTTCTGCATGTGTTCAGAGTCTGCTTATTCTGCATGTGTTCAGAGTCTGTTTGTTCTGCATGTGTTCAGAGTCTGCTTGTTCTCCATGTGTTCAGAGTCTATTTGTTCTCCATGTGTTCAGAGTCTACTTGTTCTGCATGTGTTCAGAGTCTACTTGTTCTCCATGTGTTCAGTCTATTTTTTTTCCATGTGTTCACAGCCTACTTGTTCTCCATGTGTTCACAGTCTACTTGTTCTCCATGTGTTCAGAGTCGGCTTGTTCTCCATGTGTTCAGAGTCGGCTTGTTTTCCAGGTGTTCAGAGTCGGCTTGTTTTCCAGGTGTTTCAGATCACGCTGAGGAAAGGCTACGGGATTCCAGACCTGAAAGCGGACCTGGCCATGCTGTACAATAAGACTGGCGTCAAAGGCCTAGGCATGATGTTCCTCATGACAGACTCTCAGGTGAGGCAGGCCACGCGTACAAATGCAACACAGTAGTGTGGGAAACGTTGTCTATAATATTGTGCACATGCTGCTCACCTTGGGGCACTTCAGCCTAGTTTTAATTAGGGGCCTGTCCCAATTTGTTGAGAGTGGTGCCCGTGACGACGACTGCGACAGCACTCACTGAGTAGCCAACATAACGTGAACAATTAATTTTGATCATGAGGACCATCAATTTATCAGCTGCCCCAGAAAAACAAACCATTGTGCTTACTCGTACAAAAAAAAAATCTGAAACAAAGCTGACTGCTAGATAGAATTCTTCCAAGCACTGGACAAGAAAACAGCAGTTCAACCAAAACAAACAAAAAAGTCATTTCGCAGTTCATCTCATTTTTTAAAATCGTTTTTAACCGTTTAACTGCTGTTTAAATGTCGCTTTGTAGCTTGTCAAAGGGGATTACCCCGAAAATTTGCAGATTGTGGGTCTGTGTCATAATAAATAAGCGTACTTTTGAACTTTATGTGTTTGGATCTTATTCGTATAGGTTTAGTCAGACACCATTTCAAAAAATAGGAACTGCTAGCTGTTTCCGGATTTGGATGCCAGACGTTAACTATGGACGGTGGGGCTGGAAAGTGTTGTTGCACTGCTAAAAACAACAACAACAAAGGAACAAAGCGAAAAACAAAAACAAAAACAGCAGACGATGGTGGCTCTTTTTTATCTGTTGTTTGCAATGCAATGTATATTAACAGCGCACCTGCTATAAAGATTTGGGGAGAATATGCCTCGAATTTGATGTGGATGTGAAAACGTCATTTGATGTGGATGTAAAAACGCCATTTGATGTGGATGTGAAAACGCCATTTGATGTGGATGTGAAACCGTCAACATATTCCTGTAAATTACCCCGTTCCAGAACTACACATGTAGATGTAAAACTTGAAATCAGTGATCTAAATTTTTTCCCATTTCGATTGTTCTTTACATCCAAGGGAATAATAAATCAGTATGGAACACAAATGTGAGAAATGTTCATTGTAATCGTAAGAAATCACCTGTCTCAGAACCGACCTGAAAAATTGTAAAGTCGTAAATTTTCGGGCCCCAAAATCTAAACTCCACTCACGGTGAGCCCCAATTTTGCTTTAATTTGTTTCCATGTGGCACCTAGGGCATTGTACGGAAACAGTCTAGAAGGATTCCTGTGCTGAATATCCCCTACAGCGTATGCCCTTTATTGTTTCAGGTTGCGGACGAGAAGTTCCTCGTGCTGATCAACGATCTGCTGGCCTCTGGAGAGATTCCCGATCTTATCGCTGACGACGAGTGCGAGGAGATCATCAACCACATGCGGCCGGAGGTCAAAGGCGCAGGAATTGAAGACAGTAGGGAGAACTGTTGGAAGTTCTTCATTGACAAAGTCAGGAAGACGCTAAAGGTGAAGAAAAAGAAAAAAGAAAACAAAGATTTTTTTAATTTTTTTTTTTAGGAACAACAGGATGGGATTTATGTTATGGCAGGGTTGTTGTTTTTTTGTTGTTTTTCGGTGTGTGAGTGTGTGTGTGTGTGCGTGCGTGCGTGCGTGCGTGCGTGCGTGCGTGCGTGTGTGTGTGTGTGTGTGTGTGTGTGTTGTTTTTGAAGACGCTAAAGGTGAGAAGAAAAAAAAGAAACTTTGTAGGAACAACAGCATGGGAGTTATGGCAGTTTTGTTTTTTGTTTTGTTGTTGTTGTTTTTTAGCAGCTGCTGATCTTCGACGGGTGTTAAACAAACATGTCTCAACAGTAACTGAAGATTCGCGGTAAAGCGGATTACGAATAAAAACGCCTTTGACATTTCATCGGACACTGTTTAAGAGATTTCTTTCAAACCGCGTATAATGTCTGTTTATTATGTATGCTTTAAACGACTAGCGTGATTACAAAGCCTCAATAGTATCGGTAAAGGTTTTTAGTTGTTGTTTTTTAAAGTTGAAAGTTGCCTTTTTTAACCGCAATTATAAGAGCAAGAGGGTTTGCATGGCTGTTCGATCTCTTACCATGATCACATAATTAGGCTGTAGCACAATTCATTTTCATCTCACTGAAATAAGGGAAATATATCAGGCATTTGCGTCGATCCCATAAACTTTTGACGATTTCTAGGATGCATTTCAACGAGATAAGCTTTTTATTATTTGATGAGCGGATACTGGCACGTTGCATCAGGCGAAATATCTGAGCTTCGTGATCTGAGCTTCAAGTGTTTTCACTTGCCCACACAGCAGCTCAATAAACAAAGCGTGTCCCTGTTACAGTGAGCTGGTCAGTACAGGCTAGCATTTACTACGGGCGGAACTCACTGGTTCCAACCTGGCAAGGGCCCAACGCAGTATTATTCATGCTTTCGTGCATCCCAGGGGCAATAAAGCCTCGAAAACCTTGAAACCTCGGCGACAGATTCGGCGAACGTATTGTGCGACATGACACCGTGTTGTCTTCAAAGAAGGTATTTGTCTTCTACCATGCAGGGTTCCACAAAATTCTCAACGTGTCGCCAGCCGTCGCCAGCTGTCCGTCGGTTGACTCTTTACACGCTTGAAGCGACACATGCCATGCTCCAGGTTTTTCCACTCTCTCCTTTGTCTTGTGATTCCGGTCCCGCGCGTATTAATTTTGTGGTATAAGTTCTAGGCTCTGAACTATGCGTACAGGGTTCCAGGCGAGATCAAAAGATCAAGAGATCTTAGAGGAGGGAGGTGGAGCTGGACCCTCACTTTTGCCCAGAAGAGATCATGAGTAGGGAGGTGGAGCTGGGCTGAGCAAGTTGGACATCTTTTGCTTTGAGTTGTCCAAGTTGTTCGTCAACAGCGGTGCAACGGACATTGTCTTAGTGACTCTGTCCAGCACAGCAGTTGAAAGAGCAATTGCGCAGTGCACAAGTCGCTGGGCAATGGCGAGGGGACACCGCCTTAACACTTCCATTGTTCTGGCGGCGGTCCACGGTCTCTCCGGTCTTTTTCGGGCGGTTTCCGCGGTCGAGCCAATCACCCTGGCCCTCTTTCCCACTCTGTCCCCGTCCCTAATAGGTCATCCCGCCTCCGTGGACGTTAAGCAACATAAAAGCTATGCGTTCTCGTCAGAGATCAGGAGCTGTGTGAAAATCGAGGTGGCCGTCCTGCGCTCCCCGTCCCTAATACGACTGATGGTTTCTGTGAACGTAAAGAAACACTGAATTATGTGTGTGTCCAGTGACTCGTTACGTGAGTAGACTAGTGACGTACGTGTTACGCTGCGCAGGTTGTGCTGTGTTTCTCCCCTGTGGGATCAACGCTGCGTGTTCGCAGCCGAAAGTTCCCTGCCGTGACCAACTGCACGTCCATCGACTGGTTCCATGAGTGGCCAGAAGAGGCCCTGATCTCCGTCAGCAAAAGGTTCCTGGACGACAACGACCTACTTCAGGTGCGTCCTAGGTTCAAAGTTTCGGAGTTCAGGAGCTGTGTGAAAGTCGAAGTGGACGTCCTGGGCTCCCGTCCCTAATAAACCTACGGTTTCTTAGTGTGGAAGGTTTCTGTGCCAACAAAAAAACAAAAACAAAAAAACAAAAAAAAAAACACACCCAAAACAGAAAAAGAAAAAAAAGTATCATATCACCGGATACTAAAATCTCAAACATCGCTCTGTATTGGGCGATTCGGCGAAGCTGGTTTGCTATAGAGTGAATGCGCTTTGTAATCTTTCGCGCAAGAAGTCGCGATAGGTCGCAGCGCACTTCCGGGCCGATTTCTGAGTAGGCGTTGTTTCATACTGTGTATAACAGTGGAAGTTAAACCTAGAATCGCAAAGCAGTACAAATGCCAATACTGTTGCAGATGCAGAAATTACCGTGGAAAGGGGATGGAGGGTGGGGAAAAAAGTGTCTTTGCGTCGTTTTTTGGCTGACCAGAAGATCGCGAGTTCGTAGAGAAAAAAATAAATAATAAAAAATCGGGTATCCTACAGCACAAGCAACAAGTTATTGCTTATTCCCAGACACAATGACTACGGGCCTCCCAAAATGCCTTTAAAATTGGCAGTGTAAAATTCACAAATTCACTGTCACCGCCTTCCATTGTGAAGAAAGTACGCACCGGAAGTAAAAGCAGCTAAGGGACTTAAGCGATGCCGGGCAAAAGTCAAGGGAATTAACAACCCCGCCTGAATCGCCCAATATACATAGACTTAGAAGCTCTCGCATCTACAGACGCTTGAAGCCGTCTATCCTGCCTGGTCCTACATGCTGTAACTAAAAGGGTATCAGTGGGTAGTTATGAAAGTTAGTTAATAATTGGATTTTAACGTCCTGTCAACCGCACAGGCTCACCTCAGGATAAAAACCGACGAGTGAGTAAGTAACTTAGTGTTTCACGCCCAGTCAACCATAAAACACCAAGTTACTTATTACTCAACGAACACCTGTTACAATCCCACAAAATCAAAAATACTGCCACAGTATATAGTGTGCGTTTTCTGTCTCCGCTAGCCTGATATGAAGGTGTCCATCTCACGGTTCATGGCCTTTGTGCACACGTCGGTGAACGAGACCAGCCAGCAGTACCTGGCCAACGAGAAGCGCTACAACTACACCACGCCCAAGTCTTTCCTGGAGCAGATCACCCTCTATCAGAACCTGCTGAAGCGCAAGAACACTGAACTCCAGGCCAAGATCGTCAGGCTGGAGAATGGGCTGGAAAAGCTCCGTAGCACGGCTTCCCAGGTGTGTGGTGTGTGCGTGTGTGTGTGTGTGTGTGTGTGTGTGTGTGTGTGTGTGTGTGTGTGTGTGTGTGTGTGTGTGTGTGTGTGTGTGTGTGTGTGTGTATGTGTGTGTGTGTGTGTGTGTGAGGTGTGTGTGTGTGTGTGTGTGCTGTTGCAGTGTGTGTGTTCTGTTGCAATGTGTGCGTGCGTGTGTGTGTGTGTGTGTGTGTGTGTGTGTGTGTGTGTGTGTGTGTGTGTTGCAGTGTGTGTGTGCTGTTGCAGTGTGTGTATGTGTGTGTGTTGCAGTGTGTGTGTGCTGTTGCAGTGTGTGTGTGTGTGTGTGTGTGTGTGTGTGTGTGTGTGTGTGTGTGTGTGTGTGTGTGTGTGTGTGTGTGTGTGTGTGTGTGTGTGTGTGTATCAGGCCGAATAGTAACACTAGTCCCTAATACGCCGTATGGTTTCTGTGGACAATAAGGACCATGTTTACTTGTAGTAATATCGCATGTCTAGTAAGTGTATGACTGCAACGTAACAGGAACGAAGAAAAGGGAAGCACAGCACTCAGCTAAACTAACCTTCATAGAAAACCAGATGTATATGGCTTTCTCGGACGGTGATTTGTTTTAAACATTACGTCGTTGCCAAATGACATCGTAGAATATTGTGTGTTCTGAATCGCTAGATCGCTTAAAATATTCCAAAAAGCTACAATGCGCTAAAAAGTGCAAACGTTCGCCTGCAAACCCTATTTTTCGGGCCTGTAACAAGTCTGCTTTGAATTTGAATACTGTGCGTTTTACTGCAAATTATTTCACATGCTCTTGCAGAAACAACAGCAGCAGCAACAACAACAACACACATAAAGCTTACGGATTCCAAAGTTTGCTTTTCGTTAGTGGCTGTATTCAACTGAGGGTACGGCAAGCGTGACATCGAAAGATGTAAAAGCATATAACTAATATGTACATGTGTTTATGCTAGAAGGAGAGCTGGTCGTGTTTCTTGCGCAGCAAGCATGACATCGAAAGGTTTAAAAGCAGATATATAACACGTACCTGTGTGTCACCCGTCCCTAATAAGCCTTATGATTCCTGTGGACGTTAAGCACCGTGTTTACTTACTTATGTACCTGTGTTTGTGCTAGAAGGAGAGCTGGTCTTGTTTCAAGCGTTGCAAGCATGGTATCGAAAGGTTTAAAATCATATAATTATATAATACATACATGTGTTTATGCAAGAAGGAGAGCTGGTCGTGTTTCAAGCGTGGCAAGCATGGCATCGAAAGGTTTAAAATCATATAATTATATAATACATACATGTGTTTATGCAAGAAGGAGAGCTGGTCGTGTTTCTTGCGCGGCAAGCATGACATCGAAAGATTTAAAAGCAGATATATAAAATACGTACATGTGTTTATGCTAGAAGGAGAGCTGGTCGTGTTTCTTCAGGTGGACGAGTGTTTATGCTAGAAGGAGAGCTGGTCGTGTTTCTTCAGGTGGACGAGTGTTTATGCTAGAAGGAGAGCTGGTCGTGTTTCTTCAGGTGGACGAGTGTTTATGCTAGAAGGAGAGCTGGTCGTGTTTCTTCAGGTGGACGAGTGTTTATGCTAGAAGGAGAGCTGGTCGTGTTTCTTCAGGTGGACGACCTGAAAGCCAAGCTGGCCTCCCAGGAGGTGGAGCTGGCCCAGAAGAACGAGGACGCCAACAAGCTGATCCAGGTGGTGGGTGCTGAAACGGAGAAGGTGGGAAAGGAGAAGGCCATCGCAGACGCGGAGGAGGCCAAGGTGATGGTCATCACGACTGAGGTGGAGGCCAAGGCGGCCGACTGCGCGCGGGATCTGGCTAAGGCTGAACCGGCTCTGAAGGCTGCAGAGGAGGCCCTCAACACTCTGAACAAGGTGATGGTCGATCATCACACCGTTATTTCATTGGCCAGTTTCCTGTCACTACGGTGACGCGCAGCACCGCCAGATAAATCCTGATCCTCTCTCTCTCTCTCTCTCTCTCTCTCTCTCTCTCTCTCTCTCTCTCTCTCTCTCACACACACACACACACACACACACACACACACACACACACACACACACACACACACACACACACACACACACACACACACACACACATTTGTCAACCTGATGTGATTACTGTCTTTATTCCATGCCGTTAATAAACCAGGCTACATTGTCTTGCCAACCTGATGCGGTTACTGTCTTTATTGCCACGCCGTTAATAAACCAGGCTACACTGGTTGTGTAAACCTGATGTTGCTACATCCTCAGTTACAAGGCAACATGCTTGGCGATGGTTTTCCTCGCTCTGTCCAGAACAACCTGACTGAAATGAAGGCGTTCGCTTCCCCGCCCCCCGCCGTCGTGTCTGTGAGCGCTGCTGTCATGGTTCTCCTGGCATCGGGCGGCAAGATCCCCAAAGACAAGTCCTGGAAAGCGGCCAAAGCCAGCATAATGTCCAAGGTAACGGAAAGCGTGACGTATTGTGTTTCGGACGCCTGCTTTTTTAAAACCAGTCTCACTGAGCGGCGAAAGCCAGCGATGTGTCCTGGCTAGATGCTGGACACTCCTGAAAGAACATGAGTCGAGGTAGCCCAGCAACAAGCGCTTTGGGCACGGCCGGGCCTGGAGAAACCTGCATCTTTAACATGTTCTTGGAGGCCACGGTAAATGAGACGAGTGTCAAATTTCACACGATGGTAATACCTACTAATCAACAACAAACAGAAAACAACAACATGAAAACAACTTTTGAGCGTATTTGTTTGAAGCCGAGTTCTCGCCGGTGGCCGAGATCCCAGGAGGTGATGGGAGAAGGAGAGTATGCCTAACACTACACTGTCACCGCCAGAATGCTCCTGAGTCAATATGGGCAGCAATGAGAGTCATTTTAATGCTTCATTAATTGTGAGGGACGGAGACAATTTATCGGCTTGTAGATGAGTGTAAAACAAAAATAATAATAAAAAAGAAGAAGAAAAGCAATCTACGAAGAAAAGCAATCTATAATTTAAAAAATAATCAAATAAAAAAGAAGAAGAAAAACAATCTGTAATTTGTAAATGAGTGTGTAAAACAAAAATAATCATCAGAAGAAAAGAAGAAAAACAATCTATAATTAAAGCGACAGCATTGTATTTTGAATATATCACAAACCAACGAAAAATGACTAATCAGACAAATTCCATCACTGCCAGACGTTTCAGATACGCAGAAGCTCATATCCAAAGATATCTACACACTACCGTATCTCCTGCGCCACTAAAGAAGTGCTGTAAGCCATTGATTTTCAGCGCCACTAAAGAAGTGATGTAAACCAGCATTTTTTAGCGCCACTAAAGAAGTGCTGTAAGCCAGTGATTTTCAGCGCTTATGGGTAATGCTAATATCAGTATTCAGTACA
>OY757541.1:41112246-41117868 GCA_963584105.1 Alviniconcha strummeri
CAGCTGACGGCGCTGGCCTTCACAGAACGTTCCTTTGAATTACGCAGTCCCCAAATCTACGGGGACCATCACCTTTGAGTTGTCGAGCCTGTATGATTTTGATTTTTTAAAGGCCTTCAAAACCCACAATGCAAGGACCATGTATTACACTCGGAATGGCATAGAGTCCCTGCGTTGTAGGATACGTAACGACTCAAGTAGCAAGTTCTTTGAAGGTGAGTCGTCTTTTATGCCCATAGCTCGACAATCGCTGTACCTTTTCAGGTGCCAGGCCCAGTTTGAAAAAGCCACGATGGACAAGCTGAAGTGTCAGCAGGAGGCCGATGAGACGGCCAAGGTGATCTCACTGGCTAACCGCCTTGTGGGAGGTCTGGCCTCGGAGAACGTGCGTTGGGCCGAGTGCATTGAGCAGTACCGCAGGGACGAGAAGTTGCTGCCGGGCGATGTGCTCCTCATCACAGCCTTTGTGTCCTACGTTGGATCCTTCACCAAGCGATACAGGTCATTTAGTGTGTTCAATTCAGTGTGCCTTCAAGCAATACAGTGTATTCAAATCAGTGTGCCTACAAGTAATACGGGTCATTTTGCGTGTTCAATTCAGTGTGCCTTCAAGCAGGACAGGTCACTCAGCGCGTTCAAATGATTGTGCCTTCACGCATTACAGCTAGTCACATAGCGTGTTCAAATTAGTGTGCCTGCAAGCGATACAGGTCATTTAGCGTGTTCAGACAGTGTGCCTTCAAGCAATACAGGTCACTTATTAGCGTGTTCAAATAATTGTGACCTCAAGCAATATAGGTCATTTAGCGTATTAAGTCAGTGTGTCTTCAATCGATAAAGTCACTTAGCGTTGTAAATCCGTGTGCCTTCAAGCGATACAAGTCACTTAGCGTGTTAAATCAGTACTTCAAGCAATATAGGTCATTTAGCGTGTCCAGTGTGCCTTCAAGCAATAATAATAGATAACTTTTGTATAGCGCTGTTCTCTGGTGTACACAAACTCACTGCGCTTTACAACACTCTCCAACATTTTCTAAGTATCGCAAACATAATTATGAAACTAACAATGTATAATATACACACACCAAAAAAGTACATGTGTCATATGAAAAGCAGCAATATATAAAGAAAAAGAATCGTATTACTACCTACCCTTAATTCCATACATCACAGTCCCCACCCCGCCCCCGACTGACACATACGCGCACGCGCGCGCACACACACACACACACACACACACACACACACACACACACACACACACACACACACACACACACACACAAACACACACAAACACACACACACACACACACACACACACACACACACACACACACACACACACACACACACACACACATGAATATGAAACAGGTAGCGGTTAGCATGTACAAATCAGTCAGTCAGCAGGCTTGGCGGAAGAAATACGTTTTTAGGTTAGCTTTGAAAGTTGTGAGGGAGCGACAGGCTCTCAGGTCGGCCGGCAGCGAGTTCCAGACAGACGGAGCAATGTAATCAAAAGAGCGTTCACCGAAGGTTCCGCCCCCCCCCCCCCCCCCAATTTTTTTTTTTTTTTTTTTTATATATTTATTTAAAAAAAGGAATTTTGAGCAGTCCTTCTGTCGAAGAAAGAAGGGAGCGCGATGGTTGATATGTGCAGTGAGAAGAAGGCGGGTATGGCGGAAAAGTGCCGTCGAAGTGACGGAAAGCGAGCGTTGCGAGCTTGTACTAAATGCGGTATTTTACTGGGAGCCAGTGGAATTCTTTCAAAAGCGGTGTGACATGATCACGCTTCGATTTTTTCGAGATGAACCGTGCGGCGTTGTTCTGGATATTTTGTATGCGCGCGATTTGTTCATCGGCTACACCTGCGAAAGTAGCATCGCAGTAGTCCAATCTTGACGTGATCATAGACGCAACAAGCTTTTCTGTGGAACTGTTAGAGAGGAACGGACGGATAGACGCGATTCTCCTGAGTGCAAGAAACGTAGTGCGGCAGAGGCTACTGATGTGATGTTTCATTGACAGTGTCTGACAAGATCCACTCCAAGGTGGTCTGAAAAGGAATGCAACTTTCACCTATATCTGCAGACTCACAGCCGACCGAACTGATACGCACTGATGAACCTACAAGCATCATCCCAGTTTTTTCTGTGTTAAGATTCAGTTTGTTGCTTTGCATCCATGACAAAGTATCGCTTATACAGGATTGAATGTTGGGCTGAGCAGAAGTGAAATCGGTGACCTGTCCGAGATTTCTGTGTCATCAGCGTGCTTGTGATAGTCACAGCTGTGACATGCTATGACATCAGACAGGTCATTTCAGCTGCGTTGAAAGGCGTTCAGCAATTTTTCGAATTTGCAGAGTGGCACTGATGGACTCCAACTGGCTGCCATTCATCAACAAGCTGCCTGTTCCCATCCCCGTCACTGAGGGCCTGGACCCGCTCACCATGCTTATCGATGACGCCGACATCGCCCTTTGGAACAATGAAGGTCTCCCCGGGGACCGCATGTCCATCGAGAACGCCACCATCCTGACCAGCTGCGAGCGCTGGCCTCTCATGATCGACCCTCAGCTGCAGGGCATCAAGTGGATCAAGACTCGCTACGGCGATGACCTGAAGGTGACTCGTCTTGGCGCCAAAGGCTACCTGGACATCATCGAAGCGGCCGTAGCCGGCGGAGACGTCGTGTTGCTGGAGAACCTGGGTGAGGACATGGACCCCGTGCTGGACCCTCTCCTGGGCCGCAACACCATCAGGAAGGGCCGCGCCATCAAGATGGGCGAGAAGGAAGTGGAGTACAACCCCAAGTTCAGACTCATCCTGCAGACCAAGCTGGCTAACCCGCACTACAAGCCCGAGATGCAGGCCCAGGCCACGCTCATCAACTTCACCGTCACCAAGGACGGCCTGGAGGATCAGCTGCTGGGAGCTGTGGTGGCCAAGGAACGCCCCGATTTGGAGCAGCTCAAATCAGACCTGACCCGCCAGCAGAACGAGTTCAAGATCATCCTCAAGGAGCTGGAAGACAACCTCTTAGCTCGACTGTCCTCAGCCGGGGAAAACATTCTGGGCGATGTAGAGTTAGTGGAGAATTTAGAAACCACAAAGAAAACAGCTTCCGAGATCGCGGCCAAATCTAAGGAGGCCAAGGTCACCGAAGAAGAGATCAACTTTGCTCGAGAGCTGTACAGACCCGCTGCTGCCAGGGCATCGCTGCTCTACTTCATCATGAACGACCTGCACAAGATTAACCCCATGTATCAGTTCTCCCTCAAGGTTTGTGCTGTTTCTTCCTTTCCAACCTTCCCGCGCATGCAGTACCTTCACTAGTTGTTAAAGGTTTGTGTTTGAGGAGAAAACGATGAGCGTTTGTCTGCTGTTTGGTGTATAAAACAACTGACCGTGTAAAGTTAGTGAACTAACAGAATCTTATTCGTGCAGTCAAACAGAACAAATGTATTTGTTTCTTCTCTATTTCATTAAGCATATTAACTTTTCTTCATCAGCCTACGCCACATTACTTTATATAGTAGACCAGCTCTCAATGACAAATGATCAGCAATGTTAGAAAGTGTAACAAACTGAAGTACACTTTTAAAAGTAACAGCTGGAACTGAGAAGGCGAATTCCTTTAAGAAATAGTTACAGGCTACAGTGAGTGCACTGGCGCTGATTGTGAACTCCTGTTTATTAATTAATACAAAAACTCGCCTTTCCAAAATTACACGGACTTTTGCTTTATTTCCTTCTCAGAGGTCAGCCACACGAAATCGGCACTCGGTGTTATAACTTATCTCACCACAGGCATTCAGCACGGTGTTCGACAAAGCCATAGACAGATCCGAGCCAGCTGAAGAAGTCGCTCAACGCGTGCTCAACCTGATCGACTGCATCACTTACTCTGTCTTTGCCTACACTTCCCGGGGCCTCTTTGAGAAGGACAAGCTCATCTTTACCACGCAGATGTCCACCCAGGTTCACAACTCGTGTGTGTGTGTGTGTGTGTGTGTGTGTGTGTGTGTGCGTGCGTGCGTGCGTGCGTGCGTGCGTGCGTGCGTGCGTGCGTGCGTGCGTGCGTGCGTGCGTGCGTGCGTGCGTGCGTGCGGTTTTTTGTTTTTGTTTATCTGCCTGTCTGTCTATATGTCTGTCTTCTGTCTGCCCCTGCCCTCTCTCTCTCGGCCCCCGCTCTCTGTCTCTTTCTCTGTCCCTCTCAGTCTGTAGGTATGTATCTGTGTCTCTGTCTCTCTATCTGTCTGTCGCTGTCTCTGTCTCTGTCTGTCTCTCTCTTTGTCTCTGTCTGTCTGTCTCTCTTCCATTGTTTTATTATGGTATGACACTGACAGAGAGGTTGAGGCTGCTTAATAATTCTATATAATGCGACACGAGCAAGACGCAAAGTGCAGCATCTCTTCACGCCTGCCTCTCGTCTCGTGTTCACTAGATCCTGTTGATGGCCAAGCAGATAGCGCCCGCGGAGTTGGACTTCCTGCTTCGTTTCCCGGCCAACACCTCGGCCCACTCGCCCGTCGATTTCCTGTCCAACCACCAGTGGGGTGGAATCAAAGTCAGTCGCTCTTCATGTTTGTAAACCCACAGGCTGATCCACCTGTTTGACCTGTAAACCCAGCTATTTGTCCAATCAAGCCTTCATTGATCCACCTGTTTGACCTGTAAACCCACCTCTTTATCCAAACCTTCATTGATCCACCTGTCTGACCTGTAAACCCACCTCTTTACGCAATCAAGCCCTCACTGATCCACCTGTTTGACCTGTAAATCCAGTTCTTTATCCAATCAAACCTTCATTTATCCACCTGTCTAACCTGTAAACCCAGTTCTTTATCCTATCAAACCTTCACTGATCCATCTGTTTGACCTGTAAACCCACCTCTTTATCCTATCAAACCTTCACTGATCCATCTGTTTGACCTGTAAACCCACCTCTTTATCCTATCAAACCTTCATTGATACACCTGTTTGACCTGTAAACTCAGCTCTTTATCCAATCAAACCTTCACTGATCCACCTGTTTGACCTGTAAATCTAGCTCTTTATCGAATCAAACCTTTATTGATCCACCTATTTGATCTGTAAACCCACCTCTTTATCCAATCAAACTTTCATTGACCCACCTGGTTGACTTGTAAACTCAGCTCTTTATCCAGTTAAACCTTCATTGATCCACCTGTTTGACCCCCTCCAACATTGATCGTTTTTACAGTATCGATTGATCTTCTTTGTTGTTGTTGCTGCTGTTGTTGTTGTGGTTGTGGTAGTGGCGGGGGGTTTGTGTGTGTGTGCTTGCGTGTGCGCGTGCGTGCGTGTGTGCGTGCGTGCATGTGTGCGTGCGTGCGTGCGTGCGCGTGCGTGCGTATATGAGTGCGTGCGCGTGCGTGTGTGCGTGTGTTTGTGTATGTGTGTGTGTGCGCGCGCGCGCGCGTGCGTGTGTACGTGTGCGTGCGTGTGCGTGTGTGTGCGTGCGTGTGTGTGCGTGTGTGTGCGTGTGTGTGTGTGTGTGTGTGCGTGCGTGGGTGTGTTTGTTTGTTTTTGTTTTATTTTATAATATAGCGCTATTCTCTCTGCTTCAGTGCAGAATTTCTCAGAACGCTTC
>OY757541.1:41118068-41120568 GCA_963584105.1 Alviniconcha strummeri
ATTTTCCTTTGAAGGAATAAAGAATTTCTTGATTTGATTTGATTTGATGTTGTTGGTCGCGAGCAGACTCACTCCGCTTGCATGTATGTGAATCTCCATGTTTTCGTTTCTATGTGTAAATGTTCGTTCAGGTTTTTAGGCAAAGCGGGGTGACGGACGGGAGGGCGAGGTTGGGGGGGGGGGGGATAAACTGGGGGTAACGGGTTGCCGGGGGCTGGGGGGATTTGGTGTGTGTGTGTGTGTGTGCGTGTGTGTGTGTGCTTGCGTGTGTGTGGTGTGTGTGTGTGCTTGCGTGTGTGTGGTGTGCGTGTGTGTGTGTGTGTGTGTGTGTGTGTGTGTGTGTATGTGTGTGCGTGTGCGTGTGTATGTGTGTGTGTGCGTGTGTGTGTGTGTGTGTGTGTGTGTGTGTGTGTGTGTGTGTGTGTGTGTGTGTGTGTGTGTGTGTGTGTGTGTGTGTGTGTGTATGTGTGTGTGTGTGAGTGTGTGTGCGTGGAGGTGGAGTGGGGGGAGGGAAACTAACTCTTGGAAATATTGTTTCGTGTTTGTGTGTGGGTGTTTTGTTTCTGGTTGTGTTTGTACTGATTGTGTACATTTGACTTGAGCGAGAAGAGTTTTTTTAAATGTGTGCTTACTTACGATAGCGTTTGATCGTCCTGGGGTGTGACACTGAGCGGTTGACGGGTCGGTAAAAATCCAGTTAACACCTAACTTAATAACTCTTTTAAATCTCCACAATATATCTTTTGTTTCTTCTTCTTTTCGTCTGCCTGTGTGTGTGTGTGTGTGTGTGTGTGTGTGTGTGTGTGTGTGTGTGTGTGTGTGTGTGTGTGTGTGTGTGTGTGTGTGTGTGTGTGTGTGTGTGTGTGTGTGTGTGTGTGTGTATGTGTATGAGTGTGTGTGTGTGTGTGTGTGCGTGCGTGCGTGCGTGCGTGCGTGCGTGCGTGCGTGCTGTCCCCCACAACAAACCAGACAAATTAGAAATAGAGTTCGTTGGTTTGAATTTGTTTTTATTCCAGACAAACTAAACATACAGTGAATTATTGTGTGCTCATCAACAGGCTTTTAGAGTTTATGGGCGATGAACTCATATAGTTGGAAAAAAACATACAAACGTACGGACAATTTCGCCTAGCTAACAGTAAATAATAAATGAGCTGTAACAAAAACAACAGCAGCAGCAGCAACAGCAATAACAATAACAAAAACCACGAGGAAACGAAGATAAAAACCTGAGAAGAAGAAAGAAGAAAAGTTAAAAAAAAAATAACAGTCACTAGGAAAAAGTCAAAACAAATTGCAGTAAAAAAATACAAAAAAACATAACACTGTCAGACATATAGATTGGCTGGTGGACTAAATAAATACTAACGAGAGAGAACTGGAGTGTGGAGACGGGGAAGGGGGGGGGGGGAGAGGGAAAGATAGTTTGAAGCAATTTTTCTGCAGTAGCATTAATTGTTATCAAAATTCAGAAGGCTGTGTGGGCAGTCAGTCAATTGTATAATCAAAATAATAGGTTCAGAATCGGCACATATAGAGTTCATTCTTGGATTTTACCTCCAGTCAACTTGTGAGTCAACCGCACAGGGTCACTTCATTACGAATCACGCACTCACAGCTACTCCACACCAGGTCCACACGCAGGTCGCCGTCAGAAACACAGCTTAGCTTAGCTCTGGAAACAGAGAAATAACTGTACTTCACACACGCTTCTTCACTACCGTGATGCTCGACTCTCCCTAGTTATGGTCAGCGACGTTCGCCCGATGTTCTGCTGCAGGACACGCTGGAGATGTGTGCCAAGGAAACGGAGTTCAAGTCCATCCTGTTCGCCCTGTGCTACTTCCACGCCGTGGTGTGTGAACGACGCAAGTTCGGGCCGCAGGGATGGAACCGGATTTATCCCTTCAACGTGGGTGACCTGACCATCAGCGTCAGCGTGCTCTTCAACTACCTGGAAGGTAACACCAAGGTGAGCTCGCCCTTGCAAATAGGTTGGTTTGAAGTTGGGGATGATGTTGCATGCTTAGTTAGTGCTTGGGTAACCTCAGGACGAAAGGGTGCATGCTTAGGTGATGCGTGAGTGACTCAGGACGAGATGTGCATACTTTGTTAGTGCGTAAGTGACCCCGGGACGAGAGTGTGCATGCTTAGTGTGTGAGTGACCTCAGGAGGAGATGATGGAGGCTTAGTGTGTGAGTGACCTCAGGACGAGAGAGTGCATGCATAGTCAGTGCGTGAGTGACCTCAGGACGAGAGCGTGCATGCTTAGTGCGTGAGTGACCTCAGGACGAGAGGTTACATGCTTAGTTAGTGCGTGAATGACCCCAGGACGAGAGCGTGCATACTTTGTGCGTGAGTGACCTCAGGAGGAGAGGATGCATGCTTAGTGTGTGAGTGACCTCAGGACGAGAGAGTGCATGCTTAGTCAGTACGTGAATGACCTCAGGACGAGAGCGTGCATGCTTCGTGCGTGAGTGACCTCAGGACGAGAGGGTGC
>OY757541.1:41125568-41130568 GCA_963584105.1 Alviniconcha strummeri
GTCTCTGTGAACGTAAAGTAACCTTTGAAGAAGACGTTCGGGTAGTTTGTTGGCTGGTTGTCTGGTGGGTTTTGTTTCAAGGGAATCAGTGGTTGGTTTGGTCGGCAAGCTGTTGTTTGTTGTTTTCATTGAAATTTTGTCAGTCTCGCTGTACAGTTTATATCACGATTTGTTGTAGAAATCACACTCGTGGTACTAAAAAGCAGATATGCTAGGGCAATAACGGCGTTTCCTGCTTTGAGGGAAAAACAATCGGCGAATAGCCTATTAGCAAATATGCTAGAGCAAAGGCAAAACGTTTCGTTTTGTTTGTTTGGTATTTAGGGCAAAGACAGCGTGACTGCTTTGAGGGAAAGTATTACCTAAGGGGTTAGTTTTGCATTAACAAGTATGCTAAAATAATGATAGCGTGTCTGCATAGACGGACGGAGTATCACTTTAGAGTTTCGTTTGCATTAACAGACGTGCTAACGTTCTGACACCGTTTTTGTCTTGAGGATCACCCTACCCCTTTAATGACTATATTCCGGTGTTAACTTCCACCCCACCCCTTTGCTGACAGTATCTCTCAGGTGCTAACTCCCATCCCACCTCTTTGCTGAATGTATCCCTGAGGTGTTAACTTTCACCCTACCCCTTTGCTGAATATATCCCTCAGGTACTAACTCCCACCCCGCCTCTTTGTTGACTATATCCCTCATCAGGTAATAACCAAACCCCATCCCTTTGCTGACTATATCCCTCATGTGCTAACCCCTTTGCTGACTACATCCCTCAGGTGCTAACTCCCACCTCGCCCCTTTGCTGACTACATCCCTCAGGTGCTAACTCCCACCTCACCCCTTTGCTGACTGTATCCCCCGGGTGCTAACTCCCACCTCATCCCTTTGCTGACTATATCCCTCAGGTGCTAACTCCCACCTCACCCCTTTGCTGACTATATCCCTCAGGTGCTAACCCCTTTGCTGACTAATTCCCACCTCACCCCTTTGCTGACAATATCCCTCAGGTGCGCGGTGGGACATGCAGACCGGCATGATCGCCGAGTCCCGCCTCAAGGAGCTGGCTCCACCACTGCCAGTCATCTTCATCAAAGCCATCCCTGTGGACCGCCAGGACCTGAGGAATATCTACGACTGCCCCGTCTACAAGACCAAGTCGCGAGGACCCACCTTCGTCTGGACCTTCAACCTCAGGTCCAAAGAGAAGCCTTCCAAGTGGACGCTAGGCGGCGTGGCTCTCCTTCTGCAAGTCTAGGCTGAAACCCTCAGTAAATCGTGACTGTTTTCTCTTGAAAGTCTAGTTTTCTCCTCCTGCAAGTCTAGGCTGAAACCCTCAGTAAATCGTGACTGTTTTCTCTTGAAAGTCTAGTTTTCTCCTCCTGCAAGTCTAGGCTGAAACCCTCAGTAAATCGTGACTGTTTTCTCTTGAAAGTCTAGTTTTCTCCTCCTGCAAGTCTAGGCTGAAACCCTCTATAAATCGTGACTGTTTTCTGTTGAAAGTCTAGTTTCCTCCTCCTGCAAGTCAAGGCTATCAAGTGCTAACTCCCATCCCGCCCCTTTGCTGACTGTATCCCTCAGGTGCTAACTCCCACCTCACCCCTTTGCTGATAATATATATTCCTCGGGTGCAAACTCCCACCACACGTTTTTGCTGACTATCCCTCAGGTGCTAGCCCCAACCCAACCCCTTTGCTGATAACATGTATCCCTCATGTGCTAGTCCCAACCCAACCCTTTTTGCTGATAACATGTATCCCTCAGGTGCTAGTGCCAACCCAACCCCTTTGCTGACTATATCCCTCAGGTGTTAACTCCCACCCCACCACTTTGCTAATCATATCCCTCAGGTGCTAGCTTTTTGGTCTTGGCTGTTTATGTCTGTATATATAGCATAAATTGTACATGTATATTTGTATATGTCTGTTATCCATTGTTGGAACAGGTGTACGGACATAACTGTGTTATAGTTGTTACAGTGAATAAAAGACAAAGTGACACACACGAAAACGAAGAGAAAAAGGAAGAAGAAAAGAAGAAGAAGAAAAAAAGTGTGTGTGTGTGGGGGGGGGGGGGACAACAACAACAACAACAACAAACAAGAAAAAGAAAAAAAGCAGACAAAAATCTTTGAGTCTATGTTAGAACCCTCTACAAATGAGGGTGTGTGTTTTTTTCCCTCCCGCGAGCCTTAGTTTGTTTCAACTACAAATAAAAGTTTTCGCCTTCTTCACGTCTAGACTAGAATCCTCTACGAATTATCGTTTCGTTTTTGTACAAGTCTGCGTTACGAATCCTCTTCGAAACATGTGTGGTGCGCTTCTTCTTTCCTGTAAGTTTATGTTGGAGTCCACTACGAATGACACTTGTAGTTTTTCCAACAATGCCCATTGTGCTGTGATACTTGGAAGAGTCCCAACACACACAGCACAACTTGTCCTGAAGACTTTGTTGTGGTCGTCCTTTAACAGACGTAGACATGCGATCCAGATTGTGGTAACGTCGATGACTGGAATTATGATCCAAGGGACGCAAGCGAAGTAGACACTCACGGTGTAATTCCTTGTATTAGTCGTGATTTGCCAAGTGGTGCCACTTCAATTCTCTACTTTAATTCTAATGGACGTAATGTAAAATTAGTCATGAATCAATAATTATTTTTCCCTAAGTGCCGCAGGCGTTGTAAACTTAATAAATGACAAATAAAGCTTTATCTTTACGTGGCGTCTTCGTCTCTCTTTCCCTGTCTCTGTCTGTCTGTCTGTCTGTCTGTCTGTCTGTCTGTCTGTCTGTCTGTCTGTCTGTCTGTCTGTCTGTCTCTGTCTCTGTCTCTCTCTCTCTCTCTCTCTCTCTCTCTCTCTCTCTCTCTCTCTCTCTCTCTCTCTCTCTCTCACACACACACACACACACACACCCACACCCACACCACCACCACCACCACACCACACCACACCACACCACACACACACTCACACACACACACACACACACACACACACACACACACACACACACACACACACACACACACACACACACACACACACACACACACACATACACACACACACTGTGCGTGCGTGCGTACGTATCCCTATCTGTATGTGTGTGTGTGTGTGTGTGTGTGTGTGTGTGTGTGTGTGTGTGTGTGTGTGTGTGTGTGTGTGTGTGTGTGTGTGTGTGTGTGTGTGTGTGTGTGTGTGTGCAAAAAACAACGACAAAACACATGTTAAAAACACCAAGCTTTGTATTGTTGTTTTTATGCCTGCACTTTGTAGACTAGAGTGCTGAGAAAACGCTGCGAGCTGAATGCTTTTACTCAGCAACGAAAGGAGGCCAAATTAAAGTGTACATGAACACCGCCACTAGGACATTCTTCACGTCACTTCAGTTAGGACGCAAAACAAAAACTCATCACACAACTGAACAAATTACTACAGCCCTGTACTTCATCGGCACTCTCACATTTACGCGCGGTCTGTTTTGACGTTGAGCACTGCACTTTATTTACAACCAGCTGTTACAAGTAGGAGGCAGTCTAGTTCCTTCTGAAAAAAATAAACAACGCGGGACAGTCAGTTTTAGATGTAGCAGCGGAAAGTAGAGACAGATGTCTATTAAAACGTTTCAGAGCGGCCGGTTATATTTGGTCTAAAAATAACCTGCTGTGCCCTTTTTCATACAAAGTATGCGTGCTATCGTTAAGAGTATAGAAAACTGGCAACTGTTGAAAGTCAAACTGCGGACTTGTTTCTGTGCTGTTCCCTGAAGGATCAAGTTGGGTCAAGTCTAGTCAAATCTAGTCAAAATACTTCTAGTCAAAATACAAAATCTAGTCAAAATACAAAATCTAGTCAAAAGTCTAGTCAAGTCTAGTCAAAATACTTTAATATTCCCAACAGGGCAATTCACCTAGCTTCTAAAGGCTTACCTCTAAAGCCCGTTCTTAATTGGGCGAATGTTTCTTCGCGAACCTAGTTGGAAGTATTCGGCGAAGCTAGTTGGTTCTTAATTGGGCCAACTTTTCTTCGCGAACCTAGTTGGAAGTATTCGTCCAAGCTATATTCGGGGTCCAAAAACCTTCGCTCAACATGTTCTGGGAACATTCGCCCTATTGGACGATCATTGCCTCTGATTGGCTGAGAGCAGAGCTCTCCTGTAAATGGAGAAAAAACAAAAATAAAAATGGATGACGGTGTCGCTAGGTTCTTCACTCGCTTCGAAGGGAATTTGTTTATTTGTTGACTTGTGTTGACTTGTGGAAGGCGCAGCCTTGTCTCGGAGAACCCAGAATGAGATAGTAGTTACCCTGTGAGGGATGATTAAAGTATACTGACTTGACTGACTTGACTTTAGCCTACATTTTCGATCATGCTGTCTGCTGCGCGTCTGCCGCAAGTTCGGGCCGAAGCTTGCATCTCATTACAAGCCAGTTGAGAATGAAGTAAAGTCTGGACTGTCCGAACCATATTCGGCGAACTAAATGTTCAATTAAGAAACGAATCATAGTTCGTCGAAGTGTCCGAAGTATGTTCGGGCGAACAAACATTCGTCCAGTTAAGAACGGGCTTTACTTGTAAAGCCTCGTTAATATTAAAAAGCATGTAAAAAGAACGCCCAAAGCATTATAACTTGCCACACTCTTAATCATACCGTACTGACTGACTGACTGTACTGGTGTCAAATCTGAACATAATATTATAGTCACAAACAAGAAACGTGGAATTGGTTATGGGAAGCACGCGCGCGCGCGCGTGTGTGTGTGTGTGTGTGTGTGCGTGCGTGCGTGCGTGCGTGTCTGCCTGCCTGCCTGCCTGCCTGCGTGTTTTTGTTTGTTTGTTTGTTTTGTTTTGTTGTTGTTGTTGTTTTGGGTGTGTGCGTGTTTGTTTTGTTTGCTTGTTTTTGGTTGTGCTTTCTTTCTATATTCTTTATGCAGCCTACTTGTCACATGATTTATACTACCCGTCACTTCGGTGGAGGTTTTTTCGTGTGTGTGTTGTT
>OY757541.1:41135568-41138068 GCA_963584105.1 Alviniconcha strummeri
GAAAAAGAAAGAAATACTGTGCACTGGTCTCCCGTCTTGCTGACGATTATTTCGTATTTTCCTAAACCTTGGTCATTCACCCAACTGATGCAAGACCTTCCGGGTTAGACTGTCTTGGTCTCCGTTCTCCAATGCTCCTAAACCTTCGTCACTTACTCAGGTAATAGTAGACCTTCCTGGATTGATGATCCTGGTCTCCGTTCTCGAATGCTCCTAAACCTTGGTCACTCACCCAACTGATGCAAGACCTTCCGGGTTTGACTGTCTTGGTCTCCGTTCTCCAATGCTCCTAAACCTTCGTCGCTTATTCAGGTAATGGTAGACCTTCCTGGATTGGTGATCCTGGTCTCCGTTCTCCAGTACTCCTAAACCTTGGTCACTCACCCATTTGATGAAAGGCATTCCTGGTTTGATGTTCTTGGCCTCCGTTCTCCAATGCTCCTAAACCTTAATCACTTACCCAGGTAATGGTAGACCTTCCTGGATTGGTGATCCTGGTCTCCGTTCTCCAGTACTCCTAAACCTTGGTCACTCACCCATTTGATGAAAGGCATTCCTGGTTTGATGTTCTTGGCCTCCGTTCTCCAATGCTCCTAAACCTTAATCACTTACCCAGGTAATGGTAGACCTTCCTGGATTGGTGATTCTGGTCTCCGTTCTCCAATGCTTCTAAACCTTGGTCATTTACCCAGGTAATGGTAGACCTTCCTGGATTGGTGATCCTGGTCTCCGTTCTCCAATGCTTCTAAACCTTGGTAATTTACCCAGGTAATGGTAGACCTTCCTGGACTGGTGATCCTGGTCTCTGTTCTCGAATGCTTCGCATGAACCTCTGTAATTCCCCTAAGCGATGTAAGACCTTCATTAATTTTGTTGTCGCTGATCTTGGTCTCTGTTCCCGAATATATCTCTTCCTCGATAATTCGACCATGACATGCACGACCTTTCTGGATTTACGACCTTGGTCTCCGTTCTCGAATGCTCCTAAACCTTGGTCACTCACCCAATTGATGAAAGGCATTCCTGGTTTGATGCTCTTGGTCTCCGTTCTCCAATGCTCCTAAACCTTCGTCACTTACCCAGGTAATGGTAGACCTTCCTGGATTGATGATCCTGGTCTCTGTTCTCGAATGCTTCGCATGAACCTCTGTAATTCACCCAAGCGATGTAAGACCTTCATGAATTTTGTTGTCGCTGATCTTGGTCTCTGTTCCCGAATATTTCTCTTCCTCGATAATTCGACCATGAGATGCACGACTTTTCTGGATTTACGACCTTGGTCTCCGTTCTCGAACGCTCCGGTCTCAGTAATCCATCTAAGTGATGTGTGCTCTTTCTGTGCGGCTGATCTTGGTCTCCGTTCTCGAATGTTCTTCAACCTCGATAATTGGCCCATATAATGAAAGACCTTCCTGGGTTGACGATCTTGGTCTCCGTTCTCGAATATTACTCAGCCTCGATAACTGGCCCATATAATGAAAGACCTTCCTGGGTTGACAATCTTGGTCTCCGTTCTCGAATATTACTCAGCCTCGATAACTGGCCCATATAATGAAAGACCTTCCTGGGTTGACGATCTTGGTTTACGTTCTCGAATATTCCTCAGCCTCGATAATTGTCCAATATGATGAAAGACCTTCCTTGACTGACGATTTTGGTCTCCCGTTCTCGGACTGCAATGTTCCTCGGTAGTTTGCCAAAATGTCGTAGGGTCTTCCTGTGTTGTTGATCTCTGTCTCTGCTCTTGTATGTTCCTTGGTAGTTTGCCCAAGTGATGTAAGACTTTCTTTGCTTGCTTTTCTTGTGTCCTTTCTGGGATATTCCTGGGTAAATTGCCTAATAAATAATAATAATAACTTACATCTATAAAGCGCCCTTTCTCACAAGAGGTCACAGCGCTTTACAATTAATGAATTATTAACATTTACAATGACTAAATACACAAGCGCCACAGACACACTCAGTCATGCAGATACAACCTGCTTATAACACACACACACACACACACACACACACACACACACACACACACACACACACACACACACACACACACACACACACACACACACACGCATGCACGTACACACACACACTCACCCCTCCACACACACACACACACACACACACACACACACACACACACACACACACACACACACACACACACACACACACACACACACACACGTACACACGCCAGTGTGGACGCTCTTCCTGCCTTGTAGTGGCCCTGGTCTCCGTTCTTGAACTCTCCTCGTTAATTTGCCCAAATGATGTGCGGTCTTCCGGGTTGATGATAATCTTCGTCTTCATTTTCGAGACTTTTTTCGACCACAAAAAAATAAAACAAATAAAAATAAAAATTACACTTAAATGCACGGTCAGAGCAAACAGGAATGATGAACCCCGCAGGAAGAACGCATGTTTCTTAATTCATTTTAGCAGCTTCATCTGCTGAACCGGTGTGCAACTTTACCACCAGTTTTATCGCTTTCAC
>OY757541.1:41142044-41153736 GCA_963584105.1 Alviniconcha strummeri
TTGGCCAGTGGTGACCTTCTGCAGACATGTCCTAGCTACAACATGTTGAGGAAGACTCATTGGCCAGTGGAGATCCCACCACCACCACCACCCCCCACCCCATCCGCAGACATGTCCCAGCTACAAAATGTTGAGGAAGACTCATTAGCCAGTTATTCTATACACTTACATTTCACGGAATACCCTATTTTCCCGTTGAAATTGTGTACTTTAGTTTTCGCTACTGACAGTAAGAGGAGGAGTGGAGGGGAGGGTATTATTCTACACAAACATTTCACGGAATACTTTGTTTTCCTTTTGAAATTGGGTACTTTAGTTTTCGCCACTCACCGCGTGAAGAGGGAGACGGAGAAGGGGGGGGGGGGGGGGGGGGGAGGGGTTATTATTCTGTGCACATACATTTGACGGAATATCCCCGACCGGGTGTTCCCAGCAGTGAGGCAGGTGTCTGACCTCATTCGGCAACTTCACGGATCATCTAACACCCACGACGGCTGCAGCGGGGCAATCAGAGGACATTGTCTTGATTTTCCACGCTCCGATTACCGAGCCTTCCGATTCTGATCCAGCGGGCTGGTGCACCGAAAGTCTGCTTCGCAGATCTCGCCCTGGATCAGACGGCGGCGGACCGCATCCATCAGCCGATACATCTCTCACGCATTTGAAGGGAATGCGTATAATTATATCGACTAAATTATGCAGGTTGCAGTCTGGGGATGGGGGTAGGGTTTGAGTGTGTGTGTGTGTGTGTGTGTGTGTGTGTGTGTGTGTGTGTGTGTGTGTGTGTGTGTGTGTGTGTGTGTGTGTGTGTGTGCGCGCGCGCGTGCGTGTATGTGCGTGTGAGTGTGTGTGTGTACCGGATGACTGGCTCATGTAAATTTACGAGGCGGCCAGTCGTCTGACAGGAATTAGGGGAAAACGATGTCTGATTGTGGTAGTCTGACTAATGTCTTGGAGTGGTAGTCTGGTGTGAGGTCTGACAGTGGTAGTTTGGTGTGAGGTCTGACAGTGGCAAGCTGGCGTGATGTCTGACAGTAGTGGTCTGGTGTGATGTCTGACTGTGGTAGTCTGGTGTGACGTCTGACCGGTAGTCTGGTGTGATGTCTGACTGTGGTGGTCTGGTGTCAGTAACTGCCGCGTCTTATTGCTCAGCGATCTTGCACGTGTGTGTGTGTGTGTGTGTGTGTGTGTGTGTGTGTGTGTGTGTGTGTGTGTGTGTGTGTGTGTGTAGAAAGTCTCAACTGCATGATCAACCGTAAATCTTCATTATCCAGACACCGACCGTGTCGGGAAATGCCACCGATGCTAATTGGGGTCTCCAGAATCAGATGTACTGTACAGAAAAACCTGGACGGAGAAGTGTTGTTGTGTTTGGGTTTGTCTTTATATAGAAAGCTGGCCTTTGTCCACAGCCATTCTTTCTTGACGGGGGGTAAGTAGGTTATGGATGTTGATTGGGTCTGAGTGACGACTTCGGTGGATATTCAAAAAACAACAACAAAAACGCGCTATAAAAAGCTATTCACTCATGTAGAATCACATGCGAGCGCAATGAGTCTGCTCCAGAGCGGAGAATAGCGCTATATAAAAGTGATCAGTAATAATAAGGATGTTAGCGAGCAGCCTTCAGATGATTTGAAGGTTGAAGGCGTTCGATGTTTTGGGGGAATGTAGCCAACAGCAATCGTCATTCCGCCAGCGACCTCCGAGGGTCCTGTACCTTGGCAGTAATACTTGCCACCAGAGTGTCGCTCTTGTTCTTGTTTTATGCAGGCGCACAACTTCTTTACAATACGGACGTTTACGTTCACACTGAGGAAGTGTATGTATACGTGCATAGCTGTTACCTGCCACCTGCACCTTTGGCAGAATGGCCGGGATCTTTTTTTACGTGTTACTGCGGCAATACGGGGAGGGGACGGATACAGAACTAAAGAGTCAGCGCAGAAAGCTGACCCTGCACAAGAAAATTCTCCCGCCGCTCCTACTGGGGATCGAACCTGCGATCACGGGTCCGGTCTCTAACCACTGAGTCATCCCGCTGATCAAGCCTGCCGATTCTCTCTCTCTCTCTCTCTCTCTCTCTCTCTCTCTCTCTCTCTCTCTCTCTCTCTCTCTCTCTCTCTCTCTCTCTCTCTCTCTCTCTCTCTCCAGTTCTCTATTCTCCATTTGCAGTCTGACTTTGGGACACGTGACCACACCTGACCTTGCAAAGAAAGAATTTAATGACTGGCAACCATCTCTTTTACATCATGCTGCTTCAGAGCTGGTTTATTTATCTATGTATTTGTTTAACTGATGCATTTATTTATTCAAGCTTCAGCGTTCTTAACCCTTTTACTGCCACACTTACTGCACGGTCACTCAAACCCAATCAGCAAAGTCTGAATTATTTGAAATGCTTGAAACCTGTTTTTCTCCTTTGAATTAGCATTTGAAAGGATCTTCATCAAAATGCACAATAGTGAAAGTAGACTTGTTATAGGATCAAAACAAAAAAAGAATCTGTTTGCAAACATGTACGTAGGCACTTTTCAGCCCGGAAATTTTACAGGCTGGAGAAATGAAGGGGTTAACTGTCAACATCTCGTTTTGTGGGCATAGCGTTGGTCGGAGAGAAATCGTCAAAAGCCTCCAGGCTAAAAACTCTTCCTCAACCCGTGCCTGCGTTTGTTCGAAGCCAAGGTTAGCTGTCCGCCGATAAACTACCAGCCCTCAGGGAGAATTGCTGTCCTCGGTGACGCAGAAAGTCCTAGTTGTCACGTGATTGCGACCTGGGGTGGGGGGTGGGGAGGGGGGCGTCAATATAGGCTAATGGCTTTCTCGGAGCGCTGGGGGAGGGGGGGGGGTTACACGTGTACTGTTTAAACGTAGGTTCCAATGGCAGCAGCGTTCGCGTCTCAGCTCTTGAGAGTTGCCCACAAACTGTCGCTAGGGTTTTTCTGGGGAATCAGTGTGCTCTGTCAATGTCAGTGTAGTGGCCGGTTGAACCAGGGACAACTGGAACGGTCAGGGCGGATAACTGTTCTGAACACCGTCGGGGATGGCGGACTGATGACCGACACTTGGGGATGGACGAGGAGTCGCTTTTGGCCTGGACTTGGTGCTGTCTGTATACGAGGTATTGTTTAAGCTTTAATCACAGGTTTCGTTGTTTCCTTTGTTGCAACAACAACACAAAACAGCAACAGCGGTATGCGTGGTGTGTGCAAAATACAGCACACTATCCCACGCTCAATATTCAGGTGTCCAAACACTGTGTTATGACAGAATGAATTGTGTCAGACTTACTGATTCTCACTTAAATTATTGTTTACTGAGTTAATGCAAGCATGCCAGTCAATATGCACGCAGAGCTTTTTTTTTTTTTTTTTTTTTTTTAATTATTATTAAGGAATTGCAGGCCTACAGTACAAGACAGAAATGCGACTTCAAAGTTTTGCGGCGAATCAGGCGTAGAAGATAAGGAAAGCAATGAATTTCAGACACGGCCTAGCAGACATGTCTGCTTTCTGATAATTTATCATCTGACATATATATGCAGGTAAGTCATTCCTGCGGCTTCATGGAAAAACCAGCCACCCCGCCTGGGGATCGAAACCCTGTCTTACGCGGAATGGCGGACATCAGGTCAAACACGCCATTAATGTGACTGTAATGCCATAGACGTCAGCTTGCTGTCTGCACGCGAGGACAGGAATGTAGGCCTGCTATCGTTTCTCTTCTGGCTCGAAGACAGCACTTTGGTAAATTAGGATCTTGTTTCTTTGACGACAAAGAAAAGCGCATCAGGCCTGTTTAGTCGCGTGCGATTGAAATCGCCAGGTAGCTGGAATGGCAGCAGAGGTGGGCGGGGAAAATGGCTACAAGACGTGGCTGCTGTCGCGGCAGCGACGGTCTTCAGTAGCAGTGCACATCCATGCAGTAGAGACTTGCGGGTGCTGGGTGAAAAACACTCCTCCAGTCGTGGCTGCTGTTGGTGGCTGGCTGAAATGAATGCAAAGTGCTTCTCCAGCAAATACTGGTGTTGTGGCTCGCTGGCTGACATGGGTGTAAAGCACTCCTCCAGTAGATTCTGCATGATGTGAGCCAGTTTGGCCTAGCGGTAAGGCGTTAGGCTGGTAAGCAGAGGGACCTCGGTTCGAATCTGCTTCGGCTCTCCTTTCTCTTCAAAAGTTGTGGTCTGTGGACACTGTCTTGTGACTTTGTCCCTCACGATTATGAAACATTAAAATGGCGCTCATCGCTGCCCACCTTAATGCAGGAGTCATTCTGGTGGTGACAGTGTAGCGATAGGTATATAATCTCAGTGTAGCGATAGGTATATAATCTCAGTGTAGCGATAGGTATATAATCTCAGTGTAGCGATAGGTATACAATCTCCCTCTCCTCCCACCTCCATACCCCTTTCCCCCTTCTCCCCGTCCCTAATAAGCCTTATGGTTTCTGTGGACGTTACGCACCATGTCTACTTACTTTATTCTGCAAGCACCTTTGCCGGGTCTGAGCAAGTAGATGCTGGTGTTGTGGCTGGCAGAAGTGGATGCAAAGTGCCACCTCCCAGGTAGACTCTGCACTGGGCTTGGGTCTGAGCAAGTAGATACTGCTGTACTTGCCGATGGTAGTGGCTGCAAAGTTTAGCAAGTAGATAATGCTGGAGTGGCTGGCGGAGGTGGCTGCTATGTACCCTTCCAGTAGACCCTGCGTGCGGCTTTGGTGTGAGAAAATACGGGTAGGTAATGCTGTACCGGCTGGCGGAAGTGGCTGCCAGGTAGACTGTGCATGGTGCTTTGGTCTGAGCAAGAACGGGTAGATAATGCTGTACTGGCTGGCGGAAGTGGCTGCAAAGTTACCCCCCCCCCCTCCCCGTCCCAGTAGACGCTGCATGGTGCTTTGGTCTGAGCAAGCAGATACTGGTGGCAATGAACGCAAAGATTAGCCAGTAGATACTGGTGTTCTGACAGACGGAAATGGATGCAAGATACAAGACGCTACAAGGTTCTTTGGTCTGAGCAGGCAGATTTGTAGGTCCATGGATACTGGTGTTCTGGCAGGCGGAAATGGATGCAAGATACAAGACGCTACAAGGTTCTTTGGTCTGAGCAGGCAGATTTGTAGGTCCATGGATACTGGTGTTCTGGCAGGCGGAAATGGATGCAAGATACAAGACGCTACAAGGTTCTTTGGTCTGAGCAGGCAGATTTGTAGGTCCATGGATATTGGTTCTGGCAGGCGGAAATGGATGCAAGATACAAGACGCTACAAGGTTCTTTGGTCTGAGCAGGCAGATTTGTAGGTCCATGGATATTGGTGTTCTGGCAGGCGGAAATGGATGCAAGATACAAGACGCTACAAGGTTCTTTGGTCTGAGCAGGCAGATTTGTAGGTCCATGGATACTGGTGTTCTGGCGGGCGGAAGCGGATGCAGAGTACAGGTTCTGGATCTAGCACTGAAGTCCTGTCTACAATTAGGTCTACAGCAGTCTGTGTTTGACCAAGACCCTCTCCGAACGGCAAAAAGCATGCCACAAAATCAACTACTGGAATCATGGACCTGTATATATAGGGTCCATGTCTGGAATGCGCTGGCGAGGGCAAGATGGCCTGACAGTTTTGTTAACAGAAGGGAACGTCATCGGAAAACAGGATCCGTGAATACACGTTTTTGTTTTTTGTTTTGTTTTTTAAGTTTCATTTAATTTTATTAATCGTTGGAAAAGCTTTTTTCAAACCTTTTGAAAGATATCAATATTTTGACAGGATATAAACATTCATAATTTTTTTTTTTATCTACAATGAGGCCTGAGGCTGTCCAGCGTAAAACTCTCCCGTGCTTAACTGGGATGATTTCCACGAGTTACCTCCACAGTGTACACGCTGCGGTACCGCACTGCACGGCGTGCGTATCAGCCGTGAAGCTCTAAGAGATTCTCTGGTCTTTACGGGGAAATAATTCAGTAAGTAAATACTTTTAAGGATTGTAACGTCATGCCAACAGCCAGTGGGTCACGTCAGGACGATTGGGAGAAATAAAAAACATAATACATAATACATTTTACATAATAATTTTTTTTTAAAGAAGTGAGTAACTTGGTGTTTTACGCCCAATCAGCCAGTACGGTTATCTCGGGGCAAGACGTTTTATCATCACACAATGAATGTTAAAAATGTGTACATGCTAAAACTGGTTTAAAAAATCTGACTGTTTATATCCTGTCAAAAATATTGATAGCTTTCCAAAAAAAATAAATGAAAAAATGAAAAAAGCGTGAAAATTAAATGAAACTTTAAAAAAGTGAGAAAAATACATGTATTCTCGGATCCTGTTTTCTGATGACGTTCCCTTCTGTTAACAACAAACCTGTCTGGCCATCTCGCGCCCTCGCCAGCGCATTCCAGCCATGGACCCTATATACAGGTCCATGATTCCAGTAGCTGATTTTGTGGCATGCTTTTTGCCGTTGGGAGAGGATCTTGACCAAACACAGACTGCTGTAGACACGTGTGTTGCTTCCTGCTGTAGAGGGAGGGTCTTGGCCAAACACAGATTGCCGTAGACACGTGTGCTGCTTGTTGCTGTTGAGGGAGGATCTTGGCCAGACTGCCGTAGACACGTGTGCTGCTTGCTGCTGTTGAGGGAGGATCTTGGCCAAACACAGACTGCTGTAGACACGGTTGCTGCTTGCTGCTGTTGAGGGAGGATCTTGGCCAAACACAGACTGCTGTAGACACGTGTGCTGCTTGCTGCTGTTGAGGGAGGATCTTGGCCAAACACAGACTGCTGTAGACACGTGTGCCGCAGGCAATGCTTGTTCTGTTGAGGGAAGATCTAGGCCAAACACAAACCGCCGAAAACAAGTGTTCCTCTGCTTGTGTTAGCAGCAGGGGATGTCGGAGGGTGCGGAAGAGGAAAAACTTGATCGGGGCCGAGGCCTGTTTCTAAGGGACCGGTCATCTCAAAAACCTGTTTTTGTCCTCCGGGTAAAAAGAGAAGAAAGAGGGGGAGGGGGAAGGGGGGAGAAGAAATAAAGACTCGCCTCAGGTTTTAAGGAAGTTGTTATAAAATAGTCCGTTGATAACAGCTAGCGTTTTAAGAAGAGAGAGACAGACAGACAGAGAATAAGCGTTCTTTTTACGTTTCCTGTCTTTTGATCTACCGATTTCTTTTAAATGTCAGTGGATCCATCGGTAATGAAGTTGCGAAGTAGGTCCACTATTGGCGTATTGCTCTCACGCCAGTACACAGCGCTACCATCAAATGGCACAGCGTACTAGTGCAGTGACGTCTTTGTAGTTTTGCCCGTGGTGATCTCAGACCGTACCACGTGTGGCGGATGAGTGGAGGCATTGGAGTGGACCCCACCCCCTTCTTCCCCCTTAAAAATCAACCGCAGCTAACTTCGCCAACAACCGCAAGCTTAGTTGTCAGATTGTGTCCATTTCATCGTATTTTTGTTGTGTTTTTGTTTTGTTTTTAATGTGTGCGTGCGTGCGTGCGTGCGTGCGTGCGTGCGTGCGTGCGTGCGTGCGTGCGTGCGTGCGTGCGTGCGTGTGTGTGTGTGTGTGTGTGTGTGTGTTTTGTTGTTGTGTGTGTGTGTGTGTGTGTGTGTGTGTGTTTGTGTTTGTGTTTGTTTGTTGTTGTTTTTTGTTTGTTTGTTTGTTTTGTGGGTTTTTTTGTTGGGGGGGGGGGATCATCAACACTTTCAATCTCAGTAAGGACATAATAACAGGCACATCGTTTGTTAGTGTATTATCTGTTTGTTTGTTTGTCGCTTGAAAAAGGCCAAAGGTGCTTGCTCTGAAAATTTGCATTGTTTTGTATTGTCTGATTAAAACCGGCGTTCTTTTTAAGTTTTCGAGTGTTTTGATCAGACTGTAACAGCCTCGTTATCTCAAATCGATATTGATAAAATCAGTGACGCCCCATTTGAAATATAGAACCGTTTTGACGCTGTTCTTTTCTGCCTGATAATAAACCACATTTCTGAGGCCATCTTTGTAAATCAAAAACAAAGTGTCCTTGAGCAGTTCCACAGGTCAGAGGTCAAAGGGTCTTGTTGCACACAGTACACTCGAAATGTACCTAAACCCCATCAACAAATGCCAGGTTATGACCTTTTGGCCACAGCCTGAGAGGATTTCAAATAATTAGCGTAGTTTACTCGAGCACACGGCATGTGTGGTTTTTTTTTGTTTTTGTTTTGTTTTTCCCCTAACAAATGTAGGCTGCAGTTTTATTCGAATCAATTTTAATCGTTTCGGAGTTTTCGCAGTTGTTTTTCCTCCTCATCCTCCTCCTCTCCTCCTCCTCCTTCTTCTCCTTCTTCTTCATAATCATCATGATCATCATCATCATCTGCCTTCTTCTTCTTCTTTGAATGTGTGTGTGTGTGTGTGTGTGTGTGTGTGTGTGTGTGTGTGTGTGTGTGTGTGTGTGTGTGGATAAAATATTGCCTGCATTTGTTTTCGGAAACGAGTTATATATATGTATATATAGAAACCTGACCCGGGTGGCCACCAAATGACCTTGAATCGGATCAGTTCAGACTATTGTCGTGGTCTTGTTTTGAACGGAAGACGATCCCCGACATTCCACGCTGGTGAAAATAATTCACTGCCAGCACGAAAATAGGAAACAACTGGCTCTTATCACCACACCGCCGCCGGCGCCTCCGCCCCCAGAGTTCACTCCCTTGTTGCCGTTGCTGCTGACGACGCCGTGGAGGGTGAATTCGTTGTCGATGGTGAGTCGGATGAAGCCTCCACCCGCACCGCCTGAACTTGCATCGTCACCCGACACGCTCTTCCCGCCTTCGCCGCTGGCTGTCACGTCAGCGACGGTGTCAGGCAACGTCGCGGAGGTCTCAGAGCCTCCGTTCCCGCCGTGACTGCCTCCCTCCGTTCCGCCAACACGAGGCTGGCCGCCGAGGCCCGAGGACGTCACCAGTCCACCGAAGGCCACGCTGACCTTGGGGACGGAGACTGAGAGAGTCCTGCCCACCACCTCACCGCCGTACTCGACGTCCAGCTCTTGCAGAACGCGCAGAGAGAACTCCGTCAGCTCGTCCGCGCCCAGAGTGATTCTCCCGCCGTGAGTGACGCTCAGCTTGGACAGCATGAGGTTCCCCGCCTCTCCCAGATGCGAGGCGTCAATGCCGTTCTTAGATTCCAGGCTGAATGCCGCCCTTCCACCCTCCGCCACAACCAGCTCCGTCAGACCCAGAACGCTGCCAGAAATGTTGAAATTGCTTCGGTCGCTCGCCGTAGAATCGGGGTCCGTCAGGAGAAGCTTGGACGGCAAAATCGCGGAGCTGCCGGCCTGAAGTTCCAGCTTGCACTTGAGAGCGAACGGATGCTCCGTTCCGTAGGCTGTTGCTATTTCTGCCACCTGCTGGTCCTGGAGAATGATCCTGCCCGTGCGGTCTCCGTCTAAATGGCTGATCTTGAGCGGCTGGGTGGGAGTAGTGTGGACCTCGAATCTCACGAAGCTGTTGCCTTTTACGGTCAAGGAGAGCGGAGTGGAGGTGTCGGGCCAGGTGACAGTCGTGAAGACGTCTGGACAAACCTTGCCGCCGTTGTCCGCGGTGACTGCGTGCTGGGTCACTCCGGTGTCGCTGCGCTGGACGTAGACTGTCCCCGCCGCGCCGCACGCGTCTCCAGACCCTCCCTGAGCATCCAGGCTTCCGAGGAAAGAGTTGAAGGACCGTACACGGACCGCTACTCGTCCACCACTCCCGCCTCCCCCGCTCGCCTCCCCTCGTCCGCCGTTGCTAGTGACAACGCCATGGCCTGACAACGCATCCGCTTGGATGAGGATGCTGCCGCCGCTGCCAGCGCCACTTGCAGCGCTGCCGCCGTCGGCTCCGTTCGCGTGGATACGGCCGTCCAGCAGCAGGGACCGTTGGATGTCCATGGTGATAGTGCCGCCACCTGGGGAGTCTGCCGGACCCTGGCCCATGTCGCTTGGCGTTGTGCTTGATCCGTAGGCATGGTTGTCATTGTGGCCGCCTTCTCCTCCGTAACTCCCTCCTGGGTGAAAGCAGAAACCCGTTAGTTCCTTGGTGAGTGAGTGAGTGAGTGAGTGAGTGAGTGAGCGAGTAAGTGAGTGAGTGAGTGAATGAGTGAGCGAGCGAGCGAGTGAGTGAGCGAATGAGTGAGTGAGTGAGTGCCTGCGTGAGTGCGTGTTGGATTAAGTGATGAGAAAGATGATGCATGAAGTGTTGTAGTAACTAAGTAAGATTAACAAGTGAAGTTAATCTGGAATGGCAAAGAGAAGTCAGAGAAATGTGAGTTAGAAAAAGCCATCTGAACAGCGGATTTAAAAAAAAATAATTTTTTTATCAAAATATTTATGAAAGACACTTTTTGTTTCTCTCTTTTTATCTTCAGCGTTGATAATTTTCTTTCCTTGTTTGATCTCTGTGTGCAAAACGAAAGCAAAGCAACTAAAAACAAAAATAAAACAGAAAAGCAACAAAATGACAAGCACGCGCGCGCAGATACACGCACACACATGCACGCACGCACGCACGAACGCACGCATGCACAAACACAAGCATCCCCCCCCCCCCCCCCCACACACACACATCTCACCGGCAGAAGCATTTGACAAATCAGCCAAGCCTTGTCCTGTCACAGAGATGTCAGCATTGTCATGGATGGTCACACTGTCCGCTATGAGATGCAGCCGCGCTGTTTCTGCCGACACTTTAATCACCGATGCCGGCAGCATCTCCAGGCTGTCAGCCGTCAGGGTGACGTTGGGCTGAGTGAAGTTCAGCACCACACCGTACCCCAGGCTCAGATTAGAGAACTTCACGGACTGCGAGTCTCCGTCATCGGGCACCAAAACGTTCAGCACAGCCTGGTCGTCGAGCTGAATGGCATTGGCTGTGTAGTCTTTGGACTTCATGAGGAAATCTCCAGACCTGCCGATGCGAAGGGTGCCCGACTCCACCCGTCCTTCAAGGTCCAGGGTGGGAGCCTCTCCGGAAACGTACAGATCCTTCCCAGGGTGCGTCAGGACCGAGTTTGGACCAACGTGGAAGCTGCACCGAGAGCCTTGCAGAGGGTCTTGGAAGTTTTGCACCTGCAGTTGTGTGGCACCGATCACCGTGACCATGCCCGTTCCATCACATTCCAGAGTCTCGACCTGTTGGGACAGATAGCAGTGACAGCTTGTTTCCTCGCCACAACATGGTTTCTATCGCCTTGCCTGTTCCACAAAAGCTACAACGGATTCCCTCATCACAACATGATTACTATCACCTTGCTTGTCCCGTTACAGTGGCAACTCTTTCCTTCATCACAACATGGCCACTATCACTTTGATTGTCCCATCACAGTAATAACTCATTCCCTCATCACATAATGCTTATTATCACCTTGACTGTCCCATCACAGTGACAACTCATTCCCTCATCACAACATGGCTACTATCACCTGGCATGTTTCGTCACAGTGACAACTCATTCCCTAATCACAACATGGCTACTATCACTTTGCATGTTCCTTCACAGTAACAACGAGTTCCCTCGCTACAACATGGATACCATCACTTTGCCTGTTCCATCACAATAATAACTGGTACCCTGACCACAACATGGGTACTATCACCTTGCCTGTCCCGTCACAGTAACAGCCTATTCCCTCACCATAATATAGTTACTATCAGGTAACGGCTGATTCCGTC
>OY757541.1:41153936-41173936 GCA_963584105.1 Alviniconcha strummeri
ACAATGATAACAGAGGCAATATCCCACAGCAGGCACACCGACATCTCTGACCCTCTCTCTCTCTGTCTCTGTCTCTGTCTCTCTGTCTCTCTGTCTCTCTCTCTCTCTCTCTCTCTCTCTCTCTCTCTCTCTCTCTCTCTCTCTCTCTCTCACACACACACACACACACACACACACACACACACACACACACACACACACACACACACACACACACAAACTAAAAATATAACTGACTCGCGAACTCAAAAACAATCACGCAGGCAACCGCCGGTCGGTCACTGTCATAACCATGGCCGGTGAAAAGTAATAGCGGTGTGGAAACCTAATAAAATGATACAGTCCCGTTGCTGTCTTTTTGCACCAGGCAAAAACCAACAACTATGGTGTGCGATACCGGTATGGTGGAATGTCTTCAGACTGCTGCATTCGCGGTCAGCAGTTCTGTAATCACAAAACAGAAAGGTGCCAGTTCTGCAGTGACCGACAAGTCCTTTGCGGCAGAGATGAAATGCCACAGGCCTGTGACCTGTTCTGCTACAAGCTGGACGAGAATGGCCAAAATCAGACCGTTGGGGGCGTAACAGGTAAGAGCAGCTTCTTCATCGCACGAACATTTATGTACCGTTCTACATAAAGCCGGCGGGGTTAACTAATTAATTTGTTGTAGATAATTCTTATAACTGCTTTTACTAGGACAGTAACTTTCAAGAGGGGGTCCTCGGAAAGTGGCAATTTTATTTTATGTGATATGCACAGCTTGATGCCAGTGAGGTTTTCTCATGTGTGTTTTGTTGTTGTTGTTGTTGTTGTTGTTGTATCTATGAATGACTTTTTACCAGGATGTTTATTTGCTGTTGTAATTAAATGCTTTATGATTGGAGTGAATGTGTGATGAGTGTACTTGGCACCACAAAACATTCCTCGTGCAATCAGTGTATCGACACTTGGCAATAAAGTTATATTGTATTGTATTATATGCCAACACGTATCACAGCGGTTAAATCCAAGACAAGATTGTTCTACAGATTTTTTATCCCTCCTCCCTCCCCCCCCCCCCCCCCCCCCCCGCCCTCCTTCCCCGTCCCTGATAAGCCTGATGGTTTTTGTGGGCGTTAAGCACCATGTTTACTTACTTACTACAGATTGTCCCTAACATGCTTTTGGGCATCTGAGGACAGTAAGTAAAATGTAAGTAAGTAAGAACACAGCGGTGAAGTTTGTACAATATTGATGTTGCTGCATCATATTCTATATTTTAAGAAATCTGTCTACTGCATATCTTAGTTAGCTGCTTATCCATAGACTGGTTCAATTATTGATGTGTCTGTCTGTCTGTCTGTCTGTCTGTCTGTCTGTCTGTCTGTCTGTCTGTCTGTGTCTGTCTCACTCTGTGTGCGTGTGTGTGTGTGTGTGTGTGTGTGTGTGTGTGTGTGTGTGTGTGTGTGTGTGTGTGTGTGTGTGTGTGTGTGTGTGTGTCTGTCTGTCTGTCTGTCTGTCTGTCTCACTGTGTGTGTGCGTCTGTCTGTCTGTCTGTCTGTCTGTCTGTCTGTGTCTGTCTCACTCTGTGTGTGTGTGTGTGTGTGTGTGTGTGTGTGTGTGTCTGTCTGTCTGTCTGTCTGTCTGTCTGTCTGTCTGTCTGTGTTGGGGAGGTGCATGTTATAACAATCCTTCCCCTATCGTGTTCAATTCTGAACAGACTGCTCTGGCCTGGTGCACCCCGCCTACTTTTGGGTTACGTGGATTCTGGTGGCTGTTGCCCTGATGGCGCTGATAGCCGTCACCTGCTATTTCAGCATCAGGTGTCTGAGGAAGAGAGGACGGGGCCTCACAACGGTCTTCCATACAGACCTCCCTCCCGTATCGGCCTTCCCTCTCCTGGGTAAGTCTCGCCTACTGTCATGGCTGCCCGCACAGCCCATCATGAATGTCTAACGCGAATTCTAAGCATCTCTTTGCGACGTCCATGCCTCCAAGGAGGAAGTGTGCCGGACACTGAGGCTTGGGGTGTGGGTGTACTGAACTGTCCATCCAAGCTACCCGAACGAAGGACTGTCCGATTCCCACCCCCCACCCCAGCACCATGATTGATTTTCAATTGATTGTGTGGTTTTCTTCAAACCTTTTGACTGGGTTTATTGGTTGGCTGATTGACTGGTCGATTGTTGGAACTGTCAAAGCTTTGAACTGCTCAAAGCGTGTCTCATTTATTTACAGGTATAAATTATTTATTAGCGAATACTGTTAATGCAGTGTAAGCTGGGGGGGGGGGGGGCACAGCTGCCACACTGGCTTGAAATATTTTGCCGTTTAAATTTGATTTGGCTAGATGTTACAAGAAAGACCATTACTTCTGCCAAATTTCATTGTTTTACTGTTGCTATCATTAAATAGCTCGTTTCTTCTTCTTCTTCTTCTTCTTCTTCTTCTTCTTCTTCTTCTTCTTCTTCTCTCTCTCTCTCTCTCTCTCTCTCTCTCTCTCTCTCTCTCTCTCTCTCTCTCTCTCTCTACTTATATATGTTTGTTGCTGTTGTTCGTTTGTTTTGTTTGTTGGTTTACATTAGAAATGAATACGTGTGTTATTGGGACACCTACGTTCAAACAGGGGGCACAAAACTCGAATACCTATAAATGAAGATTGTAGACCTATTCTAAATTGTGTCCTTTGTGTCAGTTGACGCATCAGTCGCAGATTCCCCCCCCCCCACCCACCCACCCACCCACCCCCACGCCCCCCACCCCCCACCCCCCACTTAAGAAGGAAAGCAATTAGTGTCTGGAAAACGGAAATTCTTAAGTAAATACGCCTGTTCTACACGTCACGCTCAATTTACATTCTTACGGAGAACTGATTATTGTTTGCCCAGACCCTGCCAAAGAGGAAGAAAACACCGTGCCGAAGGATAGGCTACTGGAGGGTGACGGTCTGGATGTCCCCATTTCCAATTCACCTCCACGGGAATCCACCCCGTTTCTCCGAGCAGTGCGCGCACCTGCCCCTCCTGGTCCCACCCAGCCCATGACTCCTCCTCCCCCTCCTCCCATTCCTTCTCCTCCTCCCCCTCCTCCCATTCCTTCTCCTCCTCCCCCTCCTCCGACCTCGCAGCCCCAAACCCGTCCTCTACCATTCCAAACGGCCATTGTCATGGAGAGCGGCGGCAACCAGGAAGATGTCATCTCGGCTCCGATTGGACGAGAGTCGTCGCGCGATGGAAATCGGTGTTGTCACAACTGCCCTACCGGTGAGTGCCGAGACCGGCGTCTGGACGGGGTTTGTCCTTCCGCGAACGAGACAGCTATAAGCCTGCGACGCGAAGGACTGCCGACTGCAGAGTCTTCCACGTAAAGCTGACGGAAGGGGTAGAAATGTGTCTACTCCATTCCAGCAAAAAACACAGTCACCCGCCCGCTGCTGAGCCCTGTGAAAAACTGTTGTTGTTGTTGTTGTTGTTGTTGAGTTGATGCTTAATGTCCTCAGATGTCATTTGACATATTAGGGACAAGTTGTGACCAATGCCGAAGCACGGTTCAATACGTAAGGTGTATGCGTGTTTAGCTGTAACCTGCCACCTGCACTTTTGGCAGAATGACCGGGATTTTTTACGTGCTACTGTGGTAACACGGGGGTGGAACGGATACCGAAATAAGAGTCAGCACAGAAAGTCGACCCTGGAGAAGAAAATTCTCCCGCCGTTCCAGCAGGGATTCGAACCCGCGACCTTTCAATCACGAGTTCGGCGCTCTAACCACTGAGCTATCCCCGCCCCCCTGAGTGAAAAACTGTCACAAATGATTTGGTTTTATCGGCGACGACGGGACTCTATGCAATGATGTATGGCGGCCTGTTTTGGTAAAACGCGCTATAAAAAGCTATGCACTCATGCAGAATCACATGCGAGCGTAGTGGGTCTGCTCGAGAGCGGAGAATAGTGCTATATTAAAAGCGATCAGCAACAACAGTCCTGGCCCGGCCTTAATTTCTGGTAATACCGATGACGAGAGTTCCACAAAATGTGGCCCGAATGATAGATAAATTATTCTTAACGCCCAGTAGATGCAAACTAGCTAACCAGCTAACTGGGCGATATAGATACAAACTATAACCACCTAACTGGGCGCACAAACAAACCAGCTTACTGTTTTTTAAGTAGGCTACGCTCATGTCCTTTCCGATGTACTGGATAGACACGCGGTCTGACAACACCAGCACTCCGCTCGTTTGCTGTGTTGGAGTTTGTTACGTTGTTACGCATGGTGTCTATGTCTATAACAGGGGGAAACCGATGGCGACACAACAGAAGGTTATCAAAATCAGAATCAACACACAACGGAATTAATTATCGCTCGATATACCTAACACAAATACAACAGCAAAGACCTGAGTCGCCTACGGTAACTCACCTGGCGTGCGTCTAAATACAAGGTACATAAACTCCACCAGAGGTACATAATTTTTGTTATCGAAATAAGTTTAGTAGGATTCTCACCTGTTTCATGAATCTGCTTCCACCCGTCAGGAGAAAGTAATCCATGAACAGTCCAGGCTGATGATCAAGGGAATAATCCAGAACTGTATATAAGTGACATGCCAGTCACAAAAACACCGTTGCCTTGAACACTCCATTGTATCCGTGATACATTCCACCACTTCCACGGAATGACAAAAAAAATTCTTTCTTGTTTACAGAAGTCATTGTTGGATTGTTTTTATTTATTTTTTATTTTACTTATTTATTTATTTTTTGGTTCTTTTTTCTTCTCCCAACGGATCATGTCTGGTTCATATATAGTTTCTGCCATGGAACATATTTTTGTGTCACAAAGAAGTTTGCTGAATCTGCAACAGAAGAACAAATGGCTGTAAGAATGCAGTATGTTTTGTCAAATTACTTAATCAGATTTTGTTTGTATTATGATGGTTCAATGACTTTTACTTCTATAGTCTCTATTTCCTTACGTGATTGTCAAGTGTACTTAATCATTGAAAAAAAACATTCCACGAGTAAAACAAAACCAAAAACTAAAAAGAAAGAAAAGTTGGCAAACACACAAAATGTTCCTCACATCAGATAGTCTCAGACTACTCTTGCGCATCAGTGCAAAGGATCTCGTGAACTGCATTCCGCACATTTTGACGAACTTGTCAAAGCACGTTTTTCCTGGTCTGACAGTTTTAAAACTGTGAATAATTTTCCTGTCACGGGATATGACAGCGAGGAAGTTTCAAGTCTGACCAATGTTTGGGGATTTTTTGCTTTGTCTTGTCTGTCTGTCTGTCTACAACAAAAACTCGAATATGTACCAGTTCTGCTCTGGCTAACACCATCAACGTACCCATCATTCTTTTATTCCATGTGTAATGTGATGTTATTCACTGCATTGACGTCTATCATCGGTCTTTCATTGAATGTGCGTGATGTAGGCCCTCACTGTCATGGACCTATATATGTTACAGGCAATCCGTCAGGCATTTTATGAAGTGGCGAAAAATTAAGGTAATACACGTAATGCCTAAATTTTGTAGGCAATACGTGCATTACCTGAAATTTACCTCTAGGCATTTCATGTATTGCCTGAGCGTTTCGAAGGAACACAAGGAAATATTTCAAATTTCTTTTTATCTTTATTGTGTAACGTCTCTAGTGAGTGAAGAGATCCAATATGTCGTCGAGCGATTCTGTGGCCACACAACTGAGAACGCTAGCAGGTTAGGTTATAAACAGGTCTGCGTTAATGACTTGCACGTGGCATCTCATGACTATCAGGATGTGATCCAGTACACTGACACACACACACATCCACACACTCACTCACTCAGAGAATCGTTCTACTTTTTCTCGTTAAATTTCCACCTCTCTTTCAACACGAATTCAAGTGGAGAATGAAAGTTCCAAATATTACTGAATCAAAAACGTAAGACACAAGCATGTCATAAACAGACAAAAGATCGGGTTTGAAAGCACAAAGGTTCGAAAAGCCAATACAGCTAAGTAAACTTTATCTGGTTGTCTCATTCCCTGAAAATTAACGTAAACAACAATTAAGTCAGCACAAAACCGTCCATGCGGGTTACGAAAGTCTGAGCTATAACTGAACCTGTGAAAAGACAGTTCACAACCAGTGTATCATCAAAAACATCGCCTCACTTTATAATTTCTCAGTAGGGTCTTACACTGAATTTATGGAAGAAAACTTTAAGGTATCTCCCAAGTCTGTGGATAGTGGAAGATGAAATACACAAGAGAATTATTTATGGAAAAGTCAAACCAAAGCTAATCGCGGACTATCGCGGAGCTGGCCTTAGAAAAGTCGAACCTGTTAATCGCGATACGTGGAACAGGCCTTTTCTAACCAGTAAAATAAAGGAACTCCATTAGGAGGTTTAGATCAGAATGGAAAAAAAATGGAGCCAGGCTCGGATAACGAACCTGACCTCTCAGTCAGAACATCTGTAGCGAAACACAGTTTAAGATGCAACACATCAATCATGAAATGAAAAATAAAAAAAGTGTTATAACCCATATATTTGAAACTGCTCGTGGCTACCACGAAGCTGGCCCCTGTACTTAATCATTCAAGCGAACGTGAAAAATAATGAAACATCAGCGACGCCAGATCTTACAACAACTTCAAACAACAATAAAACATCAGTCAAGAACCAGGAAGGTAAAAGATAGTCAAACCAACCTGTTGAATGTGGATTAAACTGAGCCAAAACACTAGTTGCACGAATGAAAAACTTTGACTTGGAGACTTAGAGACTGACTTGGAACTGACTTGGAGACTTGACTTGGAGATTGACCTGGAGGCTTGGCAAAGTGACTACAAAAGAGGGCACACGGCCCAGAATTTGGAATAAAAGAAGAATTTGTAACAGAATAGGGAAGGCAGCTCTTCCATGCCCGTGCATGAACAGGGAGGCTTGTTGTCTACAGATCAGCCAACTGACCGGCGCTAACTGGAACCATCCTTCACAGGGGAAAGGAGACTACTGCACCCCACGACCGCACTAAGACCCAGCACCAACGAACTATTGACTGAAATAAAAACATTCTCATCTTTTCAACTTCAAAACTTACAAAGACCATTCTGACTAAAGTTGAATGTAGATTTCTTTTTCTTTTCTTTTTTTTAGGGATCGGTAATCCGGTGTACTTTAATAGAAGGGTTTTTCTCCACAACTGTACACTCACTGAAGTAAAAAAAAAAAAAAAATCTAAGCAATACATTAATTTGCAATACACACTAACTTCTAAAAAGGCAAATATGCTTACAACATATCATCAGCTGAAATCATTTCCACTGATAAGTTACATTCTGCTCATTTCATTTCATGCGTACTAAAATACACCGGGAAATGTTTTAAATGACAACTTACACACAGTACAAATAATTTATACGAAAATGCAGAGATATATTTTTTAACCGTAATTCACTCACAGTAACAAGTTATGAAAATGCACTAGAACAATCTTTGCAAAGTACATATGTGACTGGCAGTCAGGCAAACTGTGAAATCTCGAGCACTATTTTTCAGGCAATACTCGTATTGCCTACAAAATTTAGGCATTAGGTGTATTGCCTATAGCTTTTCGCCACTTCATGAAATGCCTGACATTTTTAGGCATTTCATGAAATGCCTTCCTTCACGGATTGCCTGTAACATATATATGTCCATGCTCACTCCATTACGTTCTTCCATCGTGTATTTGTAATCCAAGTCCTCACTTGTAAAGTTGTGCTGCCTGTATTAACATAACCATTGTTGTTTCATTACTTATGCATGATGTTGGTGCTACTGACCTTCACCGACGCCAACGAATCCACGGTCCTTTCATTCTGTATATGTGGCTTAGAGGCCTTCGTTTCACTGACCTTCAACGACTCCATGGTCCTTTCATTCTGTATATGTGGCTTAGAGGCCTTCGTTTCACTGACCTTCAACGAATCCATGGTCCTTTCATTCTGTATATGTGGCGTAGAGGCCTCCATTGCACTGACGTCAATATATCCATCGTTCTTTCATTGCGTGTGTGTGATGTTGGCGCTGCATGACTACAGTGACGTCAGCCGCATCAGTATCCATCCTTCTTTCATGCGTCCGTGTGACGTAGATCTATATTCATTCCATGCCACTGATGTTCAGTAACAGTCGTTCCGCTTTCATTGCTTATGTGTGATGTAGGTGGTCACTGTAATGAAATCATCAGCATGTGATGCATGCAGGTACTGACTGCTCATGAACTCGCTGTATATAACATAATGTAAAATCCCACATATGAAATGTATATGAAATCCTTGTGGGAACTTTTGACAAGCTTTATCTTTCTCTGCGTGTATCAAGGCAAAAGAGCGAGCGTGTTGACTGGGTAAGACGCGAAGGCGTGGTCTGGTGGTGTTTGTAAATGTGTTGATCTTTACGATCCTACCGTAGCAAGTTCAAACGTGATCACAGCAATGTTTGTTGTATTACCGCCACACTTGTCAAAGCCAGTTTTAAACCATTCCTGCTGGGTTTTGGCTGAACTGAGATTGTAACACAATAGTGTCGTGCCCCCTCCGACTATAGCGATGAGAGCCTTGCGGGGTTATACGGTTGATTGACCGCACGCGCTGGCTGTCCTCGCTACGTGCAACGAATCCACAAGTGCTCCCCCAACCTTGAACGGGACGATTGAACTTTCCCTCCACAAAGCGCGATGGTACGAGTGATCGGTATGGCCGATATGCTCTCTGACCATAGCCATCGACGTCACCTAAAAGGCCATACGATGGACGGTCAGTCTCGTATCGGAGGAAGTTATCTTAAAATCGTGACCGGTATGGCCGGAGCACTCTCTGACGATAGCCATCGGCGTCACCTAAAAGGCCATACGATGGACGGTCAGTCTCGTATCGGAGGAAGTTATCTTAAAAACGTGACGGGGGACTAACTTCGAAAACACGGCAAAAGAGTATAAAAGATGGAGTGAAATAAGCCCAGGGAGAGCCACAGCGAGAGAGCCACAGCGAGAGAGCCATAGCGAGAGAGCTATAGCGAGAGAGCAACAGCGATGGCTCACATTTGGGGACAGATTAGGCTCTGATGGTCTCTTTGATTTTCTATGGAAATGGAATTGTATTTGTAGAAAAAAAGAAATAAGAACCTCTAGACTATTATGGCGTTTGACTTAAATTTTGTCAGAGAGACTGCAGTTGTTTTGTTGTCGAATGTGTAGTAGTATTACAAGATCTCTGTTTACAGACGCACCAAGGTTGAATGTGTGTCTCAGCATGCATTCAGTTTCCGCCTTTTCGTCAAGTGTTCCGTTTGAACAACCACCCCACCCCCACCACCGAGGGGGGCGGGGGGGGGGGGCGCACTATTTCTGAATGTAATTGCATTTCTAAATAATGTTCTGAATTTTATTTTTAAAAGTTTCATTGACAAATGTCTTCCTTTGTTTCGTGTGTGTGTGTGTGTGTGTGTGTGTGTGTGTGTGTGTGTGTGTGTGTGTGTGTGTGTGTGTGTGTGTGTGTGTGTGTGTGTGTGTGTGTGAAACATATTTCATAAAGTCCATGGATCCGATAGCAAATGGTAGCCTACATTTCTTGCGCTGGTGTGTCGGGAATTGCCTGAAGTATTTTGAAAGCTGACTGTTTGAAAGCTGACTGAAACAGTCAGCTTTCAAAATACTTCAGGCAATTCCCGAAAGTGAGTCGAATATATATATAAAGTGAGTTTCTCATTAGTCTTCATTTTTTTTACTACAGCGGATATGTAGCTATTAATTGGCACTAGCTGATCCTATGTGTATTTGAATACGGAAGACGTGCCACATGTGAGGTAAGATCGAATTTTTCTACACATATATTGATTGCTTAGTTCATATGTTGATTTCCTGTTTTATGTTTTATCTCTTTCGGGGCTTTTATTCTCTCTCTCTCTCTCTCTCTCTCTCTCTCTCTCTCTCTCTCTCTCTCTCTCTCTCTCTCTCTCTCTCTCTCTCTCTCTCTCTCTAAACTGTATTGCTTACTCTTGGCAAGTTTCGCATTTGTTATTCTTTTCTTTTTTTTAAATCAACTTTTGGTTATGTGCTTGCATGCAATATTGTACTCTATCTCCGTCCTCGTTGTTAGTCATCCCTCTCATAAATGTGGGTCCTCTGCGTCATAAGTTAGCGTTGCGGGCGACCGTCCTGCACACTTCACTTACCGCATAGCCTATTTCTATGGCGGCTTACTAGCGTCAAAAGCACACAATTATAATCTCTCGCACATGATTGTAATTATGTACTTTTGACGCAAGCAAGCCGCTGGAAGCAGCACGAAAGGCATATCATTACAACTATGTTGACATAATTACAATTATCTGCACATAATTACAATTATCTGCACATAATTACAATGGTGTGGTTTTGACACAAGTGAACTGACCTATAATAGTTCGAACCGAGCGTCACGAGACATATTTACTAATTATGCTGAGGTAATTAGTAATTCTGTGCTTTTGCCACTACTAAGCCGTTGGATTCATATCTACAATAATGAAGTATAACCGACAACGCATGCACAAAAAACAACTACCTATGAACGTGACTGTCGGATTCGCCGCTTCCTGTAGGGTCGGACGAACCTCCAATCGTAACATTATTATGTTTCCAATTGCTGCCACAGAATTTTGACGGACCCTGCAAAGTGCAACTCTGCTGAAAATTCGCCCTCTGAATCGTCTCGCATTTTCGACTGATTGCTTTTCACCTGAACTGAGTTTGATCTTTTCAAACATTGTGCCACACTATCCAAAGCCATTGCTGAGAAATCAGTGTTGACAGGCCTTCACATGCGCAAGAGGTCCACGCTTCCAAGTCTACAGTCACCGCCAGACACCCTCTTTTCTAGTCTAAAGTGGCCCAAGTACGAGCATGGCATGCTGGCAAGATGATTAGTCATTTTCACTTTTAACGCTATTAAGCCGTTGAAACCTAGCGTCAAAAGACATATTTGCTAATTATTTCGTGATGGTTACATAATTAGTAATTGTACTGAAATAATTACAATTATGGGCTTTTGACGCAAGTATGCCGTTAACTGTGTGAGTCAAAAGCACATTATTACAGTTATCTCAACATAATTGCTAATTATATGCACATAATTACAATTGCGTGCTTTTGACGCTAGTTAGCCACCATACTACTCCCCCAAACCTGTGCACTCTAAGTACCTAACCAAAATAGATTCAGTGCGACACATTGCGCGGCAGAACGTATCGCGCAGCATTTCAGCTATTGGCTACGAAGCAATAATTATGTACATAAAATCTACTCAGCCCACGTCGCTGTTAGGTCACTGTGACATCGGATCAGTTAGCCCATTTACAGGTTTCAAACAACATCATGTCACCACACACACACACACACACACACACACACACACACACACACACACAGATGGAACCCCAGCTGTCAGGCTAAACAAAATTAGCGTAACTAGTAGCGATCCAGCGGACCTTGTTCTTGCTGCGGCTGTCTTTAATATTTTTGTCGTTCCGTGCGTAACTGCCATTAGGGAGGGAACGTTTTCCTACAAACAATGGTAATAAAAATATGACATATGCATGTGTGTGATATAAATTCGTGCATAGTACACCATGTGTGTGTGTGTGTGTGTGTGTGTGTGTGTGTGTGTGTGTGTGTGTGTGTGTGTGTGTGTGTGCGTGCGTGCGCGCGTGCGTGCGTGCGTGCGTGCATGCATGCGTGCGTGCATGCGTGCGTTTTATACACGCTGGTATTCAGTATTGACAATAATTATATGTATCTGCTGGGTTTGGATGTGGAGAGGTATTTATGCATTGTTGTACGTGTGCACCATAAAGATCTGTACGTGTGCACCATAAAAATCTGCTTGTTTTGCACCTCGTTAAAGGTCTGCACGTTTGCAACGTAAATGTCTGCATGTGTGCATCGTAAATGTCTGCATGTTTGCACCATTAAGGTCTGCATGTCTGCACCGTATTGTCTGCATGTTTAAACTATAACGGTCTACGTGCCTGTGTGCGCATGGATCCGGGCTTCGCCAAGCTTACCGTCAAGTTCCCTGAGCTGCATCCGACATCCGTTCACAGCAGATTGTCTCAGTTCTCCACAACACGAACAGCCTACCAGCATCACGGAACCTTTTGCCCGCAACACTGGCCCGCAAGTGCTCAAACTACACCAGCGATCCGCCGCCGCCATTAAGCACAGCTGGCTTGAGAAGAGGACAGCTTGCGTCACATGCAAGGTCGGGCGGTACTGCACCACCGTCCATTGTGTCGTGACCTTCATCATAATGCGCTCTTTGTATAAACCCACACGCACTGTCACATGATATCGGATGATCGAATATGTCATGTGCAGTGCAGCCAGTACTGTTCATAGCTCACAGTCACATGCAGTGCCAAACTGCATCATCAGCATCACGAAATTACCAGTCTGCCTCCGTACCACGTATTGTAAACTCCCCATCTTGCCCCTGACATCAAAACCGTATCGATAACAAGTCGCCTTAGTGACTTCCAAGAAAGGAAACTAAAGTGCACTTTTAGTTTACGCGCTCCTTGGTTAGCAGCTCCTCCACAGCACATCTTCTGTTAGCAGTGTACCGTCACTGTTAGCAGTAGCATCTTCACTGTTAGCAGCAGCACCTTCACTGGTAGCAGCAACTTTACATTGTTAGCAGTACCACCTGCACTGTTAGCAGCACACCTGCATTGTTAGTTACACAACATGCACTGTTAGCAGCACCACCTGCACTGTTAGCAGCAAAACTGCATTGTTATTAACACCACATGCACTGTAAGCAGCATCACTTGCATTGTTAGCAGCACCTGTACTGTTAACAGCACAATTTGTACTGTTGACATCAGCAGCCACACTGTTAGCAGCACCACATGCCCTGCTAGCAGCACATGCACTGTTAGCAGCACCAGTTACACTGTTAATAGTAGCAGCTACAGTGGTACCAGCACCACCTCCATTGTTAGCAATACCACCTCCATTGTTAGCAGCACCATCTCCAGTATTAGCAGCACCACCTACACTGTTAGCAGCACCACCTGCACTGTTGGCAGCACCACATGCACCTTTAGCAGCACCACCTGCACTGTTAGCAGCACCACCTGCACTGTTAGCAGCAGCACCTGCACTGTTAGCAGTACCACCTGCACCTTTAGCAGCACCAGCTACACTGGTGGCAGCACCACCTCCATTGTTAGCAGCACCACCTCAATTATTATCAGCACCACCTGCACTGTTAGCAGCACCACCTGCACTGTTAGCAGCAGCACCTGCACTGTTAGCAGTACCACCTGCACCTTTAGCAGCACCACCTACACTGGTGGCAGCACCACCTCCATTGTTAGCAGCACCACCTCAATTGTTATCAGCACCACCTGCACTGTTAGCAGCACCACCTGCACTGTTAGCAGCAGCACCTGCACTGTTAGCAGTACCACCTGCACCTTTAGCAGCACCACCTACACTGGTGGCAGCACCACCTCCATTGTTAGCAGCACCACCTCAATTGTTATCAGCACCACCTGCACTGTTAGCAGCAGCACCTGCACTGTTAGCAGTACCACCTGCACCTTTAGCAGCACCACCTACACTGGTGGCAGCACCACCTCCATTGTTAGCAGCACCAATTGTTATCAGCTCCACCTGCGCTGTCAGCAGCACCACCTGCACTGTTAGCAGCACCACCACCTCCACTATTAGCAGCACCACCTGCACTGTTAGCAGCACCACATGCACTGTTGGCAGCACCAGCTGCACCTTTACCAGCACCGCCTGCATTATTATCAGCACCAGCTGCACTGTTGGCAGCACCATCTCTATGGTTAGCAGCCCCACCTGCACTGTTAGCAGCACACCTGGACCTTTAGCAGCAAAACCTACACTGTTGGTGGCACTGCCTCCACTGTTAGCAGCACCTGCACTATTAACAGCAGTACCTACACCGTCGGTAGAAGCACAACTGTTGGCAGCACCACCTGCACTGTTAGCAGCACCACCTGCACTGTCAGCAGCACCACCTGCACTGTCAGCAGCACCACCTGCACTGTTAGCAGCAGCTGCTGTTACACGCGGTTGCCGTCTGTTAACTTTCCCTCCATCCGGTTATCGGCAAAACGTTTAGTGTTTGTCTGTTGTGTAAGGTCCTGTTGTGAAACGAGTCTGCCTCCTTTGCTCCCCAGGGCGGAGGGCGCGGCGGGGCGTTAAGCTGCGTGTAACTTTCCTTTTGGGTATTTTCCTTCAAGTTCTTCTGCTGTTTCACGATTGTCTTGCTTCTTCTTCTTCTTCTTCTTCTTCTTCTTCTTCTTCTTCTTCTTCTTCTTCTTTATTCCCGCCCTTCTGCTTCCTTTGTTTGTCCATTTTCCCTCTTCATTTTCTGTTTCTGTCCTAACCCGAGTTAACTTCTTCTTCTTCTTCTTCTTCTTCTTTTTCTTCATTCCCGCCCTTCTGCTTCCCTTGTTTGTCCATTTTCCTTCTTCATTTTCTGTTTCTGTTCTAAACCCGAGTTTTTCTTCTTCTTCTTCTTCTTCTTCTTCTTCTTCTTCTTCTTCTTCTTCTTCTTCTTCTTCTTCTTCTTCTTTATTTGTGAAAAATTAGCTGGGTGCTGATAACCCGTAGAATGAAGCTGTCAGAAACGGCTCGCCCAATGTATGGACAAACTATGCGGTTAAAATGCTGCCCCGTGTTCCCACGCGTTCTCCAGCAAGTTTTTCAGAAACGTTTTTCAGCGAGTTTTTCTCAGAGACGGCAAAATGCACACTGGGCAGAAGGATGTTTGAAATCCTAGCACGACACAAAAGTGCACTCTGCTGGACTGACCGAGTGCAGTTTTCTGAGAAAAGACACACAGCGGAGCGACGTCAATAATTAGGTTGTCGGTTGCATAGTGTTCTGACTCGGGTTTACTGGCAACGGATAATGGCAGCTAGTCTGAAGTAAAGGTTCAGAAATGTCCTGTTTCCCTAGGTGGAGCGTCGGGCGGGGAGGGAGGGGGCTGGGGGGGGGGGAGGCGCCCGGGGGGGGGGGGGAGGTGGCACCGACGGAGAGGGGGACGGGAGGTTGTCGAGAAGTCTGTTTCAAGAGAATTGCACGGGGTCTAATCTTTCGCTTCGTCCTGGTGTGGCCTACGCTGTTGGCGGGGCACTAAAAGCCAGCGACTTGCGCAATGTTTCTAGGGGTCACCCACCGTCTAAAACACTTCCTAGTTCAGGAGCTGTGTGAGAGTCGAGGTGGCCGTCCTCGGCTGTCCGTCCTAACGAGCCTTCTGGTTTCCGTGGACGTAAAGCTGTATTGAACCATGCTTCGGCATTGGTCTCAGTTTGTCCCTAATATGTCAACCGACATCCGAGGACATTAAGCAACACTACCTACCATCTAAAATACGTTTTGTCCAACAGGCACGTGCAAGCGAACCTAAAACTCGGGGATTTACTAGTTTTAAAATGATCCGTTGATTTAATCGTCAAAGTAACAATCGTGAGTGGGTAGGATACAGAAGTGTCTCTTGTTGTCAAGTGTTATAGTTCTCCTTTGAAATTCGAAAACTCTTCGATGCTCTGCATAAAGGTGCGTACTCCCGAGGGAAAACATCAACGAGGTCACAGTAGGCGTCAGGCCGGCGGTGCTACCTGACTTGACGGTGTCGGTTATTGTAAATTCCGGCGTTCCTGCTAACCGTCACACACGAAAATCGCTTTCTAAACTCGATAAACAAAATCAAGCAAACGGGACGTGTTCACATAACTGAAGTCCCTAAAGTGTGGCTTTTCTTTAGATGTATATTACCTCTTAGGTCGGACGTGTTTGGTGGGGGGTTGTTTTGTGGTTGTGTGTGCATTCGTGTGTCAGTGTGTATGTGTGTGTGTGTGTGTGTGTGTGTGTGTGTGTGTGAGTGTGTGTGTGTGTTGTTGTTGTTGTTGTTGTTGTTGTTGTTGTTGTTGTTGTTGTGAACGGGGCAGGGGAGGCTACAGTTCCTTTAAAAACGATCGAGCATTTGTATTTCTGTTCTCAAAGCAATGGTTTGGGTCAGGCAACTATATGAGTGTGCGGCCACTGAACTAAACTGTTTCGAGAAAATGGCGTGCGGCTAGAACTGAAATATTCAGCTCAGTGACCTAACCCCCCACCCCACCCCCCACCCCTCCCCGCCCATCCCCACTGAGCAACTCGGTGACTGGCTGGAGTGCAGTGACAACAAAGACGAAATGGGTCAATAGGACTTGGTGTACGTCTGAACACACACACACACACACACACCATGGCACACGTCTCACAATGCTTTCAAACTTTGTCAAGTGAAGGCCGAAGGCTTCTTTAAAAATATAAATGTGAGTCATCCGACCCGGCAACCCACCCGGCGGCGGGGAGGGGTGGGGTGTGGGGTGAGGGGTCTTTTTATCTGTGGCTAGGCGCCAAACATGTTCAGATTCCCTCAGTCTTTTCATCTGTGGCTAGGCGCTAAACATGATGTCCACTCCGCTTCAAGCTTTTTGCATGGAGCATTCGGAATTAGGACATTCTCACTGGCTAAAACTGCTCGGGTGATTGGCAGCCTGAAGACCTCTATTAGTAAATCTGAATGACTATACGGAATAAATACCTTAATGACTTGTTAGTTCATGTTTACCATAGGCTTAATCCAATATTTCTACAGCCGAATGTGTTTTCCGGTCTTAGCGCGTTTAAAGAAAAGAAACACAAACACACACAAATAATGTTCTTTCACTTCTGTTTCGAGCAAGCACTCTGGAGTGTTTTCTGCTTGGAGTGCTCTTGTTGCATTGCGGTCTATTCAACTTCATTTGCTCCAGATCCTCTCCCCGCTGCTGTGTTGTGTTATTTGTGGTTAATGCAGGTTGTGTGATCTCGCGGAATAAAATAGGTCACCTCGTTCGTCTTCAGAAGTGAACCACGCAGGTGCCCGTCAATAGTGCCCCCAGAATATGAACAGACTCCAAAAAATATGTCATTATGCAACAATGAAACAGGTATGCACTTGTGATTTAATCAGTGAATTGTTTCACATCCGAGTTAAATTTGTATGGAAAACATCATTTGGGAATCCCTGAGTGGAACACTTTTGTCAGATGTAATTAAGTAAAACAGGTCAACACTGAGATAATTATGTTTATCGTAGGGCCTGCTGGTTGTTTCGATTTGGTCAGTTGCGTCTGCTCTTGGTTGCGTTGTATCCTGTGAGCCAGATTTGTTAATTCCAGCCTAGTGGTATAGCCTAGTTTTCTCTCCGAAGATATTCAGTCAGGATATATTATATTTGCGTCTTGTTGGTGTAAAATATTTGTTTCGTAGATCTCCGTGAAAACCGAACCACCCAGAGATACGTGTAGTGTCTCTAGACCACCGGAAGGGAAGATATACTGTGTGGGATAGTTAGGGTTCACTGCCCATTACTTCGTATGATAAAATTGTCGGTTAAAACTGTCAAATTCTACATTTGCCCGATTAAAGTATTGCCGGCGGTAACTTGAACTGCTTACTTGGATTCTTGTTGTATTTTGTGATCTTTCATTTCAAGTTAATCAGGGATTGTTCTTTTCCGTTACCGGTTGGTCATTGGAAGGAACGTGGTCGAGCTAGTTCGGGGTGGTCGGCGAACCTCAAACAAGGTCGATAAACTGCGAAGACTGAAACTGCGACGTCAACTCATTTTGTGTATTTTTTTGTGCATTACGGGTTTTCCCGATCTCAGTGCGGCTCTACCCGATGACGTCGGCAAAAAAGTTTTGTTGCGGCATATTTTGTCGCCAACGACAATAATTATATGCCGAGGTTTACGGCACATATTGTCGCCCATCGGCACGTATTGCCGCCGGCGACGATACATGCCGCAACAGTAGAGTCTGCAGGGGAGAGGGAGGAAGAGACAGAGAGTCACAGTTAAAAAGACTGACTGACTGACTGACTGACTGACTGACTGACTGACTGACTGACTGACAGACAGACAGACAGACTGACAAACACAAACAGACAGAGACACATACGTAGAGAGACAGACGGGACCATACGATAAAGTTATTTCTTAGACTTTATTTCGCGACAGAACAAAAACAAGTTAGAACGTTTGTTTACTGCAGTCATGTTGTATTTCATAAGGTGCAAGTGATCATCGAAAAACGGGACTGAGCAAAATTTCTTCAAGATTGTTTGGTGCTTAGCCTCTGGTACCAGAAGAACACCGATGGCCTTCGTCTCACTCTGTACCAGACACTGACTACTTTGAAGATTCGGTGTTCTTCTTCCTGTATCCAAAGCCACGCATCAAACCATCTTGGGTTCGCTAATATTCGTCTGAATTCAAGAGCAAGGCCGCTGCCTCGCCCAGCTACAAGCACAAGCCTTCTCATACTGGCTGGATTTGGAACCTGAGGAAGAACAAACGAATTTTAATGTGTCGTTTGGAAAGTGGTATCATGGCCACAACGTCTCTGGAAAAAAAAGAGTTCACCAACTGCAGTGTGTAGCGACTCGCTGGTGATACTGTCAATAATTAATGTATGATGAACTTTCAGTTTTAACAAAAATCAAGTCCAACACGTATGTGATGATCATCATGATATCATCATCATCATCATCATCATCATCATCATCATCATCATCATCTCTAAGTTGTTGTTTGTTTTTGTTTTTTTGCTCTGCCGACTGCCGACAATTTGTGCCGTGAACATCGGCAAATATTGTCGCCAGCGATGATATGTGCCGGCGACAGTATGTGCCGTGAACGTTGACACGTATTGTCGCCGGCGGCAATATATGCCCGTCGACAAAATATGCTGCAACACTTGTACTGGAGGGCCTGACAATTACATAGACCATCAGGCCAAAGAAAACTGAGATCCAAAGTGAGGACAGCGAGACCGGCTGGGACAGTGGACCGGTAACGTAGTTTGTGCCTGTGTCCTGAGTGAAGGTCAGTTTAAGTAAGTAAACATGGTGCTTAACGTCCACAGAAACCATAAGGCTTATTGCGGACGGGGAGAAAGGGGGGAAGGGGTATGGAGGTGGGGGAAGAGGGGGAAGAGGGAGAGCCGAAGCAGTATCGAACCGAGGTCCTTCCGCTTACCAGCCTAACGCCTTACCGCTGGGCCAAACCGGCTCACAGGTCAGTTTACGTGAGATTCCACTTATACGGTAACTGAAACAACAATAATTGGGCAAGCAGGAAACAGCTGCGCACAGTTTGATTCGGTGTTCGAAAACGGCATCCGACAGTTACGGCCCAGAAAGGGCGATTTTTTTCACCGGACGAGAACCGGATTCATGATGTTGTCGGCCACAGAGGTTGCTGGGTCCGTTTCCTCGTATCCTTGTAACTGGAACCGCCACGTCTTATATCAGTGTTTTTGTTGTTGTTGTTTTGTTTTGTTTTTTGTTGTTGTTGTTGTTGCTTGGGGGGGGGGGGGACGTTTTTTGTTTGTTTGTTTTTTCCTCTCTTTTTTTCCTTCTTTTTTTTTTTTTTTTTTTTCTTTGATGTGACAACGGTTAGTTCAGCCTTTGAGTTTTACTTGTAGCCTTCTTTGGACGAACAAGCACCGAAAGACCTATGAAAAGAAAGTTCGTGGGGTGTGCGGAGAGTAAAATTAGCTACCGGTGAAAACCTAACCGGACATCGGCAATTCGACTTGCAGAAACATTATATATTAAATAAATTAAGTGTGTGCTTTGCTGACTCTACCGACAGTAACAAAGGCTCTCGTAATTTTTACGGATTGTGTCGAAGCGTCTTCAGTTCATTACTAACAGTTCTTCACGCTGTTCAGTTTTGTCTTGCAATCACACAGGCACGTACTCGTACACACACACACGCACGCACGCACGCACGCACGCACGCACGCACACACATCTAGAAAATAAACTTAAAAACTCAAACACAGGCCACCGGTACACACACCAGGGATACACGCGCAAGAGAGAAGGGGGGGGGGGGAGAGAGAGAGAGCTCTGTGAAAC
>OY757541.1:41175349-41279558 GCA_963584105.1 Alviniconcha strummeri
ACACCTAGCCCATGTCTATAGGGTGTAACTTTTCGACAGTTAGGCATGTGTAGTTACTACACTCTTTGATTAAACAAAGAAAAAGTCCGACTTTCTTAGCAGTCGAAATTCCATATGTCACCTTCACTTCTTGAAGTTACTGCTTGATTTATTCAAAAGTGCAAACTGATTCAGATGTATTTCCTTTCAGATTTGTCCTTAGAAACTACCATCGGAATTTCCGCTGGTGTGCTCGTTATCGCCTTCATTTTGGGCATGTTAATACCGTCGTTCGTGTGCCCGGATGTAGCCCGAAAATTCATGTCCAGGTGGAACAAGACTAGAACGAATGACTTAGAATGTAAGTATATTTGTTATCATCAGCATATAAGCCAATATACTATGACATCGTCAATTTGGATGCTACTGAGTTAAGATCCAGCACTATAAAGGCAATGCAAAATAAGGAGAGAGAGAGAGAGAGTGTGTGTGTGTGTGTGTGTGTGTGTGTGTGTGTGTGTGTGTGTGTGTGTGTGTGTGTGTGTGTGTGTGTGTGTGTGTGTGTGTGTGTGTGTGTGTATGTGTGTGTGTGTGTGTGTGTGTGTGTGTGTGTGTGTGTGTGTGTGTGTGTGTGTGTGTGTGTACTTAACGTGTCTATGTGTGTCTCTGTATTTGTGTTCAGTAGTCCGTTTTCTGTTTCCACCTCAGCTGACGAGAAAGGCAACGAAACCAACCCCAAAGCCCAAGCGCCCAAATCGGGCGCCAAGAACGGCAAAGATCTCGATCTCCAAAAGCCTCTGCTTGCAGAAAAAGCCAAACAGCCCGCATCTCTTCCCTCGTCGGGAAGCGCTGGGAGCCAAATGGTGGATACAGACGACCTCAACATCACCAGCCACGACGCTGAGAACGCTGAGAACGAATCTGGCCAAGTGATTCCTGAAAGATGCGTCGTCTTTACGCAGGGATCCCCGGGTTCCGTTCATCGTCCTCGTTCAGCGGTCAACACTAGCCCTTCCGCCACTGAGCCTCCAGCAGCTGATTCACCAAACATCCAGCACCCCGCCACTGCTCTGAATGACTCAGAGTCAGAACTGGCCATCGGGGTGACCTCCGATCGGCCATCCTTTGGCAGCAAGGTTCACCCTACTGGAGATGGTCCGCAGACGGCCCAGGCCACCTCAGGAACGTCAGCCAGGGGAAGAACGCCTCCTCCCAGCGGTGTGCAGAACGACTCTTCGCCTCCAGGTCCTACAGCTCAGGACCGCCAGCCCACGCTGTGGCAGAAGAGCCGCGGCCGACCGATATGAACCCCTCCAGCGACGACCCCAACAACCGGAAGAAAGAAGCCGCTCGCGATCAGTTCTCAAAACCCAATATCCCTCTTTCGGATCGAAGAGTCACCAGGGCAGTCCACTTGATCCACGTCGGATCAAAGTCCTGCTCGCAAGGGCGACATCTCGAGAGATTTCTGTCCCCACCCCTGACCCCCACCCCACCCCCATTGTTATGGCTTTCTGAGACGCAAATCAGTCACTTGTGAACTAAACGGGAAAAAAAGAACCCCCCCCCCCCCCCCGCCTCGCCCCCATCCCTCTCTCTCTCTCTCTCTCTCTCTCTCTCTCTCTCTCTCTCTCTCTCTCTCTCTCTCTCTCTCTCTCTCTCTCTCTCTCTCTCTCTCTCAGTCATTTGATCTGAAAAGAACTATATAAAAGCGATCAATAATAATAATAATAAAGAATTTCCTCTTTCTCTTTTATCCCCGCCGTTTGCAGAGATGCAAATCAGTTATTTGATGAGACTAAACTATAAAAAAAAAATATCCTTTCTCTTTTATCTCCTCCCTTCTCTTTTATTTCCCCCCTCTTTCTACACACTTACACACTTTTTACCACCAAAAGAACTATATAAAAGCGATCAATAATAATAATAATAAAGAATTTCCTCTTTCTCTTTTATCCCCGCCGTTTGCAGAGATGCAAATCAGTTATTTGATGAGACTAAACTAAAAAAAAAAAAAAATATCCTCTTTCTCTTTTATCTCCTCCCTTCTCTTTTATTTCCCCCTCTTTCTACACACTTACACACTTTTTACCACCAAAAGTTTTTTTGAACACATAGACTAGATTTAGATACGAGTTATGAAAGCGAGAACATTGCAGTCAGTGTTTTTGTTGTTGTTTCCTGTTGTTGTTGTTGTTGTTTTCCTCTCTCTCTCTCTCTCTCTCTCTCTCTCTCTCTCTCTCTCTCTCTCTCTCTCTCTCTCTCTCCTCTCTCTCTCTCTCTCTCTCTCTCTCTCTTGTCTTTGCAGCTTGAGATACGAGTTATAAAAGTGAAAACATTGTAATCAGTGTTTTTGATTTGTCCAGTTGTGAGAACATTGCAGTCAGTGTTTTTACTTCTTTAAAAGCAGTTTAGACTGTATAATTATGTTGCAATAAAACAGATTGTTTTCAACGCGATCGTTTGATTGTCGGTTCGGGTCAACTGGTCGTCACACACACACACACACACACACACACACACACACACACACACACACACACACACACACACACACACACACACACACACACACACATATACACACACACACACACACACACACACACACACACACACACACACACACACACACACACACACACACACACACACACACAGAATTAGTTTTGTCGCTGTTTTCCTTTGCTTCTTTGTGTGCTTTGTTTTGTGTAGCTTTTTTGTTTGTTTGTTGTTTTATTGTCGTCATTTTTGCCAAGTTCTACCCGTTGGACGAAAAGGGCTCAGTGGGTCCTTTGAGTTGCCCAGATGAGCTCTAACTGCTATTTCGGTGTAGAACTGAAACACCTATAGAAATGTAATGAAGCTCAATTTTAAACAGTTAAGCAGCGTTATTTTTTGTAAGTTTTTCATTCAGTCTAAGTTACTTACCGTCACATGATGTTCACGCAGTCCTGTGATAGCCTAATTTTACGTGTAATCCGAACGAGTTCTGCTTCACTGAGCATCGACGAGAAGACCTGGAAATGATGATACTCCATGGCGTACACTGACACATCGTTAGTCCAAACGGAACGTGAATTCACAGCCGCTGAAGCCGATAAGACAAAGTAAGCAACTCATTGACTCTTTTTAAAACGCTGTCATAGGCTTACACTAACATTCAAAGTCTTAACTGACTTCAGTTTCTGTGTACATGACAGCATCCGTGAGCCACGGAGCAACTTGGCCACATACGCGTTCAAACTGAAAGGTCTTTTTTCTGTCACAGAAAGTATTTCAGATTTCTGCGGTCAGCAGTGTGCTCAGCGTTGGACTGAATCTACACTCGGCCGTGTGATGCTGCCGGTTTATGTCAGTTTAGTTCAGTACGTAGTGCCAGACGGGTAGTCACGTGGCCGGAATGGAAGTCAAGTTAGTCATCGACTTCCCCGTCATCGCTGGTTTTAGTTTAGGATTTTTCAGTTTAGTTCCAGTTTCAGAATTACTAGATCTGCCAAAAGACTGATGATATGGGATCAGGAGTGAATGCGCCATGTATGAGTTTGGGATCGAAACAGTAGTAGTAGTAAATGTCTGTGATTCAGACCACGTTAGACACGCTTTCATGGGAGAGAACAAGATTGCTTTCGCTGTCGGACTTTGGTGACTACTTCCCTTACATCACGCATAATATGCGATATTTTTTCTGCTGCAGTAAACAAGGTAAAAACGAAAGTACTGCAGTATTATGAAATTAGCTTACGTTCAATTTTAAAAGTATACACAGTGAATTCGTTGTTAGTATTCATTTGTTGTTGTTTTTCGTTTCGTTTCCATTTAGAGATTAAGGTTTCAAATATTTCCGCTTCCTGTGTGGCATACGAAAGAGAAAGTTGAAGGAAAACCCGAAGTTGACTTTTGTTTTCCGTTTTTCAAAATCATCTCAAGAAGTATGGCAGCTGCCATACGTAAGGTTCACTCCTTCAACACAGTAAGTATCTGTATTCATTTTCGACTGAGCATAAATGCCATTCATTGCCTTGCTCCGGGTCAGCCCAACAGAACATTAGTACTGAACATTTGTTCAGCTGTCAATTTCCAATGTCATTGTCGGAACCGTGTCTTCTTTTTCCGTCCAGCTTCAACGCACCGAAGATTCTAACACTTTGAGTGCATGCTGGATTATTTTAATATTTCTATAAACTATCTTCTCTGACACGGACTACAGGATATTTAACGTGCCTATTACTAGTATTAGTATTATGGTGTGACCTTTTCGGTAGGTGTATAAATTATATGTTCGTCGTAAAGCCGGAATTGAGCAACTCAGAATGGGCATTCCTAAAATGAGCACCAGTTCTGGAATCACCTGAATTGCCTGCGCAATTCCGCAGTTGCACTGTGTGCAAAGTTGGAATGTTTCCCATTCTTAAATTTTACATTATGTTCTTCACTTGTATGACACATTTAATAACAGTAGTGTCATTTCAAGGGGTGGGGATGAATAATGCTGAGCTTCTCAGCTTGGCAGGTTTGGAGGTGTGCATGAGTTCTATCAACAACAATAAAAAGTTACATTTTGCCAGTCAGTGTTTTGTTGCTTTGGAATCGAACAGCTCAGTTCTAATTCTAGTATTGGCATCCATTTTTTTTTTTTTTTTTTTTTTTTCCAGCTCAATAATGGAATCAACAGTTGAGCAAATTCCTACTTTGCTTGAAACATACTATATGTACACATAGGGTACCTTGGTTTATAGTTATTTATGAAGGAGTTTTGTAGTCTGCTTAAATTTGACTCCAGAGAAATCTCAGGCAGTCACAAAGCCTACCACATAACAGTTAATGAGTTTCCCAGGGATGAGCACACTTGATCGTAGTTAGCTTTTAGCTTTGAGCCACCATTTGTCGTCTTTGTCACCAGCTCCTTTGTCGCAATTGTCAGTGGTATTAGGCCTATTGCAAATCCTATATCCAACAGTACAAACGCAGGACTCATGGCTTTCACACCTCTCTTTCTTTGGACCCCACATTTGGAATTCACTCCCGCAAGATCTTAGACACTGCTCAACCCTGTCATCTTTTAAAGCCAAACTGAAAACCTTCCTCTTCTCCCAGCATTTCCATCCTAACTAATATCAGTACCCAGTTTCTGCTACAGTCATTGTCTGTGTGTGTGTGTGTGTGTGTGTGTGTGTGTGTGTGTGTGTGTGTGTGTGTGTGTGTGTGTGTGCGCGCGCGCGCGCGCACACGTGCATGCATGCATGTGTGTTTGTAGTTTTTTTTGTTTTGGGTTTTTGTATGATACTTTATGTAAATTGTTTTGGTAGGACTATGCTCTACATGTGTATAGAATATAGTGTTTAGGTTAATATGTTTCAAGTAAGCACTCAGGGCATTGATGAGAGCATGATAAGTGTACATTATTATTATTATTATTGTAAGCCATGAGGCTTATCATTGGCTCCTTCAGTGCCATCTGCATTTACTGCTTGTGTGTCTTGTTTCAATTATCAAATGGATTATCTTTTTCTTTTTTTATTAAAAAATATAAAATATTTGTATTTCAAGTCCTCTTTGGATCTGGCATAAATAGCAGTTTGGAGTCCTTTGTCCTTTGTGAATCCTTCTCATGTTTTGGGTGCTTTATTGCCTTATAATTTTCAGCAGATTGGCAGTGGCACATGTAATGAGTATATTTATTATGTCTGCAAATTTTAATAAAATGAAACAAAACATGTTATCCAGTCTGTACTGATACAGTACTTGGATAAGATCACCTGAGCTTTTTCAGCAACATGTTCTCACACAGAGCCTGACCAAGGTAGGCTGAGGTGTGTCATTTCACTAAGAATAAGATGAATTTCAGTGGGAAGATGGCCATTTGGATGATGCCACTATGCCTTTGGGTTGACATTCCTTTGAAATGATAGTTCAGTTAGACAACATCCCAGAATTACATGACTAGACTTGTACTGTGAATCAGAGAAGAAGATAATGGCATTTGGCTTTTTGAGTTTTGGCATGTGTCTGTGTGGTTTATGTGTGTCGTATGTGATTAGTACATAGATATGCAACTGTACTGTTGTACATTCAAAATTTGTTTGTTTGCTTCTTGGTTGTTTTAGTCTCTCATCAGAAGAGCTGTTCAGTCCTTGTCAACAAAACCATCGCAGACATCAAAACATGTGCTTGATGAAATGTTCAGTGAAAATGAGAGGCAGCGGATCTTGGAATGCTTCAACAAATGCAGCCCAGAAGAGCTCCAGTTTACTAAACAGCTGAGCCACCAGAAAGCTCTCGCCATCATCAGATACAGAGAAAGGAATGGCAACTTTGGTACATTGTCAGAGATTCTCCGGGTACCTGGGGTGGGTATTCTAGGCTTGCAGAAGCTGTGTAGCACCATGAAAGGCCTGGATTACACAGCTGTGCAAAAGCTGAGGGAGAAACTGGACATGGAAACTGTCAGGCCTAGCCCACCTTTACCCGACGTCCTTCAACAGGTACAGTGTGTACATGTGTATATTAGTCATTGCTGTGCAAGTTCTTGGGGATAATCTCATTTGATTTAATATGATAATTATTTTCTGTTTTTTTCGCTCTCTTTTAAAAATAAAAATAAATCTCTATTTTTATCTTGCCGAACATTCCAAGTCAGACTGATCTGGTAGTGCCAATCAACTTTTCCAACTAAAACAGCTGACAGATTTTGATTGTTTGGTTGATTTTACAGCTTACTGCGGGGACATTTTTTTTTTTTTGTAACTTACTACTACTTACTAGAGATTCTGGACTTCTTCTTTTTTATGAAAATGTTGCTGTTGAAAGGGTCCTCCCCACATCTTTCTGTCACATGCACACATGAACTCACATGCTCATGCAGTAATGCATGCATGAACACATAAAATCACACATTATACATTCACATGCACACACACTCACATGCATGTGTGCATACATGGACACATACATGTACACACACACACACACACACACACACACACACACACACACACACACACACACACACACATACAGGGTCTCACTATCTATAGTATCTGATCAAGGGGTCTTTTTCGCTTTTTGTCCATAGAATCTGTCATCTCTGGTTGCTTTGGAGCTACATGCAGACTGTGTGGCCTTCGCCCAGATGTCCCGGGATTTAGACCTTCAGGCCTGGGATACACTTCCACTCTTCGACAAACCTTTTCAGCGGGTTGACCATGTGCAGTTCTTAGACAAGGTAAGGAATGTCAGAGCTGGGAGGTTAGAATAAACCCAGTATACACACGTAATTTATACATGCATGACACATTTGCAAAAGATATTCATTGTTTTATCTAATTTTGAGCTTGAATATTATAACCTTGTGACAGCCCTAACACATAATTTGATAAAAACACTGCTGCTGTGTAAGTATTGTTTATGATTATTTAAGGGAGGTCTATATTCAACAGATTTCTACTTGAGAAATAATGTTGGTATTTTTTCAGACATTAGGTGATAACTTCCAACCTTCATCAAGCTTTACACATTTGTATATTATATATATATAATATATCATATATGGTAGTTTTGTTGTGGATTTGATAGTTTCAACCACTGGAGAGTTTGAGGACATAAGGACAGTCAATTTTTCTGTTTTGAAAGTGAGTCATCTGCTAATTTTCCCTACTTGCCAATCAGTCTCAGACAGAATTTTTCTCACTTTATGCCAGCATCATCCTGCAGTTACCCTATAAAGCTGATGGGGGCCAGATAGCTCAGTGGTAGAGTGCTGGACTCATGATTGAAATGTCTCTGGTTCAAGCCCTGGCAGGAGCAGTGAGAATTTTCTTCTCAAGGATCAACTTTCTGTGCTGACTCTTTTATTTTATTTTTTCAGTATCCGTTCCATCCCTCATGTTACCACAGTAGCACATAAAAGGACCTAGTCAATCTGCCAGAAGTGCAGGTGGCAGGTTACAGCTAAACACACATGCACCCTATGTATGTGGCTTTGAATGAAGTGACACTGCAAACTGGTGCATGGTTGTATGGTGTAGACAGAACATGTGCCAAGATGGCAGCATTATCATATGGCATCAGCCACATAACAACCAAACAGCACTGTAAGTACACCACTTTTGTGGCTATTCAAAACAGGCTATAAAAAGGCTACAGTCGCTCATTCGGAATCACATGTGACAAAAGTGCAATGAGCCTGCTTGAGAGCGGAGAATAATACTATATAAAGACAATCAATAAAAATATTGAAATGTGGGGCGGGGATAGCTCAGTGGTTAGAGCGCCGGACTCGTGATTGAAAGGTCGCGGGTTCGAATCCCTGCTGGAACGGCGGGAGAATTTTCTTCTCCAGGGTCGACTTTCTGTGCTGACTCTTATTTCGGTATCCGTTCCACCCCCGTGTTACCACAGTAGCACGTAAAAAATCCCGGTCATTCTGCCAAAAGTACAGGTGGCAGGTTACAGCTAAACACGCATACATCTTACGTACGTGGATTTTATTGAACCGTGCTTCGGCATTGGTCACAACTTGTCCCTAATATGTCAAATGACATCTGAGGACATTAAGCATCAACTCATCAATATTGAAATCATAGTTCAGGAGCTGTGTGAGAGTCCAGGTGGCCGTCCTGGGCTGTCCGTCCTAACGAGCCTTCTGGTTTCTGTGGACGTAAAGCTATATTGAACCATGCTTTGGCATTGGTCTCAGCTTGTCCCTAAATATGTCATCTGACATCTGAGGACATTAAGCAACTCTACCTACCTAATACTGAAATCCAAGAACTGCTGAACTGCAAAACCAAAACAGCCTGTGGAAACCATGCAGTGACATGTGCAGGTCACCAAATTATCATGTTAAACACTTGTCTTTAAAATTTTACAAACACGGAAATATATGTAAAGAGTACTTTGGTGTCTTGCACCATCAAGGTTTTGGTGTCTTGCACCAGCTCATTCAGTTGCAACTCTGTATCATGGTGTGCATTTACTGTTGGTGTCACTGCACATGTTTTTGGTGTATACAAAGTTGTTTAGTAGTGGTGCATGTGCAATATCATTCTAGGGGAGATAACACTGATTAATATTATTTCATCTGCTAGATGGGCATTACAAGTACCATTGGGATATAATGTTTGGCTGAATCTGAAGTAGAATTTCATCGTAATCAAGTTAATGGGGTTTCTTTCCAGAGGATCCTACTTTGCCTACAGTTACAGTTACTTTCTAGCCTGTAATTGTGTTAACCAATAATTTGCCCCAGTTAGGCATGAGAATTCTCAGCTAATCAGCAAATTCCACTCTAAAGCTGCCCATATTGTCTAACAAATACTGGACTGTTTCCACTATTTGCCTTCACAGTAGACAGCATGCCTGTCCATCTCTCAGTCAGTCCATATGAGGTTGTTGTTGTTGTTTTTGTTCATTTGATGATTATGTAGAGCTTCATGTCCTTGGATGTCAGTTGACATACTAGGGACAAACTGTGACCAGTGCCTAAGCATGGCTCAATGTTGCTTTACGTCCACAGAAATTGTAAGGCTCATTATGATGGGGAGCCCAGGACAGCCACCTCTTTCACACAGCTCCTGAACCCTGATTGTTTGTTTGTTTGTTTGTTTTTGTTTGTTTTTCAGTCCATGTGAGTTAGATGAGCTGGTATGTTGACTGGACAAAGGACATACTGTGATTTAAAAAAATAATGATTTGTTTTTTTTTTTATAAAAATTATGGGGCTAGACAGGTTCTCAAAATATGGTGTGTCTAATGGCAGGAAGAGATCAAATTTAATTGGAAGCAAAGTATTTTTCTTAAAAATGCCAATTCTCTTTTCCCACTGACCTGATGTGTGTCATGTGCTTCCTCTGCTCCAGGCTAAGTGTTAAAGAGACCCTGGTATGCAACAGTCCAGCTATGAGACTTGACAGTCTCTTCTGAGCATTGCTGTGAACATAAGGTGAATTGTGAGAAGACAGAATGACTGTGCAAGTTGTAGCATTTGAAGTTCAGTTTCACTGGTGCAGATGGAGATCCAGGGAAAGGCTATCACATTTGCACATGCCTGTACATTTTCAGCTCCTCCAAGTTGTCGAGCGGCTCCCCAAAGCAGAGGTGTACGTGATGGAAAGCAAAATCTACCGCTACACAAGCCTGCGGGTCGTCCCCTACCTCACCAACGTGCGCATCCTCGAGGCCATGTTGGTGACGTTGCTGAACCCCGACCTTGCCACCTCCGGCCAGCACAGAACGTACTTTCTAAAACCAAACTCGGTGATGCGCTTCTTCAAGCTGGCAGTGGGAGGAGAGAGGGTGAGCGGGCAGCACATTGTGCAAGAGCTGCAGCGTAGCCACTGGGGAGAGCAAGGGCCAGAGAGTCTGGTGGCGGACGTGGACGTGAGTCAGCCCCTGTGGGAGCAGTTTCTGTGTGAAAAATCCCTGGGGCAGGAGCGCCTCACCAACTGCCTGCTCCTGGCTGTGGCTTTCTACAAGCTTGTCGTGCTCAGGACTCATTCTTTACAATTTTGAGCACTGACTTGTGTAGCTAGTGGTGTCATTGTGTAGAGGTAGTGATAACTTTAATTAACTGTTGTGATGTTTGTGTCATGTGTGATGTAGGTTACATAATTTGTTAACATGTGTGCCGTCTCTTTGGCGATGATGATGAGAATGATTGTAATTATGGTTACTGCACCAATCCTTAAAAGTTCTCTAAGCCCATTGTGAAGATCATCATTAGGGTGAGGGTTGGGAATGATGTGGCAATATGCGGAAGTCAGTGTCTTTTGTTGTCTCTTGTATCCTTTACACACACATGCACGCACACAGACACGCTAGTCAAATTCCTGGAAGTTGGCAGATTTTGAGAGTGTGTTGTGCTTTTACATGGAAAATATTTTCTCTTTGCTTGCATTCTCTGCTGTTGTATTTGTTTACTTGATTCTTTGTGTTGTAAGAGCTGAGGACAACCGTATATGCAAGTGTGAGTCATAACCCAAGACTGTTTGATGCTGGGGGGGAAAGAACAAGTCCAAGCTAAGCGAGCAGGCATTGACAGCAGCACTGTGACTTAGAGTATCTTAGGCACATAAAAGGAGGTATCTTGATGTACATGGTGACAAACTCTGTTGTTGTTGTTATTGTTGGGGGGGGGGGGGGTACTGTAAAGTTTTTTTGTTTTTTTTAAAGAGAGAAAAACACACCATAAGCTATGCATGGGCAAAACAGAGGACACTTTACATGTATTTGCCAAATTAGTGAGTGAATGTTCACACTTGCACGCTGAGTACTGACAACATGCGCTGGGTACAGGTCCTCTGAAGTGGTTTGTCATGACTTGCTGACAGCTGCATGTTTGTGTGTGTGTGTGTGTGTGTGTGTGTGGTGTGTGTAGTGTTGTGTGTGTAATGTAATGTAAAAGAGTATTTATAAAGCACCTACACTGAGGTGCACAATACAAAACAATAGCATCAACAAACGTATACAGAACCAAAAGAACAATGAAACCCAATTAATTCTGCAATAAATACACAACACTGCTTCATTCAACGTCTTTCTTATCTGTGTGTGGGGGGGGAGGGAGGGGGGGGCATCCATGTGTGTGTGTGTGTGTGTGTGGCATAAAAATGTGTGTGTGTGTTGCATAAAAATGCTAGTGCGTGTGTCTGTGCATGTGTGTATGGCTCTTTAAGTGTTCTATGTCTCGCCAGTGGTTTCCTCAGGCCGAAATTAGTGAACAAAAATAACGTAGCCGCTTTTCTCGAGGTCACCAGATGCACCTTTCTGCAGTCCTACTTGCGATCACGTTCATCGGTCTTTTTAACTATATCACGTGTTGGCACTTTCATAGATATGGGACTGTTATCAACACTTGAAACGACCTCGCACATTGCGCACGTAAACCACGTTTGATACGTTTTACTCTCTCTCTCTCTCTCTCTCTCTCTCTCTCTCTCTCTCTCTCTCTCTCTCTCTCTCTCTCTCTCTCTCTCTCTCTTTGTTTCTCGGTTTACTGGTGTCCATTTCAACATGGTTTGTATGAATGTACATGTACTCAACATACTCTAGCTCATACTCTAGCTTTCCTTAGTTAATAGGAGTTTCACTCATGGGCGAGGGCTGGATGTAAAATGACCCCGAGTCTTCTCCACTACCCTCGTAAAATAAAGTTTATTCACTCTCTCTCTCTCTCTCTCTCTCTCTCTCTCTCTCTCTCTCTCTCTCTCTCTCTCTCTCTCTCTCTCTCTCTCTCAGTCCAGCCTGTTTAACTTACAGTGTCACACACACACACACACACACACACACACACACACACACACACACACACACACACACACACACACACACACACACTACACGTCACACACACCGGTACGCACGCACATACGCAACACTCACACTGCTACGCGCACACAGAAAAGTGTCTGCGAATTTACCGTGACTTCACTCTATGCGAGGTGCCCATATCCATGTGTATATAATTATATGTATGACGATGGATAGATTCCACGCCCCAAGAATTACACTAAACCGATCAAATCCGTTTTGTTGTATGAATTCGCCCTAGTTTCACCTTAGCCGTAAGTAAAGCAAACATGGTGCTTAACGCCGACAGAAACCGTTAGGCTTATTAGAGACGGGGAGAAGGGGGGAAGGGTATGGAGGTAGGGGAAGAGGTAGAATATATACCTATCGCTACACTGTCACGACCAGAATGACTCCTGCATCAAGATGGGCAGTGATGAGAGACATTTTAATGTTTCATTAATTATGAGGGACAAAGTCACAAAACAGTGTCCACAGACCACAACTTTTGAAGAGGAGAGCTTACCAGCCTACCGCTTACCGCTAGGCCACATACTTTATATAAGTCCAGAATCATTAGGCCTACAGTGTAAACATGTAATCATTGACTCTGTGCATTTCCAGCCGGCAAGATCCACAGCCGTAAGCAGTTTAATTTGTCATGGTGTCAGTTAAATTTTGAGGTTCTGAGTTTTTCGACAGCAACGCCCGGTATCTCAGTCAACTCAGACTGAGGAGGCTTAATCAGGTTTATGTAAAACACTGCAGAGACTATGGGCCGTAGCGACTAAACTGACTGTACATTATGCCCTGCTGGTAACCACTACTAACCGAACGTAGTGTAAACTGATGGCTACATGCCTGCCGGGTGAATATTATTCAGTGTCTGTGGTCATACCCTAATCAGTCTGGCCCGGCAGAGACTGTCACTAGTCGGGTGGCTGAAACCGCTACTAAAAGTTTATTTATTAATTAATCTATTGACTATCATTATGTGACTACCCGCCAGCCGCTCAGTGGGTGGTAATTTCAGTTTTCTTCCGGTCGTGGTGATCACTATGCATGCCGCAGTGTCAGAGGTACCCGGCCGTGCGGGTCGAGTCGTTTCATCAGACGGCCGCGGCGGCCTGGACGTGATGTTTGTCACGGTTTTGTAGTCTCTTCCCACTACTGCTCTATGCGCTCACCCGGATCGCGCGCGCGCGCGCGCGCGCGCGTGTGTGTGTGTGTGTGTGTGTGTGTGTGTGTGTGTGAGTGAGTGAGTGAGTGTGTGTGTGTGTATGTATGTGGTTTTTGTTTTTGTTTTGTTTGTTTTTTGCTTGCTTTCTTTCTTTCTTCTTTTTTCTAACTTATATTAGCCGTTTGCTGAGGACCTGGCGGGCGGGAGAGGGGGAGGAAAGCGTGTGCTTATTCGCAAAAGGAAACGAAACTAGCCCTCGGCAAATATTGCGCTGCTTGCAAGCACAGCCAATCGGTGTTGCCATAAGAAAACAGGCACAGCCCGTTGCCCTAGCAGCCGCTATGGCCAGCCTTTCCTCACGCAGGCGACTTACTTTGTGTTTTTCTGATTGGTCGTGATCGTCTGACGATCGGGGTCATGCATCTTTAAATGGGGTGAAGGACGAATCACATTTGCCAGCAAAGCACAGACGCCGGTGACTGATAGTGCGTGTGGCACACACTACCTATCTCTAAATTATGTGAACATAAAACAAGAACGTGGTTAATTTTGAATTGTTGTTTTCAGCGTCGTTTTTGACTGCGGCTGTTTATAAAGCACTTTCGTCTGGGGGGAAGGAAATTCATTGACTGAGCGGAGTGAGTGACAGTACGCTACTGCTCTCAGGATGTGTAAAGACGAAAAAGAAGCATCTCCCATGCCGGCTTTCGGCTGGGAGGAAATTAGAAAGCACACGACAAAAACTGACCGTTGGTTGGTGATAGACGGTTGCGTGTACAACGTAACGAGATGGGCCAAAAAGCACCCTGGAGGAGAACGACTGATCGCACACCATTCCGGACAGGATGCCACAGTAAGTAAGCCGGTATTCATCATTTGGGAAAGGGGAAGGTGGCGGCTGCGATGGGGGGGGGGGGGGGGGGGATGCGAAGCGGGGGCGATATAACTATATTACAAACATTTAGAAACACTACCAGACCGCCGCTAGAACTGTCAGAACCGAGTGGCAGAGTCACTCTAAAACACTGGGCCTACGTCACTGACTCGACCCAGCGACTGAAAGTGAAATAGTATGGGCACATTTGTATTTCATCACTGAGTCTCCGCCTTGCCCAAGGTGGTGACCGCGTACCCAAAGTTTAGGGCACAGAAACCGCGGAACCCCACGCTCTCCCAAACCCGGGGTTTAAGACCCGGTCCCCACCAAAACGACTCCCTAGACCATGAATTAGTTAATACACAAGCCTGGAGAACGAAGAGGCACATATGCTTTAGATTTCATCAGCTTGCTGAAAATGTCATTGCATAATATACTTCTGGCGCTAGCTGGGGCGTGACCGCACGCTTGCTTTTGTCTTAGGCCATGGCACTGATCATTATTTGTCTTAGGCCATGGCACTGATCATTAGTGGTTACTTCCAAATTTGAGAACTGCTGCTGCAAAACATTGTAGCTGCAAAGTATACATTTTGTGGTCTAGTAGTCACTTCAAAGTATATCTATGGTGGTTTGCAGTTGAAAATAAGGGTAAAATCCAAGCAGACGGTCGGAAATTCCTGGAACGTTTTAAAAGTTATTTTGGGTCACAAATATCATCATAATCATTAAATGAGGTCCATATCTACTGATTACAGCCAAAATCTGCAACAAAAGGTGATTCATGTCATATATTTTTGTCTTTGATTGTTTTGAGTCAGCATCACAGATTGCAAATAGCAAACGAAGCCAACCAAGTGCTGTGAGGTAAGCGGCCTCGTCAGTTAACAAGCTATGGCAATTAAAAAACCATGGAAAATGTACGGGGAAAAAAATGCAATCTGAGAACGTTGCGTAGTGAGTACATACAATTGTCTTGCCAAAATCGGCACTAAGGAAGGGTTCACGTTGACTGGGAAACTAGGCCAAACTGCAGTTAAAGGCCAGCAACATGCACCAACTCAAACAATCAAAAACAAAAATATATGACAACTCGCCTTTTGCTGTGGATTTTGGCTGTAGTCAGTAGATATGGATCTCATTTAATGATTGTGATGATATTTGTGACCCAAAATAACTTTTAAAATGCTCCAGGAATTTCCGACCGTCTCCTTGGATTTTACCAAAATAAGTCAAAGAAAAAGGCTCATTTGCAGGTTTGAAAAAACAACTGCAGTGATGAAGCTTTGTAGCTGCAACTCCTAGATTATTGCAGTAACCACTAGTGATCAGCTCTGATCATTTGGTCAGTGTTACACTATAACTATATAAGTGGTATTGATTGGTGGAGTGGTTTACTGATCCTTGATTGATTGACTGATTAACTGCCTATTAGTATTATGTTTTGTTTTAGCTATATTTCTCTTTGTAGTTAGCTATTCACTATTATGGTCTAGTTCAGAAAAAGTTGATACCAAAAAACCTAAACAAAACAGGGGGGGGGGGGGGGGGCTGACACCTGTGGAACCAGTGTAAGAAAATAAAAACAGTTTATTGTCTTAATTATGTATGCATTAAAACAGTTTATTGTCATAATTATGTATGTATTTTGTATTGCATTGCAAATGTGCATTGTTTGTGCTATTGTATTTCATATAGTGCTTGAAAGTCCACCTTGAATCAGTGAACATGCAAGTCAGCTGTTACCATTAAGTTGTTTTGTTTTTACTCAGTCTTGCCCATCATTAAGTGTAAAGTCTTGCATGTTTTGCCCTTCGCAAGTAGTAAGTTTTTTATGCTTTCATAATTGTCTTTCAGGATGCCTGGGTGGCATTTCACAATGATCATAATGCTGTGGCCAAGTACTTGAAACCAATGATGGTTGGAGTATTGAAAAAAGAAGAAGCAAAAGAGGTATATGTATATTTATATGTAAATTAATTAATAATATTATATCTCTACAGCTGTGCAGTCAGTTTGGCATGCATACATTTAGCTAAATGTATCCTGTTTACAATTCCTTTTTCGTTTTTTGGTGCAGTGAACGTGAGTGGGAGAGGTGATCAGCCATCTCATTTTTATAACTAATAATGATATGATGATTAGCAACTGATGTATGTTTATTTGTCACACTAATTTTACAGAGTGGTATTGGCAGGAATGGGGTGTGTGTGGGGGGGTAGACACAAAGTGTTGAAAAGGGTTGTCAGTCACATAGGTTTTTTTCAAACATCGACAGCTAGTTGGTTTTTTTTTAAATAATATTTTTATTAATTTTATTTTTAGTACTTTGTTGGTTGTCCCTCATACTTCATTGTCCCTCATTCATAGCAATGATTGTGGAGCCTTTTCCCAGTGTTGATTTGTTTGCATTTTTGACATTCCTTCTCTCCATCTGCCATCCTTCCCTATTCTCTCCCCCCCCCCCCCCCTCCCCATCCATCTCTCCCTTGCCCCTATTTCTTCTTCTTATATCCCCTGAACAAAGCTTGTTGGTTGTTGTTTTGATATGGGTGGGGGGTGGGGAGAACCATCATGTGTGTGTGTCTGTGCATCATCTGAAAGATCTCTAAAACATGTCATGGTGGTGCATCATCATGATCTGGAATGGCATGCACAAAAACTGGGTTACTATCTTGATGTCAAGGTCACAGTGAGAGCTTATAAAATCAAAATATGACTGTTTTTGCTGTGTCATCTAAACTATGATTCTTTTGCAACCAAACTTAGCATGATGGTAGATCACTATAAAAGTATAAGCCAAAGTGTCCAGGAAAAATACTGGATAGCTGTGTTCAGCTTCAAGTTCAAGGTTAAAATGTTCAGGACTGTTGTCCAAACAGTATCTTCTAAACTGTGTAACCTTTTGTAAGCAAACTTGATATGGTCATGAATCATCAAGAGCCAGAGTGTTATGTGAAAAGACAGCTTTGTTGTCTTCAAGGTCAAGGTCACAGTGAAGGTTAATAACTATAATCAAAATATAACTGTTTTGACTATATATCTTCTAAACTGCTGATTGATGTCATCATTGACATTACTTGTTAATTATGGCTTGTATCTAAACGGCCGCTGCCAGTGTTAACAAAGAAATGCCGATTTGGGGTTCTGCTGCTGGATCAGTGGGAATGAACTGCATGGTGCATAGCTTTCTTACTTATGTCTGTGGCCTTCAATGTTGAAGGTTGATAAAACTACAACTAAGAAGTGTCTGAGAGTGATCCACATGGAGACTTTACATTTGGAGAAGAAAAAAAATGAAAAAAATGCTTGGTAATGTGTTGGTGTAAATGTCATACCACAGGCCAGGCTTTTCAACACAGATATTTTTGTGGGCTATTTAGTGTTAATTGTTATGCACAGGAACTGAGTGAGTGATCAGATTAAGTCATTGGCACTTGTACAAGTTTACATATCTTGTGCTGTTCCTGTCATCAACATCTCCATCATGAATGCCAGTATCTCCATTGTTTATTTTCAGCTTCCTGACCTGAAGTTGAATATATAAAAAACACTGTTTTTTTGTTTGTTTTGTTTTCGGGTGGGGGGGGGGGGGGATAACATTTTCCATCTGAATGTGTGTATGCTTGTTCAGCACTTTGAGCCGCAGGGTAGGCGCTTTACAAATTTCCATTATTATTATTATTGATGTCATGTTTTGTCCCTTAGAGTGAGCTTATCAAAGACTTTCGAGAGCTGAGAAGCAAAGCAGAAGAGATGGGATTCTTCAAAGCCAGCCCAACATTCTTCATTTTGATATTACTGCACGTAATAGCCCTGGAGGTGGCTGCCTGGCTTCTTCTCTACAACTTTGGTGTCAACTGGCTCACCTTGCTTGCTGCCTCCATTCTTCTGCTCATTGCTCAGGTTTGTGTAATGTTGGTCGTGTTGTGTTGGTTGCAGCGGTGTTGGTGTGCTTTTCATTCAGTCAGTCAAGCCAAAGCCAAACGCAGCCTTCTGTGCCAAAAGCTCTTTATTCCAGTCTCAGTCTCTCTCTTGTCTTCTCTCTCTTCTTGTCTTCATCTCTCTCTCTCTCTCTCTCACTCTTTCTCTCTCACTCACTCATTCATGCTTATACCTATATAAATAATGCCTGTAATTTGATATCTATTCATCAGTAGCTTAGCAAGGACTAGTTGTTAGACAGGTTTTTGACTGAACCTAAACTACAATCCTTGTAAAATAAAGTTTTTGTGTTTGAGTTCTCTCTCCCTCTCTCTCTCTCTCACACACACACACACACACACACACACACACACACACACACACACACACACACACACACACACATATACACACACACAGAGTCATTCCACTGATCATTCACTCAGCCAGTTGCATGCAAACACATTCACATCCAACTGACCATTCACGCATACATCATCATTACCACAGACACACTGTCATATCACTGCATTTGTATCCTTTGACTCCATCTCTGAACTGAGTGGGTGGCTGATACAATGGTTAAACTATATCGTCAATATATTTATGGGTGTGTCATTGCAAGAAAAGTTATGTAATTTTAAGATGTATTTAAAGGGAATTTAATTGATGTTTTCTGTTTTGACAAAACAACAATGTGGGCATTTTCTCAGATGTTATTTAAATTTTTGAGTGAGACCTTTACAGTTCTTCTGATAACTTCTGCCAAGTTTTACATGTTCATTGCCAGAATGACCCAGTTTTGAATGCATCCAAAGCAAGATACAGTCAATTGGGGTATAACTTCTTTGCAAGATTCTGGGCATATTTGGTGCAAAGACCCACAGTTCCATTTGTGATGACATTAAATGCCAGTACAGTATCCTGGCTAAAAGGTGCACAGGTGCACCTCCATATAGTATCTTTTCCAGTTCTATAACATGTCTACTTTCAGTGCTGTGCATTTCGATGAAAATCCTTTCACATGCCTGTGCGAAAAAGAATAAAAAAGGCATAAGGGTTTGAAATTTCTCTATTTTATTGGTCATTTTCAGTTGACATCATAGCAGTGAAGGGGTTAAACTTCCAGTTGAACTGTTGCATGCTTGTTGCAGGCACAGGCAGGCTGGGCCCAGCATGACTTTGGGCATTTGTCAGTGTTCAACTCCTCCAGGTGGAACCACATCACCCATATATTCATCATCAATTTCCTCAAGGTCTGTAGGGTATAGCCATTTGCACTTCTTTTATGTTTGTTTGTGTGGGGTTTTTTTTGTTTTGTTTTGGGGTGGTTGTTTATTTTTTTATTTTTTTTTATAGAGTTGGTTTGCCCCCATAGTAGGGGATGTTTTTTGTCCTTTTGTGTATTGCTTTTTTAAATGGACTGGGAGGTCCAATTTAATCTTTCTTATTAGTGTCACACACCTGATGGGTCACATGCTGCCTGTCAGCACTTACATGGCAAACCACACCATGGTTTACAATGCCAAAATACCATCGTGCTTCTGCAACCTGGTCAAAACAGGGGTAGGAAACTGTGCCAGTATGAATCAAGGAAATGTTCCTAAGAAGGTGGGGAGTAAACTCAAATTTGAATTGCTATCGCAGTCACTCAGAAAAACAAGAACTTCATGTCTAACACTCAGGTCAGTGTGACAGAGAAAAATCACTCTTACAGGGAACTGTTTCTTAAAGAGGAAGTTTTCTACAGTTCCCATAGGCACTTGTACCACGTAAGACAGCAACATATAGTACTGCAGCATAAATGTAGGTGAAAGTTGCAATTTTATGAGACCAGTGAAGAGGAATTGAGATCAAAAGCATAGTATCAGTGATGGGAATAGGGGTGTGATGAAAATTACAGCATGTATTGCATCATAAAGTGTCACTTGCAGTGCATTTGCAAAATATGATGTAGTTTATAGTTTACCATAAGATACAAAGCTCAGAAATTGCTTTCAGTTTTAAATGCCAAGGCCATATGGCAGTTTTGGAATACAGAATTCATCATAAAAATAAACAGCTTTCACACTGACATAAAAATTAAAAAAAACACTCCCCAAATTAGGTTCATGCTGTCAATGACATATAAAATGCACTTAATATCCATGATTCCAATCCCTTCTGGTGAGCCTCAGTTCTTTGTGTTGCCAGGGTGCTTCCTCCTCATGGTGGAATTATCGTCACTACCTGCATCATGCCAAGCCCAATCGGATGGCCATGGATCCCGACATCCGCATGGACAAGCTGTTTGTTCTGGGTAGTGTGCAGCCCGTGGAGGTAAGCTGCTAACCCAGACTCCAAGCGTTGGTTTATGACATCCTTCCTCTGGCCACTGCTGTCATTGATTACGCCACAGGTCTCGAAAAACTGTCTCCTAACAGACAGTTTATCATTGAAAACCTTCCTCTTCTCACAGTATTTCCATCCTAACTAATATCAGTACCCAGTTTCTGTGTGTGTGTGTGTGTGTGTGTGTGTGTGTGTGTGTGTGTGTGTGTGTGTGTGTGTGTGTGTGTGTATGTATGTGTGTGTGTGTGTGTGTGCTTTATGTAAATTGTTTTGGTAGGACTATGCTCTACATGTGTATAGAATATCATATTTTGGTTAATATGTATCATGTGAGCGCTAAGGGCGTTGGTGAGCACATGATAAATGTACGTTATTATTATTATTGATGCTCAAACAGCAGTGCATTTGTAACAATCAACTCAGATTATTTCAGGTGTTTCTTCTGCAACTGCCCATGTTCTTTTTCTACCCCAGAGCAGATGTGCCTCATGTTTACATCTGTGCTTGGATGCTCAGTTGCTTTCAGGGTCTTATTCGTACCCAAATCTTTCTGAGTATCGGTGAACAGCTGTGCAGAGATAAAGAGTGCCCTTTCAGTGGCGTAACCATTTCTGGTAGAGTTTGGAGGAAGGTGCTTAAAAGCAATGCTCAGAGTGTGCTGCTGTCAGTGAGGGGCTGGAAGTGAGGTGCAAAGGGGACCCCTGGGTTCTGTTTTGGTTACTTCTGTGATGGGAAACGTGTTTGACAGTCAAAGAATATATTTCTTTCCCAACTCAGCACTGGTTTGGAATTTTTTCAATTTTCATGATTGTGGTATCTTTTCTTTAATTTTTGTTTTGTTTTGAGTGTGTTAATATAGAGACATACATACTTTTAAAAAATATTTTGTTTAGTGTGTGTATGCTTTGGACATACGGCTGTTTAAGTTTCATTCGTGTGCTAGCCTGTATGCATTTTCTACACTTAGTGTTTTGTCTGATTTCCCAATAGGTGTTCAAGTAATATTATTGTTTTTGTGGTATGAAATTTGTATTGGATCTGATTTTTTTTCTTTCTGTGTTGCAGTGGGGCCAGCGAAAGAAGAAAGGGTTCTTTGGATTGAAATTTAACTTCCAACATGAGTACTTCTTTTTCAGTAAGTTACTGATGTTCTATTTGCATGCATCTTGTAAAATTTGACAAGTTCTTTATGAGAATTTTTTTTAATTTTTGTTGTTGTTGTGAGAGCTGAACTACTTCTGCTACACACATTAGTCTTCCAACTAATTGCAACTTTGTGTGTGTGTGGATTATATAAAGAGCAGTTATGAGTTAGAAGACATTAAATAGATTAGCATACAACTGCATGTTCAAACAAGAGACATTAAATAGATTAGCATACAACTGCATATCTGCATGTTCAAACAAGAGACAGACATCATATTTTTCCAGCAAAAAACAAAAACAACAGAAAGCATTGTACTGCAAAAGACAGTTGCTGAAGTTTCTTCAGCAAGAGGACAGGAGTTCATAAACTATATGTGCTGGATGAAACACAAAGCATTCTATCAACAGATGCTAACTTGTGTTTTAGAAGCAAGCTGTAATGAAACAGCTGGAGCCACAAATTTGACGTGTGAACAAAATAGTTTACAGTTGACCTTTTACATGCAATCATTGTTTTCAAAGCATGCTGCCAGTCGGTTAGATTTAATGCCGTGTAGGCCTGCTTTTAATTTTCATGCACTGAACTCTTTCTGACTAAAGCAGTTTCAGATTCAAGGTTATTTGTCCAATTTTCATTGATTCAAACATGCTCAAGAACATGTACATATATATATAATACAAGAACACATTTAAATACAAAGACTTAAAGTCACATTCCAAATGCATGAACACACATACAATACAGCCATGAACAAACTAATATTCATAAACAACCCAAACATTTAATAACAACAAGTGGTAAAAACATTGTTCATATGTGATGAGAACCATAAAATGCAAAACTCAAATGAAAGCCAACAATATTGAAAATGGCAAACTTATCACCATCAACAGCTGCACCATAATGGTTACCATTAAAACTGTCATCATTAGAGTGATATACCACAATGAGGAAAACATTCAGCTGATACTGTGTGTGCGGACGTGCTTGTGAATGTCCATCCCTAATAGACTGTATGTGGTCTCTGTTGATGTTACGCCCATCATTTGTCTTTGTGAGTGTGTGTAAACATGCTCACACACATCTCTGTTAGACATTGTTTCTGTGTTCAGTGCTTGGTTTTATGCATCACATTTTTTATTATTAATGTGAACAACAAAATGTGAGGGCTTCTTTGTGTGATTGTGAATCCAGCTGATGTCTGAGAGACCAGGTGCAGCATTTTTAAAAAAACTCCTGTTTTCTTCCTTTTCAGTTCTGCCACCATTGCTGTTGCCTTTGTACTTCAACTTTGAGATTCCATATTTCCTAATCACACGGAAACATTGGCATGTAAGTGATGAGATTTGTTTTTGTACAGTATGCAGATTCTAAAGTTTTAATAAGGTTGTTTAGGACAACAGAATAAGAAAACACTGTAAAGATCACGTTTTGGTTTGATCCCTAAGAACAGCTCAGTATAGGTTATGCTCATGACCTTGTTATTTGTCATTTTCAGGAACTGTTCTGGATGTTCACATTTTTTGTCCGCTACTGCTTCATGTTCCATCAGTTCCTGGGCATTGGTGGCACTCTCGTTTTTTACCTGTGGATACGGTGAGTGGAGACCCATCACGTACCCAATAGCTTTATCACTTGTTTTTTGTAGCTTGTCTGATTGCTGATGTCATTCAGCTCTCTTGATAACAGTGATTGAACAGGTGAAATTGCTTTGAGAAAACTAGCGATGCTTATAGAGCAGGTGTGGGTTACTGGGCAAGAGAATGTATAGTACCGTGTGGACGTGCTCTCAATGTGGACGTGCTCTTGGCGAGGCCTGCCAAAGTGATGGAATCTGACAGCACTGATAACAGATTAGTCCTGGTTCAGGTTTTGTGAGGTCATCTAAGGTTAGGAGCCAGGACAGTACTGATAACTGGATGGTGCAGCAGTGTGCCTCTTGTACTGTATAGTGCACTGATAGGAACCATGTTAAAAAAAAAAAAATTAAATGGACCCCTTTACACTTTCTTGTTCTGCTTGATGGCAAGAATATTCTGTAGCTTTAGTTCATGGTAGTAGGGGTTCCCCCCACCCTCCCCCCCCATAGGGACTGTCATACTGGAAATTTGCGGTGAAATAGCTGCCATGAGAAAGTTACTGAACATTTTGATTTAGATTTTCGTGTGTGTGTTGCTGATTACGCTGCACTCCCACGTTCTGTGGAAGATCTAAATTTGCATAACAGTGAAACCCCTGATGAAAGAGCCCCTTTTCCCATAACTTTCCTCTTTCCCATATAAATCAGCTGATCACCAAGGCCCATCCCTGTTTTTAAGACCACTTCTGTTTTGTTTTTAGGGTGTGCTCATGAAAGAGGGGTTCCACTGCATGATTATCATTGCATGAAAAATGCGATGATCAGCATTAGGCCAAAAGTGTAGATGAGATGGGCAACACCCCCATGAAGATAATGATCAGAGTGGGTGGCTGACAGTATGGATGAGTAACATCCCCATGGATATGCACCTGTGGCCAGGACTGTGACCCAAACTGATGAGTGCTGTTGCATTGATCTGTTTATTGAGCATGGCCCCTTCATGATTTGAACTAGAGTTGTGTCGCCATTTGTTCAGGTTTATTATCGAGTATGGCCTGATATTCCAGACTGAAGAGTTCTTTTGCATTGTTTAGGTTTATCAAGATTCTCTGGGTTCTGGGGAAGGTTTGTGTGTGAAGGTGTTACTTTTCCATGGAATTTTGTTGTTAGTGCATTTTATATATATATTTTTAGGTTTCTGGAGAGCCACTGGTTTGTGTGGACAACTCAGATGAACCACATCCCCATGGACATCAGTCGTGACCAGGATGAGGACTGGGTCACTGCACAGCTGAAAGCCACATGCAATGTCGACCAGTCTTTCTTCAACGACTGGTTCTCTGGCCACCTCAACTTCCAGATTGAACATCAGTGAGTAGATTGAACAGTTACAATCAGGCTCGCCCGATTTCAGTGGCTGCACTGCACTAATCAAGCTCAGAATTTTCGTGGTGACATGGACATGATCACAGAATTAAAGGAGATAACTGGTGCATTTATGGACTCATGTTTCGCTTCCAGTGACACCCCCATTCAAGGTCACAAGACAGTTTTGATAATCTTGTACATTTTGAATGTAAACCATTTGAGTATTTGCTCTTTATATCACGTACCAACATTTGTGGTTAGCGGATAGCTCATACTTACTGTGGATATAGTATCATTATGTCCTCTCATCACCCAGGGAAGGCTTCAGCAGCTGTACAAGCAGAGCTACCCCAATTCTATCATGTAACATATTGTATGATTGTGTGCAGTGTTGCATATCATGCTGCAGTGTTTGTCCATTAAGTTTGCTAGGACAAGCTCACTGTGTGAGTACCCTTATCTTGGGAAAGTAATTAGCAAGACCACTCTCAGTTTCAACATGGGCAAACAGAGTGAATGCTGTATTGAGAGAGAGTAACTGGAGTGCATAATGGTATATCCTCAGTATACTAATAATGTTGAGTATATGAGGGGAAGTTGGGTTCAGCTTTACTTAGGAATTTTGCTTTAGGTCAGGCACATGAGAAAAGAATTAACTCTTTTTAGCACAAGACAAGTTGGTTCATGGGCATGGGACAAGGCAGGAAATATACAAAGTTGGGCTTAGTAATTATGCGACTGCATACCTCTTTTTGATTATGACAGGGGAGGTAATCCATTAATAATCCTTGTAACGGTGCATGGATCATTTTGCAGCTAGTCAAAATTTCTTCTCCTTTGGTAACCACTTGAACTTGTTTTTATTACTATTCCAGCATTGTGTGCAGTTTGGGGGGGGGGGGGGGGGGAGAGAGAGAACCTCATAATTCTAGAGTGGACCATGAATATCTAAATCAGCACCTGATGATGATGTGTGCAGTTTGTTCCCTACAATGCCACGTCACAACTTGGCCAAGGTGGCACCACTGACCAGATCTCTATGCAAGAAGCATGGACTAGAATACCAGAGCAAACCTCTCTTCACTGCTTTCAGTGACATTGTTGGGTGAGTTTTACATGACAAATTTTCACAACAAAATAGAAGAAGATGGGGAAATTGTGGGATGTATGTATGTCCAAGTAAAAGGAGACAAAATGGATCTTTTTTTCAGCATGTCCACCTTGTTAAGCATAAATAATACATGGACTAGTAAAATGCATTTTTGTGCACTCAGGGGTGCAACTATAATGCAACCTTCTTCATTATTGGCCCAGATGTTAACATTGTGGCTTTGGTTTTTGTTTCAGATCTTTGAAAAAATCGGGAGAGCTGTGGTACGAAGCCTACCATATGTAGAACGGATTGGAACATATAAAATGGATCTTTTTTGGATTCTGTACAGTGCCAGACCAACAAAAAATTTGTGCCATATTTTCAAGACACTGACCAAATGAGCCAGTCATGTGACTAAGGTGAAAGTCCAGCCAGCAGAGACATTCTGAAGTGCACATTTTTTCAGACCCGGTGAACAGATGAACTGTGTTTTGACGCGACTGTATTTCATGAGACCAAAGTTTAATAATTCCCAAATTCTCCACGAAATGGAGTATCTTTATAGTTGACATAAATCATGGACTGAGCACACACCAACAGGAAGAGGTTTCAAGGGTGCGATATAAAATAATTGGGAGAGCTCTGGTATGAAACCTACCACATGTAGAACAAATTTTTGGATTCCATACATGCCAGCCCCCAAAATACTATAAAAAAAATATTGTGCCATACTTTCAAGACACTAACCAGCGGAGCCACACTCATATGTGGCTCGACTTGGATGTTTGTGGCACGAGTTGTTTCCACTGATTTGCATCTTGCATGTGATTGAGATGAAAGTCCAGCCAGCAATGACATTCTGAAGTGGACATTTTTTCAGACCCGGTGAACAGTATGTTTTGATGATTTTTGGGCACTGGACAGTGCCAGACCCCAAAAAGCTAATAATAAAAAAAATTGTGCCATACTGTCATTGTGCCTATTCATATGTGGCATGATGCATATATGTTTCTACTGATTTGTGTGTAAGTGATTGAGATGAAAGTCCAGCCAGCGTAGATATACATTTTTATGCATTTTTTTTTTCAGACCCAGTAAATAGATGAACTGTATTACATTTTCAAGTGACTGCATTTTATTTTCAATTGATCAAAGTTTCCAAATTCTCCATCTGACCAAATGGAATTTTGATTTTTCTGACTTGGGATTTTATAGGTCACATTAATCTTAATAATTGACATCAATCATGCAGACTGAGACAGTATGAAATTTGAAGGTGCAAATACAAATCTAAAAAAATATGGGGGACACACCTTCACCCAAGCAGCCCTTTAGTTTTCTGGGCCAGCCAGCTATAAATAGCGCCAGGCAGCTATTTAGCTCTGTGCCAGCAGGAGTCTGACTCTGTTGCCTGTGGCAGTGCATGGCTGACAGCACACAGTGGAGGATGGGGTTACATGGTCATTTGTGCGCTTTTCGGTCTTCATTGCAATTAAAGAAGTTACTAAGATAACTTTGTAGAAACTGCAGATGTCAAACATAGCACTTTTGACACTTTAGTGTAATTGGTTTGGAAGGAAAAAACTATTAGTGGAGTCAAAAGGGGCATGCATGGCCATGGAATCTTTACTTACTATTACAGTGATGTTTGTTTACCAATAAGTACCAAACAGAGGTTTTTGCAGTCAGACTAAGAACAGCACCATAAAGAACAACCACTACTAGACAGACATGCAAAGTGGTTTCAGAAAGTAAATTGAATTACCTTGGCTGTGGTGGTCTGGTAATCCACACCCTTCAGCATTGATAAGCACAACTGAGCTACTCTACAGCACACCCATTGTGTACTGTTGTATTCCTTACATTTTACTTCTATAAAGTTTTGTCAACAAAACAACTGAAATAGAATTCAAAACATCGCACGAGTACTGTCAAAAACACTGGTATCCAAACACAGGTATCCATTCCACAACAAGGCATTGTGTGTCTGCCTGTGGGCAAGACCAGGTGGTAGGGATACTGACACCGGGTTCTCATTTACAACCCCTCCTGACCTGTCAGCTAATTACTCCCATGTTTGTCAGTATGCAATGTGAAGAACAGAGCCTGGAGAGTGCAGAGACCACTACACACCATCTGGGAAAACCTCTGGTCTTGATTTATGAGGTCTGATAATTCCCTCAAGTGAAAAAGAAGGGAGGAATTGATTGTGGCACCATCAATGTTTACAACCTAACAAAACATAAATTACTACTGTCAGACTTGACCAAGAGGTGCCAGGGGGCCGGCTGGCATGCGAGTAAACAGGAGATAACATCCCAAAGATGCTGAGGTGTGAAGAATGGTGCGAAATCTTTGTTGAAGTAAGGGGAGGGAGGATTGAATCTTGAAGGTGCAGCTGCCATTTTGAAAACGTAGCCAGGCAACGGGGCCCCTAGAAAGCCCGTGCTGGCCTGAAACTGACCCAGCAGGGCTAATGAGGTCAGATCAGGCAGGCGGCAGGGAGCAACTAAAGAGTACACTCTGACTGTTGCACTGAGAAGGTGTGGGGAGGGGGGTGGGGGGGGGTTCAGTGGACAATTTTGCGAATGTTATTTAGAGTGGACACAAGGTTTGTTTTTGTACTTGTTGCGCAAGTTGCAGAATTATTTTTATTCATCAGATCCATTGCAGATGCATTGTCAGTTTTTGATCCTGGTCTGAAATTACATTGCTTGCTTGAAAGCTTTTTGTAATTATGCAGTGAATACGTTTGCACTTTCAGATGCTGTGCCCCAGACATGCAAACAATGGACAGTGTAATTTATGGAAGATTGCAGGAAAAGACCCAGTCTTTCCTGGAAACACAGCAAGTTTCCAGTGAGAAATTCCTCTTAAGATTCCATGCTTTGCATTCAAGCCTGTTAGTGTTACAGTTGTGTGTTTTACCTCCTGCAGGAAAAGACCCAGTCTTTCCTAGAAACACAGCAAGTTTCCAGTGAGAAATTCCTCTTCAGATTCCACGCTTTACATTCAAGCCTGTTAGTGTTACAGTTGTGTGTTTTACCTCCTTTCACTGCATTCCAGTTATTACTGTAAATAGATCATGGAATACATCATTTTTGCCCCATCCCTTTGTGGTTTCTGTGGAAGTTAAGCACCACATTTACTTAACATTTTTGCCTTTATAAAGTTTTAAGAACATTTGTATAATCAAAAAAAGGTAGGCTTTGTGGATACTCAGTACACCAAGTACAAAAGCTGCTTGTGTTCTGAATTCTTTCTTCCCATTTTTTTCAAGTTGTGTTATGATGATGGTGTGGTCAGTTTTCAGTAATTAAGCCCATTCACTAATGCGTCCAGAGTTTGACATCTCGGACAACTGAACACTTCTGCATGCAGGTCATAGAAAAATACACAAGGTTTGCAGTTTATAGTCTAATTTTGAGAACTAAGGCACAGATGCAAGTTTTGGTTACTTTAACACATGCAAATTTTGGGGGTAATCCCCTTTATCAAGCCACAAAACACTTAAATGGTGAAAAGCGAAATGTAGAACTAGACGCTTATCTGCTTCTGATTCAGCTGTTTTTGTATCCAGTGCTTGGAAGAATCTTTAAAAGCTTTTTAAGTGTACATTGTTCCATGCACTGGACACAAAAACAATGCTCAACAAAAAGCAGGGAAGTGCCTAGTTTTACATCTGATTATTCAGTTTAACTATTGTTGTGTAGCTTGATAAAGGGGATTACCCCAGAAGTGTGCACATTGTTTTCCAAGGATGCATTTTAATCCTTCAATTTTTGACCTCTTGGCTCGTTACTATATGTACATTCTTAGTTTTAGGCTAATTTGGCCTTCTTGCGTCAGGGTGGGCTGGGAGGTGTGTGTCGAGGGGTTGTGTGGATCTAAAGGGGTAGGATGAAGTCAGTTATACTTGTGCCCATTATTATATGCCAATGTGTGCGATCCTGTTTAATTTACAACACACTTCCATAGGCAATATTCTAATTTCTGTCTAAAGAATGCTTGTGGTTTTAACAGTACATTATTGTGCACCCTTAACCTGTGAATCTATTTACATGCAGATTTTGTTTGTTATTCATGTGAGATACCCATGTTTTCTTTTGAGTGGAATAAAGAAGTCAACACACAAGGGAGTTAATTAGTGCTCAAAATATAAAACACAACAAAGACTGGAGTCGCCTATGGTAACTCTCGCATGGCATGTATGTAAATACAAGGTACACAACTCCACCTGAGGGATATCTTCAGTCTTTTGAAATAAAAGTATTTGACTTAACCATCATGGTTGACTGGGTGTATAACCCCACCACCAATTGCAGGGGCCTTCATTTTCTGAAATTTAACGATTAGGAAATGGATTTCAGCACCTTTTCCAAGCACATAGAAGAATGCTTTGAACCATGTCTTCTGTCATGAAGGGTCATCCAGATAATGTCACTTTTGCATGTTGTGCAACCAGATAAATAAGATAGCAGTAGACACCTCTTCTTTTCTGCTAAATTAATACTGAGGAACAAGCAAATAACTGCTGGAGAGGTTGACAGAACGGAACAGATCCAGGAAAATGTGCTCACCAATAAGACCAAAAAAACTGGGACACACACAAGCACTTTCAATCAGTAAAATAATACTGTTCATTTAGGACTACATGCAGCTAAAACAGCCACTTTTAAAACTACACTTGGTTGTTTTTGTGTTGGTAAAACCAAAACCTGAACCAATTGAGTGAAGCCAGGTAGTTTGATAGACACCAGTTACTTTCACAGTGATGAAACGCCAAACCAGCAACACACCTACTGACAAGGAGCTGGCACTGTGTATAAATTACCTTTTCCATTCTATTCCACACAGTATAGGGAAAGCCTACCAAATAAAGCCTAATCAACACCAATTTACGCATGAGTATTCCCAAAACCTGCAGCTAAATGGCTTTAACACAAGGCCTTCACAATATTAACCAACACAAGTGAGCATCTGCATTTTCCCCGTCTCCCTTGCAAACTGCAGGTGATTTCATCTGCTTTTACAATGTCAAAACTACTGAAATTTAGGTATCAAAATATTTAAGTAGTTTTCAGTTGTATCAGCCTTCCTTATTTTTTTCAAGATCAGTCTGGATCATAATAGTCTGGATCTTGCCAGCAAATATGCATACCGAAACAACCAAGGCTATTTTAATTCAATTATATGTTTCATGTAGGTAGAGCCAAAACCTGAGCTAATGGAGTGAAGCCAGGTAGTTGACTGACACCAGTTACTTTCACAGTGATGAAACGCCAAGCCAGCAACACACATACTGACAAGGAGCTGGCACTGTGTACAAAACCACCCCTTTTTTTGTCGTTCTGCACAAAACCAGCATGAGTAATCCGATCAAAAGCAAGCAATATTCTGTGCCTAAATCCATGGGTGCAAAACTTGCTACTGATCATTTTGATACAATGCAATATCCCCTGCCTCCTTTTACCTAGATCCTTCCCAAAAATCTATGCTACCACCACAGGTTATCACAAGACCCAGCTCTGGACAGACTGTTTACAATCAGGCTCACATGATGACTCGAGATATGGTATTCATGAGTGAAGGCATCAGACCACAACTAATGAATCAGTACTGCCTTTCATAGATTAGGCAACACAACCAGTAATTTACTACCCCCCCCCCCCCCCCCCCCCAACTAGTGTAAGCAAGAACAATTTACATTTCATGGGCCCATTTCACCAAATAAAGTTAGGTCCAACACGTTCAGCAGGTCAAGATAGTATGATCAAGACAGACCTGCAATGCTAGGTCCATTTGATTTAAAACTTTGCTGGCCACAGGAAGTCAGGCTCTAGATACCAAATCTGGCAGGGGGGATGGGGCGACAACCTCTCAAGCTTTGGCAACAGATTTCTTGTTGCAAGATTAAATGTAAAATCTTGCTTGTGTGATCCAGGTGTGGCTGAAAACTACCTTAAAATTCAGGATAACCTGAAACTGGTCGTTGTTTATCCCTTCTGCATAATTTTAGCAATTTATTTTTATTATATGGACATTTAACAATATTGTCACTTTTTCCTGTAGGTAAAGCCAACACCTGAATCAATGGATTGAAGTCAGGTAGCTGACAGACACCAGTTACTTTCACAGTGATGAAACGCCAAGCCAGCAACATGCATACTGACAAGGAGCTGGCACTGTGTACAAGACGTTTTGTTTAGGTGTTGCGGACCACAAAACGGCAAAGGAAAATCTGAATTTCTATCAACAGTGATAGGAGAGTACAGAATGCTAACATGCAAGACAACATGTGCTGGTATCACATTTTCACATATACACCCACCACAAAAAACAAAAACAATTTCTCCAGGTTGCCAAGTTTACTTTAATCAGACATCAACTGATGGAACACAAGAATGTAATCTCCTGCATTGTTCTGTCACACGACAGGATCTTGCAGCATTTCACTCTCAAATGCCCAAGTACGGACTTGGCTGAAAGTTCTGTCCATGTCTGTTCCCTGAAGAGAGCAACTTGGTCACCATCACAAAGGTAGTGTTCAGGGAAGGAAACGTTCAGCTTAATCCTCATCCTCATCACCACCACCGCCTTGCTGGGACTTCTTCAGGTTCTTCCTCTTTACGCGACCTGCACACACACACAAGTCAATATACCACGTAACAAACTTCATATTTTGCAAAACCAAACACAAATAGTTTAATAAAATGAGATGTAATATAGTACTGCATAGATAATACAATAGGTATATGGACTACATAATGGTTCCAGATAATGAAGCTACATGGTACAACGCATGTAATGTCTACAAATGATTATTTCATCGTTAATCAGTCATTTCTAAAAAAGAAAAAGAATTCTACAAAAATCCATATTATAGCCACACACATAAATAACTCTTGTTACAAGAACATCAGTGCTTGCAGTTACAAAAGCTGAAGAGAGAAACAAAGAAGCAACTATTACACTTTAACTACACTATGGGTGCTTAAGTGACACACTGTTTGAAAATCCTGTATATGTGCATTGTCAAAACACTGATATTAATCACATGCCCAGCACAACACATTCAAAGGCACATTACACACACACAATTGGCATGCTGCACACATGGGATTTACATAAACTTGGTTTTTCACTAATGTACACACTGAATAAGCAGTTTACCTGGGCGACCACCACCGTATGGCGAGCGAAGGGAGAAGTCAATGTGCTTCTGGCTGTCCAGGCGGACGATGTAACTGGGGATGTTCACCACCTGCTTCCGGACTCTGCACACAAGACACTGTTGTTTAGCATTAGGACCATGCAAAGCACTGGCTATCACAAAGCATGGCAGTGCAATAGGAACAAACCACCACATTTCACACACAACTGGCCCTACTGGGGTCATTTCTTCTATCCCAAGCATGCATCACTTCTGAATTTGAACAGTTGTACCCAACACACAAGTTGCTGGCAACACTGCCAAAATGCATCAAATGTTATTCTTTCTTCTGCCAGGGATGACCTCTGAGTTGCACCCTAAGCAGATGTGTATAATCATTTACGATCAAATGTGTCAAACCTTCTAGAATGGTGGACCCACCAACACCTGAACTTTGCCAACAGAGCCCCAGCATGCAAGTGATACAGCTTAACTCAAACTTAAGCAAGTGTGAGAAACAGTACAACACTTTATGGTCGCAGAGCACAAAGATAAAAACTGAAGGCTGTATTTATTCTAAAGACTTTCCCACAATGCTACTGTTGCCAAAAGTAAAGAGTGGAAAGGGAAACTGGGTATGGATCCAAGAATACCTCCAACAGCAGCATCCCAACTCTTAATGTGACAAGAGACCCCTAAAGATGATCACATCACAAATGAGATTGTAAATCAGACTACTGTAATGCTAAAAATAAAAAAATCAGAATCGATCCAGAAAATCCACCATACCAAAATGAAACGATCTGCAATTCACATTCCCAAAACAGGCCCTCGCACTAAAAATGTACTGCAATCTGGTTTCATTCCGATGATTCTCCATGCCCAAGTTACTTCACTCTAAGCGTGAGGGCATGACAAAACACACATCAAACATTTCCATTTAACCATTCCATGAATACCACACTCTTGAGGTCCAAGTCGATCTACTTACTCTGTGGGTACAATTCAATTCTGCATCATGTATCGATAGACTTAGGGTGTTATTGCTAACCAACCCCAGTGGCCTATCAATGTTATCACCATCCTAGAGCCTCTGGTCCCTGGCCGAGAAGGGGGAGCCTCTCCGGTGCGTGCATTGAAGCCATCTGGGGGGCAGACATGAGGTTCAAAACCTCAGTGGCCTGCCCCGTTACATTTTCAAACAAAACTGCATCACCGTCAAATCCAGATCCATGTCAGCCAATTCTGCAAGCATCCCGTTCACATCATTAACAGAGACACTAACAACCCAAATGCATCGTCAAGCAAAGAGGTACAACCTCGTGGTTAGGATATTGCAGCCCCAGCCCCACTGTGCCTAAAACCAGGTATGTGAAAAGAAGGTTCAAAACCTGAACCATGTAACACAATCAAAACTTGTGCAGATCATACAGGAAACATGATGAAATGTGGCTCACAAGCACAATTAGTAGTATTCAAGGTAATCGGTCAAAACATTCCAGCATTCTTCTTCCCAGCACTAAATAATCTGCAGACAGACCTGATGTGTCTCTGTCTGATGAGGACACGGGCATGGTGGATGGATTTGGCCAGACCCAACTTGAAGACCTGTGTCTGGAGGCGACGCTCCAAGAAATCTTCCTGCCGCAGACCCAGCACGTAATCCAGCTTCATCTTGTTCTCATCCAGCACACCAATGCGCACCAGACGACGCAGCAGGGCATTACCTGCAATGCAAAATGAAGATTTACCTTACTGTTCAAAGCCATTACCTGGGACATGCCAGGTAATCTGATCAAAACCTGGGTAATCTGCACTAGATAAAAAAAAGCACCATTGTACAAAATATGTTCAATACAGTACACCACTTTACAGATCATCTAATTAACTAAAAGTTCATGAGGTTTTGGTAAATAGCACAATAACCTACCTACCTGACAGTAGGCAAAAAAAAGATCAACCATTGTCGCAAACCGCTGCTTACTCGCTTCACACTTGTTAACATGCCATAACCACAGGTCAACAAACACTACTGGATATTATCAAAACATTCCACTGCCAGTTTGAAAGGGACTCAACATTATCCACACATCTGAAAAACAGCAGTACAGCACCACCAAAGCAGAATAAAATAAAACCCAATGGGTACAGTGGCATTTTACTGCCAGATTACAACATACCTTCAAACAGACGTCGCTGGTCTTTTTCTTCCAAGGTGAGCAGCTCACGGGCAGCTGAGCGGATCTTACCAAGGGTATACTTCACACGCCACACCTCTCTCTTGTTGCGAAGTCCATATTCACCAATCAATTTCAACTCCTGATCCAGACGTTCCTTCTCAAAAGGTCGTCGAGGAGTGGTGTAGGTCTTACTCTGAATCTTCTTCAAACGCATCTTGACTGAAAATTAAAAAGCAAAAAAATGATGAGAATTAACTTACAGATGCTGATCTGAATCATAAAACTTCAAAAGATTTAGGAGACCTGGTAAGTGGTATCGTTATGTTAATAAATTCTAAATTCATTCCGTTTTTATTATAATTGAACACAATGTTGGTTCACATGGCAATCTCCACACTGAGCAACAGTTCTTCTAACAAGTGTGAACACAAATGGAACGAATTTGAAGTGTACGCTGTTTAACTATTTCAAATGTACACTATTTAACTATGTTGACATTTAATCACTTAATGACTTATAACCAGTTTTAAATTTGTTTCAGGGCATCAGGCGGACAAGGAACTGACGGGAATTAATGTGAATACTCATTACTGCCCAATATTTCAACAAACAAGCTGGATAGTTACTTGTTCGTTTGAATTTTGACGCCTGCTAGAATCTCGTGACATGCTTTCGACTTTGGGAAAGCTAGAAGAGTAGATCATATTATATCTAAAACATGCTCCAAGTCAGCATCCTGTACACTGCCACGTTGGCCTAATGCCATGGTTGATCTGGTGTTCAAAAAATACTTCATAACTCCAAAAATGCGAAAGCATCGACAAAGCTAACGATTCACAAATAGCAATAAGTCGATAACTGAAGTGTTATACACCACGATACGAAACAAAATTGTCTGCTAACAGCCGATTACATCAGATATTATCTACGCCTCCATAGTACGTCTTACCTCCTGCTGTAAGACCATGCGGAAAGACCAACCGGAAGTCAAAGTCGAACTACTTTCTGCGAATAGAATCCATGCGCATCTTCTTTTCTTTTCTTTTTCAAACTCATGCTTTACTTTGTTTATTTTCTGATACTTTCAAAGGCAATGAAAAGAAGATTTAGCATATTTCGTTTGTTATGAGTTGCTTCGTAAGTTGTTGTTTTTGTTGAACACTTTAACGTTTGTGCGCTTTTTTATTTATTTCTCCCCTGCGTAATATGCATGTACAAGGGAATTAACTCCCTATATCATTCGAATTCTTATGGTTGGCAGAGTATTTTCCCATATATCGGGTTTCTTTCAAAAAGAGTGAAAGCAGGAGTACTCAGAGCTCAGGAGCTGGCTCCCTGTCCGTAATAGTCCTTATGGTCCCTGTGGGCGTAAATCAACACTGAACTGACAGCAACTGCATTGGCCAACTCTAGAAAAGCAGCGAAAGCAAGCACACCTCACCACCTACAAGTTCCATCACAGCCTCATACACATGGAGTCAAAATACTGCCCTTCAAAATCCAAGCACCACAGGAGAACCACCTGGCACACTCACAACCTCACCTACGACATTCCATCCCACTGGACAGCATATAGACAGATGACTTTCTTTCCTAGGATCATCCCAGAGTGGAACAGTCTTCCCCAAGAAGTGACCACAGCACCCCCCTGGCTCCTTCGCGACCAGGGTCGGCTCCCTACTAGGTCTCTAACAAGTATTAACAAAAAGTGGATAAGTCAAGGCTGGAGCTGTGCCTGTCGGGGTTCGTCCACGGGGACCACTACGGTAGCAAGATTGGTCTAGCCGGATACCCCAAAGTAGTTAATACACAGCACCCACTTTCCTGTCTATAATTCTATGTTCCTTTCTTTCTTTCTCCCTTTCTTTTTCTTGTACTGCTTTACAATGATAGGACTCTGCAGACCCACCAGAAGTGCGGCAAAATCTCCAAACAATTTTCTGCTCATTGGAAGGTGGCTGCCTAACACAAAGAAGAAGAAGAACTTGAATAGGAGTAAGCAGAACTCAGGAGCTGTGAGAAAGTCAAGGTGATCATCCTGGGCGCTCCATTCCTAGTAGTCCTCATGGTCTCTGTGGACGTTAAGCAACATTTGAAGATTTTTTTTAGTAAGAAGTAAGGTGGAAGAGAGAGAGAGAGAGAGAGAGAGAGAGAGAGAGAGAGAGAGAGAGAGAGAGAGAGAGAGAGAGAGAGAGAGAGAGAGAGAGAGAGAGAGAGAGAGAGAGAGAGGAAAAAAACACACACTCTTCTTCCATTAAGAATCACCATTTTGATTCTTCAGCTACCATTCTGTTATTTGTGCATTTCCAATTCCATACCACCAGCTGTCAGGTCTTCTCTTACTCATTGAAAGGTGGACAATAATTATGATCTTTAACCCATCCAACAACCTTTGTGCATGCTGTGCACTTGAAGGCAAGACAGACACTGACAAGTCTTCACAAATGTTGACTCAGAAGAAATAATTATTTAAAAAAAAAAGTCCTTCACCCTTTTGCATCAAGTCAGGGGTTTGAACTGGCCCTGGCCACTAGATTTATTGCCCAGTGTATATCCAAACAGCCATGCTTCCCATGTCCCTTTTGTTTTGCAATACTGGACAAATCAAGTGTTCTTGAAATATTATGCAACCTCCTTTTTTAATTCCCCTAAAAAGAAATTTTTAAAAGGACAAAGGATGATCTTCCAGATGTGTAAAAGACTTCAGCTCCTTCATTACCTCCATTGTCTTTGGATACAAAGACTGTTGTGCTGTTTGGTACACAGAGGAAAAGGGAGAGTATGTTTTATGTTATAGCTGGAATGATCAAGTATCTGAGTTTTTGGAGTGGTGTGACTTCAGTGTCTGCGTAAATGTCAGATTTCTATCTAGTTTTCTTTTAGGCAGAGAAGAGCCAACTCTTATCAAGTTTAGATGCAAAATTTGGAAAAAGGCACTAACTGCAAAGTGTTTCTTGGTGTTTTGGTCACTCCAATGCATCTGAGATGATGTCCACTGTCTGTGTTTTTCCCTATCAGACACACACACACACACACACACACACATGCAGGTACACACACACACACACACACATACCCATGCATGTGAATTATTGACAGCAAAGAACAAAACAAATTAATTAGGAGGCATATCTATTTATTTCACAGAGCTTGAATCTTCTGACAACACAAGCATGTACTTTGGTACACACACACACACACCACACACACACACACACACACACACACACACACACACACACACACACATACACACACACAATGAGTTAATAATTTTCATCACCATTCACAACCATTCAAATGAAAGGCTGTTTTCGAGCCAAGACTGTATATATCCCTGAATACAGGTAAAACATCCCTGTGGAATGGACACAGACATATATCACTATGCAGCATCTATTTATGGTTCTACGTTTTGCACCACACTAACAAATGGAAGCTCTGATTATGCTGCAGGCAATTCCGTCAGTGTTACACCCTCATATCATAAATGACCCCCTTCAACTGACTTAAGTTTTCGTCAGTGAGACATGATGGGGAAGGGAGAGAGGGAGAAGAGTTTAACAAAAAGAAGGGGGGTAAGAGATGATGTGTAGTAACTAGTACTGGAAGGAGTCAAAGTAGGAGGAGAAGGCCACGTTGCTGAAGGGCACCAACTGATGTTGCCAGCATATTAAAGGGCAGTGGTGAACCAAACTGAAGAAAGCATCATGGGGCCCAGTCAGTGAGAGTGGGGAGAAAAATACACACACTGCATGGTTTTCACTCAGCTTTTCATCCTGTTTGTTAAAAATTGATGTTCAAAAGTTGCAAATACATGACCTGGAGGCTGAGCGCTGCCATTTTGCACCCAACAGTCTTGTCATACATTTAAACAAGGCCAGTATGCATGGCAAAGACATCAAATATGTCACGAGCCAAACTTGTTCCACTCTTCATTGGTAAAGAGTGAACCAACATGACTGTGCCCCAAGGAGCCCAAAATGAAACAAGAGTCCTTATTTTGTATAAATATTGACAGAACAACCAACTGAAGCCGGCAGAAAAAGATTATTCTGGACAGCTTGCATCTTCGGTCAGTTCCCCTTTAACAAGGCTTTCAGAAATGTGGACAATGAGGACAGCTTACCCTTCGGCTTGCACTAATGCTAACCATCCTAATACCAAATGTGCATCTCGTAACCCATAGATCCTCACTCTATACCTCACAACATCCCACATAGGCAGATCACTTGTCCATGCACCGCTTGAAACACACCAGGACAGCCTGTTCATATGAATAAATGTATCCACTCTTGAACTCTTCATTTTGCCACACAAAGTCTGGATTTCAAATTTGCGAGGCAGTTCTGCTGACTGAACAGAACTTTTGTTTTCATGGTTAACTACACTAGGTGTGGCCCCGTTATCTAAACTCTTGTTTCAGAATCCACTTGCCCACGCGGTTCACTTTCACAAAGTCACAAATCTGAAGCAGCATGGCCTTGAACTTTGCCGAATCATTTGGTGGCAGCCGAGGCCCAAAGTTCATCAAAAGCTCCTGTGTGGTTGCCTCTCCATTGACGTCACTCATGAAGGCGATGAAGTTACGGATGTCTTCCATCAGCTCCGCATCTTTGGGATCCACACTGCTTCCCCTGACATCATCTGTAGCACCAGCTGCAGCTGATGTTCCAGCAGTGGAAAATTCCTGGCGCTTGTGCATGCGGGTGAGAAGGTCTTCCGATGAAACCAGACCGTGGCTGGAAGACAGCACCACACTTCCTGCCTGTGAGCCGTCAAACAGAGACTCCTTCTCCTCCTTGGCTTTTACACTAGATGTCTGAAAACACACAAACGTCTGCTATCAATTTTATGAGCAGAAGCAAGGAACAGTCACAAATTCTTTTCCTTGGATTTCTGACTGATGACTGATAACATATATACACCTGTTATCAATATCTGAGCTGTATCATACTGAAAATTGAAAACCAAAACACAATATTTCACCTCAACTGAAAATTTCTAATACTGCTCAAGCAACAGACATGTAAAGCTGCAATGCATTATACCCTTATAGTAACACTGTAAACAATTATTAAAATCAGCAAAATAGGGAGCAGAATCACAAGCAATACAACAAAAACCAAAGAATAAGAAAACAAGATCAATATGGAAAAAAAAGATACAAAAATCGTATCTGATTTAAAAAAAAAAAGCATAATCAGTCATGTTCTTTCTTAAACTATATTATGTCTCAGTCCAAAAATAAATTACCCAAACATTTTCATGATGGCCAGGAAAAAACAAAAACAAATCTGACCTCTGGTGGTTTCTTTTCAGTTGGTTTTGTTGGAGATTCGCCTGGCTTGGACACAAGCAAGCTGTTTTTCTTCTGACCAAACCTTGGCCTGTAAAGATGAACAATGAACATGAACATATCTTGAAGATAACAACCCTATAATAACATTCATTTTTACAGAGCACATTTTTAAAAGCTCTGAGCACTTTACAAAGTACATACATGCATGTATGTATAATGCAACCACATACACATAACATTTTAAGTACCCCACCCCTTGCAAAAGTAACAACAGCAGTAATAACCAGAAGCTGTCACTGCCAAGAACAAATACTGAAGTAATCTGCATTCAGTCATGCCGGCAACAAAGCACTAAAACAACCCAGGAAAAAAGTAAGCTTTGCTGTCTACAACTCGTTCTCCAAATCAAGACCAGCAAAACATTACAACAGCAGCAAAATCCGCTACTTGTTTGGCTGGTTGTACAACTAGACAAATACAGCACAGGTGTCTGAAAGACCAGACAGGGTACGGAGGAGGACTGTGGATGTTGGGGGGGGGGGGGGGGGGGGTGGCTGAGGAGAGATGGGGGCAGGCAGAGTAAAGTAGGCATGTAAGTACAATAAAAGGGATCAGGCAGAAAACACTGAATAGAGGTCTGAGCATACAATGGAACCTACTTGGCAGCAGCGCCCCCGTGATGCCCTGTCCATGTGGGGACGCCAGACGAGGCCGGCATGCACATGGCACGAGAGCGCCTCAGGGCTGCCACAGCTTCCTTGGCCACCTTCGTGGCTTCGGCCTCCACCAGTGCATAGTCTGCTCTCCCAGACTCCATGATCTTGTCATGCTTCATCACACCCTGAATACCTGCAGGCAGAGCACGTCTCTGTCAGACAATGTCTTGGAAGAGACAAGTCATATGACAATATTTTGGATAAAATAAGTATGTGCCATCAGCATTCTGGAAACAGATGAAACAAGGGTTTGTTGGACAGTACTTTGAAAGGAGTAAGTTCACAACCTTGGCAGTTTTACACAGCTTCTTGGAATGGGACATCAAAAGTGTTTATGAACAGAACAATTGCTTGTCATCCAACTCCTTGGAAGGAACAAGTGCTTGTCATACAATGTCTTCCAACAGGAGGGAACATGTGTTTGTCATCCATGGAAGTCACAGTTGTCAAAGAATTAGTTCCCAGTCACACATGCTTGTGTAAAATAACCCCAGGGCTTTCACTGCAACAAACGGTAGCAGTCCGCCACTGACATACTGACTTTATCTCTCTTGCTGCTACTCACTACTCCTTCCTCTCTGCATCTCTCCTCCTGAACATTTATTCCTCCCTCTGTTCACGATGTAGCCAAGCTGGGTCCACCAACACATTAAGCACAGACAACGGCACAGTGATACACACAGCTCTGTGACACAGGCCTCCATCACTGAAAGCAGGTCAGTGTGGTAATGAAAGGTAACCTTTCATCAGTTTTCTGTTTTGTTGTTTCTCTTTTCTTTTCTACTTCACTGCACCTGTTTTCTTGAAGAGTTTCCTCAGGACGTAGTCATCTTGCTGCTTGTGTTCAATGCCGCCGTCCGCATCTTGTGACCCCGCTTGCTGCCTCGCCTCACAGCTCTTCACCAGGTTCGGGATGCGCTGACCTTCAAATTCTGTGTGCAACAAACAGGGCCGGGGGTTTTACTTGAGGAAGCAAAGGTGAGTTTGAACAAGGCAAACACAATTTTCAAAGTTACAGAGGTCGCAAACCAAGGCAGTTTGTTTGTGCACAATTAACATAAATCCTCATCCCCATCCCTGCATCCCTTTTCCAACAGTCCCCTTCCCACATTTCTCTCTCCATTATTTCCACCAAATGCAATGAGCATGTGGCTGTCTACATGGAGTTAAACTGTGCTATACAAGTAGACACTGACATGGACACAAACCATCTACACTGTTGTGGGAGGGCAATATTCTTTTTTGTTACAGTCTGTGCAGACATCAGATTCTGAAATAAACTGCACTAGAAAGAACTTAAAAACAGTGCTGTACATTTTCCTTATCTAAAGAATGGCCTCGGCCATGTCTACTGATGGAAAATTCTGATGTCAGTTCTTGACCAGGACAGTTTTCACAGACAGTGGTGTAATTTGACTTCACAAAATCAATTTTTTTTTTGACATGACAGATGAAGTGTACCTATCTTCTATTCAATTTAACATTGACAGATCACTGTAACACACCAAACTTCAGTTAAAAACACCTCTGCACACATACACACATGCATGCACACTCACTCGCGCGCACACACACACACACACACACACACACACACACACACAAAGGCAGATTAACACTATGGCTTACTGGCATCTCTCTTCTTTCTCTTCCTGTGCCCCTTGTGTTTGGAGGAAGTCTTCCTGTGGGACGACTGATGCCTGTCCTTTGTCGGATCAGACCGTGTCTTCCTCTCGTCTTGCTCAGTCTTGGCTTCAGCGCTCCCATGAGAACTGCCTCCAGCGTCACCACCACCACCACCACCCTTCTCTTTCTTACGCTTGGCCTCCTCCATCTGTCTGCTGAGTTTGCGTGCCATCTCACGCATCCGTTCCAATTCAGACGCTTCAAAACCATGATGGTTCGAGTCCTTCTCAGCCTCCTTCTTCTCCTGCCTCATCTTGTCGAAGCGGTTGGGCTTCAGGGCTTTGGAGGTTGGCGTGGGGGCGACAGCAGTGTGCCTGGGCATGCGAACGTCAGAGCCAGTGCCAGCAAAGAGGGCGCTGGTCTCCGTCCCCACCTCGTCCTTGCTGCCCAGCGTGAAGAGCTCAAAGATGTCGTTGGACTTGAAGAAGCGGCGTTGCTTTGGGTCTTTCAGCACGCGGTTGGTGAGGAACTGTTTGAAGATTTGCCTGGAGCCAAGCACTTTATATTAATCAAAAAAGACAAATAAAATCCTTCTTACCTGCATGACTGCCTTTAACCTATATGCAAATTTTTGTTTTAAAAGGTGATACATATACACACATATGTCCTATTCCTTGACAGGTCAGGCACATCATAAATGTCCTCTCAATATACATTCAGCCACATGCCCAGCTAAGAGCTAACTACAATTTCTACCAGAGAGAAATTCAAGAAGTGTCTGACTGCTCAGGAACAGCTTTCTTTGATGCCTTCACAACTTACCCCAGTCAGGCATAGGGGCAAACTTTCTACAGAATACTCTAACCTCTGCTCTACACACACACAGGGTCCCCCCCCCCCCCACCTCCTTACCTGTGGTAGATTTTCTCCTCTATAGTGCCTGAGGTGAGAAGTCTGTAGATGGTGACCTGCCGAGTCTGACCGATGCGCCACGCACGCTCTCGGGCCTGCATGTCCGTGCTGGGGTTCCAGTCCGGGTCAAAGATGATGACCCGGTCAGCTCCTATCAGATTGACGCCCAGCCCACCCACACGAGTGGTCAGCAGAAAGAGGTAGATGGACTGCGTCTACGGTCAAAACAACCACCACCACTACTATCAAACATTTATTCAACAAGACTTTTTTCCACTTTTGTATAGTGTCCAACTTCAACATTCTGAAGACTGACATTTAGTGCATGCTCAGTTATTTTGGTGTTTCCATAAGCCATCAAACTCTGACAGGGACTACAGGATCTTTAACATGCATATGTGATCTTTTTGCATGTTTATACACATGGGGGGGTCTTGGTTTATAGTTTCATCTGAAAGGCTCGTTATAGACGACAAAATGAATATACATATTTATGAAATATTAGATATTCATTATTTTGTTATCATTTCTCGTGACCGAAGACAAGTTGCTGAAACTGATACCCAAAAAACCCAGGATACGGGGAAATAAACCAAGCCCTGCATGTTCAGCTGACCCTGGTAATAGTTTTTTCTTAACTGATTTTGTATGAGGTACTGGGAGAGAAAGAGACAGACAGACAGAGGCTGAGACAGACAGTGTCTGCTCATCTCCCATGCAGTTCAGAAACAAACAAACATACACACACAACACACACATCCAAAAACACACACACACACACTAGACATGCACATCCACATGTGCACCAGTAACGGAGTATACAGTTCTGGGTTGATTGAATTAACACTTACACAGCACTTCCACTCATTCTGAGCTCACTACTGTTGATATCATCCATGTTATTTTCACAGCTCCCTGTCAACATCAGTATCATCATTACTGTGACATTCCCCCAAACGACCTACCTTGTTGAACTGCATGACAAGGGGCTGCCGTGATGAGATGGAAGTCCCACCGTCCATTCGCAGGTAGGTGTACTGGCGGTCCTGGACAAAGCTCTCCAGTATGTCCAGCATCTGAATGACACACAACAGTGGTCTCTTGAACATGGTCTAACTGAACCACCCCCACGTCAACGACAAAGACACAACCAGCAGTTCTTGCAGCCACAACTGCGGAACCCAGTACCATTAGTACTCATTCCTGCTGAGAGCCACCAGAGACTGGAATGACCTGCCCCAGAAAGTCATTGAGGCCTTCACTACTACACCCACTCCCAAAATACCCCCCAACACACACACTGGGGGGGGGGGGGAACAACTCACCGCTGTGCTCTGCGAGAAGAGCAGCACCCTGTGCCCCTGCTGGTGCCACAGCTTCAGCAAGGCCTCCACCACCACCAGTTTGCCCGAGCGGCGCCAGTAGCCGTACTCAAGCTCGCGGTCCCCAGCGGTGTCCTGCCCCACCAGCACCCGCGGACCTCCCGTGCTCAGGTCTGGGTGGTTGCAGATCTTCCTCAGGGTGATCAGGCCCACAAACACCTGGCGGCATGCATATCACAGACATTACACTAGCAAATGGTTAAATGCATGATCCAGATCGCAGGCTCATCAAAGGCTGATTGTACAAAACATTACACATCAGGAGATCTGAACCCCCCCAAAAAAGGTTCAAAAGAGCACTATTTATTAGGACAAAACGCAACATGCGAATTTCTGGGGTAATCCCTTTTATCAAGCTACAAAATGACACTTAAACAACAGTTAAATGGTGAACAATGAGATGTAGAACAATGCAACACTTAACAACAGTTAACAGTGAGATGCAGAACTACGACATTTGTCTGGTTTTGGTTGAGCTATATTGTTTTCCTGTCCAGTGCTTGGAAGAAGAAAATATGTCAGGAGATTTAAGAGCGTGGTGGTACACTGTACTAAGTATCATAAACTGTTTATTTGAAATATGCAGGCTGTACCAAACGCTATGAAGTTTACAGATTGCAAGACCAAGTTGAAAATAATACAGTTCATTAATTTAGCACAGCTGACCAAATTTTCACTCTGATTCAAAGGAATCCATGACCTATCAACAAAAATGTTCACCTTTAAAGTAAAACACATTCAGCAAAACAAGCCAAAAGAAAAATTGGAACACCTTACCTGGAACTTTCCTGCCAAAATTGCCTGACACTCGCGAGAGTCGAGATACTCCTGGTACACCTCTCTCTGCTCATCTGTCAAACGACAGAACAGCACCTGCACATACATAGAGTTACATAATTGCTTAACACATGCACAATGGCAAACACCTGCAAAAGCAAATGGTTTACTGTTCAACATCCATCAAACAATTGACAAAAATATTTTCCTGTTAAACATTTATCAAGTAACGGGACATCTCCATTAACAAAATGTGCCACAATTGTTACTAGCACCTCCACACAATCAAAAAAATCACACTACAGATGTAAGACAGTGTTTGCTAAGCTGGTCCCCCAAACTAATAAATGACCTCAGCAGGTTCATTTTTGCTGGTCATGTCACATCATACACAACTTATGACACTAAACCCTCCACACCCTCATCTGTTCACTTTTGCTGGTCACTCTTCTCCTTTCCTGGTCACCCTTGTGACACAGCACCTAGAACCAATCACCTCCCCTGTACCCTCATCTGTTCAATGTTGCTGGTCACTGTTCACTTTTGCTGGTCACTGTTCACTTTTGCTGGTCACCCTTGTGACACTGCACCTAGAACTACTCACCTCCCCAACATACTTACCTGTTCATTTTTGCTGCCCACATCACACAACTACTGATGGCATCGTACCTAAAATTACTAACCCCTCCCCCCCCCCCCCTTACCTGTTCATTTTTGCTGGGCAGGTTGAGGTTGTTTTTTACATCAGCCTTCATCCGACGCAGGAGGTAGGGGTTGATGGTGTCGCGCAGCACACACGCACACTTGTAGGCCGTCTCCACCTGAAAAGGGCAGAATCAGGACCACCACTTTATAGAGTCCTACTGTGAGAAAAGTGAGGGGAATGGGGAGTGAACGGAGCCAGAATATACACACACAGTCAGTCCAAACAGCTGCGCTGGGCATGTTTGTCATGAACCATGTATTACAGAAAGTTACTCATTACACAGCAGACAATAGTGTCAACACATGCACATATAATCACACCATCAGGCACACACACACACACACATTACACGGTGTACATTGCAGCAGCTGTGACACCCTAACTAAAGTTTTCATCCCTGTTTCAGACTATAAATTCCCCCAGCAAAAGTTGCAGTTGAGAGTTCACTTGTAAAATGTCATCCCTTCATGCACATTAGGCTTTCACCCAGCTTAGGAGTCTACCAATCACTCTGTCTCATGTTCATGAAGTCTCCAATAAGGTTAAAACCATCCACAGAACACTGCAAAGCCCCGTCTCTCACCTGAACCTGCGTAGCATTGGAGTAGCCTCCCTGTACTATGGGGATGGAGAAGTGAGCCATGAAGTCTGGCAGCGTCCCAAGTTTGCCCGGAAACACAAAGTCAAACAGGGACCACAACTCCTTCAGGTTGTTCTGGATCGGTGACCCTGACAGGATGATGCGATGAGGTGTGCGGAACTGAAAGAAAGAGTTTTGTTCACATACAGGTATGATTTTTATTCTGAGAGCACAGATGATGAACTACAGCAATTACTTTCTAAACTTGCCAAATCTAACATGTCATATTTCGTCATCACACCTGCTACAGTCATTCCTCACACTTCTGAGCAAGACCTGCTTAGCTTCACCATGCCACTTTTTCCAACTATTAACGAGGATATGAATCAACTACTGCCATGAAAACCAACTTGCACTGTGCTGGTGCTGTATCATGGGGGACTATGACTGCTAGTGATAAACAGATTCAAACACCAGCCTCCAACTTCATCAGAGCTTGTGGGCATTCCAGGTTTGATGATGCGTTTATCTTTTCACACCTCTTCTGGTTGATTCCACCCTCATAAATGGCTTCCTCCCATAAATTTTTAAAAAAAAGCGCAGTTTGTGCATCAGGAACAAACTAACCAAAGTGAATGTCAACCAACTGACATGTTTGCAACAATCTGCACTAAGCTACAGAAAAAACCAACATCATTAGGATCTACAGCAGATGCTAACAAGGTCATCTTCTTGAAACGGAAGTTTTGCCAATCAGGAAAAATACCCAGATCAGCACTAAATATAATGTCTTCACAATCTACCCAGTCAGGCGCAGGAGCAAACTTTCTACATTACACAGACACAGCTGACTCCTTCTAACCTTCTATTCCCTCACTCAGCTACTGCAAACTTGAGCAGCGCATCAGGACTCAAAGAAATGAATGGTGGAGGCATGGCTGACCTGCTTGCAGCAGAGGGTGATCTTGGCGTCAGGGTTGCGAATTTTGTGCCCCTCGTCCAGAATGATGTAGTGCCAGTTGTAGGCCAGCAGCACCTCCTGCTGGATCACCAGGGTGTTGAAGGAGGTCACCAGGACGCCATTCGACTTGACGATGCTCCGCACCAGCTGGGCCTGCAGGGCAGACAGGTGGCGCCGTTCACATCACAGGGCATGCAGAGATTCAGCTGCATTTGTTTCAGGTGACTCTCACTTGCTATGATTCTGTTCTGTTTATTTAAGGTGACTCTCACTCCCTAAGATTCTGTTCTATTTAAGGTGACTCTCACTCCCTAAGATTCTGTTCTGTTTATTTAAGGTGACTCTCACTCCTTATGATTCTGTTATGTTTGCTTAAAGCGAATCTCACTCCCTATGATGCTGTTCTGTTTGTTTAAAGTGACTCTCATGCCCTATGATTCTGTTCCACTTGTTTGAGGTGACTCTAACAGTGATCTTGTTCTGTTAGTCTAAGGTGACTCTCACTAACAGTGGTTCTGTTCCATTTGTCTAAGGTGACTCTCACTGGGATTGTTTTTCTGTTCTCTTTGCTTAAAATAACTCTCACTTATAGTGTTTTTCTGTTCTGTTTGTTTATAGTGATTCTGTTCTCACTCACAGTGATTCTGTTCCATGTCTTTGACTAAATGACCACGTGCAGCAAAATCTGTTGTATTAAAATCACTTTATTTAAATGCAACAAATGACATATGCAGTGATTGCTTTCAGTCAACGTAGTGTAAAAATTACATGAGCAGTGGTCCGTAGCTCTTGCTCCAGACAACTGTAACAAAGTGTGCATGTGCAGTAAAATGCCTTCAACTCCAAAGCTATACACATGACACTACTTTACTTGTTTTGGGTTTGTGCTTTGTTATGCTTTCTACTTCTGTTTCTTTGTTGTTGTTTTTTCTTTTTTTTATTCTCCCAAAATCCCTTTGCCCACACAATTCTTAAAGAAGTATTTTTGTCAGAAGAGAAAGAGTAGATGCAACACATATTTACACAAAGTATTTCAGAAAAAAAGAGAGAAAGAGAATGAGGAAGAGAGACAAAAAAAAGGAGTCTACCTCCGTCCCAGTGTAGGAACCCGAGGAGTGCAGAATGACAACTCTGAAGTCCGGCCACCAAGTGTGGAACTCCTTCACCCACTGGTGCATCACTGTTGCTGGACACACAATCACCACAGGTCCCAGGCCAACATACCTAAAATCACATGCATCACAGTGAACACACAATCACCACTGGTCCCAGGCTGACATACCTAAAATCACATGCATCACAGTGAACACACAATCACCACTGGTCCCAGGCCAACATACCTAAAATCACATGCATCACAGTCAACATTCACCATTGGTCCCAGGCCAACATACCTAAAATCACATGCATCACAGTCAACACACAATCACCACCGGTCCCAGGCCGACATACCTAAAATCACATGCATCACAGTGAACAGACAATCACCACTGGACCTCTGCCCACATCTATGAAATTATACGCATCACAGAAAACACACAATCATCCCCCGACCTATGTCCATGTATCATATGCATCACAGAAAACACAATCAGCATCATATCATGTGCATCACACAAAACACAATCAGCATCATATCATGTGCATCACACAAAACACAATCACCACCAGAACTATGTCCACATATCATGTGCATCACACAAAACACAATCAGCATCATATCATGTGCATCACAGAAAACACAATCACCACCAGAACTATGTCCACATATCATGTGCATCACACAAAACACAATCAGCATCATATCATGTGCATCACACAAAACACAATCACCACCATAACTATGTCCACATGTCTGAAATTATATGCATCACAGAAAACATAAGATCACCACCAGACCTAGGCCCACGTACATAAAGTCACACCAGTACCTGGCCCCTGAATGTGAGGCCATACGTATCACAGTGAACACATGATGACTACTGCTTCCGAGCTCACACATCTGAAATTCACATTACAGTAAACAAACCACCAGTCCTAGGCCGATGCAGCTAAAATCATACATCCCACAGTTGTAAGTTTTGAAAACAGTGCCACTGTGTGGTAATAAACTGCACTTCAGGCAACACCCTCTGGCTTGAAAACTTCAAACTGATCGGAAAGGTGGGGGAAAAACTGGCGTCTGCACACTGGTAAAACATAACCGACCATCAAACTGCACAGCAGCATAATAATTTTAACGCGACTGACGGGAACTCCCTGGAGTGCAGTTTGCTGGTCTTGAGGGCAGCGAGGAAGGCAATCATCTGGATGGTCTTGCCCAGCCCCATCTCGTCCCCAATGATGCCGCCCGCTTCCTGGCTGTGAAGCTCCCATAGCCAGCGCACCCCTGTCTTCTGGTACCTGAAATCACAGAGGCATTGCCCACTTTGTACACCTGGATGAGCAATTGAGTTTGTACTTGAAATCACACAGAGGCATTGCCCACTTTGTACACCTGGATGAACAATTGAGTTTGTACTTGAAATCACACAGAGGCATTGCCCACTTTGTACACCTGGATGAGCAATTGAGTTTGTACTTGAAATCACACAGAGGCATTGCCCACTTTGTATACCTGGATGAATAGTTGTTGTTTTTTAATGCTCAGTCAGTGGTTATAACTGGATCCTTTGGAAATGGACTCACTATCAAACCTAGCACACTCAACAACAAATCCTTTGCAACTGTACCCTACAGAAAGATTATGAAAACCATGTCAAACCTGACCCACTCAACAAGAAATCCTTTGCAACTGTACCCTACAGAAAGATTATGAAAATCATGTCAAACCTAACCCACTCAACAACAAATCCTTTGCAATCATACACTACAGAAAGATTATGAAAACCATGCCCAACTTGAAAGAGTTCATCAACTGCTCTTCACATACATTCCTGCTTAGGAGGCATGTCTGTAACTGTTTTGATTTGCTTTCCTTGTTGCTGGTGACCACTTGTCAGAGCATGTTGTTGGACAGGGGGGAAGCAAAATAAAGCAAAGAAGGGGGATATGGAATTCTCACAACCTGTTGTCAATGTGCAGCAAAAAAATCAGTCAAGCACCAACACTAAGCTTTCTGAAGTACACACCAGCAATGCACCCAGCAAGATGACAGTGGAGGTATTTAATCTGCCTGGCGGTATAGTACGAGTGCAGATGAACACATCCCTTACTTGTAAAGCTTTTTCCAGATTTTTCCTGGCACAACCAGGCCTCCATCAAACTCTTCATCCGACCCGCTGTCCTCTTCCCTCTCCTGCTGAAGCCTGTCGCAAACAAATACATTCATCAGGGGAACAGAAGGCCTGGTGAATGCCAGATCAAACAATTCATCCCACATATTCATTCATGCAACACAATAACAAATCACATGCATCTCCTGCCTCCAGTCAGAAGCTGACTCTCTAGATCCACAACAAGCTTCCTCTGAGGTTGGATGCTGCTTGAACAGATGTACATTTTGACCTGTTCTCTACACCTTAGGCATCAGCAGAAGTCCTTCTGAGCAAAGTTCCTCCACATCACCAAATGGACACTGTATGATGTTCTGCTTTAAGTCAGACTTTTCATGCTTTCTTATGTTGAGCGGTTCTCAAAATGAACGATTGTGGTTAGCTTAATCTGTCTTCAAGACTGCTCTTGGAAGTAACTGTACCAGCAGCACAAATCCTTTGGTTGGGAAGATGGCTACAATCCCTCTAAAAAGATGGCATGAAAGTCCACAGATCCTTCTACATGTCACTCAAGGACAAAAGCCACTTCTGCAATACAACTGAACTGATGAATCAGAATGTAAACTACTTAAAGCTGAAACTACCATTGGTGCCATAAATTTCATAACTTAAAACCCATTTTTGCAAGAAAATGACAACCAAACATTCTAACACTGATGTGTGTGTGTGTGTGTGTGCGTGCGTGCATGATGAAATGAGCGTATCCTTAAGTATTTGTAAGCGCTCTGGGCTCTTACAAGATGGGGCACCATAAATAATCTATTATTATTTTCACTAATATATCATTTATTTGTCCCCAAGGCCCACTCTCATTTTTCAACCAACCGCAGTCTCTTGTGGTAGTATCCATCATCCGCGTCGTCCCTTTCACGCATGATGGAGCGATCTCGCTTCAGCTTGACTGGCTGCCACGAATGCTCCTCTTCCTCGTCACTTTGTCTGTACACAGCGTTTGACTTCCTCAGCTGTTCTTTCAGCTTCTTTTTCTTTGCTGCCGGTCTACCTGGAAAACATTCAGTCACCATGAAAATCACACCCTGCCCATGTTTTCACGCACTTATCTGGACATTGTAGGTACCTCATATTATTTTCAACACACAGCAGTCAGCGCTGCCAAGTCCCCTGTAAGCTGCTATCCCTGGCAGAATTCTTGAAATACTTTGCTGATGGGAATTTTGATCCAATCAATGGGACAAACCACTAAAACACTTCAGTGACACTGACAGAATACTACACCAAGTTTTCTAGTATTTCTTGCATTTTCTTGTAAACAAACAATGAAAAAATGTCAATCAGAACAGCAAGAGTCTAAGGTCTATGTAATAATGTCATTAAGAGACCTTAGTTTATATCAAATTTCTGATCAACACAACGGTCAGGCCTGGACAAAAAACTAAAAAACTTTCTGTTTCCCCATCTTCCTAGTTTGTATCACAAACCAACTTTCACAGATACCACTTTACCTCCCTATTTACAGTACTCTGTATTTAAACACTGCTGCACAACCACATAGCTTTTTCTACCTGAACAATCCTCATCTTCCATGTCCGGTTCCGACATGTGGCGCATGTCACGCCTGTCAGGGACATAATCCCCGTCACTCTCCACAATCTCTCCATCCTCGTCCTGGTACTCATCACCGCTCAGCTGTGCGTCTTCACTGAAGTTGTGGGCCATCTTGTACTGTCGCTTCCTCTGGAACCGCTTCTGCGTGTAGTCCACCTCTGGGTCATAGTTTCTGAAGTCTTTTTCGTCAAACAGGTTGGAGCGTTTTTTTGCCAAAAGTGAGGGTCTGCCCTGAGATGACTGCTGTGGGGTAGAGTCCCGAGACGGAGTCTTTGTGCTGCCATTTGGAGATGAGCCAGACAAGGAGGCCCTTTTCGTTGATTTCTTTTTTCCACCTTTTCCCGGTGCACTCATGAGAAACTTCTCAAAGTCTGTGGATGGAGCTGGCGGTTGGCTTTTCTCTGCTGCCTTGACAATGGTTCCGAAGGGTGTCATGAACCCTAGCCGGACCATGCGATCCCTTTCAGACTCTTTCTTTGGCTGTCCATTTAACCCCATGAAGGCCTGGTCCGTAATACTGCTGGCTTCTGTGAAAGGACAAAAGAAAAACAGAAGCATGGGAGTCACTGTATGACACAGTACAAAGCATGGAAAACAATGGTAATAAAACAGAGTCAACTCTATGGAAAAAATAATCTTTGCAAAATCCAACACCCACAATGCTTAAAGTTGATGAAGAAATAAGCCGCAGAGCATCCTCCCTTTCCATGCTACCCAGTCTGAACACTATGTACAAATCAATGTTAAAGGAACTAACCTGCCCGGCTAAACTTGTGTAGCACAATCACACAGATTTTTCAACCTAAACAATCTTGTTAAACTTGTGTAGCACAATCACACAGATTTTTCAACCTAAACAATCTTGTGGCACATGTCACATCTGTCAGGGAGGTCCACTGTAACTAATAAAAAAAATCATTTTTTAAAGACATGTTGCAAGGAAGCTTACCTTCGTCTTCATCACTCCCGGCATGGTTTTCTGCTTCCTCCGCCTTCTGTAACTTTGTTGTTGCCACCTTCTGCCTCACGGTCAGAGTTTTCAACTGGCTCAGCTGTGAAAAGAAACAACAACCAAAATCAACTAAAAGTAAACAAAACAAAAACAAAATCAGCCTCAAACTGCAGAAAACACAACCTGCCCATAGCACCAGGTCGGTCACCCTGACAACTTTGTCACAGCCAGCAGCAACAGACCATACAGGGTTCAGCTGTAAGCCCCACCTCCCATGGGTACCTTCCCACAAGCTTTCAATGCAGCCACCTGTTGTACTCAGTAGATTTTCTCTTTTAAACCAGTGTGATATTTATACAGTGGTGGAAGTGGTTCACAGAAAATGGTCAGACAAACACTGTAACCATCAGATACAAGGCCATCTATACCACTACCAGAGTGCTGCTAGCAACCATCCTGCTCCCTTACCCGTCAGGAAGACACTCAGACACGCACGCACACCCTCTGTCTGTGCTGGAGTTCTTTGTTTTTTTCGGTAGCGGTGGTGGTTGGGAGGGGGGAGGGGGGCAGGGTTAGCTGGTTGTTTCTTTCAGAACCGGTCAAACAGCTGATATTTCAGGCTGATTGCTGATCCCCCGTCCCCTCCCCCCTGGTATACACTGCACATAAATGGTAAAATACTGGAAAGTACCAGTTAGCACAAACCCTAGTGCTGTGTTGACCGATGATATGTGCAATGATTTGAGTCTGATTCAAGCATTGAAATGAATGCAATTTGCCTTAAAAAAAAAAAAATGCCAACAACCTTCCAAGCACCAAACAAGCGACAAAAACCCATCCAAAACAAGATAAGATTTTCTCTCATTTTTAACCATTTATCTGTTGTTTAAGTGTTGTTTTGTGGCTTGACACAGGGGATTTCCCCAAAAGATTGCATACCGTGTGTTTGTGTCAAAATAAATTAGCTTTCATTTGAACCTTTTTATGTTTGGATCTCGCAGTTTGCCTCAGTTGACCGCAGGTGACCTCTCACACCGCCAATGAGTGTGCTCCACAACTCATTCTGAATGCTTTGCTCTGAATCCACCAGTCTTCTCTTCTGTTGCTTTGCTCTGAATCCACCAGTCTTCTCTTCTGTTGCTTTGCTCTGAATCCACCAGTCTTCTCTTCTGTTGCTATGCTCTCGCCTGTGGGACCAACATGACCGCCAATTTTCAGGCTTTTCAGGCAGAACTTGTTCTGGTGACGTCCTGATCAGCTGAAGCTTCTTAGACAACTGGCTGAAGTTGAAGTATTGCTTTACATCCACAGAAACTGTAGGCTTATTACGGCCAGGAGCCCAGGATGGCCACCTCAACTTTCACACAGCTCCTGAGTTCTGGACAACTGGCAGCCCCAAATCATTTATTAACATTCAATCCAGACCAGATTATGAATGATAAATTCACGAACACAGTATAAATTTATCTTCGCAGTACAGTCATCTTGCTTCACTTTTACCCCACCTTGTTTTCTTTCTGTTTCCTGATCGCCTCAAGGCGCCGCTGAATTTCTCTGGGTGTGGCATTCTGGTGCTGCACTGACTTCTCTGCCTTTCGGATGTGGTCCAGTTCACCCTCCACAAGCCTGTCAAGCACACATACACACACAAACATGCAAAAAGCCACTAGCAGAGCCAATCTGAACTCTATACATTTTCTTTCCATGTTCTGTTCCTTTCTATTTAACTGTTTTTATTTCCTCTTTTTTTTCTCCATATATATTTCTTTTAGCTTACTCATTTTCAGTTAATTCCATTAATTTTAGTTCTAAGCCTTGTTTCTTGTTATTAATTTGTCCCCCCCCCCCCCCCCCCCCCCCCCACACCAAGATGGGGTGCCTAGCCACTGCCTTCCTTGGAAAAACAGCCAACTGAAAAAGACACGAAACACTCTGAAACATCAGTTAGCATTATCTGGATGAGAGGTAGCTGAAGTGCTTGAACTACAATGAACCATGCACCAGCTACAGAAATTTAGGCAGCATGGGAAGCTGACTTCCTTTACATTCAATGGACGGAACAACATCAGTAAAAATTACGGCAAATAATTGCTTCTCACTTGATGTCCTCGCGGATGGACCCGAGTTCTTTGGTAAGAATGCGTTTGAGACGTTCCGCTTCATCTTTTGCCATGGCCTTGTCCACCTGCTTCATCACCCCTGCAATGCAGTCGGTCAACATCACACATTAAGCTTGCTCTGCTATTTTCTTGTACGATGCAATAAAGTATATTACGACAGTGACAAATTGTCAATTTACAGCTGATTTTGTATTTATTTTACAATAAGTACCACAAAAATGCAGGCACAAACTAAAAAGTTGTATTTTTCATTATCTACACACCAACATTAGCCTCTAATTCATTCATTCGCCAATTCCTGCCACATACATCCCTGGAGGGGGGTTACAATTGCCACCAGCTGTATGTATAACACGAATGAATGCATTTTATACATGAATGTGCAAATAATGAAATGTAACCTCTACAGTTATCACACAAACACACACACACAAATGAATGTCTACATCATTACATGCATGCACAGAGGAACAGTCACAGGGACACATACACTGTGTATGCAGACACACACCTTGTTCAAACTCATCCTGGTTGAAGACGCTGAGCCCAAGCCCCTGCAGCTCGGACGTCTGGTCATCCAGTGAAGCCTGGGGAATGAGGCCCGTGTCCACCTGTCACATTGGCAGCAGACAGCAATTACCAAACCAAAGAGCAAAAGCAAACAATGAAGGTGATGTACACTGCAAAAATAAATCTGGTTCCATGCTACTGCTCATTGCCTACCCATGCTATTCTCCCTCACAAGGAGTTAGTTGTTGGTCTTGGAGTCTTAGTATTTACATCCATCAACTGCACTGGGTCACCTCAGGACAACACTCACAAGAAGTTACCTACTTTTACAAAATACAAGCAGAAGTGATATATATAAGGTGTCATGTGGTGGCAGCAGTTGTATAGCATTATAGATCTATGATACCATACAACTCATTTGTCAAAATACATGCAAACAAGCACCAGATATAATCTGAAATTTAACTATCAGACTGCATGTGGTATACAATGGAATAAGTGTTAATAAAAACTATTAAAAGAGCACACATGATCTATATCAGTATATGATCTAACATTAACAACGCTCTTCCTTTTGCAAATATGCCCAAAATAATCAGAGAACAGGTCTTTCTGTGAGTGTGACTATCAGTATGTGACTGTGAGCTCAGCATCCTGACCCTTGTCCTATGCATTTGCATGCAGTTTGGGGCAGGTCATACCTGACATGACATTGACAAATATGATCAATCCACCACACATCTTCATACCTTGAACAGCCCATCTTTATCAGTGTCACTGTTGCTTGGTCCTGCCTCTTCTTCCATCCTCTCTCCATCACCCTCTTGTGAAGTGCTGGGATATGGTGACCCACTCATAGTGACTGGTAAGTCTCCACTCGTAGGTAAACGCTTCTCTTTTAGTTTTACTAGTTTTAGCTTTATATTTTGTTTGTCTCTGGCTTCAGTCACACCATTCTAAGTCCTGGAATTTGAATGTTTCTGAGGCCCAATTGGTCGAAGGTCATCCTGGGGAATGAATAATAAGATATTGACAAAACAGTGAATAAAAAAAGCCGTACCATCTATATTGGGGAGTTTTAAGTTTTCCCGTACTTCTTTGGGTAAGTATGCAGAATACTGAATTTTCAAGTTAGAACTTAGATGATTGGTAATTTTGTGTATCTAAGATATAGTAAGAAATAAAACATACACAAAATATCCCTAACTTTTCCTACACAATGCAACCACACTTCAGAGCTTCTTAATCTTACTTTTGCTGCGTTGTGCTCTGTGCAGGTTTCTAAAATAAAAATATAGATCTGAATTTCTAAAATCTAACCTACCTCAACACTACCTGTTGACCATTACTGACATATTTATATACTTTTATATATATAATGTACATACTTAGTCTTATTATACTTATAAAAGGGTTGTGAGAAACAGAATTTAAAGTTGAAATGGGAATGTAAAGCCTTAACTGCTTAAGACTAAGACTAGTATTTTGTAGTAAGAGGGGGGAAGGAAAATGTTTCTAAAAGTTATCTGAGAAATTTACGCACTGTTTGAAAAAACTATATGCCGGGGTGACTACTCATGACTCCACTGTATAAATCATACAAATGCTGGTTCGCTATCTTAGATGACACTGTCAAATTTATTAAACTTTTATAGTATGCACTGGTGAAACTGAAAGTGAAAGAGAAAAGGTACGGACTTTTAAACACAGAAACCCCTGGCTTTAGTAATTACAATATTAAACGCCAGCTTCAGCGCACTCCACAAAACAGGTGCGGACTGACAGTCGGCGGGCTTGATGCAAAAGTGTCACCATCCGCAAAAGCTTCAAACATTATATAATAATAATGCTGCTTTATCAGTTGTTATGTATTACACAATCATTCAGCAATAACCAATGCTAGACTGTACTACGATCAGTAAAGCATTTGCTGTTCCTTGAAAAGAAAGGAACACTAAGTTTTTTTTCTTAAATCTCTTCAACCAAAAGATGTGTGTGGTCTGAAACAGGACAGAAAAGCAGAGAAATGGTCACCTTGTGTGATGTTCCCGGTACCAGCACCTTACCGTAGCCACCATCTTGGATTTGTGAGGGAATCCTATAAGAAGATGGTGTTCTATATTTAGCAGTATCCTACATGTAGACATACAGTTCAGTGACGTTTTACAGGACAACAGCGAAACATTTCCAGAGAGTATTTTTGACCTGTTGTCAAATAGTTGTAGATATTATGGTAATGATAATAGGGACACAAAAATTGCACTGGCAATATATTGATGCATGAATATGCACTACTCTATCAAAAATGAAAGAAGAAAAAAGAAAAAAAAAGACATAAACTGGTTAACAGAATAAATATTGTTTGAAACTTGCAGTTTTCTGATCTAAGTTCTTGTTGATAACCATCTGTACATTTGCCCTTATTATATCAATGATACATGCAAATTATCAGTACGTGACGTGCTTTTAAGTCAGGGGCAAATAAATATTATGTTATAAACACATAATGTTCCTCCTCCATCTTTCTTCTGCATCATCTAATTTTCACCTCAAATATTCATTACATCATGAACATTTCACACACACGACAGCTTTGTGCTTCCATGTTACCCCAACACTTCTCCACCAACTGCAAGCCATAGTACAAATTTCATTCCCATGATCGTTTGTTAGTGTATTATCTGTATGTTGTTTATCACTAAAAATTTGCACTTGTTTTGTATTGTTATATAAAGTAAGCATTCCTTTTTAATGTGGATGTGTGTATCTGATATGTCTGATTACATACTGTAAAACGCATTGTGTGTTGATGCACTATCGAAACTTGTTGTACTATTTTATATCAACATGTTGTAACCATGATAAATGTATGACTTTGCAAGATGGCAGCATATTCACTGAGCTTGATTACTTCATCCCATTTTCTTTAAGGTCACAGCAGCATCAAACAGCTCACACTGACAGTACTAATCCTAGGCAAATTCTGATATTTTCAAATTCAAACAAAAGACATAAACTGGTTAACAGAATAAATATTGTTTGAAACTGGCAGTTTTCTGATCTAAGTTCTTGTTGATAATCATCTGTACATTTGCCCTTATTATATCAATGATACATGCAAATTATCAGTACGTGACGTGCTTTTAAGTCAGGGGCAAATAAATATTATGTCACTGTGAGCAAGTGCTCTTTGTACGTTTTACAATAATCCCGCCCCGCTTAACGGATCAATGCAATTTCATTACTGTACTTTAGTAACCCGGGAACCGGAGCAGACGACGCTTTTGTTTTGAAGCGCGGCGTGTGGCGTAACGCCACATGGCCTTCACACAGCCGACCGGCGATAGCCGCCAGTGCGCGCCTTTTTCAAATCTGTTTTTCTCCCTTAACATTTTGACCGCTTGTTTTAGGGGGCGGGGATAGCTCAGTGGTTAGAGCGCCGGACTCGTGATTGAAAGGTCGCGGGTTCGAATCCCTGCTGGAACGGCGGGAGAATTTTCTTCTCCAGGGTCGACTTTCTGTGCTGACTCTTATTTCGGTATCCGTTCCACCCCCGTGTTACCACAGTAGCACGTAAAAAATCCCGGTCATTCTGCCAAAAGTGCAGGTGGCAGGTTACAGCTAAAACACGCATACACCTTACGTATGTGGCGTTTATTGAACCGTGCTTCGGCATTGGTCACAACTTGTCCCTAATATGTCAAATGACATCTGAGGACATTAAGCATCAACTCATCACCGCTTGTTTGTTTACCTACTCTTTGTTTACTTAGTCCTTTTTATGCACCAAGCCATGATTAATATATTTTGGCATCTTAGAATGTTTATTTAACGTTTATTCAGACGCCGGATCGAGCTTAATTAGTAGCCGATGCCTCTCTAGGTCCATTCTTTTATAGCCGTCGTCTGCATGGCGCGCTTTGTTTAGTACTAGTAAATGGTAGTGAAATGTTGTTTTGATTCGATTAAAGTAATTCTGTGTCGATCACTGCGTTGTCGTATAGTATTTTGCTTAGCTGACTTCATGTTTAGTGTTTATTTTGGGCTGAAATTAACTTATTAAGTATTGTGTACTGTAGAAGCTAAGTTGTATTCATAGACTACTTAATCTCACTATCAGCGCTGCTGCGACTAAGGTTACGCGCCCCAGGCGAAAGGGTTCGCACCGATTGTTTTAATGCTAGTCTTTGAGTTTGTCTTGCTTCTCTTACAGAGCGTTGTATTGTAATTGTTATGTACCATTTTAACCGTGGGAGCGTGCTCTTTATTCCGATGTAAGTTTTAGTGACATTTATATTTTGTACATTGTGTTAGTTGTGATTTAGTTGTACGAATCTGTATATAGACAGGCGCAAGCCACGCTTCCCACTCTTGTTGTAAATAAAATAAGTCATGTGTGTACATTTTGTTTATACGGTTTAAAAGATTGTAACTGCATGTAGCTTTTATTTGATGTTTTTGATGTTTTAATTAGTTTAGTTATTGTAGAGGAAAGTGTATTTGTGCGGGCCAGGGAAACACAATTGTCAGCCATTTTGTGGTCCAGAGGGGCGATTTTACTGTAGCGATAGCGTGTGTTCCCTGTGGCCCGCGCCGTTCTCTTATCTATGCGTGAGCGTGAGGATTTTGTGGGTGTGCTGAAAACTGTCTGCGGCTGAACAAGTAAAAACTGATTGCTGCCATACGCCTGCTGTGGTCTCCACTTTATTGACTCCGCTGCCTGTGTCTTGTCCTTTGACCACACCACACCATTACATTATAAACACATAATGTTCCTCCTCCATCTTTCTTCTGCATCATCTAATTTTCACCTCAAATATTCATTACATCATGAACATTTCACACACACGACAGCTTTGTGCTTCCATGTTACCCCAACACTTCTCCACCAACTGCAAGCCATAGTTCAAATTTCATTCCCATGATCGTTTGTTAGTGTATTATCTGTATGTTGCTTATCACTAAAAAATTGCACTTGTTTTGTATTGTTATATAAAGTAAGCATTCCTTTTTAATGTGGATGTGTGTATCTGATATGTCTGATTACATACTGTAAAACGCATTGTGTGTTGATGCACTATCGAAACTTGTTGTACTATTTTATATCAACATGTTGTAACCATGATAAATGTATGACTTTGCAAGATGGTAGCATATTTACTGAGCTTGATTACTTCATCCCATTTTCTTTAAGGTCACAGCAGCATCAAACAGCTCACACTGACAGTACTAATCCTAGGCAAATTCTGATATTTTCAAATTCAAACTCTTTGCAATTGATAAAGCAAGCATTTTGTTTCTCTTTCTTTATTCAACCTTCAGTGAGTAACCTCTTTCCAAATTTAGTTGTCACCCCTTTTGGGCTCTGCTTCATATCAGTTTTAATTACCTTACCGTATCTACATGCCACATGGGCACTAACATTTTAAAATTTTAAGTTATTATCAGTAATTATAAACAAAAATCTAAAGTTTCTCTTTGTTGCATGGGCACGTGCGTGCGTGTATGTGTGTGTATGTGTGTGGTTAATAACACTGCCACTGAAAGTCCATTTCTGAATTTAAAACAAAACGAACAGCAGATTTCTTTGCACAAGTCTTTGCCAGAGAGGCAAGTGTCCCAAAAAATTGAAATGTCTTTGAAGAAATAGGCAATTAGAAGTGCCAATGCATTTTTGTTGGCTGTTTTGTTATTTTTGCTTCTACATGGATCATGGTCTCAATCTATTCTGGACACTGGACACCGTCATTTTCAATTCTACAACTCACACTTGAAACAGATTAGACCCTAATATTGTTATAACCTCTTGCACCTGTATTGATTAATAAATAGCTTTGTTTTTTTACAGATGACACCAATTTTCCAGCTGAGACTTATGTTTCTGTCCTAAGTATTTTCTTTCTAAACTCCAAAAAGTACAGAACAATGCTGCAAGACTCATTTTCAGAACAAGATCTGCCCGCGTCACTCCTATGCTTCATTCTCTTCACTGGCTACCTATTGGGCAGAGGGTCGAATACAAATTGTCTTTGCTTTGCTTTAAATCATTTTTCACCAGGCTCCCATCTACCTTTCAGAACTACTTCACTTTTACACTCCCTCCAGGCAGCTCTGCTCTTCTACAGACACCTGAATGTTCAGAATACCATCCTTCCAAACAAGGTCTTGTGGTCAGCACTCTTTCTCTTACCAGGCTCCAGTTATCTGGAACCAACTCCCTTTTTCTGTCCGCCTTTCTACCTCAGTCAGCTCCTTTAAATCTTTCTTGAAAACCAGTCTCTTTTTAAAAAACCTTTTCTTCACTCTCATTGCCCTAATATGCGACTGGTGTGTGTGTGTGCATGCGTGTCTGTGTGTGTGTGCATTCATGTTGTATGCATTGAATTTTGACAATATGTATTTGTAAAGAACGTGTAAGCGGTTAGGGCCTGTGCAGGTTAGGTGCTGAAAGTATTCATTATTATTATTATGTTTGTGTGCTGGTTTCTCATATCTAATGTACCACATTATGCAAGTACACACTCATATGCACACTCATGCATGTCTGCACACACACACACACACACACACACACACACACACACACACACACACACACACCACATGATCAATGCAAAAAACTATTTTCACACACACACACACATGATCAATGCAAGAAAATATTTTATTTTTGCAACTGATAGTTACAAAAGAAATAAATCTGCCCATCAGCAAAATTCATTGAACCCAAGCATAGATAGTGAAGTAAAAATTATTCTCTACAGTGTGTAATACCTGTAAGTTTCACATCAATATTCAGTCTCTACCAGTTTTGTACAGTTAGGAAATACACAGACAAATCATAGGCACTTTACACTGGATAATAATTCTTTGCAATTTCTACACAGAATTCTTGTAAATATTCAGATTGTACACAAGACCAGATAATAGTTAGGCATCCAGCACCTGTGTTGCAAAAATCAAAACAATTATACTTCATTATGCTCTGTCTTATCAAATGGTTTTTGTTTTCCATGAATCATTTTGAATCATTGTAAATAGTTTTGTTTTTATATGTCTTGTTTTTTGTTTTTATTCTGTCTTGGCATATCATTATGCATTATCTTCTTTTAAAAAATCATTCTATCTTTATCTTGATGCATCATTATGTACTGTGATCTTCAGACTTTTTTCTTTTTTCTCTCTTTCTTTAGCTTGTTATATTATTATACATTATCTTCTCTCTTTTTTTCACTTCTAGCTTTATCTTGTAATATTATTATGAACTTATACCATTATACATTATCTTCTCTCCTTTTTTTTTTTTTTTTTTTTTTAAATTCATTCTATCTTTACCTTCTAATATTATTATCAACTTTTTTTCATTCAATGTTTTTACACAATAATTTGAATCCCACTCAGATTCTACAAACAAATCTGCAAGTCTGGCATAATACAACATTTTTTCTAGCAACAGCAAGCCTGTAATCCATCAGTTGAACTGGAGTCACAAAGCAACACAATCATGTGCCCAATTTTACGTCCTAGCTCAAAACAATCAGTGCCTCCTGCTCAGTGTTGTCAGGGGATCCAAAAGCTGCAGCATATGGTGCTTGTGCATTATACATCTGATACAAGAAATTCCGCAGTGTTTGGCTTTGGATAACTGGCTGCGCTTACGTTTAAATTTGGAGATTTGCACAAAGCTTCAGCAGTATGCTCACTGACTGATCAGAGGAATGTTGCCATCATTTTCAGCAGTCAAGTATTGAGACAGTGTTACTGACAGCAGACTGCACTTCCAGTGATGACAATGAACAGGGCTTGTCTGAACATCTTGCCAGACACGACACACTCTGTAAGTACAATGATGCTAAAACACATCCCGGGTATCCAGCTTCATCAACATAACATATGTAATAGGGGTGGATGGGAGAGCCTGTTCCCTTAGATGTAAAAAAACAAAACAAAAATGCTAGTCCATGGCTAATTTGAACTACTCTACAATTTACACCTACACATGTGTTGAAGGTTCAGTATTGTTCAACACATGGCTACCCCCCTCCACCCCACCCACCCACCCCCCAAGCCCCTCCCCCCAAGCCCTGTCTACATGCAAATCACCGCGCATTTAAATATGATTTTATGGAAGTTGTTTTGTTTGATTCAGTTTCATTGAAAAACGAAAATCTGGATGGGGATCAAGTTATGCAACAATGCAGTGAAAACAAAAAGAAGGGCGGGGGGGGGGGGTGTGAACAGAAAATATTTATCACAGCCATTTTATACACGACATACTAAATAAACACCTTAGTCAGCAGCAGTGGTTAATGGTCAGAGCTTACACATGAAAAAGGATGGTGAAATGATGCCTTGAAAGACACCTCTTTGCATCCCCCCCCCCCCCCCTTTTTTTTTTATAAGTTTAAAAAAAAAAAAAATCTTTCTGCTGTGTGACTTTTAACAACATTACTGATTACTGCACTGTGAGCATGACTTCTACATGGATATTGAATGCTCTACAAGTCTACCATCAACATCATCATCGCCCCCCACCCCAAGTCAGGGCTTAATCAGATATCATACTGTGATGATTCAGCAAGTGAACAGAGTGAATAATACACTGATGAATAAAAATCAGTGGGTGAACAAACAAGCAGATTAAAAAAAAAATCATCTGGGGTTGGGGGAAGAAATAAATATAAATTCTGCCATAATTTCTACATCTTGACAAGTACACACACACATGCATCTTTTTGATCAGCACTGAAGAATAAACCCATATTTGTACGCTTGAACAACAACAGCAATTTCTCAGTCACTTGCATTCCAGAGAAAAAATAAATTGTGAGGGGAAAAAAAGAAAACAAATCTTTCAAAGCCTTGCCATATGTTTCCCATACATTTCAACACATTTCTCTCCCACTGATTTTTTGCAAGTGCGCTGAGGGTACAACTGGCAACTAACTATACACTCTACAAATGGACATCATCATCATCAAATGTCTGCAAATGCATAAACATGAACAGAGGACTCCCATTATGGATGACCCAACATCACTGTTTGATTCCTGAACAGCTTCCTTCAGCAGTTGAGTCTGAACCCAAAAGAGACTTTGTGTTCAACTTTAACCCACCTCTTGACATAATTATGCTTGGGATGTCTGCATTCAGTTTTTAATTCCAGATTAAAACCTGGTCTCCCTGGTCAATGGGAAAGTCCTCTCGAGTCCACAGACAGTTTTCAGCAAAACTACAACACTACTTATTTGGTATCGTACTTTAATGGGAAAAGAAAAACAATCGGTGGGTGACAGTGCACCAGCGTATCACAATAAGCGGTGACAATTGATTTACTGAACATGCTGGATGGTTCAGAAGACACAGGATAAAGAAAGCATGGCAGCCAAACCCAGACATGAAAAAAGTAGAACAAAGACAACCAAAAGGTGGATCAGGTGTTCCTGAAGACGGATACTGGAAGATATAAGGATTGCTATTTCCATAGGTGGTGTAAGGAACACAGTTGACTCAGCATAACTGAACACAGGTAGGATTGTATTGTCCAAAATGTGACCATTGTTTTTATTTTATCCCAGTTGTCCAGAGACAAGGAGGTCCATTTTCCTTCATGGTGGTGGGGGGTGGGGAGGGGGTGGCAGGAAGGAGACCAACTCTGCCTGCAAGTCTGTCTGCATTTTCTCTCTGCTTGAGTGTAAAAATGCTGGTTTTGTCTGCATTCTCTCTCTGTTTGAGTGTAAAAATGCTGATTCTGTCTGCATTCTCTCTCTGCTTGAGTGTCAGACTGGTGATTTTGTCCATATTCTCTCTCTGCCTGAGTGTAAAACTGGTGATTTTATCTGTATTCTCTGCTAGTGTAAAATTTGTGATTTTGTCTGCACTGGGTGTTAAACTGGCAATTTTTCTGGCCATGTTTCTAAATCACTCAGTCAACAAAGGCTTGTGTGTGTGTGTGTGTGTGTGTGTGTGTGTGTGTGTGTGTGTGTGTGTGTGTGTGTGTGTGTGTGTGTGTGTGCGTGTGTGTGTGTGTGTGTGTGTGTGTATATGTGTGTGTGTGTGTGTGTGTGTGTGTGTGTGTGTGTGTGTGTGTGTGTGTGTGTGCATATGTTTGTGTGTATGCCTGTACCTGTGCCACAGTCATTTAACATGACTGACACATCTTCAGTGACTGAAAATATATACATGTGTGCACTCAGCCCAGAAACAATGACACATAACCTGCCACCATTCAAGTCGGTCACTGCACAGGTTCCACCAAGAGCAGTTTAAAGAGTCAGACACTTTGAAGAGACCTGGGCTTTCCAAGATAGCAACCTGAACAAACAAAAGTGACATGGATCACCAGCTCTTGTGAATGCATGCATGCATGGTGTGATCCATGCCACATTCTGTGCTGTTTTCACAGTACTCTGTTCACTGACCGACAACCCCTGAGGAGTCAGCCTGAGTATGCTCCCAAACAATGCTGGAGGCCAGCCTCATTTGCAGCTTCAAAACTCTGTCAGTTTTCTAATGAAGTCAGGCTGCAGGCGCTCAGTTATGCAGCAACAAACTTGCATAACAATAATGAGAGGATTCCATTCTGGGAAGGAGGGTGGGATGGGGGGGGGGGTGAAGGCATGGGGGATGACCACTTTATCAGAGGCTCAGTTTTTTTGCAGTTTACTGTATAAAGCATAAAGAAAGCAGTAATAAAAATAAAGAAATCCATCCATGAAAGAATCTTGACATTAACTAAGCACACAAAATAATGACAGGAAAAGGAGAAAACAACACACTGTAGAAAACAAAAATTATCTTTTGAACAGCTAAAAAAATAATCACATTCTCTTCTGATCTGCATGCCTTCACACTTGAAATGCAGAGGAAGACCACATAAAGAGGTGTGGACATGATGTGATAGCAGGGAAGGGAAAAAAGATAAAACAAAAACAAAAAAAGGAGGGAAACTGTGAAAAGAGGCTGAAAAGGGGCAAAGGTTTGGCATTAATCATAGTCCTTTAAGACACAACCAGAAACTCTATACACGTGTCTGGAATTTTGCCAGATGGAGTTCTTGCCGCAGACGGTCGGCTTCCAACTGGCGGAAATAGGTATCATCATCATCACGGAACATCTCTGCCTGAATGTCAACAATTTCCTTCTCCATCTTGCGGCGCAGGTCCCTCTTCATCTGCTCCAGCAGCTGTCGGCAGAAATAAAATGATCATCAGTCTCTTAAATATCATCAGTGGAGTTATTTGTGTTCAGTTTAACTGAACATCATTCAGCAAAATAAGGAGAGAGAAAATAACACCGCTGAACAATCCTGGATTTCATTGCCTATGCCTGATCTAAACAAGGCCTGCCCCCTTGCATGGTTATGCGGCTAATGTACTGATGCAAGCAACATTGCCCCTACACACCCACTACTTTTGCAACCCGTCAGGTAATAAGACATGTAACAGAATACACTGTTTGATTTGTGAGCCGGTTTGGCCTAGCGGTAAGGCGTTAGGCTGGTAAGCAGAAGGACTTCGGTTTGATACTACTTTGGCTCCCCTTTCTCTTCAAAAAGGTTGTGGTTTGTGGACACTGTCTTGTGACTTTGTCCATCACTTCCTACTGAAACATTAAAATGGCTCTCATCATTGCCCATCTTAATGCAGAAGTCATTCTGGTGGTGACAGTGTAGCAACTGGTATATAATCTCCCTCTCCCCCCACCTCCATACCCCATTCCCCCCCCCCCCCCCCTCTCCCCGTCCCTAATAAACCATATGTTTTTTGTGGACATTAAGCACCATGTTTACTTACTTACTGTTTGATCACAAAAGGTTTAGCAGTTCTAGAGATACAAGACCTAGGAACATTCTATCAGAGCTTGACGATTGAAGCTCTCTCTCCCAGACTAGATGCAATTGGATAAAGTGAAACAATAAAGAACTGAGACAGCACCCCCAATGCTTTGTGCGTCAGTCTATCAATGATAGTGCAGCACGTCAAGTTTGGGGTGAGTCAAGTACTGAACACCAATACTGTAAGATACTGAACAAACAGCTGTCTGAGGATTTGAACCCACTGACTTTGATTCTGAAGATACACTATTTTACAGAGCACTCCATCCAGAGACTGATGCTAACATCAACATATCAAGTTTGGTCACAAGGAGTCTGGCAAGTCACAAGATTAAGAACAAACTAAACAGCCATCAGGCTTTAAACTTTCACCATGACCTTGATCTTGAAAATAGCAAACCAAACCGCTTGCCTGACACTCCAGCTCATGATGACACACTGATATATATACCAAATTTGAAAGCAAAAATCAGCCATTCAGGAAATATCATCAGGAATAAATTAATGGGCAGATGAACACAAATGAGGTGATTCCAGTATGTCCCCCCCCCCTCCCCCCTCATGATTATGGTCTTTGCCTCCAAGAGGCAGTTACTACTCTCTCTTTTCACTTCATTCTGAACCTTTAGAAGCAATATTTGCCATCTGCAATATCAAGAAAATTCAACTAATTTTTGCTTCAGCTTTGGCTGGTAAGCAAAAAGCAACAAGCCGAACGGTTTGCACATGAAGCAGACAACCAGTCAAGTTTCACTCTACTAAAATGATAAACAACCTTGCATATATGCATAATTTTTCTCTCTCCATTTTGCGCATCTGAAAGTAGTTCTATGTGCTGAAATGATTTGGGTCCCCACCACACCTGGGTCACTCTGGACATCAGGGCATCTTGGGGTGATGATCAAAGCTTTCCAGCCTCCCCAGCCCTGAGTCTTTCTTAGCCCTTGCCTTGGCCATTACCACAGTGGCAGTACTGACCTTTTGATGAGCTTGCTCCCTGGCCACCATGTCCTCCCGGTCCTTCACCAGCTTCCCTACCAACATCTCAAACTGGTCACGGTAGCTGAACACACGGTCAAGGATGGCTATTGCAAGAACAGGTATTTGCCCTTTATATTTATAATCACAATTAAAGTATTTACGAAGCATAAAATCTTGTCTATAGAGACTATACCAAGCACATACATGCACACAAACAGGCAGCTGCACACACGAGCATACTGACTATTCAGAACTTAATTTTAAACACAACTTAAAATGGGCAGCAAACAAAGACTCAAGATGGATGAAGACAGCAGCATGAAATGGAAAAAAATGGTTATAGTTTTTGGAAAAAGAATGTTTTGAGGTTTAGACTTAAATGAGTCCAGAGAGAGGGTTTCCGGAGGGTCTGGGCCTGTCAGACGGAGACACTGATTCGCGTGCTCAGTTGTATGAACACAAAATTCTCTGTTGACAAACAAACCAGCCTGCTAATGTATTTAGCATTAAATGAGCAACAGAACATGTCAAATTTCATTTCACAAATGTTTTGATCAGGCATACATTAAAAGACAAGCCTTGTGATAAAAAAGACCTGACTGAAAGCAAATGTAGGGTATACACATATACACATGCACAGTTTGAGCTTTGTTTTGTTGTTGTTTTTTGTTCTCATTTTGATGTTGTTGTTTTTTTATGTGTGGGTGTTGTTTTTTTGTGAGGGTGGGTGGGGGGGGGGGGGCGGGGGAGCTGTGGCAAAGATCATGCTTCCCTCCACGTAACCTGAGCTTCCTGTGTGCTGGAGGTGTTTCCTTGTGTGATACAGTTGTCACTGAGGTGTCCAGTGCGGCAGTTACTGCCCCTGCCACGACTTGCAGTCCCCTACCGTCACTCACTTTGGTGTGAGCTACAGTTACGATGACAACTCCGACATAATAATAACAGTCACAGAAATTGACCTTACGCCCCCCTACCCTGTGGCTCAAAGCCCTTACCTGAGCAAAGGAAAGACCTGAGCCATCATGAGACACAAAAACTTTCTCCCATCTGCCAGATTTCTGCATTTTACACCAGTCAAACCAGGTATAAATGAAATGAATTATCGCTAGTGGCAAAGTTTGAATGACTGTTCTGAAATTCCATTATGATGAAGACAAACAACAAAAATGATGAAACTACATTCCTGGTCAGCAGTCTAATAAACTGCTCGCAGGAAGAAAAAAAACATGTCAAAGGATACTAGTTCTCCAAGGAATCAATTTCATCTTGGCGCTTCTTTGCCTGCTTCTCTCGCTGTTCTTTGGCGTAGCGGCGTACCTCCCGAATTCTTTCCTTTTGGATAGTAAGGCCATCTTTGAAGAGGTTCTTGAAAACCTGCCAAACAAAGATGACAAATTGTAAATGTAACTCGTTAATGAAATGCATCCTATCCATAGGTCTCTTCTGCTCAACATCATCACCAGAGCTAATCTCTGTGACTTTCCCAAATGCGCAAGATTGATACACTATAATAATTAATAATTAAAGTATTTATAAAGCACAAAATCTTGTCCATAGAGACTATTCTAAGTGCATACATGCACACAAACACACCCACACAGGCACCCATACACACAAACATACTGACTATAGAAAGCTTAATTTACACATGGCTATAATTTTGGGAAAAGCAATGTTTCGAGGTTTGACTTGAATGAGTCCTGAGACTACAATACACTAGTGCCTCCCAAATGCGCAAGACTAATCCAATATACAAATGCAAGATCTGCCGCTGTGCAAAAAGCAGTGAAAACAGCCTCTGACCATTTCCTCCTTGCTTCGGCGTTTGAGCATCTTGGCACGGCTTCGAACTTGAAACTCATTGTAGTAGCGACGGGCGCGGGCTGCTTGGGATCGCTTGTCATGCAGTCTGTTGTTGGCCATGATCTGCTGCTTCTTCTGATCCTTCAGCATATGCTGCACGACACGTGTCCATCAGTCAGTGGTTTTGCGGGAAAAAACTTTTGCAGCAATTTTGGCAACGGTTCATTTCTTCTAAGCCCAATCAACTCCGCGGTTAAGATTTGGCACTCTGTCAGAGCATGCTTTGGTAAGGGTTTATTTCTTCTAAGCCCAACAAGTCCTCAGCAAAGATCGATCCTTCAGTTAAGATTTGGCACTCTGTCAGAGCATACTTTGGTAAGGGTTCATTTCTTCTAAGCCCAACAACTCCTCAGCAAAGATCAATCCTTCAGTTAAAATTTGGCACTCTGTCAGAGCATACTGTCAGCAGAAGCAGTAAATATACGAACATGAGCTGGGTTTACTTCTTCTAAGCCCAACAACTCCTCAGCAAAGATCAATCCTTCAGTTAAAATTTGGCACTCTGTCAGAGCATACTGTCAGCAGAAGCAGTAAATATACGAACATGAGCTGGGTTTACTACAGCAAAGTTATTTGATCGCTTAAGGCCTATTTGTAAGACGTGTACTTCCTCTCCATGTCAGGAATGGCTGATTTGAGGGAGAAAGAAAACACTACATAATCATTTGCCAAACATGTGCTAACAAAGACCCACTGGTAATTAAAAACTCATTTACAAATCAGGTCTGCTTTGAGGGTTTACTTCTGACTTATGGCAACAACCTCTCATTCAGTTTTGTTTTCGTTCTCCCTTCATAGGGTTTCTCAGCATACATTTGTAGTGGGCTCTTAGAGACAGATTAAATGTTGGTGAATGCATGATCAACTTATAGCATACCATCCTCTGATTATGCTCCATCTGCTTCTTGACGATGGCGGCCAACACCTCATGTTTTCTGGCTGCCTCCTCCAGCTGCCAAACAGAATGGAACAAAAACAGAGCATTAGATTAGGCTTACAGAGGAACTGGTCACAGAATCAGTCCACATCTTTCACACAGTCACTCTTTTTCAACAACAGGCAATTGCCAGTTGTTACATTTTTTACAGGGTATATTTACAGTGCAGACAAGTTCACTAAATTCAAGATGAGAAATGTTTCAAAGGGTGTTATTTGTTGCAAAAATTTCAGCACTACTGAAAACTCAAAACACAAGCCCTCATCCGCTCCTTGCCTCTCACTTATAACAAACTCCTACCTCTCTCCCCTAAAAATGCCAACATTGCCACATCCTTACCTGAACCTGTGCTTTGCTTTTGCGGCGTTTGTTCTCTTCATAGGCGCGGGTAAGGTTCTCAATTTGCGTAATACCACGTCGCCACAGTTCATGCCAGGTGTGATCTGAGAGGTGGAGGTGAGGAAACTCCTCCAGCAGCAGTGGCATCAGCTCCTCATCCTCGGCAATGGTCACTGGAACAGACAAGCAGATTTATGTCTCTGGTTGGCTCACAAAAAACAAAATGCCATGTTCAATCAATAGCTGTCTTTACTAAAGCTTTGTATGCTTTGTAGTCTTCTGCAGCTCATCCACAGTCTCTCACATGCTTACAAGTGCATGCTGAGGTTGTACTAAATGCAAATTTCTTGGGAAGTATTTGATCTTTTCTTGATCTTTTCCAACATCAAATTCCCTTTTTTTTCTGGAGCCGTAAGTGAAATATGCTGTAGAAATGTGTGAATTGCTGTCTTCAAGAAATTTGCTTTCAATGGGTTTCACAGAGAGAGAAAGAAATAGTGCATGTGTGAGTGTGTTTGTGGCAGCACATACATATTCCTATCATGGAACCTATAAGGCTCTTGCTTTGGACTATAAAGTGACACAGGGCAGTTGCTGTAAAGTGCACCATTATTATAAGTACAAATTACAATGCTCACACAGAGAAAAAAACTTACGTGGGCGCTCACGCGGAGGGGACACCTCTTCTGCACCGGACTTTTTCTGTCGAGTTTTCGAACTGGCTTGACTCCGCAGAGACTTTGACCTTCTGGTTGTTGGCAACAAATAACCTGAAAACATCCAACTGAGATGGAAAAACAAGTCACATGTATTATCTTCTTCCCACACTTACAAATTTGTTCCATATTATTACAATATCTCATTTCATCAGGAGAGATTTGCATTCTGGTTGCCCGCACCAAAAGAAAAAACACATAAACCAACAGCAAAAAACAACAACGTCACTTCAGGGAAAAGTTTTTACCCTTTTGTAAATTAATGAGCCCAAAACCATTGCTACATCGAGTACTACCTCTTGGTAGTAATCCCCTTGTTGAGGTATGAGTACAAATGACCTGTGTGACACTGTTCACCTCCCACATCCATTCAGTCAAAGTCTGGTGATTCTGCATTCTCCTTTTCCCACAAGAACAGATTTCTTTTTGATTTTTTAAGTCAACTCATCCTCAAACTGAGAGAGGGATACAGTTTTCTGGAGAACCAGTTTAAAACAACATGCTGAAGTCTACACAGCTGGGTACTTGCCGCAATGTCTCTCTACCACAGAATAAAACACCAAGCTGCCTCACAGTTTTGTGAGGAACAGCTTAATTAAAACAACATACTGAAGTCTACACAGTTGGGTACATGCTGCAGCATCTCTCTGCCATGGAATACAACACCACAGTGTCTCACAGTCCCCCAGCTTTTTGAAGAACAGCTTAAAACAACATGAAGTCTACACTGTTGGTCTACAGTTGGTCCGTGGAATACAACACCTCACAGCCCCCATTTTTTTGAGGAATAGATTAAAACAACATGCTTAAGTCTACACAGCTGAGTACATGCTGTAACATCTCTCTACCATGGAATACAGCACCACAATGTCTCACAGTCCCACAGCTTTTTGAGGAATAGATTAAAACAACATGCTGAAATCTACACAGTTGGGTACATGCTGCAACCTATCTCTACCATGGAATACAACACCGCAGTGCCTCACAGTCCCCCAGCTTTTTGAGGAATAGATTAAAACAACATGCTGAAGTCTACACAGTTGTGTACATGCTGCAACCTATCTCTACCCTGGGCACCCTGCTCTGTATCTACCTTTCCCTTTGGGTGATGGCTTGGGTTTGCGTGCCGTGCCAGCTGCCATTATCAGCAGTTTTCTGTACTCCTCCTCCTGAAAATAAAGAGTACACATTAAAAAACAACAACCTCTTTTTCAGTCTGTACCAACCTGTAGCTCTTGCTTCTTGTTTGGCTGAAAAAGGCCTGTGGCAAAAGCTTTCTCGCACTGATGCATTACTGCATAATTCGTGCATTGCTATGCCCTGTCCACACACAAATGCACAAACATGCACACACACATCCCTCCCCTTCAAACTCAACTGTTTGCACACCTAGAATGAAGACACAGCAATACCCACAAGGATCCAGCCACTGTATGCAGTGTAACTTTCAAAGTCTACATCTTTAGTCGACTACCTTCTGTTCACAGTTCGCTCAAAGAGTGCTTACCTGACAATGTTAGCTAGGCTTTAAACAAAGCACTTCACTGAATTTCTGAGCAAACCTACCAGCTGGAGAAAAAAAAACACAAGCGAAACATCTTTATTCTATCCAGTTTACGAACTTTGAACCAAATCATCTTGTTTCTGTCCATTTTGCCAAACATCTCCATGTTTCCTCATCACCTGATGCCACAGTATAATACCTCATCTGTTTAAGGCAAACACCCAGAAATGCAAACAAATGCATTTCATAGTTGTCCACCTGTGCTCCCAGTTTAATTTTGGGAGGCAGTATAAATAATAATGATAATAATAATGAGTGAATACTCATCAGAAACTTCTCCTCATATTAACGCAAGGCATTTACACTGGAAATAAATTAGACCATGAATTTGAATACATGTAATAAACGGAAAGCAACACATTTGGTCTCACAGAAAGTAACACACACTCAGTCCCATTTATTCTGTGGCACAAGCTGACAACGAAAAAACTGAAGAGGCTTGATGGAACAGAGAACATTGCTAGTCTATACAAATGCATAAATCAAATTGTATGAAAATGTTTGATTAACTGTCTATATTAAATGTATGGTTTGTGCCTAAATTTGGGTAAACACTCTGTTAATTAAACAGTTTCTGAGAGGAAGCTCACCATGTCTTTCATCAGCATGCGGTCTTTGCCCACCAGGTTCTTCACCTCATCTACAACGTCCTCAAACTCCTCCTCATACAGCTTCTTTAGGAACTGGAAAGAGACAAACGCAACATTACCCTGATATTATACCACCGAACCATGTTGATGAGATGCAAGCAGTGCACACACACACACACACACACACACACACACACACACACACACACACACACACATACACACACACATCATTTGACTTTTTCATTGTTCCAGTGTAACTAAAATAACTGCCTTTTCATTGTTTTCAGAAAGGCGTCTATCAAAATATTGCCCAATGGCTTGTTGTGTCCAACTGAAAGGCGTTCATTTTTTTAACTCATTGCCAGTTTTCCACATCAAGTTATGCATCACTCCAGTGCATGGCTGCTTGCAGAGAGCATCAACTGACACAATGATGATTAGACATACTTAGCATTCTGGGTGAAAATGCTGTGTTTACGCAATTCCCTGGGGTCTTTTTCCCCTGCGCTTTGAATGAGGTAATGCTGGCAGTAAACTTTGTTTTAGGTTGATCAGTACCCAGTTAACTGCAAAAAGGTCCCAGGTCGCAACATCCCCTGAGCTGCAGCTGTCAAGCGCCAGAGAAGCTGCGCACATGACTGTAACCCCTGTACATAAATTTACACGGCAGTAATCTACCCAGGACATACGTAACTAATCCAGCTCTTCTCTTCCCACCCCCTCCCCCTTTTGAACTCTCTGCACCAGCTCCTGAAACAAGTGCAAGCTGCAAGTAGAGTTGACTGCCTTACGTGACAGAAGAAAACACAAATTCCCCATCTCAGTGCCTTGGTAACCATTCTCACTTCAAGTTCATTCAATGATCACCACCCACCAAGCTTGAATTTATTTTACTACCTAGCACCTGTTGTGCTCTAGAAGAAAGCGTGAAGGAGCATGCTCCATCTACTGCCCCTCACATTTTGTTTGCGTCGGGACACTTTGTCCTCGGTTTCCAGGTGGCGCTGAGCATTAGCCAGGGTGGGCTTGCCAATTTCGTCCAGTTTACTAGACAGCTTGGACTTGGAGAGCCGATCTTTTCTTTCCAGTCGTTGCCTGCATGCTTCTGCCAGGTCAGCAACCTCACTGCCTGTGCTCAGCGAGTCATCCACAACTTCTTGGTACCTGAAAGGGTAAGGACAGCAACTATCAGGGTGCTGAAGCAAAAGCAACACTGCAGGAATGCCAACACTGTCAAATGATGAAATGCACACAGGTGGTGACGTCAATGCAGCAGTTATCGTATGTGCATACATAAGCCTTTGTCAGATACGAATTACAAGGTTTGTGCAGGCATGAATGACATTTTGACACAAAATATACAAAAAAGGTAACCCAAGCAAACAAAAACACATCTCCCAAACCCCAAACAGATTGGACACACCCATACATCTTCAACACACTCATATGCTTTTATAAAATAGCAAAATGTCCTTTCAGTTCTGGTTTTTCACATGGCTAAGCACAGCCATTACATGCAGCATCAACATTGTAAGCTTGATGCTACACCTGAGCAAAGTTAAAGATTTGAACATGCTTCTTCAAAGGCTGTTACCGGTTAAAGCCACTAAGACTGTGAACTGCACCAACTCACAGAAAGCAACCTACTGCAGCAAGTAGCGCTTCTGGTGCTTCCTACAAAGAGATATTTGCCACCACTGTAACCTTTTTGTGTCACAGAAGGCAGTGTGTTTCAACAACGGAACATTCCCATGCCTGCTGAAAGGCAAACATGCAGCAGCACCAGCTGTAAACTGTGTTTCCTCACAGAAGCTGCTACCATGTTAATCAGCACGAGCTGTGATGAACCAATGAATCGCTCAGGAGCAGAGTACAGCACGATGTAAAGCTAAAAGCCACCAATCAGTCAAAGCTGTTTCCTAATGGAAAGAACAATTAGTGACAAAATGGGTCGCAGCTAGAGATTGCTGAATATGTCTTTATTTCTTTTCAGCAAGCACCCTCACATAGAGACAGCTGGCCTTTCTCTCCTGTCTCCTCATGCAGTCTCGCTCCTACATCTTGCAAGTGATGTCAAAATAAAACAGTATGTACAAATGGATGGATGCCAAAATTACACCAAATCCCTCCACCCAGTAATGAACAAGGGTAAAGGCCCAGAGAAAAGAAAAATATAGAGAAACACACAAACTATAATAAAATAATGCTACTGTGTAAATTCACTCAGTCACAAATAATAATACTAACCTGCACAAGCCCTAAGCATTTACACATTCCTTAACTGTAAATTTTTTCAAGATGTAATGCATACAACACACGCACACACACACACACATGCATCACATATCAGGGCCATGGAAACAAAGAAAAGGCTTTTGAAAAGAAAAAGGTTTCAAGTAAGATGTGGTTTTTTAAACCAACAGAGGTAGACTGATGGACAGAAACCAGGACCCAGCTCCAGAGAGCTGGAAACTGGTAAGAGAATTAGCGCTAACCCCTGGACTTTGTTCAGAAAGATGGTATTCTGAACACTCAGGCATCTGCAGAAGAGCGGCGCTGCCAGGAAGGAGTATAAAAGTGAAGAAGCTCTGAAAGGTAGAGGGGGTCTTGATGAGAAGTGATCTCCAAGAACTCAATCAAACAAGTCAAGTAACAGGCACACCTTTCTTGCAGCCTGCTGACAGCCTTGTGTGGCTCAGGTTTAGAGTCAAGGGGATATCGGCTCTGCAGCTGAACATCATCTTGCCTGCCTAGTCGCTGCTTGCTGACAGGTTTGGTCGCAGCTCTGGTGGTGGGCACTCTGTACTCGGTATTGGGTGGAATTCTGTATGGTTCTGTGCAAATGTCTTCTCTGAAACCAAGCAATCAATATTTCATCATTATCAGTCAGCACACAATTTACCACTCAGTAAAGCAAACTGCTCATGGGACTGATTGACTCGCAAGGGAACTTTACACAAGTCATGTACAGTTCTGGATTTACACCTCAGCAATGCTTGGAACTTTACAGAACCAGCCCTCTCTAGACACCCTTTGTTCACCAGGTTGAAAAAAACAAAATAGGAACTTTATTTTGCTTTCAAATGCCCCACTGACTTAATACTCAATTTAGAAAAGAAGTACATTTTCAATGAATGAACATGACCTGACATGCATGATTTATGCTCCCACTGCCCCACTGATTTTAAACTCAATTTAGAAAAGAAGTATTTTTTCAATGAATGAAAATGACCCAACACACATGATTTAAAGCATCAAACAGATGGCAGTGGTGAGAGGTGAGTTACAACACTTGGCGTTTTGTGCATTTTATCCCATTAATCATAACTCACATGACAAACTCCTTATCTAAAATCAATAGAGTTGCAGGTTTACTCCGAAACAAAATCGCTTAGTTTCTTATTGCCTATTTTTTCATGCTAGACAAAGTATGACTTAAGGTCTTTGCTCTGCCTGTTCATCATGCTAGACAGAGCATGACTTGAGGTGTCTGTGTTGCCTGTTCATCATGTTAGACAGAGCATGACTTGAGGTGTCTGTGTTGCCTGTTCATCATGTTAGACAGAGCATGACTTGAGGTGTTTGCTTTGCCTGTTCATTGTGTTAGACAGAGCATGACTTGAGGTGTTTGCTTTGCCTGTTCATCATGTTAGAACATGATATGTTTGCTTTGCCTGTTAATCATGTTAGACAGAGCATGACTTGAGGTGTCTGCCTGTTCATCATGTTAGAGCATGACTTGAGGTGTCTGCTTTGCCTGTTCATCATGTTAGACAGAGCATGACTTGAGGTGTCTGCTTTGCCTGTTCATCATGTTAGACCATAGCTTGATATGCTTGCTTTGCCTATTCTTCATGCTAGATGAAGCGTGACCTGAGGTGTTTGCTTTGCCTATTCTTCATGCTAGACAAAGCAAGACTTGAGGCATTTGCTTGTGTGCCTGGCTACTGCCTGCCTGCTTGCTTCCCTGCCTTTCTGGATCAGCGACTGCTGAAAATAGTAAGCCCAGTAATGTCTGTACCACCCATCACCCAAATCAAAATAAACAGTTTAACAGTGTGCAGAAAGAAAAGTTGTTGTTTTTCAAATTATCTGATAAAGATGTTTCAGCCAAAACAAATATAGTTTCAAGTTATAGGAAATCAAGTTTCACCCAACATTTCTGGGACCCTGAATTAGACCCAAGATCACTGAAAATGTTTCAAGTGGGTTAAACTCAGCAATGATTAGCATGCACTGTTCAGAAGACCTTTGCTGACCAGACAACAAGAAGTGCCCTTCACCCCAACCACAGAAACACTGACATTTAGCTACACTGACGTTTGTCAGGCAAAGTAAAAGCACAGTACCTGGGCATCAGGTTCTCAGCATGAGCAGTGGCCTTCTCTGACGGGGCACCATCCTGAAAGGTTGCTGGTGGCCTGTGCCCTTTGCAAGCTGGGTGTATCTGTGCCAAAACACAAAGTATTTATTGCACAAGAAATATGAACACAAGATGCAATACTGAGCACCAAACACAAATTGTACACATCTAAAACACAACAGAGCTGAGCATGTAACAAAAATGCTGTTTCAAAAAAAAACAAATTCCATAACAACAGAGAACACTGAGTGCAAAAAATCACTCCTCAATTACTGTGTCAGTTGTCCATCTACAGGGAGTCCCACACCTTTTAAAGGCCTGCACCCCCTCCGCAAGCCCAGAACACAGAAGCTAAAATAGTACTGCACATGAAAAGGACAAACCACACAGAGCCTGTTGTCAGAGAATTTCACTTGCTGCCACAGCTAGTGCACTGACTACATAGCATGCACTGTTGCTTCAGTCCCTCCACACCTTCAGACACTCATTCCTCGTTACACACTCCATCCACCAACATGTGCCACTGTTCTGCTTCTCATATTCACACACTTCAAGCACTGGCAAAAAGAGCACGGAAGAAACATTATTTTCAAACTCAGTCCCTCAAGATGAGACTAACTGCCCAAGCATCAGGTAAAACAGTTCTCACTTGGTCTTTGTTTTTTGGGGAGACATGATTCAGATTTACCCTGATATAACTGTAATGGTTGTGTGGGTGTAAATCACCAAGTTACTTACTTACTACATGATTCATAAAAATAGAGAGAAAAAAGTATGAGGTCGGAACCTGCAACTAAGTTAGGAACCTACAACTAAGCCAGTCAGAGGAGTTGTTAGACTTTGCTTTGCTCACCTCATGAGAGTCTCCAACACTGTATGGGTCAGCAGACATACGATCTGGACTGTGAAGGTTCAATTCTCTGGCCAGACTAAGAGCATCTGATGGTGGCAGTTGCCGTCGCTCATGGCTATTCAAACATAATCAAAATAATAAACAACAAATCAGTCAAAATGTTATTGTGTAAGTGTAACAGAATAAAAAAAGAAGAGCAAAATGTTCAGTCAATTCACACATTCTAAACACACACAAAATGTGACTCTTGATGAGACTTACAAATATACTGTGACTTTAAAATAGACCAGTCATGAACAGGTAACACTCAGTTGAGCTCATTACAGTATGGTTTGAAAGATTTCACACAAACAGCCCTAGAACATTAACAAAAATATTTACACCTTTGTTTTTTTTAATCTAGTCAGGGAATGTGCCAGTTGTCTCCAGAATACTTTACTACAGTCATTACAAGACTTTTGAACTTGATATTGTCTATACACATAATAATCACACAGACTTTCAAGTGAACAGGCTTGTAATACACTATTCAGACCACAATTTTAGGCTTCATTCTCCCCACAAACACTGATTTCAAATGAACTGTCTTCAGTGCACAATTGAAACAAATGGCAGCAATCTCCTACTTTCTTAATAACACTGACAGATAAATGGCACCAAAAACAAACAAAAAAGGATATGCAAAACCCTTTCATCTCCAAGTTACAAGAAGAAACTTTGTTTTAACATAATTACATCTATATACTCACGTTCTATGTTGCAATTTTATATGCAGTCCAAAGCCAGATTTCTATCTTATTCACAGACAATAAAGATTCTGTATTCTGCATGCATGAACTTCACAATAATGAGAATGAGCATGGAGTCAGCAGGCTACCTGAGGTCAGTTATGTCCAGCAGAGTAGCGCGATCCTGGTGCCTGCGCATAGGGCTGGTTTCCAGGGCTGCTCGGGTCATGGCTGCCGTGTGCTGCACCATGTGGTGCAGGTCTTCGTACGAGGAGGACAGTCCTTTCACCTGCGTGTCTCTTCAACAGCAGATACATTCAACATCAAAACAACATTTTTAGAAACTTACAAAGTATTGGCTGAAGGCACTGAGCATAATTACAAGGATCACAGCTGCGATGGCCATTCAAAACAGTGTAACACAACACAGCAGACATGCAAACCCATTGTACATGATGAGGGAGACCATAACGTCTCAAGGGCTGCAAACCAGAATCCCATTTCAATCCTTTCTTGTTTCCATCTGAGACAGACACCAGCAGTCACCCTTCAGATGTTTACAATCACTTTTAAACTTAAAGCAGTCATTTTCACCCAATGACATACGACTGAAAAACATTTCCAGTTTCACAAGCCTAACAGCAAGGGGGATGGAAGGACTGACTGCTGAATTAACCAGGCTGGTTAACCAGTTAACTGACAGGCACAAGACCACATTAGGCAATGGTCTATGAAGTTACTGCCAGCAAGAGGCACGAAGGACTGACTGCTGAATTAACCAGGCTGGTTAACCAGTTAACTGACAGGCACAAGACCACATTAGGCAATGGTCTATGAAGTTACTGCCAGCAAGAGGCACGAAGGACTGACTGCTGAATTAACCAGGCTGGTTAACCAGTTAACTGACAGGCACAAGACCACAGTAGGCAATGGTCTATGAAGTTATTGCCAGCAAGAGGCATGGAAGGACCAACTGATGAATTAACCAGGCTAATTAACCAGTTTACTGCCAGCCACAAGGCTACAGTAGGCAATGGTCTATGAAGTTACTGCCAGCAAGAGGGATGGAAGGACCCACTGATGAATTAACCAGGCTAGTCAACTAGTTAACTGACAGGCACATGGCCACATCCAGGTAATCATTTACTACAAGAATCTAGTGGGCTATTTTTCAGATAACAGGCAACATGTCTGTGTATGGGTTGTTGACTATGAATGGAAGCATACGAACAGAGTGAGGTGGGATGGGGGGAGTTGGGGGGCAGGTGAAAGCTAAGCAAGGGGTGGGGGGGGGGGGAAGAGGTACTCAACAGGAGTTTTGTGAGAGTACTGGTAATTCACAAATAACTGTAATGCATATCTGAGTGGGTGATGGGGGACTGACTGGTGTACATGTGGGCGTTTCTTTGTGTAGGCATGGGTGTGTATATTATGTGTATAAACAGTCATTGTTCGATAGGTAATCATGTTTACAGTAGCATACTATACTTAAGGCTGTTTGTTGAAATGTATGCAAATGTGTTTCTTGTCAAGTTGTTTATAAAGCACAATGAGTTTAACTTGTGTTAGAAAATGGCACTTTATAAAAACTATTATTATTATTATCAAAGTGCTGCCACCTGTGGTGATAAGGCTTTTCCGGTGCCTGGCGGCTGTGATACGGGACAGCACCCACTGTGGATCGCAATTTTTCCGAAGATCCTAGTCTCTGGTTTCTGTGCAGCAGTGGGGCTGTTGCTGACATATCTGGAATAAAAACGTAAGACTTTATCTCATCATAAAATCCTCTCCACAAATGTAGGTTTTCATCTGGTTTTCAACTATTAACCCCTTCACTTACATGATGCCACTTGAAAATGACCAATAAAAGTGCAAAATTTGAAACCCTGAAGTCTTTCTGTCTTATTTTTCACTCTGTCATGTGAAAGGATTTTCACTGAAACACACAGCATTGAAAGTAGATGTTATAGGAGTGGAAAATATACTGTTTGCAGGCGTGTCCGTGCATCTTTCAGCCTGGAAAATTTACAGGCTGGGGCAGTGAAGGGGTTAAGCAAGGCAAGACTTTTGCATATGCAGCCCTTTTTGTGCACTGCACCCAGCACGTTCTTCAACATTGAGAAAATGCATTTCATCTTTTGGTCCTTAATGTAGTCAGCTACAGCTGAGTGAACTGACAAAATAAGGGTTGCATGAGATTTTTTAAAGATCCTGTCAGTGCCGGCAGGAATATGAGCCATTTTTATGTTTCATCAATTAATGGGGGCAAGGTTATGAAAATGACAATAAACAACAGCTTTTGAACAAGATAAAAAACTAAACTAAAGAAAAGACTGAAACCCACAAACAGGAGGTCCATCAGCATGCAAGTCAAATGCCTAAAGCCAAATCAGGTCCTTGGCCTGAGGGGCAAAAACTAAATTCAACACAACAAAGTGGTGCAGAGAAACTTGATGCATACTGTCACACCATCTCTCCTCATAATATAGATACTTTAGTACTTTCCGAAACCAGTGTCGCTCAACTCACTTTGGAAACTGTCAACAGAAACATGCTGTGTAGGGAGATGAGATGGCACAGCAGCAGTAGTAACCGTGGATGGAGGCCTCCCTGATACGCCGCTGCTTGAGGCTGGGCGTGCTGAATCCAGGAAAGCTGCACACAGTGACAAATGCTCCACTGCATTTTGTTGCTCCTAAAATGTCACTTCCTTTTCATGTCTGTGTATTCATCTTCAATTACCTTTCATATTAATTGCAAGTATGGTCACTATCAGTCTGATGCAACATGGGTAGTTCATCCTTTCTAACCAACCTCAATATTTGAATACAATATATTTACAAAGAGCAGCCAACTTTATTCAAAGTTTACAAACCCCTCACCATAGATCACCCCTCTTACATATCTGAGATAACCTTTCCTCAAGGGTTCTTATGGATTTTCTTGAATAAACAACTACCAACACTGAAGTACTTGTTTCATGATACAATGATCTCTTGAATAAAGGTGAACGTTACTCAAACTGTATGGGACATGATTTACTTACGTAGCCAAGGTATTCAACAATTCTAGGAAGCCTACCACAGTTTTCAGACTATAAGGCAGTGTTTTTTCATTAGATTTTACCCTCCGCACCTCACAGTCACCCTTACCCATGACTAAAACAGCAATCGCACACCTTGGAAAACTTGTCACTGATATTTTCCAAGCAATTATGTTAACAGAAGATACAAGCCCAGAAATGGGATTTGGAATGACCCTACAGGACTCATCACACTGTCAGCGTAATTACAGCAGCATTTACTGAAAGGTGAAAGATTATAAAACCAAAAGCAAGTGCCCTTTGACATCAAAGGCAAATAAGAGAAAATGGTGGCAGCTTTGATTTCAACCTCATCTCGTTACCAAGTCCTGTGGCGGACAAAAAGTGTGCTAGCCAATTACTACCTGCTGTCCTGTTTGTGTTTGGAAAAGGATGCTACGTACACTGTTCCAATTGATTCAAACTTTTTGTGGATAACAAATTCATGGAACATTTTTACGTTCCTGTATTACAGCACTTTCCTTGGAATCTGACATACATGTCCATCACATTTTTCGATGACGTTGCTGAAGTTGCGCTTAATATTTGGGAGCTCCTTTTCTGTGAATTTTTCATATTTTTGAGCCAAATTTCAGGAACACCCACTGCATATTCCATAAGTAAATAACGCTGTGTACAAATATTATATACAGTGTGTGTGTGTGTGTTTTGGGGTATAATGACACTTCCTAAATCAAATGGCTATATCAGTAACTGTAGTCAAAAAAAGTGAGATGGGTGATACGAAGGACAGATTAATCACATGCTTTGCCAAACAGTGAACAGTGCAATCTGCAGCATCATGAAATTCTTGTTATTGTTAAGCACTCATCATTAACTTTGTGCCCTGTGAATGGTTTTTGACAATAGCATTGTAGTTCTTTTTGGGTTTTTTATATAATTATTAGGTGTTTCACCCTAGTCTTTTGTTAAATTTCTGACCTCTGAGAATGCACTAATAACAATCTTGTTTTTTATTCTTTCAATTTCTTTTAGATGCTTTAATGTTTGAATGCTTGAGTGAAGAAAATGGAATGGCCAGGCCAAGCTGAACTGCAGAAAAGTAAAAGGAGAAAAACTTTGCAATACATGCACACCATACCCAAATGCATACTTACACACACATACTCACAAAAAAGTCATGCACACCAATACACAAACACACACACACACACACCACACAAACAGGATCACTTCCATGACATGCAGTGAGTGAGGTGCTTAAACTGAAAGGAAGCCAACCAACCTGTGCAAAGCCAACAACGTGAGTGAAGAGGAGAGAAAACCATACATGTTACCTACACATCAGACCAGCGACAGACGAGGATGAAAGACTACTCTGATGGCGATAGTGATGAAACAGATGATGCGTAAAATAGTAATGGCGGCTACCATCCACACTTGCAGCAGCAGAATACGAGGCAGTGGTTCTTGGTGCATCTGCCTCTGCGACTGTGGCTGCAGAGCAGGTGGGTGCAGCAGAGGTGGTAGGCACAGGTCTGACGCCAATGAAGTCAAACTGACCTGGGTGACCATTTTCGTCTGTTTCCTCCCATGCAGCCTGATTGACAGATACCCAAGTTGTTGACCTAAATATGTAACAATAATAATAAATCAACATATCTATAGTGCTGTCACTGTCTGATTGACAGATACCCAAATTACTGACCTAAATACATAACAATAATAACCAATCAATATTTCTATAGTGCTGTCACTGACTGAAACAGCTTTTGCTCTCAGTATAATAAGCCTTTTTGTTTGTTTGTTTTTTGTGTGAGGAAAAATTACTGCTTCTCATTTGTAAAAAGGCAGAAGCACTGAAAATGTGTATATTATTCTTGTCACCTTAAAAATAAAAGCATTCAGTTATATCACTTTTTAAAAACTGCTCTGTGATTTGATCTCTGTTCTGAAAAAAAGTTTGCATGTAACTGTAAGCCAATGCAGGAGTGCATGATTCACCAAGCATGCAAGCAAAATCCATGACACTCAAACAATAAGGAGAAAAATCGCACTGGTGGAAATCATTCAACAGATATACAGCTTACAGAAAATTAAAAAAAATCATCATGTATGGACAAATGCCAACACATACATATCACTTATTCATCACACTTACATCACTATGCAGTACCACTACCAGCTTGTAACATACTAACAATCAGCAAGGCATAAGAACACTGACACCACAATGGAAGTCCAAGGTGGACATGGCCTTGCTGGCACACACTGAACAAGGTACATTTATTAAGGATTGCAAGCCACAAAAACAAGGAATTCAGGGTTTAAAAAGGACACCCCTTCTACCTGCAGCCGACGAAATGACTCAGCAGTAAATGGACATCAGGGAGCAGAGTACAGTTGGTGTAAGCGTGCTTGTTTTTTTTCCGTCAAACCATAGCATCTGGTCTTCATCAAAATTACCTGAGCTTCAGCCCGGGGCCTCTCCGTGAAGTGTCTGTCCAGCCTTTCCCCTTCCTGGATAAGCTCCTCAGTTGAATCAAGAGGGTCATCTACAGTCAGGGAGAAAAAGACCAGTACAAACACTATGCACAGCTGCTTGTTAAGATGACCTATATGAAGGGTGCACAGTCACCAAGTCTGATCGAATGAGAGAAATCACAGTCACCAAGTTTGATCCAATGAGAGAAATGTTTCAACTTAATACACATTCAAATAAACATTTTCATTTTTCATCTATTGCTAGTATGACTATGAGGATTTTCAAGATACAGACAGTTAGCAAAGATGATGCGGAAAAAAAAGAGAAGAAAGACGAAGAAAAACTTCTTTTTCAAACTAAGCAGCGCCAGAAACAAAGAAACATCAACGAGATAAAAAAAAAAATTAAACATAAAAAAAGAAGTTTAAAAACAGAGACAAAATAACAGAAAGAAAAAGAGAGAAGTCAAGTGACACAACTTACGAGCCAACAGTGAGGTTGAGGCATTGGGATGGATAGGAGATGGAGCAGTCATGGCTGTGGAGACAGGGGCTGCTTTGGTTTTTGATCGGGCAGCTGCCACTGGTACCTTATTTGTGCCTAAAAATGTTAAAGTCAAAGCTGCATGTATTAGGCACGCACCAACTTCCCCTTGTGTAAACTAGCCATAGGCATGCATGTTCTAAAATTAAGTCACAAGCAGGCTCTGTATCTTTGATCAGCTGTGCTGTTTTGAATATGCAAGTGAATTTCAGAATACCCCTTGAACTTGAAGTCATGCAAATTTGTTGGCTTAAAAGCCAGTTGGCAGTTTATTCATTCAAGGGAACTAGCTTCTCAAGAATAATTGTAACTGATGTAGGAGGTCATAACAAATTCTTCAAAATGAGCATTCTGTTTTACAAAGCCCAGTTAAAAAAACAACTTTCATGAGCGACAATTAGCAGGATCAAATGTACAAAACATGGTCAAATGTCCTGGTTCATCTGTTACACACCATGGTTTCTTTTGTTTCTCATGAGAGAAACAATGCTCAAACCACCTCAGAAAATGTATTAGATAGATCATGGCAGCTGGACTCTCACAAAACTTGGTTTCTAAATTCAACAGAAATCAAATGAGATGCTTAAAAATAAAAATAAACTCCTGGATTTCTAGTTTTCATTTTGATCTCTTCCACCTCTAGAGCAAAACATAGTAACTTTTTTTTTTTTTTTTTTTTGGATGCCCAGTCAACCACAACGGTTATACTAGTGAGTAGGGCCATGTTTAAAAAATATTACTAGTTCCTGTAACACTGGGGTGTACTAAAAAATGCAAAGAGGAAATTCCTTCATTACAGTCTTGCTGACACACTGTGCACATGCACTTAAAACAATACACAAAACAAACGAGTACCCCTGCCATTTAACCTGACATTAAAGTCAGTCCTGCAGCCCAATGCTTCACGCACAAATCACACAAACCTTTTGCTGCAGTGGCTGCCCCCTTCAGTGAGCCATTGGAGCCCACCCTCTGTGGCACCGCACTGTCACTGCCACTCCCAGTTCCATTCTTTGCACTGGAATAATTAAAAAACCAAGTGTCCAGAATCAAAAGCAAAATTTCAATGCTGTCTTCAAAAATGGAACAAAACTAGAACTTTCAGCATTTCATTTCCTTGTGACTCAGGATATGAGTCATGGTAACTGAAACCAGCATGGATGTGTAAAGTCCAACATATGTTCTTATCATGCATGGCTTCAAAGTTCTCAGAAAAGCATCATTACAAGGTTTTGCAGAGGTACGAAATACCCATGCATGATTTTCCTTAAAAATTAATAATTAACTATTTTGGCATAGATGCATGAAGGGGAAGAAAAAGGAGGAAAAAGGCAGGGATGTCACCAAGCAAATGTTGTGCATGTGAAGGTGTAAAAAAGACTATTAATTTTTTTCATGTTGTTCTTTTTCACATTTTTATAGCCACATTCATCACTGTAAATGACGGTTAAGGTTTATGATTCCTTTGAGTGGTCGGAGTACTGGTCATTTATAAATTCCTCACCCGTTTTGCCTGCACTCTCCCTTGTCCAGGTCCAGGGTGTCAATGGCTGGCGTTAACATGTCTGGGCTTTCTACAGCCAGATCCTGCCTGTCCAATGACCTCACATCATCTGATGATCAAACAGAAGGACGTAAAAGCCTCAAGATACAAAAGAAACAAATTTGCGTCACTTACAAAGTTACATTACGTTAAGACATTCCAAGGGTAAGCATCTTATTGCTGCTTTCAAGTTTTTTGTGTGTGTTTTTTCATCATCTTTTTTTCCAGTGAATAATATTCCACTAATTTTAGTGAACAGCCAGATATGCTGTGTCTGATAACAGTCTGACTCAGTTAAAGTCTTAAAAGGTGGTGAAGTTACAATCTGCCTCCAAGTCATGTCAAAGTGCATTCAAGCTCTTACAGCGACACAGGACTGCTGGGAACTTGGATGCAAACGACAAAGTAGATCAACCCTACCCCACCATATTTTTTACCAAGGGGAATTAAAAGATAGCTTTCATAGTTTACAGGAAGAAAACAAATAAGTAACTAATTCACACCTGGGGGGAAAAAACTAAGCAACAAAAAAAGACATTACAAAGCAGAACAATAAAAAAAAAAAAAAAAAATAGAAGAGAAGAACAAGAACACTCCCAAAGCACGAACACAAAGAAATGATGATGGATCATAGAAAAAAACTGTAGGGGTAAAGGACATAATCACCCTCTGTGTCAGTGGGAACGTCGCTCTCAATCTGCTTGATGACATATTCATAGAGGAAGGTAAAGATGTCCAGGAGGTTGTTGATGGACTGGACCTTGCCCTCCACAATGTCCACACCACGAATGTGGGACAGGTTATCCTTTATGACATCAGCAGAGAGGACGTCCACCACCATCTGGCAATTGTGGATCTCATCCTCCCGTGTCACTGGTTGGCGCACTATGCCTGAAAAGATCACCAGCAACAGGATGCTGAACAAGCGTGCATGGCAGGCTCATTTAAGGACAGCTATTCTTAGTTTTTATGCCCTGTCCCTAATAAGAATGATGGTTTTGTGGACATAAAGCACCATGAAAGAAGAGCTGAACAAGTGTGCACAGCAGGCTCATTTAAGGACATCTATTCTTAATTTGTATGCCCTGTCCCTAATATTAATAAACCCGATAATTTCTGTGGATGTAAAGCACCATGACAGAAGAAGTTTTTATGCCAAATTATGACTAAACACATTATTCCTCACCTCTGCAAAACAAATTAGTGTTTGGGAAAGTATGAACATGACTATTTTTTATAACAAAAACCACAATGCATTAAAAGTTGTGTTTAAACAAAATCATTTTCATTCTCTTTCCTTGCTAAAAAGGTGATATATAAATTTGGTAAATCCATGCTATTCCATTTGCACTTTAGAGTTAACCATTTCCCATAAACATGCTTACAGCAAAAACACAGAAATTGTGTATCATGACCAAGATAATTGTTCTTACTAATCTTACTATTAGTCACATGCACTTTCCAGTAACAGCTACAAGTATGTACCATGAACATGATGGCCCTAAACAAAGTTACAAATTTAGATGCCCCAAAATAGTAACATTAAAGTCCAAGGTTTTTAAGTATGCAAAATGACCACCAAAATGATTGACAAATGAGTCACTAGTTTCAGATTTAATGAAATAAAAATATTTTTGTTTTGTTTAATTGGGTTTTTAATTGATTTTATTTTCTGTAGGCTTCCCCGGAAGTGACGTCAGTCTGGGGAGTCAGTGCAGTTGCGATCTTAGATTTTTCACTAAACTGTGTATGTGTGTTGTCAACCAAAAAGTTAACTATGCCGGCCTACTGTGTTGCCGCTAACTGTAACAATTTGCAGACGACCGCACAATCGACCCGCAGTGAGGCGAAAGTGGATTAAGTTTATACAATTCAAACGAGCTGACTTTCTCGCTGCACCGCATCACGCCCATTTCAGTGAGTGCGATTTCGCAAACCCCATGGAATACTGCAAGGGGTTTGCTTTGAAGCTGACACGATGTTCCGGTAGTCTTTCAAAATCCTGCCTGACAGGCTCAAACTGATCCGGCTGTATCCTTGTGGGTCTCTCGGGAAAAGTATCAGTTTTGTCTTCGGAGCTCAAGTTGGCCATTTTGCAGCGACTCCCCAGAGTGACGTAGTAGGCATATGGTCACGTGATTTGGGCGTCATGGCGACGCTTTCAGTACGACAGAAAATGCCTTTTTTTCATGCATTTATAACCCTCAGATCACAGTTTCACCTACATCATCGTTCTCAGCGAGCTTTAACAGAAATTGTGTCAAAAATCACCCCTAACCTTGGACTTGTCCTTTAATAGTCAACTGAAAATCTTAGTTTGGAGGTACGGCAATTAAACTAGGGTCAGGCTCAAACTGTTTCATCATTCCATGAGAATCCTGTTTCACAACACATACATAAATATTATCATGTAGAAGAACCACTTAAACAGCATAATGTTTATATCTACTTTGAAAGAAATGCTCTTTGTTGCTCTTTAGTGAGGAGTCCATTTGCAGAAACCTCAAACATAAACAGTTTAAAAAGCAATATTTGTTAGTTGTGGTTTGGACTCTCAGTGTATTACCTAAGTATTGCCTTTCAGGTTTTATCAGTGGTTCTGCTATTGTACCTCTCTAATATGTAAGTAAGTCTGTACCCCACAACACATCTATAGGTAAATATATATTATATAAAAAAAATCAAAATTGTACCTGGCAACCTGTCGCTGAAGAGACTCTCATAGAGAACAACGAAGAGTGAGGCAGTTATGTCACTAACACAGGTCACCTGAGTGGGAAGGTTGAATTGGCTCAGAAGGTTGTTGGTCTTGCTGACAACATCTGTTCCAAAACAAGACATGGACCAATTTTTGACTTAAAACAGTTTCTGAGAAAAAAAGCTCACATAGAAAGTTTATAAATGGCAAAAATGCCAAATCAAGAAATGCATACATTATGTCACTTAAGCTCATCAAAGGCAGTTTGTAGTCATCTCCTTATATTGATATAAAGTTATAAATACATAAATTAACAATACATCTTCTTTTAATCTTTTTTTATGTAAAAGTTTAAACCTGACCAAATAGGAGCTTTTGCTGATGGATTGCCATGTGCAGTATTGATAAAATACAATGAACAACTCTACCCTTGTGATGTGAAATATGGGCAAGGTCACTAACACTAGTAATAGTAATAATCTACTATGAATGGGTACAACCCAGTGAGTATTAAATACTAGCAACAGTCATTAAAAATATAATCATACAAAGTTTGAGATTTACCACATTAATACTATTATATTTAGTTTTTATACACATAACTTTAGCTTTAGCCAAGTCATAAGACTCAAATATTTCACTGCACCCATTCAGTTTCAATCTATTAACATGAATCAGGGTTTCTGACTAACCTATTTTTTTTTTTTTTAAATTACTCATACAAAGGTTTCCAAACCTGAAACTGAAATTGAAAAGGACAAGCATATAAAAAAAAAGTACAAATAGTGGAAATACTGCTAAAGTTCTCACTGTTTCTACTGAAAGCTAATGCGATTCACCCCCCCCCCCCCCCCCCCCCCCCCCGTCCTTTTTGGTTAATTACAGAAAATCTCATTGTCCTTAAAAATCACCTTTAACAATGACAAGTGCTCTCTTGTCATGCACACAGTCTTATTTTAACAGTGAAGTCTGAACTATTCAGGATATATCATAAACAATCAAAGCAAATGTTAATCTTAAAATCTTATTTTGTAAATTTACCTTCTTCACACACTGACTCTTGGTCGTATTCTAGACCACTGAAGTCATCCATCTGCAAAATAACAATGTTTACATCTTATCATAACTTATGCTAACCAAAGAGAGAGATGCAAGTTATTTCTCAATCACTTTATTTCAGGGGGCAGGGGGAGAGGGGAATATGGTGGGGGAGGGGGGGGGGGGAGATGGGGGAGAGAGAGCAGTTCAAGCTTCAAAACATGAAGTAAACCCAGGCAGTAAAAGTACTAAAACAACACAGGCTGGTCATCAAAACCCTTTTCTTTTCTTTTTTTTAAAGAATGTCAAATGGCCACACCACTCACATTCAAATCAGGAAAAGTATGAATTTCTGTTGAAACTTTGTCTTTGAATTCTCCTATGACCTCTTAAATGAGTCACTGCCACAAAACCTTGCATGAACAGATTAAAAAAGAAGAAAGTAAGTAACACTGTCCATCAATAAATGCATATTTACAATTTAATTTATTAATTAAAAAATAAACACTAAAGATAAACAAATCAGACCTCAGCAATATTAATAAACCACAACTTTACTTCTTACCTTTCAGAAAAATACAGATTTTCTAAAGAATGATCTCCTTTAAAGTAATTAAGCTATCTGAAGAAGACAGCAATCTTTAAGTTTTTCTTTCCCAAAACATTGTGATTAACAGAAGACAAATTACACACAATGCAAAGCATACAAAAACTGCCCCACAAGGTCACCTCTTTTTGAAATGCTACATTATTATGTATCATACACATGGTTATTTTTCACACAGATGTTTTATTACACTCACAAAGTTCTGCTTGCATAAGAGTTCAAAGCTATAATGACATCAGCCATATAAAAAAAATGATGCAAAAACTATCTTTTTCAGTTTCTGGGTCTCTTTCTCTCTGATTATTTTGTTGTTGTTGTAAATTTTACACTTCAGCATTGATTTAACTAATACACAGTGTTAACTGTTATGAATTTCTATGAATCACAGATTTACATGTAGATGAACTGGATCAGACAAGAACCTCCAGAGGAAAGAAGTTCCTCAATTTTGTATCAACTCATCAAAACAGACATTCAACTTTCGAGGGTAAGTTCAATGAAGAATGTCATATGACCCCAAATCATCATGTAAAGTTTTAAAGATCTCCACACTGAAAAAAAAGAAGTGAAATAGCCTCCAAGAAAAAAAGAAAGATCAAATTATATATATAATATATATAATGAATCATTTACTTAAAGATTGTGGTAGGCCATATATTAGAAACAAATGCCAGTTATTGCACAAAAAAACAAGTGCCAAGTAAAGCTGACATGTCAAACCTGGCCAACAAAAATAGCAAGTTTTCTAGTCCAGTGGTATATTGCAATTTGGTACTGTGGTAATGGAATTGGAAGCACAGGTTATCAAAGAATCAACATTTTACTAATAAAAACTTGCAAATTCACAGCTCTTGTTATTAAATTGGGGTACACATGTCGTTTATGTTACTTCTCAACTTGTTCCTTGTGGAGTTTCATATATATTATATATATATCATTTGATGTTACTTTTTGTTAGACTAATCAACTTAATAAGTGTGCAGTCAGCCTTTCTCATCATACATGTTCCAACAGCTTGTCTCACCAATCATTAAGTTCCATGGACCTCTATGTACAGGTAAACTAAACTTTGAATGTCCCAATTCAGCTTGCACATAAAATATGTTACAAAAACCTCCCAAACCAGTCAAATGTCAATATATTTTTTATAATTATTATAATAACTAATTAAAGAAATCTTCAACATGAATATATAGGAAGGCTGTATCCATAAAAAGAGCACATTTCGAAATTGATAATCAAGCTTCAACTGTCGATAAGCAAACTTGTACAGCTGTAGCTGTTGGTGTCCTCCACTTGTTGCTGTTTTCAGTCAACCCTCTACTTTCATGTCAATGTGATGTTATGAAACGTTAGTGTCTTCGGCAAACATTAAACTATTTTTGTCGTTGATTAAATCAGGTCACAGACATTTATGCAGCACTTAACACCTTCTCAGTAAAAGTTATTGTGCGCCAAAGTATAAACCATAATTAATCAACTGTAGTTGTTTCGGCGCTGCTTTGGTGTACAGAGTTCTCAGTACTGGCATAGTACATGGTCTAGTCTGATGTGCCCACACATGTTGAAAACAGCAATTTTTCCAACTGACAAACCGATGTAGCAGTAACGTCAAAATTTACCTTGACTTTCACTTGGTCGCTACGTAAGGAACACGACAAAGATTTTTTCTATTATCTGGCATGTACAAAACAGATACTGATCAGTCAGGGTTTGCCTAACGATTTCATTCTTTACCGCTGTGGCTTGTGTACCATCTCCCTGTTGATGTCAATTTTTGTGAACGTTATTCTCATTGGACTATGTTCACACTTGCATCCAATGAAAGAGTCTGTAATTCCTTGATTTCTAAGGGAAGAAAACTGCGTTAGAGTCTTAATTTGGGAATTGTCTCCCCTAGTGTGCAAACATGGCGAGTACAGTACAGGTTCTCTGCCCAAATGGCAGACGGCAGAATGTAAAAGTAACGCCAAACACAAAACTTATGCAGGTAGGTTTCTGTTGGACAGTGATCATGGGTTTAGTTAGTGGCGCCACTAATTTTGTTTCGCTGCTTTTAATTGAAGGATGTGGTTGTAAAGTGCGCTGTTGGGACGGATTGCCGAGTCATTCCTTGTTTCAGTTTCACTACCGTTCGTTTTGTTTAATGGATAACTGACAGCACATGGTCTGAGTTTTTCTTGGTTCCGTTCCTCCTTTTCTCCTGCTTTTTAGCATTTCTTTAAACTCAACCTGGAAAGAGGAATAACAAGTAGCACACATAGTGACAGGATATATGAATATGTATACTCTTTTTTCTCATGTGTGCGTTATGTATCAAGATCTTGCAAAATGAGAACGTCATGCCGTTTACCTATTTTGACAAAGAAAATGACTGGGAATACGATTGCTTTTGTTGACAGATCACAGTTGTTCATAGTATACTGTATATTTTCAGGTTGTTGGGAGTGGTTTTTCAGTGTTTCACAATATTCCGTTAGCGTATACATACCAAAACAGCATAACATTAACAAAACAGTTCAACCAAAAGCAGATAAGTATCCTAGTTCCTACTTCTCATTTTTCACCATTTAACTGTTGTTAAAGTGTTGCTTTGTAGCTCAAAAAAGAGGCTTATCCCAAAAAATTGCGTGTTGTGTTTTGTCAAAATAAATACTGTTCTTTTGAACCGTTTAAGTGTTTGTTCACATACCATGTAACCATATTATATGAATGTATTTTCCCTCGCTTTGCAGCCTCACATTTGGGCACAGCAGGTGCAGATATTAAAGTCTTTACTGCTGGTAACCTGAGATACAAATGGTTCACTTTTTTGCACTTGCAGTAGATTAGAATATATTATACAAATATAGCTTTAAATACTTGTTCTAGGGAATTCTGTCTTCCAAATTTCTGCCTTCCCAGTTGTTCAGCTTCATGTCATACCAGGACTCTTCACACATAAGAGCTGTGTGTGCCATTAATGAGGACTTGGAGTTGTCATTTGTTACAACTTACACAGTAGATTTAGTATTTTCCCCACCACAGGTAAAATCTTAACCATCATGGTCCATTTGGAATGAGAGTTTAAATATTTGGTATGATTATGAATCATCATTTATACCATTCTTAGTCCTGGAATGATTTTGCTTGATGTTTCATAATCATTAGGAATAGGAGAACCTGCCTTTGTGGTTGATTTTTCCTCTTTTTTTAATCTTTTTTTTTTTTTTTTACTTTTTTTTACTAGCAGTTTGGTTAATTATATGATTTATAGTCTTAACTCTATATTGTTATACTTACACTTTACAGGTTCTGGAAGAGGTATGCACCAAGCAGGCTCTTCTTCCTCCTGATAACTACACCTTGATGTGAGTCAGATTTGATCAGTTCCATTTAACAGTGGTTAATTATAGATGCAGTTATGTACCAGCATCAGTTGCAGCAAAAAATGTATCCTTTCACAGTTTACATTATATATATGTAGGCCACATTCAGTTGATCTGCAGCTAATGAGAACTTATCCAAAAACTGGTAATATTTGTTGTGTTATTACTCAGTATTTGTCAAAGAAACTAAAACTAGTAAAAGAGAAAAATGGACAAAACCAAAGGAAAATGTTACTGATTAAAAATGAACCAACTGTTGTTACTTAATATTTGTCAAGGAAACTAAAGCTAGTAAAAGAGAAAAATGGACAAAGGAAAATGTTACTGATTAAAAATTAAAAAACTAAATTACTAATACAGTGATAAATATAATATAAATTTGTGTATCCTGCCTTTAGCAAGTTCAGGCATTGTTGTCTCCTGTATTGTAACTTGTAACTCATGCACACACACACACACACACACACACACACACACACACACATTCTCTACCACCACCCCCTCCTCTCTCTCTCTCTGAATGGAAAGAAAAAAACATTCATAACCTCAGCTGGGATTGTTCATTAATGGACAGATAGATAACATATTGTAACCAAAGTTGCAAACAGTGCTGATTACATGGAATGATTGTCCTTGTCCTTACTTAGACTTACAGAAAATATGTAGGAAGACATCATATTGATGGTTCTTTTGGTACTATTTTCAAATGTTTGTCAAATGAGGGGTGACAAAATCTGTCCTGATTGTACCCTTTTCCAAGTGTAAAGCAGGACCAGAGAGAACTGTTATTTCAGTTACACCTCTAAAAGTTTTGTTCCTTTTTCAGTCACAGTGGCAACAGTTTCACTCAGGCACCAACAAAAAGAACACACAGATGACTGTAGGAGTTAACAAACACTAGTTATAATATTACCAATACTACTGCATTTGTATAAAAAATATAAAATCTTCATCTTCTTTGTTATCAGTCATGGGAGAACAACTTTAGATCTGACTCTGGCCATCCGTTTCTCCAATCTCCCAAACAATGCAAAGTTGGAGCTTACAAAGTCAGCCATACCACGCTCTCAGGCACAAGGGGAGGTAACCATTGCACTGCAGCTTGAGAATGGAGAGCGATTCCATCATGCATTTCAGCCATCAACATCACTGTGGCAAATTCTGGAACACTGGGAATCACAGAATGAGTGAGTACAAGTGTGTGTGTGTGTGTGTGTGTGTGTTGTTTCTTCATATTTTTTCTCCAAATGATGTAATATTAACATTAATAATGATGATGTATTATTTTTTGGCTGTCTGAATTCTGAGTCACAATCAAATATACATTAGACTAGCTGTTTAAAATCTCTTGTTTTTCCAAAATGTTTACTCTTTATATGACTATGAGTATAATTTTTTGTATGCTTGGACCTAGATCTGCATTCTGATCCTTTAGTTTGTATGCATTAGTTTAAATATGTTTCATTAGGTTCACATTTTCAGTTCTTCTGTTGTGGGACTCATTAATATCCCTTCTCTTGAGCATGTTTTGATTTTGTTTTTCACTATAAATCTATGTTTGATATGAACAATATCAATTATCATGGCATTTTGAAAGACTGGAACTTACACAGTCAGAATGTGGTATGTGGGGAATGGAGGATGAAAATGTCAAAATTGGTAATGCCACAGATGGTTTATTTACAGGATTCACTTTCCTTCTTTTTTATTTTAAGTCTTTTCCCATAATGATATCAGACTGATTTACAATTATCATGTTAACAACATATGTCATCAAGTTGCATCAAAAATAATAACAAGAATTTTTAATATTTTTTATTTACAGTCCAAAAAACAATATATGTATGCATTTGTATCCATATGCATCCTATTCATTTTATTTACAGGAGCTGCAGAGGAAAGCTTACATTCACTGATGCAAGTCAGTCCCCACCACTACACCCTGTCTGCATTTACATGAGAGAGGAGGTAACTGATTCAGTTTTTGTGGTGGTGGTGGTGGTATATGTGTTGGTGATAGTGGCTAGTGTGTATTGACTATTCTCATCAGTCAGTCCAGCTATTTCTGACACCAAAGTCTTGGACTGAAAATTGGACTTTTCCTGAAACTAGTGAAAGAAAGAAAAAAGCTTTTGAAAGTCCTTCCGTTTTGTGTCCCAAACTTGCATAAACTCTGTTGGGTGTTTGCAAAACAGGTGATTTTATTCTACATTTTTGTTGTTGTTGTTTGGTCTCTGCACTTGGTGTTCTCGGTTTTGAAAGATCACATTCATTAGTTGCTGCAAACAAGAAGTTGGGTGCAGCAGGAGTAGAGTTCTTCCTCAGCCTGGGATGTTGATTCTGTCTTTAACAGGTGATTGGTGAGTCTGCCCTCAAAGACATGACGCTGAAGAAGCTTGCACTTGCATCAGGAAAAGCTGTCATCAGGTATACAATAAAATCTTCAGTTTCCATTTTTGATGTGTTTCATTTATGTTTATGCTGTATAAACACCAGTTACCCGTTCATGTGTAAACATTTTTTTTATTGTCATGCAGGATTATTTGGTATAAAACTTTGGAGAGCTTTTTGTCACTTAAGTGATATGCTCAAAAGTACACGTGTACTTGGTCCACTAGGGAAATCCATTCCCCTGTAATTTTAAAATCATTTTTTCAGTACTATACACTTAGAAGTATTGTCTGTTAAATTAAAATGAATCTGCCTTACAGTTATACCACCACCCAACGTCTTTGCAATTTTTCCTCTTTTTTTCTTCTTCTTTCTTTCTTTCTTTATTCTAGACTGGTTCATCGACCAGTAGATGACAGCACACTGGCAGAGATCATAGGAAAGATAGAACAGGAGAAGGCAAAGCAGGCCAGGCTGGCACAGAGAGCTCAGCAAGCTGAACAGTCAGAAGCAGCAATGCTCAGCGCATCAAAAGAGTCCCAGCACTCCTCCTCTGTAGATGAAGCGGCAATCGCTTCAGATACAAAAGCCCACATGCAAGAAGGAATTTCAGAGGAAAAAATGGATGTCCAAGAAGAACCTGTGGAGAAAATGGGTGAGAAAACGGCCCAGGAAGATTGCAGGAAAGAGATGAGTACCTTCCAGACGGAGCCAATGGACGCTCAAGATGTGACAGGCCAAGCATCACAGTTCAGTGAGTCAAGAGAGGGCGGAGCATCATCTGCAAGCGCAAGGCTTTCCAATGTGGATAGCGCGCAAAGCGGGGCAGTAGGTGTGAGTGCTATTGAGCGGCTGAGGCAGATGAACATTCCTGGAGTCGAAATCATCACGCCCAATGATTTCTACGACTTGTCTCCGGAGCAGCAGCAGGTTTGGTGCACATTCCTATTTGATTCCTACAGTTCCTCTGGAGGAACAGATTTATAGTGTGGTCTCATTTATTTGTCACACCACTCATGAAACAGACTGCCCGACCTCCCCCCGCTCCCCCCCCCCACCTCACCCCAGTGCCTCACTCCTGGCCCCCTTAAAGGAACCAGCATTCTCTGAGATTTCAGTTGGAAGTAACTCCTTAAGTGCTGGGAACAGGTGAAAAGAACTTAACCTGTGGGTAAAAAAAAAAAATTGAGACTAAAAGTATGGTTGATTTAATTTTGATTTTTATCATTTGTCAGCATCACAGATGCTATTTTCATGTGCTCTTTCACGCGTTTGTGCGTTTTGCCACATTTTAGTTTGACATCACCAAAGTGTCTTTGATGTTGTGGATAGAACACCAGAAGTTGTCAGTTTTGCATTCAGGTCACAGAAGAAAGACATACATAATATATATAGTTTTCATTTTTGGTACCAATCTTTAACTTCTTTTTATATTCTGTAGTGTTTGTGAACTTTTGATGATGTATTGCAGAGTTCTAGGAAAGGAGTGATCTACTGGGTTAACCCCAAGCTATTTTGGATTCACTGTATTGTTCACCTTTTGGCAAATTTAGCCATCAGATGAGAAATGAATGGCTAAAATAATGTAAATTTATACTTGAAAATCATTTTCACTGGCACTGAGACGGTTAGTCCTTTAAGACAGAGCATTTAGGTTCATCAGATTTACATCCCAGTCCATTGCCCTGATATAACCATACTGGTTGACTGGGCGTAAAACATCAAGCGTAAAACATCAAGTTACTTTACCTTATGTCCCAATCCCAACAGAAACAATTGTGTCTTTGGCCTTCAAAGTTGTTTGTGGGTGGAAAATCCATAAGCCTGGTTGATTGCATTGGGCATTGATGGAAACATGCTTCTTGTATATAATGTATAAATTGACATTATTTTATATCCACTGTAATTCTCTTTTCGGACAGTGGTTTACAATGATGACTTGGCCTTTTTCTTCTCCTTCAAAATTTGATGTACTTCAGAGTAACCAAAAGAATGTAAAAAAGAAAAGAGAATAGTGAATCACTCAAATCATGGATGATAAAGACAGTGTTTCTGGACAAACAAATGGGCTTACACTCGCAATGGACGAAGACACATGGATGTGATTGCTATGCTTCATCTGATGTGTCCTGTAATGCTGTACTGTACGCTGGCCTGCTAATGTTCAGATGGCTCGCTTGCTGGCGGAGCGACTCATGCCTGGTGTAGCTGGCATGTTTGCCAACCAGCAGCCAGTCGGCCCCAAGCCCAAGAGGGCCAAGCCCATTCCAAAACGGCAGCCATTTGCAGAGTTCAAGGTAAGTTACAGTCTGTGTACTATAATTACATACAATGAGCCTCTATATCCTTCTGGAAGGCTGAAACGGTTAAAAATGCACGTGTAGTTGTCAGCATTTTACTCTGCTTGTTTTGGGTGGTCTTTAATTTAGGGTGAGGGGAGGTCATTTCTTGCTGTCACTCTCTTTCTTGCTGTTTGTGTGTTTGTTGTTGTTGTTTTCTGGGGTGATACGTTTTTGCGTTGTTTATTTATTTGTTTATATGCATTAAAAGCATTTGAAACTGTTAAATGTGACCAGAAAATGTCTGAGGGCAGGTAATGCAAACCCTTCATGGTGACTGTATTTTGTTTTCAGTTTCCTGAAGAAACCAAAGGCAAAGATCTTTACCGCAATGAAATGAGGTACTTTGCTTTTATTAGTGCCGTTGATATCGTCACCATCCTGTGTTTGACTGTGGTAGTTTCCATCAGAATGGACCTCGCCATTTTCATCATTGTCCTGGTTTACATGCTAATGATACCTTCAGAAAGTCACAGAGAGAGTGTGTGTGTGTGTGTATGTGCGTAATGGTATGAAGGGGTTTGAACACTACATTGATTTAAGAGTACTGAATTTTAAATATGATAGTGATATCATCATAATAATCAGATATTCTTTAAAAATGTTTTTTTTTTGGGGGGTGGGGGTGGGTTCAGTGGGTGGGGGTGGGGGAGGCAATTGATCAGTTACATTTCAGTAATAATCAGAGTTGTAATATGGGTACACAGATCATTTCTGCTATCTATATTCAAATTGTGTACGTTTCTGATACTTTCAGTGAAGTCAGACCAGAAGACTACCAGGTGAGCTGTTACTTTCATTTTCAGTACACTTCAGTATTTGAATTACGTGCAGGTTACTCTTTCTTTACACTTTGTTCTGCCATAAAATCATTGTGTGTGTGCATGATTCTTGACAGCAAAAACTTAAAGGCATTACTAAAAAATTGTAATTGGAACAAAATCACAACGGGGACAATAAAATGCAAAGATTTTTGTTTTTATCTAATGACTGCAGACTAAATTTATTTATGCTCTCTACATGATTCTTATATAATATATAATTTTCATTTGTTTACCCATTAACATTATCTATCTGTCTGTTTCTCTGGGACAGCCATGTGAGAGGGACACAGTTGTTTACGATAGCAATGAAGAAAACACATCAAAAGCCATTGATCAAGGTAAATATTGTTTCTGGCCGTGCATGTTCTGAAGTGTGCCAGCCTGTGGTGTCATTCTGTTGTCCGTACCCTTTTTTTCTTTACAGTTTTATGCAACTGATTTAGGACTTGCTTTCTTGCTTCCGAAGTTCAAATGTTTTTGAAGAGCCTGAAAACCAGGCCTCCAAAATGTCCATTAATCCATCAGATGACACACAGAAAATAAATGTCTTTCTGTTCATCTTCATTTTTTTTATTTTTTTATTTTTTTTTATTATGTCAACTTTCTTTAGCAGCCATGGGCAGGTACCCTACTAGACCACTTTAAGAGAAAATCACTGAAGGGCATATGTGAAATAATGAAAGATATGAAAACAATGTTTCCACAACAGTAACAAAACAACTTAATAAATGAAAAATGGTTAAAACAAAACAGAACAGCATGGTCATTTTGGCTGTTTTCATATGATAAAACTAGCAAAAGAAAAACTGTAAATTTACATGCGCTTTCAAATTCAGAGTGAAACCCCACAACGTCCAAGGAACTTTGCTAAGTAGTGGTGAAAGTGAGTGTTCTGCTTGTGTGGTAGAACCACAAATAGGTTTTATGCTTGTTGCTTGATTTCTTTCAGTTTCTTAGGATGCAGTTCTGTCCTCATGGAACTGCAGCTGCCTGAGTATCTGCAATTGTACAACAGCAAAACATGAACAGAGTTTTAGTGGATGATTGCTTCTTTGTATGCAGCAGAGTAATTTATTAAAATAAATGTTGTGTCTCCTTGGGTATAAAAGGTTTGGATCTTGCACAAAGTAGGTGAAAATATGGTTTCAACAACTGCCCTCAATACTTCTGTCTTGTTTTCTCTTTCTGTGAAACAGAACTCCCTGATGACTTCTTTGAAGTGACGGATTCTGATGTGAAGAGTTTATATAAAGACCTACAGAAACAAGTGTAAGTTGTTCGGCTGCGCTCACTCTGCACTTGAGCGCAGTTTCTCTGACAATGCTTGCTTTATTTATTTATTTATTTTAATTTGTGTGTGTGTGTGTGTGTGTGTGTGTGTGTGTGTGTGTGTGTGTGTGTGTGTGTATGTGTGTGTGTGTGTGTGTGTTCAGTAAAAATGTACATGTATGCACAAAGATACGTGCAGTCTTTTTTTTTTTTTTTTTAGTCTTTTTCTCTTTTTTTCTCCAGTTCTGAGGAGCGCCTGTTGACAACAAAAGCCATGAGGCAGGCAGAGTTGGAGGAGCGACACCGACAGTATGACCATGTTGTTATGCGCATACAGTTTCCTGACGGCCTTGTTCTCCAAGGCTGCTTTAGGCCCAGAGAAACAGGTGCCTGTTTGTTGCTCGGGAGGGATTTGTTTCCCCTTGATTTGTTCTTTTGTCGGTCTAGCTTGGTGTCTGCGCTTCTTTGCCATTTAAGTGGATTCCGTTGCTATGGTCTTGAGCCCTGTTTACCGGACTTGCTAGCTGTAGGTTCCTTTTCTTCTTCATGTGTGTTCCTCTTTTTATAGAGTTAGTACACCCATATGGTGGGGGGGGGGGGTGAATTATGTATGTGATCTTTTTCCATGCCTCTGCCATTTGGGCAGCCACATGTTCTTTTAGGGCTGACCTAGTGTGTGCTGTATTTTGGTGTGTCCTGACATTGGTATGGTTGCCAGTGCATAGTATCTTTAATGAGGGCACATACGTTAATGTATGTGATTGGCACACAAAGGCTGTGCGAAGACCATACAACTTTGTTATGA
>OY757541.1:41284758-41327258 GCA_963584105.1 Alviniconcha strummeri
GAAAGAGTACCTGCGCATGTCCCATGCCCACGCCAGTCAACAGGAGCTGCTGCAGCGACTGCAGGAGAAGGTGAACAAGGTGCGGCGTCTGGAGGAGACGTGTCGCAAGCAGGAGAAAGTCATCGAGAAGATGGAACGGATCTTGGAGAAACAGCGAGACAAATCCTCGTCTGCTAAAGGTACCGCTTTGGTGGCAGCTTTCCTCTAGCGAGACAAATCCTTTTCTACTAAAGGTACCTCTTTGTTGGTAATTCCCTAAGAGAGACAAAATCCCTGTCTACTAAAGGTACATCTTTATTGGTAACTTTTCTTTAGTGAGACAAATCCTTACCTGCTAAAGGAATCTCTTTGTTGGTAACTTTCCTGTAGTGAGACAAATCCCTGTCTGCTAAATGAGGTACCTCTTTGTCGGCAACTTTCCCCAAGCAAGACAAATCCCCCTTTGCTAAAGATACCTCTTTGTCGTAAGGCAAATTTCTATGTTATTCATAGACAATAAAATTTCTGTATTCTGTATTCTGTTGGTAAGTCCTTAGTGAGACAAATCCCTGTCTGCTGAAGGTACACCTTTGTTGGTAACTTCCCCCATGTTAGACAAATAAATCCCTGTCTGCTAAAGGTACCTCTTTGTTGGTAGCTTTTGCCTTTTTTTGTTTTTGTTTTGTTTGTTCTCTGTCTTGTTGATGCTGTCTGTCTGCCTCTGTCTGTTTATGTTCGTCTTTGCCCCCAACACACCTCATCTCTCTCCCCTTTCTCGCTCTGTACATGAGGCTATTGAAATTATTTAAAATCAGAATGAATTCAAATGCTGCACGCGTAAAGCCGTGTTCTTACATACAGTTCTGAGAACAAATAAGCAACTAGATACAGTAATATCCGAACCAGTGCACCTAAATGATTGAATAAGTAAACAAACATTTTTTTATCTCATTTACTAACCTACCGACAAATGAACTATTTTAACCGGCTGACTCTATACTGAGGATACAGAAAATGCTGATGCAATGTCCCGTTCAGTAAAGGGCAACATATTCAAATACATTCTACGACTGCCGTACGTGTCTTTCATTACATTTCTGCAACTCATCTGTCTGTGCTGTCTTTGCAGACATGAACTCTGAAGCAAACGCAGCCTTAACGGATGAAAATAAACGACTGAGGCAACAGATGGAGGAAATGCGGGTATGTTTGTATTGACCACAAAATGTGTTTTTGTGATGGTACTGTACATTTTCTTCTTTCTTTTCTGGACTGATCCCTGACCTTTTGACCACAAGGATGTCTCGGTCTATAGCTCATTCGCAGCGTCTGTGTATACGTTTGAACTGATATTTATTGATTTATTCATGAGATCATTTGTGTATATACTGTATTTCATTGTTCCCCGTTTAAGAATTTATTTTACCCTGCTTTCCTCAACGTAAGCCACAGCTTACAAATCAAGTCATGACGTTCCACGGTGTGTTAAGTATAAAACTACTACAGTAACAGCGTAAACAAGACTGAGAAAGACGACACATCGCTGGCATCTCACAGGCAACCGAGGTGGAAGAACGGTGTTTACTGGTTGATCAGCACCTCGCCTCCGCCTCACATGATTGTGTTGTGTTGTCGTGTCCCGGTTGACAGGAGCAGCTGGCCAGGGCCGGGAAGGCGGGCACGGAGGACATGGAGAAGCTGGAGCTGTACCAGGCCCTGGAGAGAGCTGAAGGGCGCATCATGTCACTGGAAAAACAGGTCAGTTCATCCGACAGTCTAACTCTTAAGTTGCATCATGCCAGCTGAGAAATATGCCAGTTTGCCAGTATACCCTAGCTCAAGATTACACTGTGCAAAAGGAGAACTCTGTATTCAAATTTTGCTGTCTGCCATAGAGTTCTTGGGTTCAAGGACAGTAACTCTTGCACCATGGAGCAGACGACACGCCGATCTGAACAAGGCCCAGGAGTGGTTTAACATACATGTTATATTTTTCCTTTATTTTACTTCTGGCTTCCCAGTTTTGTTGTTGTTTGTTTTTTGTTTATCCGCATCCTCCTTCTGCAGATTATTTGTTGACTATTCTGAAATTCCCAAACAAATGCCATTTCCCCCGAACCTCCAGGGCCTGGCGAAAAAGGCACCTCCATTTTCCCAAATGTGTCGAGACGGTATGAATTAACCCAGCCTTCGCGGCTGACTGAACGTTAGATAGCAAGTACCCCACTTGGGGGGCCCCACCCTCAATCACTCTCACCTTAATATAACTGTACTGGCTGACTGAGCGTAAAACACTGAGTTTCTTACTTCCAATCACTGAGTGCACTTTGTGTGGGCAGCTGGCCGACAACTCCCGCCAATGGGGCAAGGAGAGGGCGGACCTGCAGATACGAATGAACGAGAACGAACACGGCTTTGGACGGACCGGTGGAATGGTTCTTCACGATTACCCCCTTGTGGTACGTCCATTCGTTTACCATGACCCAACTTGTCGTGAGGGCTTTGTTTTGGGCATTCGAGACGGAAAACAAATTTGTAATAAAATTTGTTTTTGTTTTTTTTAGCTCGGTCTTTAACTACGAACAGACAATAATAATACCCCCCCCTCCCGCTTCAAAGATGATGTTTTTATTGCCATTGTATAATAAAGGTCATGGGCCATCTTGAACACAGTATTGTTGCTTGATTTTAGGTGTGATGTGACTCTGTAATTTATAATATAGTATTTTGGTTTATTATTGCATTCTGCAGATACTAGGGACAGTATCAAGAATCACAGTATTGTTGCTTGCTTTTAGGTGTGATGTGACTCCGTAATTTATAATATAGTATTTTGGTTTATTATTGCATTCTGCAGATACTAGGGACAGTATCAAGAATCACAGTATTCATGCAGGCATTCCATGGCCCACCAAGGGTTAAGTCTAGTATATGATTGATTTGTTCAGTGCTTTAAAGCACAAGTTTAGATCCAGTCTTGTGGAAAGGGGTGTGCTTGGATTACCCCCCACCCCCCTCCTCATCTTTCCCTTAATCTTGCTAGAGCTCACAATACTCACTTTCGTGTATTTAATTTTGGCAGGGCAGTAGCTACAACCAGCTGGGACCCCCAACCGGATTCCCAATACTTCCAGAGTTGCGACCATGAGGGCCTGGTGACCCCACCTCAATGACAACAGTCCTGCAGACATTACAGCAACAGAAAATCAAACTAACTGGAAAGGTTCAGCATGACGATCAGCCTGCTGCGCAAAATGACGTGTTGACAGATGATGGGAGAATTTTTGAGCTCAGGAAAATCCAGTGCACTTTTCTCTGCCAAGAACTATTCTTCCATCACTTGGAACCTTTCCACTGAGACCTACAGAAAAAGATTTTTGATTTAATTGATTGCTGATGATAAACGTACATGTCCTTTAGAAGAGCACAGAAGCTCATTGTTTGAGGTGACTATGCTTAGCAGGCACACACAACTAATGACTTCAGTGGAAGCTGCTTTCAAAACAAAGATGAAAGTGTGTAATTTGGTGAGAATATTTATGCTCCAAGTTCACTTTGTCTGTCTGTGTCTGCCTTATTTTTGGAGTAAATAATGTATAGAACTGTTTTTTTGTTTTTACAGCTTGTATAAAATATAGGTATAGTTGCAATATACAATGACCTAAGAAAAAGTTAATACTGATAAGGAAATATGTTTTTAAAAGTCTCTAAACTTGTGCAACTCATTGTGATTATGCATTTGTTGTTATGCTGTTTACACATCACCTGGTATCTAGTGGTATCATATTGTTTCTCTCTCTCAAGAGCAGATTCCAAAATAAAGCACATAATTATTTACTTGAAGACTTTACATGATCACCAAGACTTCTTCGCCATTTATTTCTCATGTCTTTATTTCAAAAGAACAGTTGGTTGCTGAACATTCTTTAAAATTCTTTTAAAAAATGGGTATTATTTTGTCATCAATTGAACAGGTTCAAATTATGCTTTTCATAGATACAATAATGTATTGAGTTCAGACCTGCATTTTGCTAATTTCAGTTTTTAGATCCCAATCTTTTTTTCTTCTAATCATATCAGTTCATGGTTAAATGGGAAAAAAGTATATGAAAAGGTTGCTCTGCGATTCAACAGCTGTAACATATTTTGGTGGTCTGGCATTCCACCATCTTGGATATTTTGAATTGCTGGCACTGGCTGTGACCTCACGAGGACCTTTTGATTCCTCTTGCAGGTAAACAGTGCATGTCCAGGAGGTGAACTAGCTGGTGACTTAAATGTTGCTACATAGGTACGACTATTTTATCTTGGGTGAACTTAATATACTGTTTCATGGTCTATGTATTATTTATGTAAACATATAAAGTGTGAGATGGTTTGGGGAGATGAGGGGTGGGGGGAGGTACGGGGGGTATGTATTGTATACGCAAGCCTGGGTGGGCTCCATCCATTGTCTGGAAATCGATACCCAACTGAAATCAGCAGCAATGCGTTCTGCCAAGTCAGGGCAGGTAAAAATGAGACGTAACCTGGTTGGTAACACATGTAACGGCTCTTGATTCTGCCAGGTGCATTATTTGGTTGTTTCTGTTGGCTCCTGGTCTCCACCCTTCCCCCAATTTTTGTTTCTTCTTTGTCTAGATATGCAGGGAAAGAAACACTGGGATGGAAGACATATTTGAAGGAAAAAAACTGCCTAATCTGATTTCTTGTAAAAATGATGAGTTGCTTTTGAGCCTTGTGTCAAAATTGAGGTTAACAGGACAATGGACGAATAAATCATTATAAAATGCATATGCATGCACATGTGTGTGTGTGTGTGTGTGTGTGTGTGTGTGTGTGTGTGTGTGTGTGTGTGTGTGTTTGTGCGCACACATTTGAGTGTATTTGCATGCTATGTCTAGATCAATAAGCAGACAAAACAGATGACATGAACAAACTTTGACAATAATCACATTTAATGTCTGATCTGAAAGGACTAAGTTCAATGGCACATGCAGTCCCGGTAAAAACGGCTCATCACTGACAGACAGTACTGTGAAATACAACAGGAAAGCACAGCCAAAACACAGTACAACTAAAACCACGTACATGAACATTCAATGCTCACCGTGCCATTTTCTCCTCTGATGACCAACTATTGTTTGTTTCAATTACTGCAGATTATTACTTTGCACACCCCACAAAAAATATTTCTTAATTACCACTGGTCATCACACTGGCCTAACACAGATAAACCAGATTAATAATTCAAGAGGAGGAAGAGGAGAAAGACATTTCAAGCATCAAAACATCTGAATGTAGATGTCATTAGTTAAAATTCAAGTAGTAACAAAAAATTTTTTTGAAAGCACACTGCCTGATACTGTAAGACATTTTGTGTAAAATACATTACTAGGATCAAAACTTTCTTTACCAAGTAACTTGCACTGAAATTGAATTCCTTTCTTTGAGAGACAGAAACTGGGGGGGGGGGGGGGGGGGGTGTAGCAAAGATACCAAGGCTGTCTTAACACTGCTGAGATGGTTAAAAAAAAAAAAGGCATAAAAAACACACACTGTTGTTCCTTTTTAATGCAGCATAAAAGTAATTCAAAAAGATCCCCAGTCGTGTCGTTTTTAACAATACTGCTGTACCCGTTTAGCTCTAATGCACATAAAACATCACCACACGAGCCTCGGTCTCAGTCTACTGTAAAAGCAGAAAACTGTGGCATCAGGATCCTGCATTCACCGGTATATTACAAACATTGGGTCACCCTCATTCTCACTTCCAGACCCTTCAACAGTCGCACACACAGTCCTATTTACACAATATTGGTATTTAACATGCAACTGCAGTCACGGTAATCCACCAGACAAAAGTTCAGAGTAAACAAACATGCACACACACGCACACAAACCAAATCTACAACAAAAACTACTGTAGAAACACAAGAAAAAAGGTACAAAAATATGCCCTATGATCTGGTACATGTGGTATTTTCTTTTCCAGGGGACTGGTTCACATGGGGCCATTCTGTTAAGCAAGTAATAGGGTGATTACTGATACTGACACTGTCAAAAGTACATAACTAGCGACATGTGTACTGCAGTGTACATGGAAGCTGTGATCAATGCCTAAAGATTTGGGATACCTAGGGACTCATCTATTCTAGTGCACAACCAAACCTGGGATAACTTTACACAGAACAAAAATACATAATGAAGAGTGCAATATTAATCAGTGTAGGCAATCATCAGCAATGTACAGCAATCACATCATACTTGATGCAAATTATGTTTACAAGCCGATATGTAAACCCTAGTAATGTTCACATCAAAAACTAAATGTGCCACTGCATGAATGAATCATACATACCTAGGTACTACCACCATGTCAACCGAAACTACTACAGCACAAGATCAGAACAACACTGAAGACCAAACAAACAAAAAGGGAGCATATTTTATATATACATATATATACACGCACACACATCAGAAAATGAGACTTTCAAAGTCTGAGGTCATTTAGCACTCTTGTATGCACAAACACTCATCCATGTAACCCCCACCCCCCTTCCCCCTTGAAAACTATAAAAAAATAAAATAAAAATCCCAAAACAGCAAGGGCATGTATACACATGCACACAGTGGGAAATGTCACCACACTGAAGCCATTCATGCATGCAAGAATTTGAAAGCTGACAGTTTATAATATAAAATAAAAGATAATAAATTCACATAACACCCTAACAATGCATAAGACCAAACATGTTTGGGAAACACTGGCAATATATCCAACAGCACAATGTTAAATGAAATATTTATATTCAGCTGCCAAGCCAAATTCTACTATACAGTTTATTTTTACAACCCGATCAAGAAGCACAAAAAATTGCATTCAGCCCATCAACTTTTGTTGAAATGATGTTCAACAGCCGATTTTTGCTGGTATAGATGGATTACCTGAAATCTGAGGTCTGGATTATAAAGACTGAATAACAACACTCCACAATACTCACTAAAATGCGAGGCAGTTGTTAAAGTTTAGATTTGAAATTATTGAATCTGTTTCTCTGTTATCTACTCCTGCCCTACTCCATAAAAAGCACATACACACGCACATGTATGCCCCTTTTCATTAACATCATTACAAAAGAAAGAAAACATGGGAACAGAAAGAAATTTTCAATTAAAAAGTACAGCCATTTTCAATGCAGTGCAGAAATTACAATTTGGATGTGGCATATCTGGACTACTAAAACAAGCTGTAATGAAAATATCCAGACTTTTGTACTTTGCTAATTAAAGTTCCAGTCTCTTCCACCCCCACCCCCCACCCCCATGGACTAAGCATTTTTCTCTTTTTGGGGGATACAGTAAATCATTTATGAAAACAGCACTTTTGTCCTTGATGAAATTACAAATATGTACTATAGTAGTTTTTTAGGACGTAGTACTATGCTGCTGAGTTACACAGTACATAACTAAGTTTATTTGCAGTGCAGTGCTGCTGCAAGGCTAGTTTCATGCCTAGCACAGGGCATTACAACCGCACAATGAAAGGTTTAACTTTGTTCAGTGGCAAGACAGTATTAACGCTGAACAAACACTCATCATTATACACAAACTTTTCTGTTTTAAACCAGAAAAGTGATGCTCAGAAAATGATGAGAGCTGAGTCATTGTTACAGTCCTTCCTTAGTATTTCTGCCAAAAATCAACAGAATTGCATAAGTCCAACATATAATGGTATATTTAACATGATTGTGACTTAAATATACAATCTACTACAAATAGTATTAATAGTTCAAGAATGCAAATCAGTTCCTTTTTTTTGAATGAGGTAGTCAACCAAGTTATATTATATGGTGTAGCACAAGTAAAATACAAAAAAATTGAATCAGGTACATGAGTGACAATGGTGACAAAGTTATTTGCTTTAAATTACTATGACTAAAGTCTTCTATGTGCAATTCTAAAATTTCATCAATCTAATTCCAGAGAAGAGGATGCAAACCAGTTTGCAATAAAGAAGTATATGGTTGGTACTGCATCAAACTGATAAGCTGTTAAAGTTATTGGTTCAGTTCTAAAATGAATCAAGCAACATTAACAAAACAGAAAGCATGGATAAATCATAATGAATGATATAACCAACACTTACAAAACCAAAATCTACAATAAATGGGGAAGGAAGGAACTAGCTGTGTTTTTTTTAAAGTTTTTTTTTAAATGCCCAGTCAACCAGGATGGCTTTACCTTGACTGGCTTGAATGGGGACAATGACAGAAATAAAATAAAATTAAAAAAAAAAGTGTCAGGACCTTTCCAATTAAAATGTGGTAATCTTTCTGATTTCATTCACTGCATTACTAGCATGGCTCACATGCACTGTCATAGTTTACTTTCATACTATTCAGGCACACCTCCGTAAAAGTAATAATTTATCAAAACACAAACATTATATATCAATGACAAAGTAAAAAATACCCATGTTTTATCAGCACAAAGATGAAGAAGAAGAAGGAGAAAAGAACAGATAAAAAAGCCCCCTAAATAAACAAATGAGAAAAGTCAGGAATATAATTACAGTAGTATGTGCTAGGAAAACAGTTTCCTGTAATCTGTGTCGACTACCAAGCACATTCCTTTCCTGATCTGTGTGTACATAGCACATATATACTAGCATCAATTTTGATCTGAAGTGTGTCTGCTTCAGGGCACAACTGCATCCATGCAGGCCACAGGCACGCACACTTCTCCAAGGCAGAAACAGTGTTCATTTACAGCTGTCATTTTGTGGTTACCGTTTCAATGATCAACGATCTTTAACTCAACACAGACACGGAGAGTGAGAGAGAAAAGGATGACAGGAATGTGCAAAACTCAGACACATCACATTACATACACATATGAATGCCACAAATAAAAAGGAAAGAATACTCACTCACCCATCCCAGCTTCACTAAAAAGTCAGTGTTGAAATGAACAAGTGTATGTGAAACCAATCAAAATTTATCAACCGGTCAGCTACTGGATTTTTTTTATTTTTACATTTTTGTTATAGGAAAATGCAGATGGTGGAAGATGAACTAAGATGAACAATTCCAGTACAGAAGCAGTCAAGATGCCTGATGCAAAGCAACTAACATGAATCAAACGTTCAGTTAACCAAATAGAGTTTGGTAACTGTCACATGTTAATTTTCCCTGGATCAGAAAACAAAAACATTATATCAACACAAAAAACAACACCCTAACATGTCAACAAAGTAGGTGAATGGCTCATTGCACTTGTGTTAAAAAAAAAAAAAAGTAAAACCAAAGTGAAATCAGTTAAAAAACAAATGTACATTCAAAACATCAGCACAGCTTAAGTAGTTTATGTCCAAATGTATGTGTAAATTCCTGTTTCACTGACAGCACAATAATCAGGAAAAAAGTCAAGAGGTGGTTTTGTAGCCTAGCTAATGTTTGCATTAAATGCATCATATGTCAAAATATCACGCCTTTTTTTGGCACTCCCATCTATATATACATTCACCAACAAAGCTGTTTGCACATGCAAATTTATGCAAGGCAAGTGCACATTTAAATCACCTTAAATTACTTTGTGTAAATTTCACTGAAATCCTAGGCTATTAAAATAAATTAAAATGTACCTGTAGGCTCTGTGCATCCTGTTCAACAGCTATTCTGTTGTTTCTTCACATGCCTCCTTTATTTACCTAGCTGTACCCCCCCCCCCCCTCCACAATTAAACAAAAACATAAATTTGCAACTTATAAACTCAAGCCTGAACATGGAAAGAGTTGACAGGAAGGAACACAAATCTGAGTTAGTAAGCCAAGGAGTGCATAAGATGGTGTGCAGGTCATAATTCTTAAGACTAGGCACCAGTCATCCATGTTCTGCACACATTTCTGTGTTAATTTTGGATAAAAATCACTGATATTTACAGATCCAGAAAATGATATTTCCCAACCTTATTCCCAGTATTAGTTAACCAATGACAGTACCAGCTATACAAGACAGAAGAAACTGATAACAGGTACCTATGTACAAGCATACATATATATATACACACACACACATATGCAAATCCATAGTGCTTAACAACTTGGCTCTCAATTTAAAGTAATAAGTGTGGGTGGCGGGCTGGGGGGTGGGGTGGAGGCCGGGGCAAAAACTTACCCAGCCCACATTTACGCACAGAAACATTGGACAAGCTGTATTCTCCTATTAGGATTTCAAACATTTGGGTGGTTGCTGTAGATCTCATGCTCAAAACGTGTTTTGTTGTTGCCATTTTGTTTTGGCAAGTTTTGTCAGATGTTTGGGAAGATAACCCATATACTTCTTGCTCCAGCCCATTTTTTTTCTTTCAATTTTGTTCTTGTTTCTTTTGTTTTTCCCTTAAAAAAGAAAAGGAAAAAAAAAAGGAAGTCCTGTAAGCATACATATCCTACATTTTCAGCATAGTCTACAGAAACTATCCCAATGTTTGAACTCCTGATACAACTTCCATTTTAATATTCCTGTGACTGTAACAGTATGGTAAATGCAACGTGAAAAAAGAAAAAAAGAAAAGAAAAAAGGTATGATAGTTTAAGCCTTAATGGAAGCTGTCATCCTGCAAGTTCCAAAGACCTAATGAGATGCTATAATTTTTTCTCTCTTGTTTTTTTTTTGCAAAGCCTACAAACACAAAAGTTATTATGCCTACATACACACCAGTCAGGAACAACATTTTACCAGTTCGTACATCCAAATTTGAACTTGAACAGATGAAAACTTAGACAGACAAGAGAACTTTCATTCTGTTTGATAACTCTGTGGTCTTGATGGTTGTTCCAGCTCCTTGAAACCTGTATAAATGAGTAAAGCTCAACAGAGGTTGTCATCCTTGTATGACAGGGGAAAGCTAAACAGAGGCTGTCCCCATCCACCAAAAAACCTTGTTTTGATAGCAGCCTGAAAGATTCAACATCTGAAGTGAACCCCTCAGGCTGCATGTGCACATGGGTCCGTCCACACTTGGTGAAGGTTGGGGGCAAATGCTTGCTTTTGATAAGTTGATCATGCATCCTATGTATATAACATAAAACATTCAGATGTCATGTTATTTGAGAAAATATTTTTCAGCTTTGTCTTCTCAACAATGTCCATTTAAATCAAACCATGCACTGTGCATACATAGGGGTTACTGATTCAAGTCTGGGTTCTGTTTTTTTCTCTCATGTACCTCTGCATGTACAAGTTTCCAAGACAGGCACACATGGTGTTACCATTTCTGACTCATAGAAATAGTAGACGTGGCCCTGTCCCCACTTCATCTATTCAAAATTTCTCCAGCCAAACAAACACAAAATGCAGAACCTCCTGGACCAAATGGTGCTATTGGCAGAGAGTACCAATAGAAAATCTCACTCTGCGCCAAGTTCCAGGTTCTAGGGATCCCTTGCTTGATCAAGATAGAAATCCATTCCCTCTTTAACATTAAGGTTTAGCTATGTCAGCTGGCCAGCAAGCCAGTTGTCCAGCTGGCTTGATAAACACGGATGTTACATGGAGTCAGAGTCAATGAAAACCTATGTGAGCAAACTATTTAAAAAAAAGGTAGTGTTTGGTGCAAAAGGCCAATCTCTCATACAGCTTTTCCAGCATTTTTTTTTGGGGGGGGGGCCATATCTTATGGTACCCAGTGTATGTCATCACAAGGAGCTGAAGGATTATTACCAAGATCAGTGACCTAGAGCCACAAGGCAGCCAGGATAGTCAGCCTCAGGCTGCATACAGGCTCGGTACATCTGTTTATGGGTGCAAGTCTGCATGCTGGCACATATGCACTTTTTGTCTTTACAGTAACGACATTGTAAAAATTGAATCTCAAATACGGTGGCACCCACTTCTCAGCCAATTTTCCCCAGGCCTGGACTGCATCTTCAGGTGAAGCCAACTGTTCACTGCGTGTCTTTCAGTGGTGCTGGCTGTTCACTGTGTGTTTTCAGGTGTAGCTGACTGTCCAAACTCCTTTCAGCAAGAGCTGTTTTGTTGCATGGGCTCCTTCTGAAAGCGGTGCAACCAATTCCAGCCTCACGAATTGACAACATCCACCAAATGAACACTGAATGCCATGACTACAACAAACTTTCAAAGAACACAACAGTATGCAGGAAAGGATGCCAGCCAGCTCACACGTCAGCATACGAACACATCCATCAATACAGCACAGTAATCTCTGTGTTGTTTCAGTATCATTCATGCTGTTGCAGCCATTGCTGCCAACCCTCTCAGATTTTCAAGTCTTCCTGAGAGGCCAGGCTGGCCAGTGTCTTGCGGATCCGCAGGGCAGTGAGACGAGCAGCAGCATTATGATACCAGCATTCTTTCATCAGGCGGGCCATCACTCGCAGTGACTGAAACACAAGTGCAGAAATTTTAGAGGAGGGTCACAATGACCTCCTGTCCAAAAATCTGAGAATCAGGCAGCTTAAACTGGGGGTCACAACACTGAAATTGCATATTCACACCACACCACAAACCCTCTGCCTCATTTCCTCCAGCACACTTACACTCATTCTGAAAATACATGTATAAAAGTTGCACCCCCCTTCCCCCCAATTCCTTTTAATTCTAGTCATTCTTTCAACTGAACAACAGACAAAAATCATATTTACTGTAGATTTGGCCAACTCTTAGTCACAAAATATATCTCACAATTACAGTAATCTTTGCTTCAATCTGGCAGCAAAATAATCAAGTATAACGACCATTTTTCCAACAATGTAATTAATGATTAAACTAAAGATAAATATGATGCAACTGTGTTGAAGCTGGACAGCTACTTACCTCCACAGCTTGCCAGCGATTAGGGATAGCTGGTCTGTGTCTCTCTGTGACCACAACTTTGCGCATGTCTTCAAGGGAAGGGTCCGAGGGTACCATGTCATAGTATGGCAGCTGATAGTCCTCAAAAATACCCCCTATGGAACAGCGCCGGGCAATCTCCCATAGTACCAGGCCAAAGGAATAGACATCTGCACGCTTGAACGACTCAAAGTGGTTCATGTTGATGGTTTCCTCCAGACACTCTGGCGCCATGTAGCGCTTTGTGCCAACACGGTTGTTGGGTGCTATGTCAACACTGTCGGTTTTGGAATCGTGGCGCACAGCAAGACCTGAAACATATTTGGAAAACACATGAGGTTTGTCGATTTGGGCAGCAAGGTATCCCCTTGTTGCGTGTCCAGATTCACTGTCAATACACATGCCCCCTTTCCATGTATGGATAGCCACTATCACTCAATGTGAAAAACGAATGAGCATCTGTAACCTCAAGTATTTTCCTTTTTTTTCTGTCACAAACTGGGAAACAAGAACCACCAAAAGTGAAATTGCAGTTTTTGTTCTACTCACCCAGATCCGCAATGCAGCATGTGTTGTTGCTTTTCACCAAAATATTTTTTGACTTGATGTCACGGTGGGCAATCGCTGGTTTTCCTGAAACAAACATGGTTCTGTTTCTAATAGTCATCCTGAGGTGGTGTTGACAGGATGTTAAAATCAAGTTACTAACTCGCTGTTTAATAAATGTAAACAAGAATGGCACATATCAGCATTCAAGAGTCCTGAATTCACTGTCTACTGCAAGATCCAGAAGAGGAAACAAAAAAACCTATTGAAAACATGTCTGCTGCACTGACCCCATACAACCAACTTGATTCCCCACAGACAGTAAAGGACTGGAGCGATGAAAAATGTGCACTGACCCTTCCCTGTTATACATTTATCACAAGGGCTTCAAATGTTCAGTAGCCCCCCACCCTACCACCCCACTTTTGCAACCTCCTGGAAGGTCAACTCTCAAAATGTGAATGCATCTGGAAGGAGACAGTTCTGAAAAGCTGGAAAACCAGTTAAGACCACATCAGTGACTAAGAGAGAGAGGGGGAGGGAGAGAGGGAGAAAGAGAGAGTGGGGAGAGAGTGAGTGAGAGAGACAGAGCATGAACCAGAGCGTAAGTAACTTGTTTTTTACTGAGAGACAGAACGTGGAGATGGCCAAGAAGTGAAATCATTAAACACAAAGACTCATCAGATTGCCTCCAGCTTGTACCTTGAGCTCCCAGGATCTCCATGTGGAGGTGGGCCATGCCACAGGCAGCAGACAGGGCCAGTCGGATCATGACAGTTGGAGTGACAGCCTGGCGGTTCAGGTAGTCAAACAGAGAGCCATTCTCATGGTAGTCTGTGATCAACCACAGCTGGGTCCAGGTTCCATTGTCTGAAGATTTTCGAAAAAGAAATAAAATATTAAATTAACCATATCAGGTTTCTACTTTTGAACGTAGTCAGCAGTCAGCTGCAGTATTGGAAATGTTATTTTGAATTCGTTGAGGCAACGCAGTGATTTAAATACTTACTGGACATTGTTATTTTACATTTTGTGGCAGCAGCCCTAATGACAATTCCTAACTTCACACTCACTTTGCATTTATTTTCTATGTGCTCTCGAGTATCAAATGATTATGAGTTCTGACAAACCAGAAGACTGACTGTCATGTGATGAACACAATGGGACATTTTTCAACTTCACATTAGCATCAGCATGACTGCAAAAACTTTTTCACCAGATTTATTTCCAAAGATGAGGTTCAGAGAACCTGGGAGAAGCCATTAGAGTTATGTGCATCTGCATGAAAATTAAACCACAAATTCTGTACCCACCTTTGTTGTCAGCAGCAATAAATCCCAAAATGTTTTCATGCCTCAGCATGACTGTCTGGTAGATCTCAGCTTCCCGGAACCATGAGCGCTCTTCACGAGAAGAAAATATTTTCACAGCAACATTTTCTCCTCTCCAATGGCCACACCACACCTCGCCGTACCGACCCTTGCCAATGATCTCACCAAGGCGGATTTGTCGAGCAATGGTACGTTGCACAAGTAGAGGAAGACCTGATTACAAAAACAAAAAAAGGAGAAGAAAGCAGCATGGCCATTAGATTATTCTCAAAAGAGAAGTGCTGTCTAATGTTTTTCTTTTCTTGTGAAAAGTTCCTGTAACTGTCAACTGTGTAAAGTTCACCACTGATGGCACAGTTCATTTCATATTTCCGAATGTACTTTCCAAGGAACATACCCTTTTGATTTCATCTAAAAAGGACCATGAAACTAGAAATTAGACTACAGGTACAACAGATCAATATTTTTAATTTTATCAGTTTGAAAAATATAAGAAAGAAAAAAAATAAGAAAAAAAAAGGAAGGAGCTGTACCATGTTATTACAAAATGTACAAGGACATGATCACCAGCCCCACAGTAAGGGTTGATCATTTGATTAATTACAAAAACAAGCATTTTGTGGCAAGCTGGAAAGGAAAAAAAAAGCCAGCCAAACCCAGCATACCAAAGCCTGTGTGAGCTCAACAGACCTGATCCAGATCCAGACTGTGACCAATCATAAAGCTCCCTGAGGGACTGTGGTTCTTCTGGCATGAGCAGGCTGGTGTCCACATCAGGCGGAGGGGCATACGGTCTACTGTGACGTTGATACTGCTGGTATAGGCAGTACATTGTCATCAACACCACGCAGAACAAGATGATAGGAACAGCTATCACTATCATCAGCTCTATTGCTGTCAGACCATTTTCTGCCTCTGACAAACCTGAAATGTACAATAACAGTCATTAAATGATCAATACCACAAACCCAATAATTGCCTGAAAGCAACTGCCCTAGTTGCAGGGGACATTCAACCCCAATATAAATCCCAGACTCACATCTAGAGGCAAAATAGTTGTGCATACAAAATCCCAAAAGTTCTAGAGGTTTCAGGTTGGGCATACTACTTCACCATCCAATCACTAAAATGGACAAGATGGATAACCTCAAACAGAAATGGACAGGGCATTTGTTTCCACCTGCTGTGAGATAGACATTTTAGGCTATAACTTGGTCTATGCCTCTGGCAGATGTCCAAATAAATGACCACCTATTCAAAGTCATAATCAAACACAGCTGACAAATGTTTCTCAATAATCAGCACAATGTTGTCCAGAACACACATGTTTGGAAGAAACTGACTGACTGCCATGTCTCATGCCCACTATTACTATTAAGCAACTAAACAGCACCAACACAGTTCAAATTTCCCAGCTTCCTTACCTCTGGAGTCTACAACCTTACTGGGCGGCGGAGCCAGAGTGGGAGAATCCTTGTCATTGCACAGATCTTGGTCCCAGCAGCACTTTACATTGGACACGTGGACTGCTTGCTGGTTCACTTCACAGTACAAGGGTCTGCCCTCCAAGAACTCTTCGCTTTTACTTTTGCATCTGAAGCATTTCACATTGACACATATACAGATAAAAGTAAAACTAACCATATTATGCTAACAATAAGACTATTAGGAGTAACCCCAACCACACATGCGCGCACACACACTCTCTTTCTTTCTCACGCACACACTATCAACATTAATACTATATGATAATAATAATGTATGTGAACTTTGTTCATAAATGTTACTGCTAATTTATGGTTGCTGCAGGGTAAAGGTAACAGTAACACACACCTGCTGACACTTGTGTAACAAAATTACATAGCTTGGCAAAAATAAAATTGGAAAGTCCAATAAGCGACTTGTCAAGACATTTGGTCATACAGTCCTGGCATCAATCAAATTTACAGGAAATGCTTTTTTTCCCCCAAGAAAACAGATAACTGTCCAAAGTGTCACGTATGTCAAAACAGTTTATTCAAGTTAATCACTTAATGATAAAAAAATATGACAATTGACACTGTAGCCTGTAGGTAGTGGGGAGATTTTATTAGATTTGTGTATGTGTGTGTGTGTGCAGCTATAGAAGTCTAATAGTAATACTAATATTATAGTAAAGACATCATGATATGTACTTACTCTTTGTTAAGACGGATACGTCCTTCCCAGTTAGTGATAACTGTAATGCAGAACCCATCTGTTTCACAGGTTTCATTACTTGGTGACCCATATTTTGTACAGTCCTGGCAATATCTGCATACCAAACCTGCATGGAAAATACACAATTTAAAATCATGAAAATGTCCTGTGTCAATGTGTGTGGTAATGGTATGTGATGAAGTCACAATGTACATAACAATTAACCCATTCACTGCCCCAGCATGTAAAATTTCCAGGCTGAAAGCTGGACACATGCACCTGCAAACACTATATTTCCTAATCCAATAACACGTCTAAAAAGTTTTAATAATTAATGCTATGTGTTTTGAATTTGACGAAAATCTTTTTACACCCCAGTGCAAAAAAGAACACAAAAATGTTTCAAATTTCACACTTTCAATGGCTGATTTTAAGTGACATCAAATGTCACCATGACAGTGAATGGGTTAATATCAGTAATGATGAAATGACAGTATATAAAATACAAATAATGATCAAACTAGCTAAAACTATAAAACCTACCTGATCAAATATCCACAACAGACTAATATTTGAAGCAATTAGTTACAATATTTTAAACAATCATACAAATACCTTTATAAATTACTATTTCAGATTTACAACTGTAACAACTAACATATTCTGCGTTAATGTTATTTTCATTTAAGTATCACTATCACAGTATCACTATCAGCAAAAGGTGGTGTGTAAGTTGTAACAGTTAACACATCAAGACTAGTTTAGCTTGCTTAAACTAAAGTTCACTTGCATAGCTAGCAATTCAATTGGTGATAAGTACATAAAATAGGTCATCATCCAGTATAGGTTTAAACAAGTTCAAAGTGACGTTACTGACAATGTGACATTTATGGTTTACTATTTAGTGACAAACTACAAAAAGTACAGTTACTAAATACAAAGGAATACATATCAATTATCATCATTTAAACGCAACTGGATACTTCATAAACATTTTGCTATCAAGGCTTGTAAATAAATATAAAAACTGTGTTTTTAACACAAAATAAACCCCTCTCAGTCTAACACAATTGTTCAGACCCCATGTGATTACTATAATAAAATAATATACACAGAAAAGGTCCAGATCTGTATGAAAGAATGCATTTTAATTAACGTCTTTAAAATCCAAGGTTTTTAAGTATGCAAAATGACCATCAATTGATTGACAAATAAGTCACTAGTTTCAGATTTAATGAAATAAAAGAGTTTGAAAATTATTTAATTGGGTTTTTAATCAATTTTATTTTTTGTAGGCTTCCCCAGAAGTGACGTCAGTCTGGGGAGTCAGTGCAGTTGCCATCTTAGATTCTTCAGTAAACTGTGTATGCGTGTGGTTGACTAAAAAGTTAACTATGCCAGCCTACTGTGTTGCTGTGAACTGTAACAATTCGCAGATGACCCCAGGTATAACAATGCACGAGCTCCCGCGCAATTGACCCGCAGTGAGGCACAAGTGGATTCAGTTTATACAATTCAAACAAGCTGACTTTCTTGCTGCGCCGCATCATGCCCATTTGTGTAGCGAGCACTTCAGTGAGTGCGATTTCGCAAACCCCATGGAATACCACATGGGATTTTGCTTCGAAGCTGACATGATGTTCCAGTACTCTTTCAAAATTCTGCCTGACAAGCTCAAACTGATACGGCTGTATCCTTGTGGGTCTCTCGGGCATAGTGTCAGTTCCGTCTTTGGAACTTGAGTTGGCCATTTTGCAGCGACTCCCCAGAGTGACGTAGTAGGCATATGGCCACGTGATTTGGGCGTCATGGCGATGCTTTTGGTACGACAGAAAATGCCTTTTTTTCTGTGCATTTATAACCCTCAGATCACAGTTTTACCTACATCATTGTTCTCAGCAAGCTTTAACGGAAATGGTGTCAAAAATCACCCCTAACCTAGGACTTGTCTTTTAACTAGTTTACGCTGTCTCTCTCTCACACAGTCTTTGTCTCCCTGAGGTTGGGGTGTGGAGTCAGTAGACAGAACATATTAACTTTGAAAGCTGCCAGGTGGGTAACAACAGACAAGGTCAGAAGTAGTTTACTGCCTACATCAGTTTCTAGATGCATTACTAGTTTCCTGCCATTCATCTGCTAGTGGGACCAACTACATTTTGCAGCTAAGCATAGTATGTCACAAAGGTCTATGTAGAAAACTCTGTTTTTTCTTCTTCTCTAGCTGACAATCAGTTGCCTACTCAAGAAGGTAAACAAACCAGCCAAGAATCTTCAAGTACCAGCAAAAGGCTAAAAAGATCTAACCCGGCACCAGTGAAACTATTGACTGCCAAAAGTGCCATGGATGACTGAGGGTTCCAAGCTTGAAGATACCAAAAGTGGTACTGTTACCTATCACTAGTATCAGGCTTGCACTGAATTCTGCAGTAGGCTTCAGGCCGAATTTCAGGTATGCAACTGCAAGTGCAGGATTATGATTTTATTTTTAAATGCTGCTGGCGTGTTTGGCTGTATACATTTTCTTCAAGACACTACATTTTCTGTAAACAAGTTCTAACAAGTGTTTGCAACCCCTGACCTATTCATGTAATAATTAAGCAGTTGCTGTCAACTTGTTCCATTCATTCATGAATATCACATTCTTTGAGTTTGAGACATTTGAGTAAAAAAAAAGACTAAATCAGTCGACAAATCATGACATGAATTTTTATTGTGGTCTTTAAAAAAAAATTTTTTTTTACCTTCGCCGGCAAGTTGATCAAATACAAAGTTGTGCTGTGCCCAACTTTACTATAAAAGTTAAAACTCAAGAGTCCAGACATTATAACTTAAACCAAGTCAGTCTAGCAGAAACCTATGATCAATACTGCCCTGTGATACAGTACACTGTATCGTGTATGCAATAATAATAATAATAATGTATTCTTGCTATTCCTCCAGACTGGAACACACAGCCATTACAAAGTCAAGCACAGTGCTGTAATTAAAGTGTAAACATAGTCAAAACATGACAGGGAGAAGTAAGAGTTGAATGACATTCTTTGGTACCTTCAGAATCCAACTCCGGGTTTAACACGAATGACACCTTTCAGTTTTACTGTTTTAGTCTACAGACTGAAAGTGTAAATAAAAAGTGTACTGTCTGTTTGCTGGGTTATTTTGGCATTTCCATAATTCCACGGTTTTGTTTGCTGTGCTTACTTGCGCTTCCGCATGTTAAAACATCTGTCGTCCACAGATTTGGACTACAACTGTAACTCAGATCTGTTTTCAGCTTCAGCTGACCCCTGAAACACTAGGCTAACCCCTCGGGGCAACCTTTCCAGTCGAGTTTGACCTGAGCTGATCCAGTCAACAGTGGTGCTGATTGCATTTAGCAATAGCCGTATTACATTGCAATAAAGCAATCATTCTTACAAAAAACAGTGCATAGTCATTGAAACTGCAAAATGTGCCACTTCACCATAATCGCAATCAAAACATCTGATCCATAATCATAATAATGTTACCCCAGACAATTTTTGCGGCTGCGAGAGACAGTCGTCGCCATTTTGGCTGGAATCATAACAGAAGAACAAAACAAATGTCTGATGTTCTGAATCAAAACTAACAAATAAACAGAAACATATACCTTCAGATGGCATGACACTGAACACAAGGAACAATATTCCCACAATCATTTTAAGGTCGTAGACACAACAGTTTTGTTGGCAAAAGTATCAAGCATAAATAAACATTCCCCAAGTCTCGGTAGATCGTCAGGTGGAACAGGAAATGCTTCCGCATTGAGAAAAAGTCCATGCTGTTAAATGTATTACCATCACGCCGCGTCCTGTTCATAGATGTGTGCTTCACTTAATACTGAAATTCACGTTATTAGTTTCATGCGACTGTGTAATGTATCAGAAATACAATGTTTGAAATACGTATTTCTTCGCGGAATAATTTCTTTGCGGTGTGTGTGGTCTCGGGCAGTGACCCGCTCGGCGCCGCAGGTCAAGCACTGTCTGAAGGCCGTAGGGAGAATGAGCCAAAGAACTTCACCTCCGCGTAAATGTATCCGTAGCCGATAAATAATTTGTAAAACACAGGTGTACTTTACCTTCAGGTAGAACTTTTTTTTTGTTGCAGTTTCACAGTCTGTCTCTTATTATCTCTCGGTGGCGAAGAAGAAAAGAAAAGGAACGCGACGGTGCTTAAAGGAGCCGTTTAAAACTTAAAAGTAAGGACTTTGCTTTTAAGATGCTTCTGTGATTTTATACTCAAAAAAATAATTTTAGGCTTAGTTTTGCTACAGTGATGTACCGCTCACACTCACTGTAAAAAAAGTGTCTATGCAATTTAAGTTCATATATATGTATACGTGGGTATGTTGCGTATTTACATCACCGGCCGAGGAAAAGAATCAAAGAGGCTGCTTGAGCAGGGGTTGTGCCACGCGACTTAACTGTTTTCTGCATATTAATTGTTCCCGCCATGTCACTGATAAAAGATTCAGTGTTGAAAATAAAGTCAGCGGCACATTTTAAAACAAAATCATCTCGTCTTTGGCAAAGCCAGTCTGTTTTACTACTGAAAATAGACGGGGCAGTTTGGTGCTTGGGTTATTATATCCAAGAGGCAGCCGGGGCCCGGATTCCTCATGGAACACCGTTTTAAACGCCATTTAAATGGGTCACCAATATCAACAGAAACATGCAAACAGGTTCATATATATAGAGAATGAAGCCAAAATTTGCCACAAAAGTGAGTTTGATTAATTACACTTACAGTATGTAAAAACTGTGAGTCGCCAGTACTAACACAGTTGTTTTGCAGAAATATGATAAGCACTGAGGAAGTGTGTACATCATTACTTGGAAACTAGATGTCGGTCACTGAAACGTCAAAGGAGCATACACATACTGAAAGACATACGCATATTGAAAGACACAAATATGATCAAACTCGCTTTCTGTTGCACATTTTGGCTTCGTGATTTCAGTGCTTGACGGTATCATATACGACCCTGTAACAGCCTGTGAGTGTGACTCAAAATGGCATTAAAAATGTTTCAGGAGTTTCCAACTGCCTCTTTTGGGTATTACCATTCATATATATATATATATATATATATTGTAGTTAGTCTTCAGTTGGAAGAAGGCTAGCCTTGGACTAAACATGCTTTGAGATTAATGATACGGCTGGGGCTAGGGCCTTTAACGTCTAAGGGGAGCAACTCTGATTTTGTAAATTACCTAGCTGGTCTACAGTGCGAGAAATGCATTTGCTGTTATAGTTTTATATACTCTTTTAAAATAACAGTAAAATGAGGTGAAGCAAGGCAGGGAAATTATGCAAACTGAATCATTTATCAACATCAGTCATCATCCTTGGGTTTATTTTAAAATCTGCTTGCGGTTTGGCTACAACCCTAGTTCACCCTGTCTGGATGAGTTTGGTCAAACAAGTTCTAATCAGATTCCAAATGTTAGCATTTAAAATGTACAAAATATTAGGAGTAATACATTCTCCAAATGATGTAATTCAACATACAAAATAGTAGCAGTCATACATATTCCAAATGATGTAACGAATTACTGTGCCGGGATTGTGTGGACCATGCTCAATTTTATGTTTTTATTTTAACTGAACTAGCCTGTCTCCAGTGTCTGTTTATGATCTAGCTAGCTTTCAGTTTTAAAATGTTTAAGACCCCCTCCCCCCCCCAAAAAAAGAGAAAAAAAAAGAAGAAGAAATAATAATAACGATCATTTCTAAAGTGCAAATTCTAACTGAAAAGCCCTCAGCGCTTTACAAAGAACATAATGGAAGGCAGAGAAGTTGGTTAATGTATATGTACAAAAATCAAAGCAAAAATTAAACATATACACAGAGTCAGTCACCACACACACACACACACACACACACACACACACAGACACACACACACACACACACACACACACACACACACACACACATAAACCTTGCATACAACTGTCACTGTAGGCAACCTGGGGAAGAGCAACTGCGAATTTCCCACAGGAACTACTCCTAATAATTAGAACAGTAAAGGACATGAAATACAAAAATATCACACCAAATATTGTTAATTGTTCATTAAAGCCTGCACACTCATGATGATATGCATGTAGGTGCGTGCACACACACACACACACACACACACACACACACACTTGCACTCCATCTAAAAAGGAACACTTGACATATTTTGATGCTTTATTAAGCTTCTGTAACAAAAAATGTCTGTCAAACCACTGTTATGTGACAGGAAACAACACCCACTTTTTGTTGTTTCTTGTTTTTTGTCCTTATTTGTATCGATCTTTTGGAAGAGTTGCTGTACAAATAAAAAAATAAAAAAACCACTGAGAAAGCAAAAAATCATGGTTTGTACATATGCATACACACACTGTCAAAAAATGCAGACACATGGAATATATACATCTGTATCTTGATGTGTTAAGCCTTTAATGTGTGCTATGATAGAGTAGACCTGTAGTGTAAGAATCAACAACAAAAACAGACATGCACAGAATTGAGCATATAGCATGAAAGAAATTGTAGATTTGTAATTTACACACGTGAATTATAATACAAAATATGCACATGATATAATTTCATTAAAAAAATTCATATACCTTCTTTTCTGTCCAGAATTTCTTACTCCTTCAATACTATTTAGCATTTCTGGGATGATGGAATATGACCATTGTTTAGGATCTGCATGCTGCAATCAATGAACAAAATGTGGCTTGATGGAACAATATATGCATTTTGTTCTAAAGCGACTGATTTTCTGAATCAGTGACAGAACTTACCTGGCTTTGCAAGGGCACATCTTCATAAAATCAGTCCCAATGCAATCTTTGGGAAACTACCTTGCTGACATAATGCTGTTTGGAAAATGTTAGAAAATGGCATGTGGTTATTATTGCCCTTTTCTTAGATAAGTAGTTACCCATTAGCTGGTAACAGCTTTGGCTGGGCATAAGTAAAGTAAACAATGGTGCTTAACATCCACAGAAACCATAAGGCTTATTAGGGACGAGGAGAAGAGCCATTTTAATGTTTCATAATTGTGAGGGACAAAGTCACAAGACAATGTCCACAGACCACAACCCTTGAAGAGAAAGGAGAGCCGAAGCAGATTCAAACTAAGGTCCCTCTGCTTACCAGCCTAATGCCTTAAAGCTAGACCAAACCAGCTCACATTGGCTGGGCATGCACCCTAGACAATTATAAATTGCATCTTGCATGTTGTAAGTAGGTATGAAGTTTGTTGACTCACCATTGACACAGAAAGTTGCTGTCTGTCTTTGCTGAAGTGACAGCTAGTTGGGCAAATACAACTGTTAAACATCAGCTGGTAAATCTTTCAAACATGTGGGCACTACTTCACCTGCTGACATAATGCTGTTTGGAAAATGTTACAATAACCACAAGTGGTTCCTGTTGCCCTTTGCTCTGCCAGCTAGTCAGCCAGTAGCAGCCAAAAGCTCATCTATTTATAGATTTGTCAGAGGTACTTCACTGAGTTGGAGGAGCCATCTCCTTGTGACACATCATTTTCTTTTTCTGATCATTTGACATGTGATAACTGGTAATAACTGACAGATAATAAGATCACCTACTTAGCTGGTCTTTACTGAGTTTGTTATTTATGGTTGATAGTATATCACAGACAGCATAAACTCTTCTTACACATTAATAAATGTGCAGCAGAAGACTACAATAACAAGAGGGATGGAGGAAGTGGTGTTTATGTCCAGGTTTTGAGCCCAGAGACAAAAAAGAAAGTGAGATGTAGTCAAATACAAAATGTGCATCTAAATGGCACCATTTAGTAAAGAACAGGTGTATCCATAGAATTCCAAACACCAAACATATATTAAGGGAACCTCTACCCTCCTTTCTAACAAAACAGATAGAAGGAAGGAAGAAAATCAGTTTTTCATGCCCAGTCAACCATGACATTATATTGGGGTGACAGACAGAAAGAGAAGACTGGTAAAAGTGAAATTTACCTCCCCTCTGTTCTTCCTTATGATGAAACATGAAGTCATTGCAAAAACCACAAGACAAAGCAGACGAGGTGGAAGCAGTTTTGCAACTGTTTAAAAAAAAAAAAAAAAAAAAATCTGTATATATACTTCTTTTTTTTTAATACTGTAACTAGAAATTACATGTGCAAAATAAAATCTGATCTGTGAAGTTGATGTCACATTGAAAAATCACAAACTGTTTCAGGTTTTGTTGCTTTGTGGTTGCAACTAGATTGCTCAGTAATGATAATAATTCATGACCAAATGAGGAAGGATGTGTCTTTTCTGGGGTGAAGCCACTCAAAATGCAGAAAAAATACCCTAAAAACATACTAACCAAAAAAAGTGATCTGTACCAGCAGGGTGACTTTTCCAGTGTTTCTTCATGTACAGCATCTTCACATAATAGCTGTTCCCTTTAAACAGTCAAAACTAAAAGCATAATTTTCTATGTTTATGTCACTTTACTGACCATTTCCTCAGTTCATCTCAGCTTGTCTTCAAAAAAAAGTCATCAAAAAGGGAAACAGACTTCCTACATATATAACTGCCTTCCATTGCACCAGTTATGGCTGGCACATTTTCCTCAAAGGATTGAACTGAATGCACTTGTGAGTGCTTGTACTTATCACAGTTTGTTACCACATTGCTATAAAAGCATTCCCCATGCTGATGAACATTCTTTTGACATTTCATTTGGCATTCATTAGTACTGAACTTGCAGCATGTTTGGCGGCTTGTTTCGAAGATATATTGTTGGTGTGCCAGGCTTGCGGTAGCTTGGTTGAGGCTGGGACATTGCTGACTCGTAGGTTTTCTGAAAAAAGAATGATTGAATTCATACATAAATTTGTTATTTTATCTTTTGTCTCCACACAAGATTGAAAAATATGGTCAATTTGGGTTGTCAGAGTAACGTGGTTGATGTTATACTTTTATAGACAACAAAACCTTGTCTTTAAAATCTGTCTCCATTGTTGTTTGTGTCACATAAACCTTGCATATCTCTGTTAGTTTTAACTCAACTATTTTTGTTACACAGATTTGACTGTATTCATTCTTCTTTTGCTAACAAAATCCAACCTACAAAATAGGTATAATTACATCATATGTGCTGGTAAATTATGAATTCTGTCTGTGCATGCATTGTTTGCTTACTATGTTGGCACTAAAAGGAAAGATTGATTACTTTTTCCAATCCAAATGTTGATCCTAAAGTGTGCATGATAGCGAACAGTGTATTCTGATGGCACACTTCATCAGGAAAGTAGCATCAGTAGCAGCAAGGACGGGTAACTACCACACAGCACACCTCAAAGACAAACAAGCACAATCATACAGTTGGAAACACCTAGGGGATGCATGTGTGTTTGTTTGTCTTTGAGCTGCAAAGGCTGATGAACTACTGCTCTTGCTACTGCTTGTACTTTTGACTTTATTTGGTCTTCGGTTCCACAGGAAAAACACAAAAACATGAGAAAAGTCTTACTCGTCGCTGCGTACGCATCTTGGCATTGTAGAAGGCAGCAGACTCTGGGTTGTTCATCAGCAGTTCCATCTGCAGGCGGTCAAACTTTTCTCCTTCATCCTCTGGCTGCAGGAGAAAATGACATTAGATATAGGTTTACTTCTCTGCAATACTGACCAACATAGCAGGCTTTTGGACCATCACCAGAGAATGAAAGTAATCAAATTGCATCAAGAACACCACAAGGCCAATAAACAATGTCTCTCACTTTCAGGTCTGGTTATATCTATTAATGTCTGTGTCTGTGCACTGGGGTTTATAGGCAATAGATGGACTGTATGCTGTAGTGGATGGTTGCATGTTACCTGAATATTTGAACACCACACAATGGTGTTCTTAGGAAAAAAGCATCCCTGAAATGCACGCCCATGCACACACACACACACACACACACACACACACACACACACACACACACACACACACACACACACACTTGCATGTACATGCATACATGTATGCACACACATACATGCATGCATGCACAGACACACATGTATGCACACACACACAAGCACACACATACACGCACGCACACCCACGTGTAGCAAGCAGTTAGTGTGTGAAAGGAGATATAAGATGCACACTTACCATAGCGTTGGGGTTGATGGGTAGGAAAACACCAGGTCTTTGGCCGTGCCCAGCTGCCAGACTAGTCTGTTCCTCATCTGCCTGGCTCAGGAAGCTCTCCGCATACCACTTGTCAAACTCTGAATGAAAAGTAGGCCCACTGTTACTCTGCTTTGTTCCACAGTATGGTAAAATATATAAAAAGAAAGAGAAGAAGACAAGGACTAAATAATGTGAAAAATATCTTGATTAATAAAACTTAAATGAAAGCGTGCATGGTCTGGTATACTGATGCCTAGGGAGAAGGCAATCTTTTGGTGATGGATAAGTTATGACAACTAATCCAATGAGTAAATTTACAGTAATAGGGGATAGGTTTCATAAACTTCCAGCCAAATGGTGTATGTGACTCATTACAAGTTAAGCCACTAAAAAATCAGTGATTGTAATCATCATACACATTGCTCCAATTTAAAGAGAACACTTTGTGAGACAGAATGACTGTTATGGCCTCCATAATTATCATTCTGAGGCAGGTTAATTATGAGTATTCAAATTGCAGAGCTTTTTCCGACACTTTTTCACTTTCATACATAGAAAAGTAGTGTGTAGAAATGTTTTTCGTCACACTTAGAAAAGTGGTGTTACAAATGTCTTTCTTTACACTTGTACTTAGAAAAGTAATATGTTACAACTGTCTTTCTTTACACTTACACTTAGAAAAGTGGTGGATTATAAATGTCTTTTTTACACTCAGAAAAGTGGTGTGTTACAAGTGTCTTGCTTTACACTGTGTCTTCAATTACAGCTGAACCCATGTGCATCAAGACAAGTGGAAGGCGGCAGCGGAGGCGATCCTGCAATGACCCACTCACCATTCAGCAGCCGCTGGCGACACTGGTCAACAAGTTTCTGGCAGTACTGGACTTGAGTCTTGAGATTCTTGAGCTCATCAAAGTCATTGCGGTATGTGATCTTCAGATCCTTTAACTTCTGGATTTGCAGAAACTCCTCTTCAGTGATGATGATGTCACCGTCATCATTGTACACTGGACCTGAAGCGTAGGGTGAAAGTATGTATTTTACTGTCTCACAGCAAGAAAACCTGCATAAGTTCATAATTATACACATCATGCTTTTTGGTTCAAGGACACACCATTACCAAACACTAGTGATACATATACAATTTGGCATTCGCAGGTCAAATGGGACCCATTTTTGTTACTTAGGCTTGATGCACAGGTAATACCATGGGCATGTCTCACTTGCAGTACCTCTCAGCCTGATTAACACAGTTCAATGCTGTAATTGCAGCTATTCTTATTTGAGCAGCATGTGATATGTTTGCAACTGTGCTTTCAACTCTCAACTCTTCATCAGTGCTTCATGTATGAGCCAGCATGGCAAAATTACCAACAGCAGTTATGTATTCTGCTTTGCTGAACAAAAACAGAAGCATCTTCTACAAGAGTATAATGAAACAATGAACTCTAATCAGTAATGTTGTCAGTTCATTACTTTGGCTAACGAGGCAATGGTGTACCATCCTTCACGACAGGCAGTAAGATCTGAACAGGTCAAATAAATTGTATACCATCCTTCACGACAGGTCATAAGATCTGAACAGGTCAAATAGATTGTTTCCATCTGCAACCTACCACCCCTCAACCTTTGTCCCCCTTCTACCTGTGAAAGTATCAGAGTTGTGTTTTAATACAATATTATAGTACTGTGTGCATGCACACATGTGTGCCTCTGTGTATATGTGTAGGGGGGAAGAAGGGAAGCAAAATACATGGTGCCAAGGTGCAAAATGACCTCGCAACACTGCTGTGATGAGTATCATTATCATTATTCATAGCTTTTATATAGTGCTATTCTCTGCTCTTGAGCAGACTCACTGCACACATGTGATTCTGAATGAGTGACTTTATCTTTTTTTGATAGTGCAGGTTATTAATATCCACAGAAGTGGTGTACTGGTAGCACTCTTTGGTTGTTGCATGGCTGGTGCCATATGAAATGCTGTCATCTTGGCACAAGTTCTGTGTACACCGTTCAACCATGCACCAGTTTACAGTGTCACATCATTTAAAGCCACACAGGTAGGGTGTATGTGTGTTTAGGTGTAACCTGCCACCTGCGCTTTTGGCAGAATGACCGGGACCTTTTACGTGCTACTGCAGGATACCAAAATAAGAGTCAGCACAGAAGGTTGACCCTGGAGAATAAAAGTCTCCTGCCACTCCTGCCAGGACTCGAACCTGGGACCTTTCAATTGCGAGCCTGATGCTCTAACTGCTGAGCTATCCCCGCTCCCCAGGGAGTAAAAAGGTGGTCCTGACCTTCAGCCTCTCGTTCAATGCGAAGTCTGTCCAGTGTCTGCCTGGTGTTGTCAATCTCCACCTTGGTGTTGTTGATCTTCTTTGCCAGCTCTGAGTAGGTCTTCTTCTTTGCTGCCAGGATTTCTGAAAACAACAACAACAAAAAACAGCATTATGACTGTGGAGAAGTGCTTTAACTGCTTCCATAGTCACAACAAAAGAAGGTATAAATATGCACATTTTGTGGGTTGCTCCAACATTCCTGACTGCATGTTTTATACTCACTTTTGTTCTGTACTAAATGGAATTTTGTAACTCAACGTCACCTCTGTCATGAATATTCTTAAAAATGGACCATGTACTTGCCACATGTTTAACCTTTCTCAGTCCTGGCTGCATGCTTGACTTTGTTTTGACATGTACAGTCAAAATCCCTTGCAATAAATGCTTGCAAACATCCTGGCTGCATGCTTACCTTTGTTTTCAATCAGGATTCTGTTGATCTCACTGCCCCTCTCTTGTTTGAACTCCTCAAAGGCTGCAGTCCTACTTGGTGGTGTGCTGAAAAGAAAACACAAACAACAGAAAATGACATCACTTACGACATTTTTTTGCACTGGATCTCAGGTGTTGTTTTGCTTGTTCTGTTTCTCCGTCCCCATATCCCTCTTTTATGCACAGGGTACAGTTATATAATCTGACTCTATAGTCAATTCTTACAGATGTACCTGCGAGCTTTGTTTTATTGAGTTTTATGGAAACTGTCTTTTTCAGTTTTTGTTTTCATGTTTTTTTCATAAAGTGTAAGTTCTGCTTGGAAGTGGTAATTTCCATCTTAATAAATTCCATGGTGAATGATGCTCAAAGGCTAAAAAGTACTTGTGTAAAATGCAGCATGAACTAGTCCATACTTACAATCATTTGTGACATATCATAACGACGCTGAACTTCAGGTAACAAAAATTATCATGGTTGCAATGCAGTTGAATAAATGCTGCGAGCTCATAAAGTTTTACAGGGTATAGCGCTATACAAGAGTTATTATTATTATTATTATAAGTTTAAGGTGGAATACATATCACAACAGCACTGGCAACATGCCCCAGCAGTAGAACACAAAGCATAACACATCAAGAAATGCTGCTTTCCTTTGTTTCTTTTGCTTGGGCATGTCTGTAATATTAAGCTGAACAATACTACCACCATCACCTACACACTCACTGCATAGAATGATCTGACTAACAGTATGGTCATTACTACAATAGAACCCCTGATAGAAAACTGCCTATGAGACTATGTCTCTTTTAGAACCTTCTTCTTAAACTTTCCCTTCATTCTTCCATGTTACATAAACCCTAAGTGCACTTCAGCTACATTCTGGTGACTGTGTCTTTTAAAACTACTTTTTCTTCAACTTTCCCATCATGCTGCCATGTACGTAAGCCTGGCCAAGGACCACCCCTAGCTCCTTCTGGACTGCTTTTGCTAGATTTTGTATGGACTGGTCTTAAAAGAGAAGGGTTCTGCTGTTCCCCAACTGCATCACAAAGCAAACCTTGGTCGCTGCACTTTTTCAGGTCTGGAGATGGCGCCAGCTGAGCTGACAGGCGATGTCGATCCCTCCCCTTCCTTTTCGCGGTCCACTGGAGATCCATGCCCTGGGGACTTGACTTCTCGGTCACGGTCACCCTTGGCACTCTGAGATGGACTGGAAGCGGTTTTCACTCCAACTGGGCTGCACAGTCACAGTTTCAGAGGTAAGACAAAAATGAAACGTATTTTAGCAGTTTGGTTTCAGCTTAACATTTTTGGCACTTCATATAGCTTCACAAGCGACAAACATGGTAACAGTTTGCATAGTATACATGTACATGTAGTATTTTTTCAGTTTTGTTTTGTTAAAGCTGAATACAGAGTACTTTATTCATCTCATTATGGATCAAGTAGATATTAGCATAAACCAATATGAAGTCAGAATGACTGAAGAGAAATTAAACCAAACAGTGCAAGTTACAATGGTCTAACTAGGCTCACATGTCTTGATCTCTGCTGTAGAATAAACAAATACCAACCTTGCAAGTCATATACAATGCAAAACAAAACAAAAACAAAGAAAACAAGCAACAGAGAGAAGAACAGCCTTACAAGCCATATACAATGCAAAACAAAACAAAAACAAAGAAAACAAGCAACAGAGAGAAGGAGAGCCTTGCAAGTCATATAGGTAACAATACAAAACAAAACAAACAAAGAAAACCAGCAACAGAGAGGTAAGTAAGTAAGTTGGTGTTTTACACCCAGTCAACTGGTGCGGTTATATCAGGGTGAGCAACAGAGAGGAGAGCCTTGCAAGTCATATACAATGCAAAACAAAACAGAAACAAACAAGCAAAAAAACTAAAAAGGAGGGAGAGATGCACCAGCTCTTAAATGCTTATTTGTAGATGACTGTTTACTAAACTGAGCTTTGTGGAGAATGCCCTCAGTAATCCAGCCTGATGGACAGAGATGCAGTCTACATGTTTCTTATTGTTTTCTGTTAATTCTGGAAACATATGTACAAAAAAGACAACAACAAAAAAGAATGCTATTCAAAAGTATTATATGTATCAAACTAGAAATCTTCCTGTGAGAATTTGAATGACCTTTGTGTAGCAGGTGAGCAAACAGTTACCAATAACCATTAAATTCATCTCCAGCAGCCAAGCCAAGAACCAACAAAACAGTGCCAACCAAAACAACAGTGCACAAAACAACGATTCACCTTGAGCCTCTGGCAATACTGTGGCAGAACAGCAGGCAGAAAGATAAAAAAGAAGATGAAAATGACTGATGCCAGCGCTGGTGATAAACAGGACATGGACCACACACACATGCATGCACACACACATGCAGAAAAAGTTATGTTAAATAATCTTAACGCAGGAAAATGTGTTTTGCTTTTGTATAAAAAACAACTTAGGTCAGAATCTACAAGTCCTGCATATACATACACAAGTGTAGATAACCATTTGCATAAAGTTTATATGTACAGCCTGCTTCAGCATTGGAACAGAACTACCTATGCAGCTTCCTTCTAGCCTGCACACAAAAGCGCCCAGTGCAATCCCTGTATTTCTCCTCCATTGTTGGCCTGTTCCCCCTTAGTAGTAAGACATGTTACACTTCTTTCTGTTTGTTTAGTTATTTTGTATAAATGATTGTGGAGGGAAGCTGTGTTTATTGTAGCCAGTGCAAAACTAAGAGAGCTCCAACAGTCAACATTGTGATCAATTTCCCGAAGAAGACTGGTGCTATTACAGATCTGGGCAAGTTCTGTAATTGATTCCCAAAATCAATTTCTGAAGAACAAAATGCAACTATCTTTTACTATTCATTGCATCAATAAAGAAAAGTGACACCCTTGGTTTTCACAAAGTGTTCTGTCAAGCCATGTAATTGTTCACTGACAACATAATTTTTTTAAATTCTGAGTTGTCTCAGTACTGAGGGTGAGGTGTGTCTCATCTGCACATCCTGATTGGCTAATTGCATTTGCCATTCAGTTTGGCAACACATTAATTCCCCATTGGTAACAAGAGTAGTGTTGGTATGAAACACTGATGTTTAACAAGCCAGTATTAATCTAAATAGCAGTGTTGGTATGAAACACTGCATTTAGATTAACATTGGCTAGTATCCTGTGCACAAATGTTTCGGCATAAAATAAATGCAGTGCGACACACTACAGAACAATTTTATTGTTTGTTGGTGTATGGAAAATTGCCCCCTGGTTAGAACACTTGCATCACCCACAAACTACAGAAAACCACTGATGTAGCTGCTCTATCTTGACTAACCTTCCTCTTCCAGTCTTCTTCCTGTCACGCTCACGTTCCTTCTTCTTCAGCTGCACAACTGCTGAAGGTTCTGCCTTGGCAGATTTTGGAGCAGAGCCAACTCCAAATCCTGACCCATCCGTTTCACCAACCAGACTTCCATCATCGGCTATAGCAACTCCAGCCTGCAAAGGTGGCAAAATTAATGCAAATTATATGGGATCACAGTTGCACCAGAAGTCCCCTACTGTTTGCACTATATCACTGGTAGAAGTACCGCTTTTTCTTCTTCTTGACCTGTCTCTAAGTCCTGAGATTTCCAACCATCTCCAGCCAGTTTTGGGTAAATTGGTGTGTAATGTAAATGTGGGTGCATCTCTCTGTGTGTGTGTGTGTGGGGGGGGGGGGGGGGGGGGGGTGTTAAACACTCTTTTTGCACTTAGCTTCATATTTTATTGAACTGTTGAATGTTTTGTTGTAACATTTATGGAATGTTTTATGTCAATGATGAACCAAACGACAAATTTACTGCGCAGAAATAATAAAGTTGTATTGTGTTGTATAGTGTGTGTGTGTGTGCATGTGTGTGTGTGAAATATTTGGATATCATGTGTGTTTAAAATTTGTTTTTCTTTTCTATGAAGTGTGCAGTGTATTATGGGTTCAGCATGCAAAGGTCTTTCTCTCTTTGAGACATGCACAAATCCCAAGTTGGCTTCGTTTTTGTTTTATGATTATCTTGAATCATGACAAACTCAGATTTGCAGTACATTCACATACACTATGGCAAGGATTGGGTAGCATTATGCTTTTTGTGTGTGGCTGCTGGCCTTCTTATGACAAAGCAATACAAATTTTCTATAAGGGACAACCCATTTTATACAGCATGTGTTGCTAAATATGTAAACTATCCAAGTCCACAGTTTATAAACTATGAAAGTCCATAACATGATAAAACTACTGCTGGGTTCAGTTGAGTTGGACCTGATTACACATCAGTGCCTTACTGAATGTTATGCTTAGCGAAGACAGCAAACAGCAGGGCTTGGGTAAGAAGAATGTCAAACAGAAAAATCACATAAAAAAACAAACAATATTTTGTCCAAAGCTCTATTACACCTTTCTAATTTGTTGCAGTTTTGGGGGGTGTTTTTACATATATTTACTTCATTTATTCCTTGCCGGAAATTCAGGGCACCTATATTGGTCATGCTATTGGGCAGTTCGGTGAAGCTGGTTTGCACAAGTGAATGTCCTTTGTAATCTTCTGCGCAAGAAGTCACAAGAGGTCACAGCGTCATTTCTGGGCTGATTTCTGAGTAGGTGTTGCTTCACACTGTGTATGGAAGTTGAATGTAGAATTATGAAAAAGTACAAATGTTGCAGTTGCAAAAATTACTGGGGAAAGGGGATGGAGGGTGGAAAAAAAGTGTCTCTGCATCATTTTTTGGCTGACCAGAAGATCGCAAGTTTGTGGAAAAAATGTGTTTTGGGGCATCCTATAGCACAAGCAACAAGTTATTGCTTGTTGTCAGACACATTCTGACAATGGGCCTCCAAAAATGTCTTTAAAGTTGGCCGTATAAAATTTGCAAATTGACTGCCACCGCCTTCAAATTTGAAGACAGTACGACCCGGAAATAAAAGCAGCCTAGGGACTTAAGCGATGCTGGGCAAAAGTCAAGGGACTTAACAACCCCACCTGAACCGCCCAATACAGAAGCCGCAAGAGTAACACAACCCAATTATACCAGTGTACCTGGTGCTTCAGTGTTGACCTGTTTTGTGTATTATCATGTGCCTGTTGAGCCTGCAGTGTTCACCAACGTTACCTGCTGAGCAGCTGCAATGGCAGCAGTGTCTGCTTTGTCTATCATTGTGAACTTCTGCCGCAGTCTTTCCTCCACATCCTGCTCCATTTGCCTGCAGCAAATACAGCAGCTGGGTTAAACATGTTGGTCTGGGAATTTTATTGACATGTGCGAGTAAAGACAAAATATCTCCAAGAGAGTGTCACAAAATGTTACATGCAAAATAAATAATTCCAATAATGATGTTCTGGCCATAGACTAATGACAGAAGGAGAGAGAAGGAAATAGAGTAAGTAAGTAACTTGGTGTTTTACTCCCAGTCAACCATTATGGTAATATGGAAAGAGATAGGGAGAAGGAACGAGAGAAGGGAGAACAAGAGAAAGAGAGCTTTTATTTGTCAAGTAATCTGATGATCCATTTTACAAGTTCAGCTCTGCTGTACAGTCCAGCACATTGATACTGACCTGAAGTTGCAACTTTCACACAAAAGAGAGAGAATTTTTAGTATATATTTTTCTAATTTTATTCAATGCATGTTTACTCTAGTTTGTCTAATATTACTGAATCAATAAATGTTTGAAATAACAATGTGTTGGTCATAGACTAATGACAGAGAGAAGACAGTAAGAGAAAAAATTAGGGAGAAAGAGAGAGAAGAGTGAAAGAGAGAGACTGTACACTCATACAAGAGAGAGGAGTATGTGGGGAGAGTAAAAGAGAGAGATTTACCTGCCTATTATTGGTATTGAGCAATGGCTTTGGGCGTTAAAGTATTGGACAAAGTCAGCTGATGCCCACAACATATATATATTATTTCATACAATTGACTCGCATGCACACACAGTGACACACATTCAAAAGCACACATGCGCACGCACACACACACACACACACACAGAGTCTGTCACCAGGAGCTATTGTGCTCACCCATAGATTTCTCGGAAAGCTTCAAAAGTTCCTTGAATTTGCCGCAAGTTCACAATCTGAAGAAGGAAAGAAAATATTTGATAAACAACCATATGAAAAACTGCTGGAGGCAACATGACTTCTGGTCATAACAGTTATTTTCACTGTTAACTTTGTTTTTCATAACTGCCATTAATTTCATTATGCTGATAGTCACTATCAGTCTACCAATCATTTTAAAAAGATAAGTTTATTTCCCAAGCAATGCAAATCAATAAAGCTGTGTTGCAAGTCATTTGATTTAGGTGAGTGGTAAAAAATTATACTGTCATTAAATTAAATGCTCGTAGTGTTGTCAGCAAACAGAGGAAATTGTCCTTATCTATATACATAATGAACTCAAACTTAAAAACTTTATTTTACAAGGACTGTAGTTTAGGTTCAGTCAAAGCCTCACAACTAGTCACAAGCAATAAGCAGGTTTGCATGGTGAATGCCTGCAGAATATAAACAGACACCAAATGTGTAGTTCTGTCTCCCAACAGTGAATAATAGAACTCAATTGTGTTTTAATTTTGTACTGAATATGTCTCAGGAAATCTGCCTGGAAACATCTTTCTCAGTTGTAGAAGAATGAGATGTAAATTTTGAGATCTCCTAATTATTGACTATTTTAGCTTGGGTACATTTCCTATTGTGTTGTGTGCAGAATTGTGAGGCAGCTTGTTACTTGTGTTTTGATCTGGTATGGAGTAACTGTGAATATGTGATTCACCCTGTGGTGACCTTGTGTGGATGACAGGATGTAAAATTGAAGAAATATATAAACTACATACATCAATTTCATCCAGGCTTCCCTCAAGGTAGCGTCGGCACTGTTGTCGTATCTCATACTTCTGCTGCTCAGACAGAGGCTCATATGACACTTGGCTTCTGTTGGTCTGAAAGAGGATAAGGATCCGCACATGTAATAGATATATATGAATCTGTATATTGTGTAGAAATTGCTGCTGAATATGAAGAGCATGAGAAAGATAAAAATTTGTGGGAGTGTATCCAGTAAGAAGAAACTTTTGTATGTGGCTATATATACAAATTACACAATATAAAACAACAAATTTATTGTCCATATATACTATAAATGGAAGTTCTTCTGTTTCATGTCACCCAGATACAGAAAAGACATGATGGCTTCTGTTGTGCAAGCAATCAAATCAATATGAATTTAAGCAAGTGTCAGTGTATATTTAAGTAAGTGTGTGTGTGGATATATATATAAGTGATGTTGAAACCCCCGTTGAAGTTTTTATTGCCTTGATATAGCCATTGTGGTTGACTGGGTGTTTAAAACCAATTACATATTGGGTTTTATGTAAGCTAGAGATGGGGCCCCTCACAATTAGTGAAATATTCAAACAGCTCACACCACTGTCTGTCTTAACACAGACTGTTTCTGGTGGTAAAAGTGTAGATTCAGGTATAATTTCTCTCTCTCCCACCTGGGATCACAGTCTCTGCTAATACCTCTCCAAAGGTAACTACATATTTAACAAGTACAAATACGGTATGAAAACTGTTAAAATAACTCACTCAGAACACAGAAAATGATGAACGCTTGAAAATTGCATCAACAAAACATTGAATAGCAAAACCAACCACGAGTAACATGAATGGAAGTGAAAAAATCCAAAACAACTAAATTTTAATTTGGCACAAACCTTAGTTGGAGTAACTTGGGGAAGAGCTTTTTTAGCCTGTCAGAATTGGTGAATCAGTTTTTTTGTTTAAATACAAGTCTACCAAAACAGATTTTTTAAAAATTCATTCCATTCATATACGCAACACACCCACACTTCAGTTTTTCACAAACATGTCAGATCTGTGATGGAGCACTGTTTGATTTTGTTCAGCTTCCACTAGCAAAGAAGACTATTCAAGAGTATAAAGATGAGATTTACTGATGTAGAAAGATGTTGGTAACATACCAGTGTGTCATGCATTGCCAGCTCTGCTTTGAGATGGTTGATCTCACGTTGCAGTTTCTTTACCAGCAGCTGAAAGCAAAAAAAAAAAAAAAAAAAAAGGTCATTAAACACATATCACCATAATATGTTTTGTGATGGGTAGCTTTGGTGGGGGAGGGGGTGTTGTGGTAGAAAGTATAAAAAAAAAAAAAATGAAGGTATTCCAAAATCCAGTGTTAAAAAATAAAAATTAAAAATAAAGATAATAATAGTCAAAAGAACAAAAAGATACATATGGAAATGCTAAATCTCTGTGTGTGTGTGTGTGTGTGCATGTATGCAGGCATTTAATCAAACAAATATGAAGGCATTCCAAAATCCAGGGTGTTTTCATTACTAGCTACAAGAAGACAAAGATACATATGCAAATGCTAAATTTCTGTGCGTGTGCATGTATGCATACATGTAATTATGTGTATTTGTGTGCAGAAGAAAACAAGACAAAGGAGGAGGGAATGGTGCACTGAATTTAAGGGAATGGGTCCTTGATATCACTTAAGTACACCATCATTTTGATGTGGTATACAGATAATTTCACGATGAAATATCTGAATGAAAAATACTCACACATGTTATATATGTCTCTTTTTGTAACAGAGATGACTTTGGGGGACTGGGAGTTGTAGTTTGCTTCTTTATTTAAATTATATATATATTCATTATTACTGTGACTGATCAATGTGGTACACTGAATTTTGGCAACAGAAATGTACTTCATATGATAGGGTTCTAATACATTTCATTGTAACAACAATGTTACACAAAAGATGATTAACTAGTCTGAATATGCAGAAAACAAAAACAACAACATAATAGTCTTCAAACAGTTATACACTAAAATCCAGAAAACAAAAACAACAACATAATAGTCTTCAAACAGTTATACACTAACATGCAATTAAGAAAAATTCAAATGTCAAGCCAAAGAAATTCTGCTGTAACCATGAAATGAAATTATTTAAACACACAGATAAAAAAAAAAAAAAATAACAAAAAAAATAACATCAGTCAAATATTCCCTATCTTTGGTGGTGTTTCCATAATGTGATGACATACAAATTTGGAGATAAATGTATGAAATAAAATAACTGAAATAAGGAATAATAAATTAGGAATAACATATAAACCTCTGAAGAAGTAAAAGAACTTTTTTCTTCAGTTTCATACAATTGCTGTAATATTTATCAACAATAAATTAAAATTAAACATGCAAAGTTTTCCCAACATTTTTTCAGTTCAAACTTAAAAATGTCCAAATCACCTCAAGATGTCACTAGTTCAACCTTTTAGCAAAAGTATTATGCATAGTGTAAAAACAAAAACAAAAAACATTGACTGTATATGCTTCTATGCATATCAACCTTAATTTTATTTGTGCCTTTCCTTCATGCATGAACAGCACAGGTACATGATGCTTACCCCAACTTCCCCCACCTCTGGCAACCACACACACACACACACACACACACACACACACACACACACACACACACACACACACACACATCCTTTACCAATTATCTATACAGATGTTGACACAGCTCTCCCTTCCTCTACACAACATGAAATAAGAGAAGACCAAGGAGCATGTGCTGTGACTCTAAATTAATAGTTGTGACTTTGTGAAGCTTTGTGCTTCTATTACACGTGAAATCATGCACTTTTCATGTGAATGCCAAGTGTTGACAACTTTCTCACCAATAACTTTTGACTGTCTTTGCAAAACTTGCATATCTGGAAAAATGTCACATTTTTATTTAATAAGTTTTATATGAAATATATTTTAATCTATAATGATATTAAAAAGAAAAAAATCCATGTGTATATGAATAGTCAGTCAAAACTTCTGTTGACAGGGGTCATGGTTGACTGACCTTGCATACTGCACTGTAATCCCATGAAAGCATCTAGCATGGGCTTGATCTTCAGTTGAGGAATGGCGAGGGACCCTTTTTTTTTTTTTTTACTTCCTCTATGTCAATGCTTTGTTCAGGTTTATTATTACCTGTCTGGCCTTTGTGTGTACAGCATGCATTCTGAGATCATTGCACACATTTAAGACCCCAAGGGTACTTTTTGGCAAGAGAAGTCCCAATGGCCAGAGGTACAGCAACTACACAGTTACTTTATAAAAAGAGCATCTTAAGCAATATAATGACAAATTGCTTCTAATAACAGAGAAGAATAAAACTGTCATTTGGACTGATGTGAAATGGAAGCTAAACAAAGGAATACATGACTGGAGTGGGGGGTGGGGTGGGGTGGGGGGGTAAGTCATTTGGACTGATGTGAAATGGACTAAACGAAGGAGTACATGACTCGGGGGGGGGGGGGGGGGGGGGGGAGTATATGCATGTTAATTTAATGGTAGTTCAGCAGTGTACTGAGGCAGAATTCTGTTCTATCATTCAAAAAAAAAAAAAAAAAAAACTAGCTGAAGAAACTGGTCAGTATTGCCTCTGTAAGGCATTCCAGATTGACATGACTTGGTGTGAGCTCAGTTGTTTTGGTGGTATCTGGTTTATTAGTACTTACACAAACATATACATCAGACTATGTTAGTGTGTGACTAGAAGGTTTGCAGGAACCTACACTTAGTCACTGCTGATTCCATGGCCACACCCTTCAAGTTATATGAGTATAAATGTGCTCATCAGAAAAGATCACTTACAGCGGGATCATACACTTCATTCACTGCTGGCTCGTTGGCCACACACATCATGCGGGTCGCAAACCGCAAAGTTGACACCTGAAAATAAAGTATACCAATGTTGAATACATGTTAATTTTAACATTTAAACAAGTGTGTGAGTAAAGTGGAAATTTCATCATTCTAAAGATAACTTATGATGAACAAAGGAAGTGAACTAGTTTATGTACATACAAGAGACAAGTTGTGTTGGCACACTCAACAAGTCTTTTTTACATGCTTTACAAACACAGACTATGCTGTACAGGAGTCTGGCATAACTTACTGTCTCTTCCAGCTGCGCTCGCTCTCCCCATACATTGGCAACGAGGACGGTGTTGCAGTTGCCTCCAATGGAGTCCTTGAGGTAGTGGGTCAGCTTGGATTGGCGGAAGGGGATGTGTTCCCGGCGCTTGTCTGCCAGAGCAATCACCACTTGCTCCAGGAATGACAGGGACTTGTTGATGTACATTGCCTCTGTCACCATCTTCCCTTCAGACTGCAACAACAGATCAAATAACTGTGAGACAGGGCAATTAAAAAAAAAAAATATTATGATTTTCTGTTTTTCACAGTGAATGTGCAAGAACATGAACAACTGTGATTATACAATACAGTACTGATATTTTTCGGAGCACACTGTCAAGAGTGGTTTCAGGCATTTGCTGCCATAGCTTTGAGCAAAGCCCATGTGTGTACCCTGACTCCATCTTGTGTAGTGTTGTACTCTTTTCAAGCTGGCTGGGAAACTGGACTGAATATCTGCACGTCCTCTGATGACAAAATGAGCAACTTGTCTGCGTGCTTTTGGTATTTATTTTAAATACAATTTGTTTTAAATTGCTTGGAATTGCAGTGGAATACTGAAAAAGAGCAGGGAAAACCCAGATGGCAGGTGGGAGTAGGAAATGGGCCAAGATCAGCTGCAGGGCATCGGCAAGACTACCATGTGGTAAGCTTGGTGCAGTGTCCACTTCTTGAAGAATCCTAAGCAGAAATCTTTCAAGCCCTTTGCCTCTTTGTTTAAGGTAAATGCAAACCTTCAGATAGAATGCAGCTGCCTGAAATGTAAAATGTAGGAGTATGGATGTATGTGTAAAGGTCTGTTCTCGTGGCTGAATGTCTGATTCCCCATCAAGCAGAGAAAATACAACAAAATACTGTAAACTTTATTGCCTGTGTGGAAATCTGTTGTGCAACAGCTGCATGTACCCAGTATACATGTACGCTCCAATACAAACATGTCCACACACATACACACACACTCTCTCTACCTTTGATTTTCCAATTCTTTCAGAGCCAGCCAAGTCCACAAAGTTGAGTTTGGAAACTGTGTACTTCGCACTAGACTGTACTCTGGACCTTGACTAGAAGAAGGAAAAAAAGAAACATTTTTCTTAAACTCAGCATAAGTATCAAAGGTATACAGTCACAATAGTTTTTGTTTTTCAAATAATGGAAGCAAACCCCAAGGTACAAATGATTTCTGTTGAAATCCTTGCTGGAATACTTGATGACAATCCACCCAGAACAATTATATCTTTTCTCCTTGTTGATGAAAGGTGTTAAGCAAAACAACAGCACACCATTTCCCAGTGTTACAGTTTGGAAATTCTGGGAGTTCTTAGACTAAAAGCTTCAGAAAAAATTGTGGACATTAACAATTTTGAAAGACGTTATCTGTCACTTGTAAATAAATCCCCATCCCAGTCACTAAAATGTCCTGCATGCAATGGATAACTATAAGCACATCTAACAGTTCTACTACCATATTCAAGCTTAATTTTGGGGTTATCCAGAAAATACACAGGGCAACCTGTTCAGGAATGGCATAACCTAGTGTTACCTAGATCTCCGTTATGTTTCATGCATGCCAAAATGGATGAGA
>OY757541.1:41332258-41369758 GCA_963584105.1 Alviniconcha strummeri
TCCTATACAGGGCTGGCATACTCTAGCACAGGTTATAAATACTGAATACGGCAATGTCCACTTTTAGCCCTGTAGGTTTGTGATCCTCGAATCATTTGAGGATGCGTGTGTATGTGTATTTGTATATGACTTAGTGCCAAAAGGTGCGCAAATGGGGGGTTGGATTTTTGACTGTCAATAAAATATGTCTGAAACACTTTGTCTTGTTGTTGCTTTGTGTGTGCATTCATAATTGGTCAGTATCACAGTGGAAACAATATGAGCTCCAAATCTGAAGCAGCTGGAGAAATATTATTTTTTGAAAGTGAAAAGCGCCATGAAATTCGACGCCTGAAAACGGACACGCTCACGGTGAGTACTTTCGATGCTTTCGTTCACACACACGACGAATCAAAACATCACCTCAGTCACTGATTTGCACCGAGGAGATATCGCTTTACACAGTTCATATAAAATCGATTATCACTAAGTTTTGTTTTTGGAGTTAGAGGCTCCGAAATATTCCTCGGTCGAACATTATGTGTGTTGAAATGTTTCATGACTAGCATTGGCAGACAATGTAGTGAAGAATGGACTTTCTTTTTCATCAAAACTTTACTCCAGTCACTGTGGTACGTCACTGCATCAGGCGCCAATGTTTTATTTTACTGCCAAATGTCTGGGTAGTTTAAAAAAAATATTTTGCCATTCTTCATAAAATTGCTGCAATAAATAACGTTCAACAGTGTATTAGATTAAACAAGCAAAAAGAAAAAAAAGAAAGTTTTTGCACTTTTGCACTACTTCCGGTCAGCCATGATACACATCCAGGTCATTTGCTTTTAGCACATGGCCGCATGGAAGAGACGTTCTGATATGCGAAAGGTGTGTGGTAATATTTTTGAAGACCGTAACGTTCAACTTTATTTAAACATTCATTGCAAATCTGGCGGAGATTTAGTCAAATCTTCCGGTTATACGATGATACTTACATTGGTATATGCCAAATCTTTTAAAAGTATCGGAATGTTAGCATAGGGAGCGAGTTTTTGTTGCTGTTGATCTAAAGTTTGTTCAGATGCTTTTGTAAATTTGTTTTCACCGAGTTTCTTACAACATGGGTGCATGTTGAAATCATAATGTGCGACAGCAGATTGGTTATAAACAGTATATTCTGATCGTACTCTTTACATTTTTTGCTTGCACATAACGCAGTTCGTTTTGTTTACAAACTACGTCTTCAAACAAATCATCATATATGGCAGACAATTCAAATTTACACAGGTTAAAGTCGTCAAGTTAGGTGTTGAACATTACGATTACAACATGAGCTGTAGAAATAATAACGTTTGACATAATTATATTGACCATGCCTGTCTGCCTTCCAGAGTTCTAAAAATGTAAGGTGCCGATCTTAATAGCATTATTCTTTGGCTGTGATATTTTTAGTAATACTTATTATGATTTTTTATATTTTATTATTATTAATTCTTTCACTTTTAAGTTAACTGTTCAACTATTTTTGTCCTAGGCACCCGAGTCAACATCACCAAGAAACGCATGGATGACAGGTTGCGTGTGTGTTTTCCTGTGACACCCAAAAGCAGCAAAAGTTGCACTCACTCTTACTTGCTCCATTTTCTCTTACAAAACACTTACTTGTTTGTTAAATAATAAGTATTACTTATTTTGTTGTGAAAAACAAAGTACCGTATTGTCTTATTAACGTTATGTTATCCACTACAACAAAATTAATGCAGCAAAAACTGTTCACATGGAAATAGTTATGTGTCTTTATACTTTACACTTAGTAATAAAAAGTTACTGATTTATCATTTTCATCAAGAACCAAATGGCATTGTACATCGTGTTGAAATGGTAATGTACGACATATTTCTTACATCATTTGCTGTTTATGTCAAGAAAGCTTAAATTTGAGGGGGAAAATCATCAAATCTTTCTTGTCACATATTGTTCTATTAAAGAATAACTGTTTATGTTTCAAAATGTGTTGCTTTTTATTCATTTAAAAATGTTCAAGATTGGCTGTATGTTGAACGTTATCTATTACAACAAACTATGCGTAGCATGCTGTTCTGTGTGACCCAGAACAACAACAGTTCACTTAGTAATACTCATGTGGATCATATCTTGTTAATTCAGTTGGGTTTTCACAGTTAACTGCATGATTAGCAGCACAGTGATGTGGGCTTGTTGTAATGTGTAATGTTCAACATCTTGTCACAAATCACACTGAAAGTCAAATTTCTCAGGAACAAAGAGCAGCACTGCCTTCTCCCTTCACTGGTGGATGACTTCACATGTGTTCATTCAAAAAATGCATTACTCACTCACATCCTGTCAACTTTATTTTCTAGTACCTCTGTCCTCTTTTCTTGTGCACCTTTTGGCACTAAGTCATATACACTGGCATAAAACAGAATGAACTGATATGTGAATATGCCAACGTAGTGCATACTTTGGTTCATTCTGTCCATTCACACACACACATCCTCAAACCATTTGAGGACAGCAAACTGACAGGGCTGAAAGTGTATACTGCCCTGAATACTGTGGGAATCCCAAGAGTACATGTTCTTTTTACTGTAGGAAACTGAGCAAAATCAGTTAAGTTTTGGCAGCATCCCATAGGGTCTGACAGCCATTGGCTATGCTCAAATAGTTTGCAACGTCTCTGCTGTTTTGCAACACCATTGGTTTAATTTTAATAAGGATTCCCATTTGATTTGGCAAAATTAGGCATTATGTGAGGAAGTGTTGAGTGCCAATTTTCATATCCCTGGTTGTATTTTTGTACCCCTTATGGGAATTAAGCTCAGTAAACTTGACAGGAGCTAACTGTAAACCCACCATGTCTGCTTTGTAAGCCCATGGGGATGGCACACAGTGATGTATCCTACTTTAATACAGTTTTTCAGTACTGTTTCTGCTTGGCTGTGACTCAAATGCATGGATTAATCGGTAAACAGTGTCTTTCCATGTGTCTAGGCTTTATCCAGAAGGTATCTTGAAACTTCTATTTCTAAACTGGTCAACCTTTTGCAAGTTTGATGTGGTGTGAGATCATGAGCTGTAGTGTCATGTGCAAAATATGTGTTGCTATTATCACAGTTCGCCAAAAAATAATAATTTTTTGTGCAACAGGCTAAGACTGCTTCTTATGTAGCATCCATTGTGTGACAAAAATTAATCTTCAGACTTTGGACTTTCAACACAATTTGTTTTAGTTTGAAGCTTAATGCTTGTGCAGGGGAGCAGGGATAGCTCAGTGGTTAGAGCGTCGGACTCATGATTGAAAGGTCCTGGGTTCGAGTCCCAGCAGGAGCAGTGGGAGAAGTTTCTTCTTCAGGGTCAACTTTCTGTGCTGACTCTTATTTTGGTATCTGTTCCACCCCTGTGTTACTGCAGTAGCATGTCATGTAAAAGATCTCGGTCATTCTGCCAGAAGTGCAGGTGGCAGGTTACAGCTAAACACACATACACCCTACCTATGTGGCTCTGAATGAAGTGACACTGTAAACTGGTGCTTGGTTGAATGGTGTACACAGAACTTGTGTCAAAACGGCAGCATTTCATGTGGCACCAGCCATACAACAACCAAAGAGCGCTATCAGTACACCACTTTCGTGGATATTAATAACATGTGCTGTAAAAGAATACAATCATTCATTCAGAATCACATGTGACATGTGCGCAGATAGTTGTGCTGGGTCTTTCCAGCAACATGGTGACACAGTATAGAGAACATCATTTATATCATGTTGTACAGTCTGATCTTTGGTAGGCTTATGCAGCCATGAGCCAGATCACACAGTCACTCAGTCACTGTCAGTTTTTTGTCATCTGTTTAGCTATACTTGACACAAATGACAGTGAGTTATCTCTTGATGTGTTTATGTCATGCTATCATGTTCTGATGCCCTTTTAGGGGCGATTCAGGGTTTCTTGTAAATATTAACCTCAGGACAAAACAGTGTATAGTGTGTGGGTAAAACCACTTCTTCAGTGTGCTCTACTTCAGTTCTAGCCTTGTATTTAAAAGTTGTTGTTTGTTTTTTGTTTTTTACCAGCACTGCTTCCATCTCTGTCTCAGCCTTTTTGCCTTGCTTTCTGTCTCATTGTTTGTCTGTCAGTCTCTCTCTTTCCATTTCTCACTGTCTAGTTCACTCTTGTCTTAACAATAAGATCATGTACAAAACTCAGAAGTTATACTAATAATAGAGTTCTCTCCCCAGGGTTTGCGTTAATAGGTAATTTCTGCTATTTTACCAGTTAAGATCAGCATATACTGGGGCGAAAAACAGCAGTCAGTCAGACGTACTGGTTATTATTTTGTTTGACCAGTTCTCAAAGAAATTAAAAAGCAGAGAGAGAGAGTGAGTGCATGTATTTTCTGTGTGTGTTCTGGATGGGGAAAGGAGGAGGGTGTTTGCTACTGGAGCGCGTAGGCAACCTGGTATCTGATGGGTTACAGTGATTATCTGACCAGTTTCTGTGAACCTCTTTTACCACCTTATACTGTTATAGATGTTACACTGGTTTGAAAAGTGTCTAGTGTGATCACGGCTCCCATTTTCTTCTTACTTTTAAAAGAGTCTTACTTGTAGATGAACATGCACACACACACAGGGAGAAAGAAAGGAAGAGCAACACACACACACACTCACATGCATACACACACTGAAAATTAAAGTCATCAGCATTAACAATTGTAGGATTTAATTTTATTCCGATCTTGGCAGATAACAACAGAAAATTGAAGTCAATAACATTAACAATGGTAAAAGTCCAGAACAGTTATAAACAAATTAAGTATCAGATCAGTAGCATAGTTCCACAAGCAGCATTCCAAAATGATGCTGTTTGATTATTAATTAGACACTGATGATGTGCCTAACAGTTTTAGCACTAGGCAATTCTTGAAAATAGTTCTTATTATTTACATATGAAGGGTCACCTGCTTTCTGTTGGTTTTTACTTGTAAAATTACCCACTTTAGCAAAAATGGTAAGTTCCAGGAAAATGACATTATGATGCCAAACTCATGTTTATTTTCTGCAGTTAAATAACTTAAAATTAAGCAAACATGAATTAATACAAATTAGAATATTAAAATGGACTTTATAAGTGCTGATTATATACTGTTTTATAATATGATCAACTTTTTCTCCATCAGCTTTGAATTAATCTTGTGTTTGTTTGGTTGTTGTTTATATTTTTGTTTACTGCCTGCCTTGTGGTATTTTCATAAATGATCAAATGTTTGATGATTTTGACTGGAATGTAATATTGTATATTTTACCTATTTGCATACCGTATTCAAACACATGTGCATGCTTTCTTTACAATGTGTTTTCATTGGACTTGCACATCAGTGATGATGAATAAGTAGAATATGAAGTCATTGTGTTCTTTCTTCTTTTTTTCTTCTTCTTTTTTTCTCTGTCTCTCTAAGAAAATAAAAGAATACAAACATCATCATCCCCACCCCTCCCCAAGTAGTATGATTGAAGTGTGATTTACCCATGCAAAAATCATCGAACATAAGTGTATTTATTATATATATATATCTATATATAAATATAGATTGCTCAGTCAATGCCCACTCATTTCTACTAATGATTAAATGAAACTTTCTCTTACCATCTGGAACTTTCATAAGGACAGATCAAACCAGTCTTAAATTTTTTCAAAAGTATCAAGCATACACTGACACAGTATACATAATATGTACTTACAGATTTGATCATTGAGATGACAATTGACATGTTTAGGCAATCAGGCAATGCATCAAGAATCATTAGCACCTTTCAAAATCCACAGTCATTTTAGTCAACAGAAATGCAAAAACAGCACATGCATGCATGCACATGCATACACATGTGCACGCACACACACACACACACACACACATACATCTGAAGGGACATTTTGTTGCATACTGCTAGCCACATAATTAAGGTCATCCCATTTTTCTGTTACTTTTCTGGTTTTGTGTTTATTTTCTTTAATCACCAAAAGGTCTGTGAACCCAAGAAAATCAACTGGCTTCACTTTTAACCAGGTGCAAATTGGTATGTCAAAGCACATGGCTTCCCATGTGTTTTGGAAACACATTGTCTCCCTTGGAGCGTGCCCAAAGCACTGTCTTCTGTCATCTATAGTCCATTTGGATTGAAGTCAGCTATACGCCAATTCAGCCACTGTTATACATATGTGTGTGTGTGTGTGTGTGTGTGTGTGTGTGTGTGTGAAAGCCATGAATCACTGAATGATTTGGGCTCTACATGCTAAACATATTGAGATGAAACTTGGTGTGAAGATAACTTGGGACAAGATGGTCCTGTATACCTATAGTATGGGTGAACACTTCTTTAGCTAATTAACTCAGTAATGCTAAAGATTATTGAAGAGAACATTTTGCTCTGTTGAGGAAAGGGAAGGTGATATTTATCAACTTAACTGTGGCCTGGTGATATTTATAAACTTAACTGTGGCCCGGTTTCAAAGTTTGCTCCATGGTCTAATTGGCACTCCAGACTCTCACGTCAGCAGTCAGCAGTCAGTTCAGAACCTACATCCCACCCTCCCCTATCTTCCTACCTCTGTTGTTGTCTTTTACTCTTTTTTTATTTGGCTGCTGTAAAATCAATGTCTGCTGCAACACCAGTGTCATGGAAAATGAACAACCGTTTTCTCTCCGTGTCAACACCCACATCGTCAGAAATAACTTCAGTGCTTCTGTTTATGTGGAAGAGCTGGCCAAAGCAGGTATTTTACCAAAGTTTATTTCAGTTCAGTTGCTGGCTGGTCCTTTTCTGAAACTGAAGTCATGACTACAAGACAGCAAAGTGATCATGAAGCTTGGGTTCATGTAATGGATATGGCATGCATATATATATTGTACTGGAGTTACTATGCTTTTTGAATCGATGGAAATCTTAATGTGTGTGTGTGTGCACGCGTGCATGCACTTTGTTAGGTGATGCAAATTTGTCAGTGTCAGTGCCAGCCCTGAACCAGTCTATAAACCACCTAAAAACAGTCAGTGAATCACTCTGTACTTCATTTACCCATTTCAGCTGAGCAATCCTTTGTGGTGAAATTTATGAAAATCTTGACTTTCTCTGGATATCACAGGTCTAAAAGACATCACACTGTTCTGTTGAAACATCAGGGATTGAACTAAAAGTGAGCCAAGGCAGTGTAGGGGCTGCTCCTGAAAGGCAAATACCCCCTCCTTCCCCACCCCGGTGGCAGTTTTTGCAGTTTTCACTGCTGTAGACTTAACTGAATGCATTGTCATTCAGTCTATGCTGGCAACTCCCTCTGATTTATCACTGGAAGTCTGACCTATTGTCAATTGCACATGGCTGAGTGTGACTGAGAGAGCCACAAGTATTACTAACAGTGAGGCAAGCAAGCTTCCTTGACCGCAAGTTGTAGGTATTCAGCCGTCTTCGCTACAAGTTCCATTGATCAGTCAACATCAGTGGCGGAGAAGCAGCACAAGAAGCACTTGGCCCACAAACTGTTACTGTACTTTGTCACCACATTGATGGACTGAGAGCTCCGTGAACTCCGATCCACCTGCAGAGGGCTTTTCACAGGTGAAGGTGAAAAGCAGGGAAACCGTGTTGGGCGGTTGAATATCGGCACGGCTTTCCGCGAGGATATCTTCTCTGCATAGATGGGCTCTGCGCAAGGTCCTATTCCTAGGGGTATAGTGAAGGAGAGTTTGCCACCAGCAGGCACAAAGCGTATTTCGATTGCCAGTGTGTAGGTGAGACGAACCATATTGCATCCTTGCAAGAAGGACGTCACCAGGTTGGTCTGGGTGGGTATTGTGACTTCGTAGGAGGTCTCTTCCAGCATATGGGATGTGGACTGAAACAGTCAGTGGCACTCAGTTTACCACCCAGAGCATTTAGTGTAGTACTTTAACTATGTCATGATCAAGGCTTGAGCGTAATAAAATGCAGACTTGAGTTTGGTCGAAACAGTTCAATAGCTCATTTTCTACACTGCCTAAATATATATTATGCTGGAAGCAAGAGTATTGAAGATCCCTGTCAAAAATACTTCTCATTCTGTTTTGTCTTCTATACTGGCCATCGCATAAATATTTTGACAACTTTCTTTGGGGAAAGCTGGCAGCTGCATTGCAGTGCTATGCAGCCCTTGGACCCATGGTCTGCTGCCCTATGTGCATTGTAAAAGACTGTGCTCATCATACTAAAACTTACAGCTGTTCATCAGCTCTGCTTCAGTATTGGTTCTAGTCAGTCTGACTATGTGTAAGTGGGTCATCCACACTGAGCATTTTACCTGCAGTCATTCTGGATAGAAAACAAACGAGGCACCTGCTTACCTGTGGATCAGAGCGCTCCACATTGGAGAGGGTGAAAGTTGTCATGTCTGGCTGCTTGTCCAGCTTCAGGTGCTGCTGCAGCTTGCAGGTGATGGCCTTGATACGCTGCGATGGAGGCACAGAGGCTGCAAGCTGCAGCTTGATGTCGTCCCCAGCCAGGAAGACGGCACGCTCCAAGTTGAGTGTGACCATGACCAGGTTGTTGCCTGTGCAGGACAGGTAGACCTCCTCCGTGTGGGTGATGGGCGATGAGGCGCTGGGGATGAGGTTGATGTCGAAGTGGCGCTGAATCCTGAACGGCTGCTTCTTGGACATGAGCACTTTGACCAGCTGGTTTGTGCTGGAGACGGACCGTGAAGAGGAGGACCCCACGTCATCACAGATTCTGGCCTGCACATTGTGCACAGTCTCATTTAATAATAATAACAATAGGGAACTTACAGAGCACTTACACTTTCAGAAACTCAAAACACTTTACAACTTAAAGAAAGACATACAATGTGCAAATACCCGTAATTATACAAATCAGTGGTATACAAGCATACAAAACATAGGAAAATTAACAAACATTTTTATTTACAGCTTTGAACTTTAAAAGCAAGGACAGTTTTACAGTATTTTTTTCTTTTTTCTGTTTTATTTGTGAGATCAAACTGTGTGTGTGTGTGTGTGTGTGTGTGTGTGTGTGTGTGTGTGTGTGTGTGCAAAGAGTCAGTGTAAATCGAGTATCAAAATAGAGTTGCATTTATATTTCAAATGTACTTGCGTCAGTCATCAAAATGATTTATCACACATTTTTACAGATGTACGTGTGGGTGCTACATCATCGTTGTGGGTACTACTACATCGTTGTGGTGGATCCATGATTAAGAAAAGAAGCTGTTTAACCTGCTTCTCATTCAGACTGTTATAGTGAAGCTCAGAGTCTAGCTTTTGGCCTTCTTTTGTGGTTCTCTATATTGTGATATAAAATTACTTGGTGAAAAAATGTAGGTCTACATGTTTTATAAAAAAGGGAGGGAAAAAAGCTGTGCTTTACGCCTTTAATGGGGCAGCTCTGTTAAGCAGTGAGTGATTTCTCCCCCTCCCCTCTTCTTTAATACTGGGTGGGTCCCACTTTTACTCTCTCTCCAGCTCCTCCCTCTCGTTCACCACACATGCACACACACTAACAAACAACAGAGACGTTGTACACGCACGCACACACGCACCCCCCCCCCCCCAACACACACACACACACTGATGAACATCAGAGAGACGTCGTCAGACTTGGTCACCTTGATGAAGTAGTTGATGTCCATGGTGAACCCACTGGAGAGGTCGTCGTGCATGATGGAGGAAGGCAGGTCCTTGGGCAGGCGGAAGCGGAACTTGGAGAGGTAGTGTCCCGGCGTGAGCACGGAGCTCCAGAGGGCGTCCCCCGTGCCGATCACGAACGTCTGCTTCCTCAGGTACGTCTCCCGCACCGTGGAGGGCAGGCCCTGCTTGGCCTTCAACACCGTCACGGTCCCCTGGCCCACGATCACCAGCTCCACGAAGCGGATCTCCACGTTGTGGTGGATGTCTATGTGGACGGCCCCGGAGATCTCCTCGCCGGGGCGGTACTGGTAGTAGGGGGACTTGTCCATTTCGATGTCGAAGAAGCTGATGGCGTCCTCTTTCCTCTCCAGCACCGTCCGCTTGAAGTTGCCCGTGGCCGCGTGGAACATTCTCGGCGTCGTGGGCTTGCGGGCGTTGGAAGAGTAGAGGCGCCTGCCCGCCGTGGCGTGCCCGTTGGCGATTATGCGGGTGACGTCGTCGTGATGATGTTTGTGGTGGTGGTCGTGGTCCGGCATGGAGCGAGTCGTGCCGTAGCGGATGACGTAAGGGTTCGCGTGCTTCATGCTGGCGTCCACGCTGAACACCTTTCGGACGGAGGCGAGCGGCCGCGGCGGGTGAGGGTCATCGAACACGTCGCTGTAACCGGAGCTTTTGGACGAGGTGGAGAACTTCTGCCATCCCTGCGATCCGCTTCGCACGGCGGTCGGCCTGGTTCTGCTTGAGCTGACGTTCATGGTGACACGGCACGGTGCGGCGTTTCAGGCGTGTCCTCGAGCCACGCGAGCAGGCGCTACCTGTGTTGAGAAAGAGCACACCCGTACACTGTTTTTTTGCATGAATTACTTTGGCCGTTTGAGCGCGACGAGGATCGACCTGAATTCAATTCTCCGGCTTTTGTTGGGTGCGGGGAAAAAACTACGCTAATGCCTCATTGATGCCCCCTGGACTGTGACCGTCGTTGTCAGTCTCGGCTCTCTGGCTTCTGAACCACGAGTCGCAGGCCCAGTGCAATGGTTAACATTATTTTCATATAAAAAGAGTGTTTTTATCCTCTGCTTCGTACAGCCGTAACAGAGTGCACGGCCCGATTGATAGCTGTAATTATGCAGACGATGGAAGGAGTTAATAGTGTAGGGTTTGCATATGCCTGTGCTCCTACTTCTTGGGTGATTGCTTTTGGCTTGCAGTGGGGACGGGTGGAGTAAGTGATTTGAGGAGGGGGGGCGCGATGAAAACCGGTTTAGTTATGCATCATATCTTTGCTGCTTTCCGCTTTGAAACCCGACTCGCCGGTGGTGGAAAGCGTTCTTTGGAAGACGCGGTTATATTGGGGCAAGTGGAGGCACTTAGACTTTCCACACTCTCCTAATGTACGCACGCACGCACAGCATTTGGCTAGATTCAGGATGACGTAGTGCACCTGTAAAGAGACAAGCAATATGTCTGTTTAAAGGTACAGGTCATCTTGCGTTGGGGGCGGCGTGTTATTCCAAATATCAGTGGCTGATACTTGTGATAGCCTCAGAGAGATGTATACCTATTGATCAGTCGTGACATTGTAAGCAGAGGTTATCCTTTCCATGCAACAGCCTAATACGTTGAGCTGCTTAAAGGTAATCCTTGCGACTGTAACTGTTTACCGTCGGCTAAGGTCGTGCCGACTCGCGTGTTCACTCATTCATTCATTAACTCACCTACTTTGTTTTTGAGTCCTTTGTTTTCGAGTTTTAATGGACACACGTGTAAGCCCCGATCAATACCGCCTTTCAACTAGAACTGTGAGTGGAGTCATCGTCCCCAAGAGATTGTCACCCTGACATCTTCTTTGACAAGTGGTGTCAAACCAGCAATAGCATCAGCCTCTCTTTTCCTTTTCCTTTACTTTCTTCTTCTTCCCCCCCCCCCCCCCCACCCCAAGTGTCTTTTTCACATTTTGATATCTTTTGCCCTCAACGCCAATATAAGCCACGTCAACAAGTTAATTATTGACCTTTGGACGCGTTAGGAAGAAGCACTAAACTGACACCAGTTGGCATAATTATTCAGAGATCGTCAGTCGGCGATTCATCGTCAGTTCAGTGGGTCATTGCCGGGTATGGCAGCTCTTTCCCTGAAAATGCTCTGACAAAGATCAAATAATGGTGGAAGACTTTCTTTGACAGAGTTTGCTGGCTGGTTTACTGAGGTCGTCTTGCTAGTTTTTACTGCCAGAACAACGACACAGTGGTTGCGTTGTGAACTTGTTCCTTTCTTGCCAGAAGGCGGGTGGGTATTGAGTCGGCCCCGGAAAAATGACGGCGTATTCGGTTATATTCAGTAAATAGTTTCCACGTGTGTGGATTGTACCATGGTGACAATCATTCAGACGTTTTTTTACGGTGTCGGCGGTAAAGTCTGGAATGTGAGGCACGGTGTTCGTGATTTCCAGCTTGTGCGTTTGCGCAACAACGTTTTGACCACAAAAAGGTCGTGCTTTTTGCGGCCGTCGGTAGAAATTTGGCCACAGAAGCCTGTTTGGGTTGTAATGCCGGCAGGATCACGTAAACATGTCATGAGCCGAGAGCTGTAAAGTAAGAGGATGCATGGGGGTGTGGGCTGTAATTTTGTTTCCACACTGAGAGACGAACAGGCGCCATGGGTATAGATCACAGTCATTGGAATAATATTTGTCAGTCAATGTCTGTTGTGTGTGTGTGTGTGTGTGTGTGTGTGTGTGCGTGCGTGCGTGTGCGTGCGTGCGTGCGTGCGTGCGCGCGTGCGCGCGCGCGTTCACTGAGGGTGAAACATATTAATTTGTATATTTCACAAATAGGCAATTCACTGATGCATTCATTTATTCAGGAACAGGAACGGAGCAACAATTAGCACACCCTCTGTTACTATCTCCTCAACCCAACCCAACCTTCGCCGCTCCGCCCCCTTCTCCCACCCGCCTTTAATTGTTGTTCGCCTAACTGGACTGAAACGTCCTGAGGTGACCCCACGCGGCTGTCGGGACCTGGAAATCCGAAAATAACTTCTGAAGTCCTGGAACCCGCTTTTCCTCGTCGGTGTCTTATGATGTTTGGTGACTGTACTGACACTAACTGTACACGTTGCAAGCGTAAGGCCACCTGCCCAAGTACTCGTCAGTTCTGGGGTAGAAGATACCCGCGTTTAGAACTTGTTCTGCCGGTATTGAGAGGCGCGTGGGAAGGATGGGGCGGTGGTTACATTACGAGTATATTGATTTGTCGACTCGGCGGCTTCGCCACAGACCCTCCGGCCTGGGTAAACGTTGAGATAGCAGTGACCATCATTCATCACCAAGGAGATCACGTGCACGGGATCCTGGTAGGCTAAGAGGTATCCAGGGTCTGTTGACTCGCTGCCTCCTCGATCGACACAACACCTTTGATTGTCGCGAAGCGAAGAAAGGGGAAACGTAGCTATGGATTTATATATATTTTTTAAATCAACAACACAAGTCCGTTTTAGATCAAAATGAGATTTCTGCAGAGCAAAGAATTTGTGAAATAATGCATTATTTACCAGTCCAGGCCCTGTTTAGCTCTAAATAAAAGTGATATTCACGATCACTTGACAGTGTGTGTGTGTGTGTGTGTGTGTGTGTGTGTGTGTGTGTGTGTGTGTGTGTGTGTGTGTGTGTGACCCCCTTCTGACTGAGTATTAATTTTGTGTAATTGTATGCGTTTATTTTACCAATCGAGGATCAATGCAACACACATTGTATTGTGAAGTTGTCCACGGTCTATGCGGGAAGACTGTGACAGTTGTGTCATCGGCACCGTCAGCTTTGTAATGTACATAGCTGACGTACTGATTGAACGGAAAAATACTGATGTGCACCCCTGAGTTGGTTCAAGTCATATAATACTAATAGCGTCAGATATTTTCTGTCTTTGAAATAAATGGCGACGCCGGATTAAGATTGGTCACACCGTGGTATTGCCCAGTCACTCTCGGCCACAGCTTCCTGGTATCAGTGGATTGTACGTTGTTGTTACATCTGGCTCTCTTTTGTATTATGGAAAGGAATGAAATGGACAGAAATGACAGGAAGGCCTGTGCTTGTCCTGACAGAATGGCCTGTTGTTGGCACCCTGATCGTTCTAGTCTTTCAGCGTGAGTCATTGGGTTTCCTAGTCTTTTCTCATGTTCCAGCCTGTCGCCATCTTTCCGCGTGTTCCAGTCTTTGAACGTGTTCATGTCTTTCAACATTTTCAGGTCTTTCGGCGTGTTCAGGTCTTTCAGCGTGTTCGGGTCTTTCAACGTGTTCAAGTCTTTCAGCGTGTTGAGGTCTTTCAACGTGTTCCAGCCTTTGAACGCCATCTGGTCTTTTTTCCAGTCCGTGCCAGTCTTTATTTTATTCGCCACGGCGGGGCCACTAATACCGGCTCTCGGCCGACACGAGCCATTAATCCTGATTGATGACTACGCAAATGGCCCTGGTTCCAACAGCAGTGTGGTCATTACAACGACGCGGGTCACCCAAGCACGCAGCAGTAACCAGCAGAAATCTAGTATAAATTGGAAATAGAATGAACTGAAAGTGGAATTATCTTCAGTTTTCGAGTGTATCTGAAACACAACGATCAGTGTCAAGCGTTTCTCTGGGGGGGGGGGGGGGGGGGGGGGAGTAAACAAAACTGATTAACTGTCCGAGTGGTATATTACTGATGACAGTGATGTATATATATATATCGCTCATTTTTGTAAATGGTGTTTTGCGCCGTATTGTTGCAGATGAACAACACATAAGCAGCTGCCCTTAAACTATGCACAACGTCAGACACGCACGCACGCACGCGCGCGCGCGCGTACACACACACACTTGGATGAAGCTTCAAAGAGGCGGAAGCTCTAACATAAATAAAATTGGACATGCACCTTGTGATCTCTCTCTCTCCACCGGAATATATTTCAACCTTATTTGACCTCCTTTAGATTATTATTTTTTAAAAAATTTTTTGGAGGGATGCTGTTTTGTATTATTATGCTCGCTTTGAAGTTGTGTTATACGCGCTTGTGAACACAGAACGGCCACTTACCAAAAGGGCATGCCCCTGAAGAGCGGTGTTTCTGTTGACAGTCTTAACTATGATCCAGCATGGTCGTATTGGTACACAACACACTGCAAACACTTTCGGCTCGCCCGGTGAATTCTCTTTCACCCTCCACGCTCCCTCCTTTTACGAGTGCACACTGGGGAAAGGACTTGTCCGGGTGGTTTTCCTCTCCTCAAACGACTATTGTGTGCAGTGCCGCAAAGATTTCCCAGAGGTCATTGGAGCGCCCGCGTCTGGAACAAGCAGAAAGAAACAGAAAGTCATTTGCTGCGACAGCGCAGGGTTAGGGGTCTAGCTGACTCATTCATACAGCAACATTTCCGAACCGAAGCTTTCCGAACCCAAGCGTTTGAAGTTTTCCAGTCTGACGGCATTACTGGATCACCCGGGTTGCCTCTCTACCCCGACCCGCCCAGGGCGTCTGCGTAACGGTCTTCCGCGTTGTAAGAGCATCGGACACAAGGCGGCATCAGTCCTATCTCAGTGTCTTGTCTAGAGCTCGGAACATCCACATCCTTGTGAAGTCTCGGGTATTACCTGCTGGGAAAAGTCCACGCGAGCACTGCTGCAGGAGAGCTTTCAGTACGTTATCAGTTAGGCCAACGCGAGCTTGTGGAAGTTCTGAAAAAGCCAACAACGCCGGCATTGAAGTTTTAATTAAAGTTTTGTTGTTGTTGTTGTTTCTTTGTCTAGAGCTCGGAACATCCACATCCTTGTGAAGTCTCGGGTATTACCCTCGGATATTAACTGCTGGGAAAAGTCCACACGAGCACTGCTGCAGGAGAGCTTTCAACGCCGGCATTGAATTTTTCATGAATTTTGTTGTTGTTTTTTCTTTGAAGTCCGCGGTTATGCACTGTCTCTCTGGCTTTCACAGTTGTTGTGACGGATAGCCGAGCCACGACTGAATAATTCAGTCTTGCCGCGCTTCCCACGGTCCAGTTTAAAGTGTTACACATTTGCTAGAACTGAGGTGATTGTCTGGATTTCGTACTGGTCTAGACAAGACGCCATTTAACAAACGGTAAAACCCAATGCGTTTTTTTCCTGTTATCGCCGTTCGACTCTTTTGAAGGCCGGTGCCTGAAGTTGTCCAAACGGTTCCATCGACTCTGACCTTCAGCTGAAGGTAAGTCGCGGTGGGTGTCTGTCCCGTTTAATGACCTGTGCCGTGTCTGGGGAAAAACCAGAACACAGTGCCCCCCCTCCCCCCCTTCACCTCCACACACCTCACCCAACCCCAGACCAAGGGAAACAGAATGTCGGGGGTGTTTGCTCCCAAAACTCACCTCAGTCTCTGTGCTCCCTGAACAATACGAAGGGCAGTGTCCACAAAGGCTCAGTACTGTCCACAGCCAACCCGATCGAGCCCGCCCGCTTTACCCCGAGTTTTCTGCCGGTGATGAATATATTGAAAACTTTGTCCCCCTTAAAATAATTGGCAGGTCCTTTGATGGATGCGTTCCGCTCTGAGTCGTGTCGTGCGATGAACGCTAGCTGGGTCAGCGTGTCGTCTGAACAGTGGTGGGTCACCGTAGCCGTCTTTGTCTGCCTCGTTGGACCTGCTGCCCCTTTGCTTGCTGGGGACACCGACTTGCCGCTGTGCCATTGTGCAGGGTGTTACGGCTGTTTCCCAGAGTCTGTATAATTAGCGACAGAGCCGACGCTCTCTCGCACCGAGCCGACAAGACTAGTGACTTCTTCAACGGTCGAAATGTACACAGGTCGCCGCTTCCGGTTTCTTCAACGGTCGAAATGTCCAAACTCTTTTACCAATGGGGGGGATTTTTTCGCGGGAGGAAAAACAACAACAGCCATGCACTTCCGTATTGTGATTTGAGGCTGTTTGCTCAGAGCGGTGACACTGTTAGAAACTGTGAGATCTTCGGCGACTTGTTCACTGGTCGCAGGCTACCTCTTCACAGCTGAGACGAAATGGCAGGCCGTTAAGGAGCATTTGGAACGCGGATGCAGACCTCGTTGAATTCAGTAAAACGTTCGCGGTTGCTTGTAATGTTTGTCCCTAATATGTCAGCCCGACATCTGAGGCCATTAAGGCCCACATCATCGTAAAATTTGCATCGTGGATAAGCGACAATTCATTACGCCACCGACACGCTACTTAACAGTAATACTGAACGTGCAGCGAATAGTTTTACACCGAAAATCAAACGATGCTACCGCAAAGGCCTCCTCAGTGACATCAGAATATCCACTACATCTTTTCCGCCCCGAATACATCCGCATTCACTTTTCCATGAGCACAGAATGACGCATGGGCGAAATGTCTCTTACTTGCTGCCCCCCCCCCCCCCCCTTTTTTCCCCCTTCTTTTTTTGCAGCAGGACAGGGGGAACTTGTCAGTAGGTTGGATGTAATGCCAAAATTTGACAGCCTGCTCCAGCGTGTTGTGAAAGCACAAGGGTGTTTGCTTAGCGAGTTTGTATGTTGGGGAAGGGACTGCTTGCGGCAGAAACTTTATTGAAAACTGAAAGCAAACGGGAACGTCGCCGGTGCAAATGTTTGGGGTGGCGCTGTCCTGGTGTTATGATTACGCTATTGGATGTGTATAACCAGCACAGCAAAATGCTTTTCGTGATGCATTTCACCCTCTCTCCTTTCCCTCTCTCTTGAACTGCAGTCAGGCGCATCCATTGAGGTAGGCTACATATACAGAGCTACACCCGAGATGGAACTTGATGTTGTAGTTCAACGTACTACCATACAACATTCACCTTTATTTTTTGTTAACTAATAGAAGGAACTGGTGTGTGTATCTTGCGTGCGTGCGTGCGTGCGTGCGTGCGTGCGTGCGTGCGTGCGTGCGTGCGTGCGTGTGTGTGTGTGTGTGTGTGTGTGTGTGTGTGTGTGTGTGTGTGTGTGCATTAATTTATTTAAAAAAAGAAGTTGTATTCATTATCACACCTTTTCATAATGAATGTCATGATTAGTAGTACTTAGTGCTGTAGCAACGGCAGATACGTCAATAGGCCTTTGTGCCAATACCTTCGCCGCTGCGAGAAATAAATTGAATCAATCAGTCCATCCGTAGAAGACGTCAAAAAAGTCACTGCAAATGAAGTATTTTGCTCTGAGAATTTGGCTTTTATGGTGTTTTGTTTACTTTGATTTCGTACCGAATTGATGACACGAGTTCTATTCCAAGTGAACCCAATGACCCAGCACGCGTAACGCACGTTCGCGACGCTGAAAGACGATGCATCGAGGCGACAGAAGAAGTTAGGACACTTCTGGGTGTGTTGTGTGCAACCGATCCCGATCCCACGAAACTGCACAGTCTAGATTCGATAGCTATATAATATCAAAGTCAACGGGACATTTTCTGTGGATTCTTGCGCTTGGTTTTTGATCTGTTGTGGCTTTGAAACTGAAGGTCAATTCGTTAAATATGGGCGGTCGCATGAGCAGCGTCAATAGTTGTGTCGGAAGGGTTTTCCTCCCTCAGCAAGGAATACAAAGATTATTAGGATTGCAGGCTGTTTGGCGGCTCACTGCGGAAGTATTATATTGCTGTCACTGATAAGTCCGGTGACTGTTTCTGTATGAAGACTGTTGCCGAGTTTCGGTCAACAATTTGCTGTGCCATGCCAGCACACTAAAAACTGATACAAAAAATAAAATAACTTTTTTTTTCTTTTTCTTCAAAAGCTGATCCTTCATCGGTTATTTCTACAATATATGAAGACTCCCATCCCATCTCACACACTCACCTGAGTATACTTCTAGCTTTGAGAAGAGTTTCAGATGCGTACCCTCTAAAGTGTTTGTTCATTAAAATCCAAGAAATAACTCTCGTTCGTCCTGTCACCCTGTGCACAGTGCGTATGTTCAAATCCGTTTACTCAGCAACATTTCCCCCACAAACTGCTCCAAATGCCTTCCAGAAACGGAGTCGCCTTTCTCGACAGAGCACACGAAGTTGGTTTGGGGGGTGATCACAGACACTGAATGATATAAGTTTAGATAATATCATATTCCCTGATAACGCTGCTGACAGATTTCGACTGCTTTTTTGTTGTTGGTTCCGCGGCAGTCCATTTAGGAAAATATTTGCTAAGTCAAAGCCGTGAGAATGCAGAGGAACTGACCTGGTAATGCTACACACAACGCGCTCGTTAACGGTTTCTTGTTTCTTTTTGGTCTCGCCAGCTAGCTGTTGAATTCACGGATTCACTCAGTTTTTGTGTTCTGTCGCATTTACAAATAGTTTGGTAGGTACCACAAAGTTTATTCGCCCTGATAATAGTTTGGTAATTACCACAAATTTTATTCGCCCTGATATCAGTTTGGTAGTTACAACAAATTTTACTCGCCCTGATAATAGTTTGGTAATTATCACAAATTGTATTCGCCCTGATGTAACTGTATTGGTTGACTGGGCGTAAAACATCAAGTTACTTACCACAAATTTCACGACACTTTGAAACAGCCGAGCCGTGTGCCGCCTTGGTTTTGCGTAGGCGTTGGGGGAGGAAAGAAGAAGAAAAAAAGAAGAAAAAAAGGGAGAAAAGATTGTTGCAAAGTTCTACATGTTTCTGTTGTTAAGCTGCAATAAGTCGACGCCCAACATTCTAACCAGTCCCGGTTTTCTCTGTAAACACCGTCTTGATGTTCTTCTTTGCCGCGTTCGCTTCTAGTGATGTTCGGGCAAGCCCATATATTGTATAAAGTAGATATTATATACACACAGTGCACCCATCCTTGCACTGTGAAGTTTAGTTTTGTCACCGTGTGCTAGATATGGGTGTGTTTGATGGACAAAACCAAACCGAACGTGGTTTGAAGAGAGTGTGTACTTTAAGAGAATTTAACCTATAGATCTAAGACAGGCACCGTAATTCAGATCACTCGAGCTGACAGAACACTGATCTGAAAAAACAAAACAACAAAAACGTGTTTAGATCAATGCTGACAGACACGCGTGATGCGTCCGCTGGCGGTGTTAAAATGACGTGCTCCACTATTCATGGTCACAGTTTTCCTCTGGCCTTATGGGTCCGTTCTTTTGTTGGCGCTTTATGCCCACAGCCGGCACAAGCTCACTACACACCATGCACTCGTGTTGTTTTGAGCGGAAATCTGGGAATGAGATACAGGCTTTTATATATCGTGTATAATGGAGGACGACACTTTCCCGTCCTTTCGCTGCTGTTGCTTAGTTGCTTTCGTCCGCTGTTCACTTTGTATTAATGCATGGAAGCGTGTGTTTTCGTATACTTGATCGTTTGTTTTCGTGTATATATATAATAATCATTTAAGCAGACTCACGCACGCACGCACGCACGCACACACACTCACTCACTCACTCACTCACTCACTCACTCTCTCTCTTTCTCAAGCACGATCTTTTTTCCCCGTCGCTTGTAATGTCTATACTGTTAATGTTGGCGTGCGATTATTTGATAAGGCGTTTCTATGACTGACTGTGAACGAGACTGTTTCGCTAGTTTTATCACGTTTAATACATGCACGCATTTACCCTTCCATTTAGTTCTCCTTTTTTCTTTTTCTTTTTTCTTTTCTCGGGGGAGGGGGCGGGTGGATCTTGAAAACGGTTTGTACAGTGTAGGAGGGAAAGCCCCAAACGGAACACACTTCTTACCTGTTTTGGGGCCACCTGAGCTGGCCCACACCAGTCGAGCCGGTTGTGTAATGATATATTCTTAGTCATGTTAGGCGTCTTCAGACGGGTGTTGAAACGGCTTGAATTTTCATCGCGTTAATTTGCAATTTAATGGACTGTACTCCAGCGTTTGCGGACTGTCGTCTAGGCACTGGCCTGTTTCCGTTCATCATTATATTCACAGCTTTGAGAACTGTATGTGTTATGGGTGGATGGGCTAGCGGCTTGTTGACTTAAACTAGGCCAGAACAGTTACGATGTTTAGACTGATGTGTTATCGTTTGCTGCTTCGTTTCTGTTGAACATCTATCTATTAACAGATGCCACTGTATAACACACACACACACACACACACACACACACACACACACACACACACACACACAGAGGAACGCCTTTATCTCTTTTCGATGTAAATGATACGTTTATGTGTGATCTGGCTCGAGAAAACCGGATTTCTTGAACTTAACGTTCCGTCACCAACCGCATAAGGTGAACGCAGGACAAGAAACCTGAAGAATTTGTATCCGTAAAATAATGAGTGATATGGACAGCAAAACTGTTATGCATTTGTATTGGTTTATTGTGTTAAACAGTTTGTGTACATAAGAACCTTCAGCTGAATGACACCCACACAAAGACATTGATTCTGGTGTGTGTGTGTGTGTGTGTGTGTGTGTGTGTGTGTGTGTGTGTGTGTGTGTGTGTGTGTGTGTGTGTGTTTTGAACGAGACAGTCACCATTGTTTTAAAACAAAAATTCGGCGGTTTGCGGTAAGTTCTACTGTAGAGCATTACACGTCATCATATTATCATTACATGCTATCGTAACTCGGTACGAAGCAACCCAGTTCTCAGATGCTAGTCTTCGCCTACAGACGGGGTTTGGGAAACCTCGGGGTGCTGGCAAAATAGAGTGCAGAAAATAGAATGGCCTAGGAAGGTGTAATTTTGTTGCACTCATAGAGGGCACAAAATAGAATGGCCTATGAAGGTGTAATTTTGTTGCAATCATAGAGTGCAGACAATGAAATGGCCTAGGAAGGTGTCATTTTGTTGCACTCACAGAGTGCAGAAAATAGAACGGCCTAGGTAGGTGTCATTTTGCTGCACTCACAGAGTGCAGAAAATAGAATGGCCTAGGTAGGTGTCATTTTGTTGCACTCACAGAGTGCAGAAAATAGAATGGCCTCGGCCGGAAGGTGTCAATTTGTTGCACTCTCAGAGTGCAGAAAATAGAATGGCCTCGGCCGAAAGGTGTCAATTTGTTGCACTCACAGAGTGTAGAAAATAAAATGGCCTAGGAAGGTGTAATTTTGTTGCACTCACAGAGTGCAGAAAACAGAATGGCCTCGGCCGGAAGGTGATCTTTGACATTGCACATGCAGTGTTAGTTCAGTGCAGAGACTCATGTTTTTTTAAATTTCCATCCAGAAGCCATGTTGAAGTAGTGAAATGGTGACGCCTATGAATTTTGCGTAGTGTGTGTGCGTGCGCGCGCGTGTGAATGTGTGTGTGTGTGTGTGCGCGCGCGCGCTAATACTCAGTTCCCATCCCAGGATATTCTAAGAAGTTGTTCAGCACGTATACAAAATCTTATGAAGTTTGATACATATATATATACACACATGTGAGTGTGTGCGTGCGTGCGTGTGTGTGTGTGTGTGTGTGTGTGTGTGTGTGTGTGTGTGTGTGTGTGTGTGTGTGTGTGCGCGTGCGGGCTAAAAGTCCGTGTGTGTGTGTGGTGGGGGGGGGGGGAGGCTAAAAGTCCGCTCCCATACCAAGATATTCGAGGAACTTATTGAGCACGCGTACATAATCTTTTTTTTTTTTTTTTTTAAGTACTGTAAGCACCGCTCTTCTTTAGCCTTCGTTAGTTTGTATTTGAAGATTAGGCCCAACTTATTTGTATTTTGAAGACGCCGGACTTGCAAACAGCTCATTCCTTTTCCTCACGACCCTTTCTCCTTTCTGTGTTATCGTTTCTTATCTTACTCTTTTATTCTCTACGCAGTAAACTTGCGTGGTTTTAGCGCGACAACACATCTTGCCGAAATGAACAGTTCAGTTTTTAAACAACAGCAAAACAACATTCTTTTCAAGAGATAGACACGTTCATCCCACACAGACTTACCTTTTTCGCTGTCGGAACAACCACACTAAGGCATTTGTTTAACCAGCAGTAGAAATCTTGAAATATATAAATCGGCTTAGAGAGAGAGAGAGAGAGGGAGAGAGAGAGGGAGAGAGAGAGAGAGAGAGAGAGAGAGAGAGAGCGCTACCTTCTTTGCAAAACAGGTCCACGCGATCAGTTAATCCACAAACGTAGCTTTTGCGCTGTCGGGACAACCACACGCGCACTTAACCCGGCCGCAGCAGCGGAGAATCATACAACCACATCACGGACTAAACCCCGGGTTTTACGGAAGCAGCAAGTAGCGGTACTGTCGAGCCCCTGTTGGACGACCCGATCAAAGTGGATTCCTCTCAGTCCACTGAGTTGACGGCTTTTTCCGGACACCCAGGCAGCCAACTAGGCGATCGAGTCGAGAGCGGGCACTGCTGCTAGCCGCTACCGGGACAGGAATCCCGAGACCCGATCAATTTCTCGTGAGGCCCAAGGGCGGGTGTAGAACATTTCCTGGCCGGGGTGGGCAAGGGGGGCCGGCGGGGATTGACTGATCAATGTTTGTACCTTTATTGTGTACATGCCGGCTTGGCTTCTCCCTGTCACAGTTTGTTAAACTGCACCGGACTGTCCTGCTGAGCTGTGATACGTAACTGGAGAAACGGGAGTTACGGGGGGATTTGTACATACGTGTTCAATGTTTGTACCTTTATTGTGTACACGCCTTCTTGGCTTCTCCCTGTCACAGTTCGTTAAACTGCACCGGACTGTCCTGCTGAGCTGTGATGTGTGACTGGAAAAATGGGAGTTTGGGGGGGTGGGGGGGATGTATATGTATGTTCAATGTGCTGAGATACCTGACTGGAAAAACAGGAGTTATGGGGGGATTTGTACATGTTACCGTCATGTATGTTCAGTGTTTATACTTTTATTGTGTACATGCTTTCTTGGCTTCTCACTGTCACAGTTCATCGAACTGCAACCTTTTGTACCTTTATTGTGTACAGTCCTTCTTGGCTTCTTGCTGTCACAGTTCATTAAACTGCACCCCATAAATGGAAGAATTACGGGTAAGGGGGGGTGGGGGAGGGGTTGTACATGTATATTATGCACATAATAATTATAGACTTACAACAAACCTGGCCAAACAATATTTTATGTTACACTAACTACTACAGTGATGTGCTTCGGGTTGGGTTGAACCAGTTTGTTTTGCATGGGTATCATAGTTTGTTCAGAAGCCTCTCCTAGAAAAAGATGAGGGGGTACTATTACATACATCTGTGCACTGAAGAGAGAGAAAAAGAAAAGAAAAAAAGAGAAGAAAAAAAAAAAAGAGGGAGAGAGATTAATAAACTAGAAGAAAAAAAAAAGGATTGAATTTCGGTGGTCATAGCATTACTCTTGGTCGGTGGTCTGATGTATTGGTCTGACATGTATAGCATTTTGGTTGGTGGGTTTGATCTGTCATGTGATTAATGTTCCATGTATGCTGAATGCCAGTGTGTGTATTGATTTTAATTTCTTTTGTGGAGCTGTCATGTTTCTGGTCAGTGTTTTGATGTATTGGGGTAAGGTGACACAGCGAATATGCCACTGGGATGAATGAAATATGTCTCAAATGACACATACTGCAATTGCAAAGGCAGAAGGAGGGCCCGGGGGAGGGAAACCCATCTTCCCCTTCCAGTTTCACCAGTCTGCCATGAAATTTCAATAGATATAAACAATTGCCTACTATTGCTCCATTGCAGACTACAGAGTGCGCACATGACCATGCAAGTGTGCACTACGAGGAGCATGTTATGGGTGACAGCATTACTCCCCCCCCCCTACCCCCCAGTAGAGTGTAGCAGAATTATGAAGCTTAACATTTTGTGACAGGGACCATCCCTCAGAAAAAAAGAGTTGTTTTGTTTTCTTTGGACAAGATCACCCCAGCTTTGCTTGCTCTTGTAATCAAGGGAAATTCCCTAGAACTGAACAGCAGTGTGAGGTCAGAGTGGCAGGTGCACTAGGAGTTCAAGAGGTCAGTTCTTGCTGTAGAGAGCCCTTTGCTGTGCTGGAAGAAAAGCAGGGAGTACCGCTGAGATTATCTCAATGGGTAGCTAGGGTACAATTAAAGCTGCAGAAGTAGTAAAAACAGACAGCTGATCCTGAGACAGAGAGAGAATTGTGTCAAATACCAGTGAGGATTATGGTGAGAATGGCTATTGAGCCAGCTGCTTGATCATTAATTGAGGGCATGTGAATGTATACACTTACACACACACACACAGGCACCCGGTCCCGCTACCGTTATTGATAGGTTTTATATATATATATATGTCTGGCTTATTCATGTACTGTTATTAATTAGGAGAAAAAATATAAAAAAGTGCTGGGTGAGCAACTGCCTAGCCACAGTGACAGGTGCCTGTGGTATTTTCACATTATGCATTAACTTCTGGCTGGCAGCGGCAGACTTGTTAGTTCGCTGGAATGCTTTGGGACTCACTTAAGGCATGGAGAGACCTGTGCAGATCTTGTGGATTTACAGCCTGGTCCAGTGTGACACTTGGAACTGCTGTTAGCTCATATTTCTTCCCATATTAGGTTTGTCTAGGAGACTAGGTGTTGGTTTATGCAGAGATTGTTTGGCTAGACTCCTGCAGTGAAAAGTCTTTATACTGGAATATTCAAGATCAGTCAGTTTAATTGGTCAATCAGTCAGCCAGTCAGTCTCTCACTCTCATTGCTTCCCCCCTCCCCACCTTCATGTGTGTATCACACAGACACACATGCACATGCATGCACTCATGCACGCACGCACTCACTCTCTCTCTCTCTCACACACACACACACACACACACACGCACACACACACACACACACACACACACACACACACACACACACACACACACACACGCACGCACACACACACACACACACACACACACACACACAAACACACTCTCACTCACTCACTCACTCACTCTCTCTCTCTCTCTCTCTCTCTCTCTCTCTCTCTGTGAATTAAAGTACAAGGTCTAAACCTTGGTTAGTTCTTGAGCTCAGGTTTCCTTTTTGAATGTATTATATATAATTTATTCAAGAGCATTCAATATGTATATTACATATATTATGCCTTCTACATATTTATGTTTCCTGCCATGATAGCAAATGAAGTTTAAAGTTTTAAGTATCTTAAATTTTGTTTTTAATACTTTTAAGCGGTAGTCATTAATGCAATTACTTGAAGAGACCACTGCTGTAACTGGGCATGTCTGATTTGATTTGTGTGTGAATAGAGACACAGGGCAAAGCTGCAGCCGTGTAGTTTTGACAGATCAGGTCTGACAAGTCTGACAGATCTGACAGTAACACACTGACGTGCAGCTTGCGCATTCATGTGGCACACTTTAATGCAGCTTGTGTTTATTCATGCATAAAACCAGTGTATATTATATATATGTAGAGAGAGCCCATGAGGTGTTTCTCTTGAAACATTTAAAGATGGCATTCAGCTTTTGTACTGCATGACTGGCTGTTGTGTGTTGGATTTGGGTGTCAAAAGTATGAGCTAGTTGTACTGAAAGTGAATGTATTGTATGTTAAAGTGGTGTGAAGCTTACTTGTTGGCCCTGTTGCTGTCCTCCTTCTGTGTCCTGCCCCCTCCCCTCCCTTCCACCCCTTCTTTTTCTGCATTAAACAGACCAGAGTGCATGTTATTGAGTTTGCTACTGAGATGAAAGAAAACTGATTTCAAAAGACGAGCAGTGGAGCAGAAATTCCCGGAGACATCATTTTTTAAAATTTTGTTTTGTTTTGTACTTTGCTTCAAGCAGAACTTGTTTGATCTTGACTGTCTATGGGAGACAAAACAAATTCAGTAAAGAGTGTACAGAAAACTGTGCAGGCTGATGAAGGATAGTGAGGATTGTTTCTTCCCTTGCAGCACATCCTCACAAGAAGATGACAGCACTCGAACCACCCCCACGCCTGCTCCCAGCCCCACGGTGTATGGCTGGAAGGGCTTCACTGGTGACCTGTCCATCCAGTCCTACCCCACACTGGCCCCTTACAAGATCCGCAGCATCGCCGCTGGTGGAGGGCATGTCCTCTTCCTGACGGAGGAGGGCAAAGTGTTTGGACGCGGCCACAATGCCCACGGACAGCTGGGGCTAGGGAAGGAGCTGATTGGGTATGCTCAGGCTGAACCCTTGCTGATCAGTGCCTTGGCAGGTAGGTTGTAATGACTTAGCCATGGACCTATATCTATATATATATACAGGTCCATGGACTTAGCTGCTAGCGTATGTATGCTTGTGCTGCTCAGGCTGCTGGTCAGTGGCACAGAGTGAGAGCGCTTGCTCATGGAAGTCAAGTTACGCACAACTGAGTGTTGTCACCGTGTGCATGGGTGACCGTTACCTGGTAGGCTTAGCATCTGCCCTGAGATTTCTCAAGAGTCGGATTTTATGCAGGCTCTGCGAAGGTCCTTTGGATGAGACTATAAACTGAGGTCCTCCTTGTGTATAATGCCTGTAAAACACATATGCACAGTAATGATACCATAGTCCATGTCAGAGTTTAGTGGAATGTGGAAACACTAAAATAACCCTGCATGCACTAGAAGTGTCAGAGTCTTCAAAATATTGAAGTTGGACACTATATGGAAGACATTATGATAGTTATGGTGGTTATGAAATGAAATGGCTGAGTGGTTAAGACACTGAATTTGGGATCAGGAAGTTGAGTGTTTAAATCACTGTTAGTATCATAGTCATGTCCTTGACTTTGTCATCACAGCAGCTGTGGCATTCTGATGCAACAGATTCCATTCAACATTTATTAGGGATTTTTTAAAAGAATTTTGATGTAATATTCCTTGTTTCAGGCTGTCAAACAATATGCTTTCAGCGTCTCTTTGTTTATTTTCTTTGTTGCAATGGGTTTTTTCTTCATGAACTGTTCTTCAAACCTTGAAAAAAAAAATCATTTCAGTATCTCTTTATTAGATTTTTTTCTCGAAAAATAAATAAATCATTTCAGTATCTCTTTATTAGATTTTTTTCTCTTCTTCTAAAGAACCTCAAATCTTTGTTTCAGACTACGAGATAGTGGCGGTAGCAGGAGGGCGTAGTCACAGCGCTGCTGTCACCGTCGATGGAGACGTCTACTGCTGGGGGGACTCCTCCGATGGCCAGTGCGGCACGGGGTCTCTGGACAAGGTCGTGACCCCCACTCTGGTCAAGATTGCCATTCAAGAAGGTTTTTGTGAGCATGGAGTCCCTCGCCCAGAGACCCCCGTTGCAATTGACAGCATCTCCTGCGGTGCCACGCACACCTTGGCTCTGTCAGTGGAGGACGAGATCTGGGCCTGGGGTTGTGGAGAGCAGCTGGGCTTTGAGGAGTTGATGCATGCGCCAGTGCCACGCAGGCTGGAATCCCTGGCCGGGCGCCGGGTGCTGATGGTGGCCTGTGGAGACTCCCACAGCCTGGCTCTGCTGCAGAAGGCGGAGCGGGCGCCCAAGCTTGGCTCCTCTCCAGCACGTCACAGGAATGTGTCCAAGGAAAACATCGTGGTGCAGAAGCACTTTCCCTCCATGTGTGCCAAGTGCAGCAAGGAAATCTACACCTACACGGAGACCAGCGACACCTGCATCATCGACACTCACCATGAGTGCCAGTTAGATGAAAGTGTCAATGGGTTTGAATCCAGCACAGTTTTGTCAGATGATGAACTGCCTGTGTCTCACCCACGTCCTCAGAAGCTTTCAAGTGCAGATGACACTTCTTTTGTGTGCCCATCTCCTGAGAAGAGCCATCTCGGCAGCAGTGCATTTGGCACAGAAAGGCCAGATGCTGCACCTGTTGAACAGTTCAAATCTGAAGGGGCAGCTTCTTCAGGCTGTGATTCAACAGTGGAGAATCAATCCAGTCTTGACAGTCCAACCATTCCGGATAGCTCTGTGGTCACACCAGATCACGGGGACGCAGGTTGTAAGTGTGAGGAGGGTGTTCAACACAGGAGCCAAAAACTTGATTCAGGTGATGTCTCTGACTCTGTAACTGCTACACAACCAGAATACTCCAATACAAACAGTGCTCAGACCCAGGGAGATGCTGCCAGCGGCGGAGATGCCTATAATGCTGACAGTGTATTTAGCATTACGCCTAGCCAAGATGAAACAGACTGTGGTCAAACTCCAGAGAACACTTCCCCACAAGCTTCAGGTTCAGGCTGCAAACTGGGTGAAGAAACCTCATCCGAGGGAGTCCAGAAGCCCAGCGTTTATGCAAGTGTATCAGTGGAGTCCGACGGTGAGGTGTGGAAACGCCAGTCCGCCTCAGAGGAGAAAGCTCCAGCTCAGTTTGAAGAGAAAGTCACCTCCATGGACCGAGCCATGTCTCCCCCCTACTCTGGCATTCCTTCGCGGAGCAGGACTCCCTCCACAGGCAGCGTGGCTTCTCTGTCCAGGGTCCGGAACTTTGTGGATGAGAACCAGGCCCGCGACTACCTGGCCCGGCAGTTTGAGGATGAGGAGGGCAGTGGGGCCCTGAAAGAGCCCCAACACTCCACACCCAGGAAAGAAGCAGCCCTGCAGCCGCAGTCTTCGTGGAAGAGCTTCCTGCCGTACTCGTCCACCATGATGGAGACGATGAAGACCATGACATCCAAGGCCCTGACCAACATCCAGAGCACTGTGGACTCCTTGGTGGGCCAGCAGAACATGGAGCTGGGGGACATGTCTGATGCTGCTGCTGCAGCTGGAGATCTCGCTTCCAATGTTCCAGCTGCAGCTATGACCAGTGTTATGAGCGACAGTTGTGGCAGCGTGGAGTTTGGTATGGATGTGGTGCAAGACAACAGGTCTTCGGAGGATGGGAGGTCCAGCCTATCGCCTCCCAGCTTGTCCCAGGCTTCACCATCACCGGATGATTCTCTAGAAGGGAGGCAGTCGCTGAGGACATTGGAGATGAAGCAGCAAAATATTGAGAGAAGGATTTCTGCTGGGGCTTCCAAAGGTTTGTCTTGTGCAGGTGTCCCATTTTGCTTTAGCCTAAGGGGTAGCTGTACCCCCACATCAGGCATATAGAGAGTACGTGCACCTTTACCTGTTGCTCTTGGAGAGTTTGATGTCCAGTGTGATTCAAGGAGATTTTCATTTCAGTTTTTCATTTTGTATCTGAAATGACATTTGCTTTTTTCCCTGAAGCAGAACATTTGCACAAAAGCTGCAATAAACATAGAAGGTGATGGAGTGGATCATGATGACACTAACCCACTAAGACCCAGTGTCACACAAACCTGGAACTGGGTGTATTCCAACACCACTACCACTAACTTGATGACCAAATCCTTAATCAAGATCATGGATCAGTTCACAAGTATAGATATATATATATATATATCCATCAATACTTCCTTGCTGAAAAACTTCAAACTCCCCCTTCTGGTGGAAATTAGGAAATGAGGTCTCAATTTTATGTACAGGGTGATAAGTGGGTTGATCCCAGCTGCTGTTCCATCTGGCAGCTTCCTCATAACATTGAAAAAGAAGACAAATAAGGCTAATATTAATGAAAAGATCTGACAACTACATGCCCACAAACATAGATCATTCAGTGAGAAGGAACATCTGCACAACCAAGACTGCCGTCTGCAGAAATATCTGACAAACAGGTGTAGACTGGAAAAGCCTGGAAGACAGCTTAGTCTGTGCAGAGATGGTTGAGAGATTTAGATCATCTCTCCTGTCTTCTCTTATCTCTCTATCAAATCTTTGTTGTTGTTTTTCTGTGCTATCCCTGCTTTTCCATTGCCATACTAGACTGGCTCCTGCCAAAGTATTTTGTGAACATCAGGACTGTGTGATTTATGCAGAGATAGTTTCTAGTACTCTGTGTTCTTTCCCACTACTGATACTACAACTTGGCAGGCATGCTAATGGTTGCTGCTCTTTTCTTGCCTATGTAATGCAGACTTATGAAAATTGACAGATCCAGTGACAACTCTGTGGAGGAACAACAACGAAAACAGTTGTTTTTAAAAGCAGCAAAAACAGTGATGATAAAAATCATATAAATAAAAGTAACCAGTCATTTCCAGCAGGAAATTGTAGCTCCTGATGCAGAGTTGCCTTTTGTAACTGAGGAAGGATTTGTATAAAAAATGAATGCAGCTGATGTTTGGTTGTTACACAGTCATTACCCCTGTCCTGTCTTGTCTTTCTGGCTTTACATCAATTTCACTGACAAGACTATGACTCCCTGCTGAACTAGATGAGTTTTGTTTCTTTAACTGTGCGGAGTAAGTAAATTGGTTTTTTACGCTCAGTCAACCAGTGCAGTTATATCAGGGCGATAACTGTGCAGAAATTTTGCTTTCTATGACACAGTACTGTTGCTGGCTGTGTGCAGAGAGTGAGAGTGAGACGGACCCGCCCCCCAATGAAGTGATCACGGACACAGAGGTCTGGGTGTGGGGAGACAACCAGAAAGGACAGCTGGGACTGGGGGACACCCTGAACAGGTTAGTGCCGTGGGCAGCTGCTGTGGTGCGCACCTTCCTGTAGGTAAAAGACAAATGAAATAAGCAGCAAAAAACATTAAAAACATACTGTGGAACTCTCATAATACAAACTTAAAATTTCTGTGTCAACCGGTGAACTTCTGCTTAACAGTGAACATCTGGCACAGTTGCTCTGGATTTGGAGAGGGGACTGGACCTGTTATTTAATGAAATAGTTTTAGTTTTTATGATTTGTTTTCAGCACTGTCAAATTAGACAACGCATTTGATATGCGCAGTGGTTACTGATTCAGGTCAGTGTTTTGTTTCACTTTTCACATTAACACTGGTACACATGATGTTACTGTTTTTGACTTAGTTAAAGACCTGTGAGAAATGTGACCAAGAAGCCTGGTAGCCCAGCCCTCACTTCATCACCTTGGACTTTGTATAGCCAAACACTTAGGACATGCAGAATTTAATGGACAAAGAAGTATTGGAGTCAGAAGGCCAGAAGCAAAAGTTCACTCTGTGCTAAGTTTTAGGCACTTAATGTCCCTAGTTTGCCACAAGGAAAGGAAGAAAACTTGGCTTCTTATGTCCATGCCCAGAGCAGAACTAGGTGCTCCTTATTTTAGTGGCACAGGAGGTGCTCTCTTTTGACACCTCCGCAACACCTTATTAATTTTTGGCCACACCCACATGGCATAGTAAAGGTGCACCTCTGTGTAGGTACAAAGGAGTTACGAGAAAGGTAGCGTTTAAGCTCTGCCCCACAGATAGGAAAAAGGTGTCCGATGGATACTCAAAAGGTGTCGTGTCCCGAGGGGAAACAAAAACTGAGGAAACAGAGGAATAAAATTTGAGAAGACAGAGCAGTTACTCCCCTTTGGAAAACTGAAACTGAGTGAGAGTGACTTGATTTTTTCCACTCACACTTTGGAACGGACTTCAGACAACTGTGTTTTGGGGGTTGAACTAGACAAAATCAGAGGCTGCTTGGCCTACTTACAGCAGTAAATAGCATTCACGCCTCTTCTGCTCAGGTTTTCCTGAGTCTGTCTAGTGTATTTCTTGTGTGGGCTTATCATGTAGAAATTAATCATTGGCCATTTTTGCATGTGGCTGCCCATGTGGCAAGGTAATCAAAATCGCGGTCACAGACAATCCTCTCTCTACGGAATGCACAAAATGTGTCATACCATACATTTTGTTTAATGTCCTCAGGTACTAAAAAGCATATTAGGGACAATACAATTTGTCAGTGTACAGTTGCACAGATATACCGGGTGACCCCCGAGTGTTCAGCTAGGGAAAGCTGCGACAACATTGGCCTTTTTTCTCTCTCCCCACGGCTCGTGCATTTGCCTGATAGGCGGTACATCAGAGACTGCTGTCCTGATTGGAATCCACTTGTTACCTTGATGACAAGAGGTTTTGCAGGGGTGAGGGCCTGCTGCTTTGATAACTGACCCCTATCCACCTAATCCCGTTTTGCGTAGCCTTTAATCTAGCTGCCAGGGCTTTCTCCCGTCTCTTCTCTTGCGAAGCGGTGGCGATTTGCTGAACTTGAATGTTCAGAAGCAATACAGCATACTGAAACGAGAGATATAAAATGAGAATGTTTTGTTAACACCCTTCAGTCCCTAATAAGCCTTGTGGTTTCTGTGGATGCTAAGCACGATGTTTATTTTAACATCCCTTCCCCGTCCCTAATAAGCCTTGTGGTTTCTGTGGACGCCAAGCACCATGTTTACTTGTAACACCTCTTCAAAGCTCAGGAGTTGTGTGAAAGTCGAGGTGGCCGTCCTGGGCTCCCCGACCCTATTAAGCCCTGTGGTTTATGTGGCTGTAAAGCAACATTGAACCGAACTGTTAAGATTCAAATAAACAGTGTAGGTTATAAATGCAAGGTGAAAGGGAAAAGGATGAGGTTGTCGGTGTTAGTCAATAAAATGTCGCCTTGTGACTTTGCCCCTCACAATTAATGGAAGATGGCTTACACCGCTGTTAATGCAGAATCATTCTGGTGGTGACAGTGTTGCGTTAGTATAGTTTCCCTTCCCCTACCTCTTTGAGTTCGGTTCCCTTCAGTACCTCGGCGTTTAGTAAGTCTAACATCACCACCACCACCAAATACAAGAGTTGGGTAGGAAGGAGGGGGCCGTCAAGAAAGAGATGCGATGTGAAGAATTAAGTGATCAGATGCAAAATGGCATGTGCCACCATACAAAATATGGGTATTTATGATCGGTGTGAGAAAGATGTTAAAAATTGTCGTCCACATTCTTTGAAGCCAGAGGATGGTCTTTTAACGATAGATAAGGATGTTCTTTGTTTGTTTGTTTGTATTCATCTTAGACCAAAGGGGACAAAATCATAAAGACAATAAAAATACTGGATCGCTGTACATGAAGCAGTTCACGACTTAGAGCGGCTACGCCTGTTGTTTATATTACTTTTCGCCGTTTATATCACACTTCACTGATCAAGCTACATTTTGCTGATCACAGCATGTACCGTTACTGCTTTTTACTGTTTATATTACATGTTTATATTCATTGTTACTGTTTACGATTCTACGCGTTCATAATATGTTACAATATTATAAAACAGGTTTTCACCTTAGACATCACTGCCCACAATTTTCACTTTTATGTTGCTTTTTCCAGTCCGTGATGGAAAATTGAAATATATCAACAAAACAAATTGCCCTAATATAATCGTCATGGCTGACTGGGCGTCAAAAGCCAATTATAACAATTCTCTTTTCACAATCTACCATACTTTACAGTTTGCGAAACATAAAGGTATATATGGGGGGGGGGGGGGGGGGATCAATTTACCGATTACTACGGTCACGCCTGGCCAATGTGTGACGTCACCGCAATGTGAGAACACTTTTGGTATGCCTCTCGTACACCACTGAGCCGAACTGGCCTTTTTACGGTGTTTTGTCACCCCGTGTCATATTGTGAAGTTCTGCCTGCACGTTTTGTCTCACCGGCATGTTTTGTCGCCGTGTGAAAAAACGTAACGAAAAATTCATTCGGTGCACGGTTTGTCACTTTTTTCCATCAACATTGTAATACATCTTTCCTCTTCGCTCGATGTGTGTATCGGTGTGCGTGAATGCGCTCGCGCGCTGTGTTGCGTTGCGTTGTGTTTTATTATCCCCGCTTCAGATAATGATTAAAATGAATTTATTCTGTATTTTGGGTAGCCGTAGGTATCAGCTGTGTCAAATATGATTACGTAGGTAGTGAATAATCTTGTGCTTTGAGCATGTGTTGTGGATACCCTGTAAATATAACACGTTTGATGGAAGACTGCTATGGTTTGATGGGGTTGAAGGTAAACTTGGACTGACCTTGACTTCTTTTTCTTTTTATGCGGGGGGAAGGAGGGGGACGGGGGGGGGGGGGTCAAACTGTTTCATTGTATAGTGCGTACTGGTGTTTATGGCATACTATGCGCCTAACAAGTTTTTGTCATTATTATTTTCCCCAGGTACTCTCAATGGTCAAGTAGAAAATGTGGTAGAACTCCTTTTGCAAACTGTCATTTGTGACCGCGACCAGCTTTGAGCCTTCCACCGACAACAAAAACTCCGTCAATATTTATATTTTTAAATAGGAGGTTACTCCACTGTCAGCCTTACTACCTGCACTGCACACTGGACTTAGAACTAAAGTTACAGACACTTCTTGATTTTTTTGTTAGAACGTTTCAGAGAGAGAGAGAAAGGGGGGAAGAAAAAAATAAAATATTCTGGTAGTGCTGGGCTCCTAGCATCGGTGTCTGCGTCGGCAATACCCTGCAGCAGGGAAAGTGAGGAGAGGATTTAAACTCCAATCACTGGTATTCGACATCATTCCTCCTCTTAAGGTGTACACACACACACACACACACACACACACACACACACACACACACACATGTTGATACCCTGTCCCGCTGAGGGGACCCTGGTCATTACTTTAAAGAGTTCATCAGGCCCTTAGTTGGCAGCCAGCCCACTTGACACTTTCCCATGAAGTGGACTTTGCTGTGACAGATGGGCAGCTCACGCGAGGTGACGTCACCTCATCGTAATTAGACCCTTGCCCGCTCTTTGGTTGAGAGCCGGTGTGGCCTGGCGAAGCGACTTCGACTACCTACATTAACGTATCCACCTGACAGATGCCGAGACAAAAGTGGCTGACTTCGTGCTGAGAGCAAATTTAAAACGTCAGCTCCCGTGTCACTACGCGCTAATTTTAGACGTGGCTATCCTATCATGGCATGCGCAGTGACAAGCTTCGTTCATTTCTTTGCGACGTAGTTCCCACGTGTAATGACCGGTAAGCATGCATGGCAGGCCCAGATTCTGGATGTGATTCGTTATGTTTTACTTCTGCAACATCCAAGTGATCTCGAAGAGGTCACTAGTCATGAAAACGCTAATCTGTCGACAATAAGAACAGGCAGTATAGTCTCGCACGAAATCGCTAGCGAAATCTCGGGTGTCCTGGCCTAAGGTTCCGCTCGGACTTTGGCTATGAATAGCATGAAACGAATGCTGTGCAACAACAAACAAACAAAAAACAACCAGTGCTCCCCCCCCCCCTCCCCCGCCCCTAGCCAACCCACCACATGTACGTCCCTACCTAGCTTGCGCTGCCGGCCGAATTCAGTGATCCACTTGACAGTGGGGATGCACTTGACCCATCGCTGGCCCCCAAACTGTCTTTGTGCGCCGAGAGCACACCGACAGCTTCAGAGGTTACAATTTGTTTACTAGTAGCATGCAACAGCGGCACCCAAGACCCAGTTTTATGAACTGCCCTTATCACGCACTTACTGGCGTTTTAATAATAATAATGATGTACATTTATCATGCGCTCATCAACGCCCTGAGCACACTCACATGATACATATTAACCTAAATATGATATTCTATACACATGTAGAGCATAGTCCTACCAAAACAATTTACATAAAGTTTTATTAAAAACAAAACAAAAACAAAACCACACACACACACACACACACACACACACACACACACACACACACACACACACACACACACTCTCTCTCTCTCTCTCTCACACACACGCATACATACACTGACTGTAGCAGAAACTGGGTACTGATATTAGTTAGGATGGAAATACTGTGAGAAGAGGGAGGTTTTCAGTTTGACTTTAAAAGATGACAGGGTTGAGCAGTGTCTAAGGTCTTGTGGGAGTGAATTCCAAATGTGGGGTCCAAAGCAAGAAGAGTTGCGGAAGCCATGAGTCTTGCGTTTGTATTGTTGGATTTCCAGCATGCGGGTGTCAGAAGAAGAGCGCAGTGTACGAGATGGAGTGTAGACATGCAGCAGTTCAGAGAGATAAGCAGAACCAGAACCATTTATAGCACTGAAACACATACAAGCGACTTTATACTTAATACGTTCTGAAATGGGAAGCCAGTGCAGTTTTTCCAGGAGAGGTGTTGAGTGGTGGTGACGGGGTTCCAAGAGAACAAGTCTTGCAGCAAAGTTCTGAATTTTCTGGAGAGGTTCGATGGCAGAATTAGGTGTACCCATGAGGAGACAGTTGCAGTAGTCAAGCCGTGAAAGGATATAGGAAGTAACAAGAGTCTTGGTTGCGTCTTTAGTGAGAAACCTGCGGATTGAACTAATGCGTTTAAGCTCGAAATAAGCAGTTTGGCAGATTTTTATAATGTGCTTCTTCATGGACAGTTTTGAGTCAAGAATGAATCCAAGGTTCCTGGCAGAATCAGAGAAGGGGATGTTGTGAGAGCCAAGAGTAATCGAGTCAGAGAGGGAAACGGTAGAAGGTTTCAAGGAAGACGAAAAGGGAAAGAGAAGAGCTTCTGTTTTGCAGTCGTTCAGTTTGAGCTGATTTTCCGTCATCCATGTTTTTATGTCGTCTGTGCATGCATTGAGTTCTTTGGTGAGGTTGGTCACTTCACTGAGAGGAGCGGATTTCTGGAGCTGTGTGTCATCTGCGAAAAGCTGATGGTTTACAGATTGGTTAGCTATGATATCAGAGAGAGGCGTAGTGCACAGGACGAAGAGAATGGGCCCTAGTACTGAGCCCTGAGGCACACCGTACATGAGCTGTGATGGTGACGAAGACGAGTTATTGACTGAAGTGGACTGATATCTGTCTGAGAGGTATGAGTGAAACCATTGGAGTGCAGTAGACTGAATGCCAAAAACAGAGTTCAGGCGGGAGAGGAGAATTTGGTGGTCAATAGTGTCAAAAGCGGCAGAAAGATCCCCCCAAAAAAGAAGAACAGAAATGTTGTTATTGTCCAGAGCGGAAAGAATATCGTTTACAATACGTAACAATATGGTCTCATTGCTGTATCCTGCTCGATAGGCTGACTGAAAGGGATTGCTGAGGTTTTCTTGGAGATGGGAGAAAGGTTTGTGGAGAACGACTTTTTCAAGGCGTTTTGACAGGCACGTGGTT
>OY757541.1:41374758-41379758 GCA_963584105.1 Alviniconcha strummeri
ATACCTGTCGATCCCTTGTGGAAGGCCAAGAAATTGAAACCATTTGAACAATTATTCCCGCTGTAATTCTGTTTTTTGTTGTTGTTGTTGCTCTACCCTCCCTACGCCTGCTTTATTTATTAGATGAAGCAGGAGACTGTGGCTTAACTGTTAAAACAATTGGGCATCAATGATATTGAAGTTATGAATATTTAGACTTCTTGAACATTGAGTTTGACTCATATATAGTCCCAACTGATGAGCTAAATCCTGGGGATTTCCGCTTATTAGATGTAGACCATCATGTAGTTTTACCAACTCAAACAGCTGTACGAATTCCTGAGTCTGTCTAGTGCATTTCCTGTGTGGGCTTAACGCGTAAAAATTAATCATTGGTCATTTTTGCATGTGACTGCCCATGTGGCAAGGTAATCAAAATCGCGGTCAGAGACAATCCTCTCTCTACGGAATGCACAAAATGTGTCATACCATACATTTTGTTTAATGTCCTCAGGTGCTAAAAAGCATATTAGGGACAATACAATTTGTCAGTGTACAATTGCACAGATATACCGGGTGACCCCCGAGTGTTCAGCTAGGGAAAGCTGCGACAACATTGGCCTTTTTCTCTCTCCCCACGGCTCGTGCATTTGTCTGACAGGCGGTACATCAGAGACTGATGTCCTTATTGAATCCACTTGTTACCTTGATGACAAGAGGTTTTGCAGGGGTGAGGGCCTGCCGCTTTGATAACTGACCCCTATCCACCTAATCGTGTTTTGCGTAGCCTTTAATCTAGCCGCCAGGACTTTCTCCCGTCTCTTCTCTTGCAAAGCGGTGGCGCTTTGCTGAACTTGAATGCTCAGAAGCAATACAGCATACTGAAACGAGAGATATAAAATGAGAATGTTTTGTTAACAACCTTCAGTCCCTAATAAGCCTTGTGGTTTTTGTGGACGCTAAGCACGATGTTTACTTTAACACCCCTTCCCCCGTCCCTAATAAGCCTTGTGGTTTCTGTGGACGCTAAGCACCATGTTTACTTGTAACACCTCTTCAAAGCTCAGGAGTTGTGTGAAAGTCAAAGTTGCTGTCCTGGGCTCCCCGACCCTATTAAGCCCTGTGGTTTCTGTGGCTGTAAAGCGACATTGAACCGAACTGTTTGTTTGTTTTTGTTTGTTTTTTGGTGGGGGGAGGGGGAGGGTCAAACTGTTTCATTCTATAGTGCGTACTGGTGTTTATGGCATACTATGCGTCTAACAAGTTTTTGTCATTGTTATTTTCCCCAGGTACTCTCTCACGTAGACAATGTGGTCTAACTTCTTTTGCAAATTGTCATTTGTGACCGCGACCAGCTTTGATCTTTCTACCGACAACAAAAACTCCGTCAATATTTATATTTTTTAAGTAGGAGGTTTCTCTACTCTGTCAGCCTTGCTACTTGCATTGCACACTGGACTTAGAACTAAAGTTACACACACTTTTTTATTTTTTTTATTAGAACGTTTCATATATATATATATAGAGAGAGAGAGAGAGAGAGAGAGAGAGAGAGAGAGAGAGAGAGAGAGAGAGAGAGAGAGAGAGCTTCTGGTAGCGCTGGGCTCCTAGCATCGGTGTCTGCGTCGGCAGTACCCTACAGCAGGGAAAGTGAGGATTTAAACTCCAATCACTGGTATTCGACATCATTGCTCCACTTAAGGTGCGCGCACACACACACACACACACAAACACACATGATGATACCCTGTCCCGTTAAGGCACCAATCGCGTCCTGAAAAGCTGAAGGGACCCTGGTCATCACTTTAAAGAGTTCCACAGGCCCTTAGTTGGCTGCCAGTCCACTTGACACTTTCCCATGAAGTGGACTTTGCTGTGACAGATGGGCTGTTCACGCGAGGTGACGTCACCTCATCGTAATTAGACCCTTGCCCGCTCTTTGGTTGAGAGCCGATGTGTGGGCTGGCAAAGCGACTTCGACTACCTACACTAACGTATCCACCTTGACAGATGCCGAGACAAAAGTGGCTGACTTCGCGCCGAGAGCAAAATTAAAACGTCAGCTCCCGTATCACTACGTGCTAATTTTAGACGGGGCTATCCCATCAGGGCATGCGCACTGACAAGCTTTGTTCATTTCCTTGCGACGTAGTTCCCACGTGTAATGATCGGTAAGCATGCATGGCAGGCCCAGATTCTGGATGTGATTCGCTGTGTTTTACTTCTGCAACATCCAAGCGATCTCTTCAGGTCAATAGTCGTGAAAACGCTAACCTGTTGACAATAAAAACAGGCACTATAGTCCAGCGCAAATCGCTAGCCTAAGTCTCGGGTGTCCTGGCCCATGGTTCGGCTCGGACTTTGGCTATGAATAGCATGAAACCAATGCTGTGCAACACCAAACAAACAAACAAACAAAAACAGCCAGTGCCCCCCCCCCCCTCCCCCCACCCCCCTAACCCTAGCCAACCCACCACGTGTACGTTCCTACCTAGCTCACGCAACTGCCGGCCAAGTTCAGTGATCCACTCGACAGTGATGCAGTTGACCCATCGCTGGCCCCCAAACTCTCTTTGTGCGCCGAGAGCACACCGACAGCTTCAGAGGTTACAATTTGTTTACAATTAGCATGCAACAGCGGCACCCAAGACCCAGTTTTATGAACTGCCCTTATCACGCACTTACTGGCGTTTTGACAGGCGCGTAGTTACGCCACTGACAAAGAGGGCCTCAGACCTGTTACCCTGCTTTTACTAACTTCGGGGAGAGGGAACCAGAGAGAGAGAGAGAGAGAGAGAGAGAGAGAGAGAGAGAGAGAGAGAGAGAGAGAGAGACGGTTTGGCCTAGCGGTAAGGCATAGCAGAAGGGCCGCGGCTCGATTTCGCTTCGGCTCTCCTTTTTCTTCAAATAGGCTGTGGTTTGTGGACACTGTCTTGTAACTTTGTCTTCACAATTAATGAAACATTAAAATGGCTCTCATCGATGCCCATCAATGCAGGAGTCATTCTGGTGGTGACAGTGTAGCGATAGATACTCTTCCCCCACCACATAACACCCCTTCCCCTTCTCCCCCGTTCCTACTATAGGCCTTAGGGTTTCTGTTGACGTTAAGCATCATGTTTACTTTACAAGGGAGGGGGGGCGGGGGCCGGGAGAGATCATAGATGTAAACAACTGATTCTGTGGTGCAATTACGTTAGTCACGACGCTAGGCCTTCTGAGCGGTTAGGTCAGAGCTAAGGAGCTGTGTGAAAGTCGAGGTGGCCGTCCTGGGCTTCCCTGTCCCTAATAAGCTGTGTGTGTGTGTGTGTGTGTGTGTGTGTGTGTGTGTGTGTGTGTGTGTGTGTGCGTGCGTGCGTGCGTGCGTGCGTGCGTGCGTGCGTGCGTGGTTGTGTATGAGTGTGGGTGTATCTCCTTGAACCGGCCGCACGAGAGGCCTGCACTCTCGGTCGCTTGGGGATGTGATCCATGGACGACTTTTTAAAACATTTTCTACACCTCTGTTCAAAGAAACTAGTCAGAAAAGAGTGTGCGAATTTTTTTACCTTTCAAACACATTTTAAAGGCCTTGTTTGTGGGTATTTCAAAGGTACAGGAACAGGCCTTCTCAGAGGATAGAAAATGTACTATAGTGGTGCACGGATGGTAACAATATACTTTATTCATCCCAGCGGGAAATTAAAGCTGTCGTTCGATCTTATACATTAACGCACAATGAAGAACTGAACTGCACATATCTCAATAAGTTATGTGCAATTCAGTTCTTCATTGTGAGTTGATGTATAAGATCGAACGACAGCTTTAATTTCCCGCTGGGATGAATAAAGTATATTGTTATTGTCATTTTGTGGGTGTGTATCAGTGCGTGCGCACTCGCTCGCGCGCACGCGCATGTGTGTGAGTGGGGGTTGCGGGGGGCGGGAGGGACCGGGCGGGGTGGGGGGGGGGGAATGTTTCTCTGTGCGTGCGTGTGTGTGTGTGTGTGTGTGTGTGTGTGTGTGTGTGTGTGTGTGTGTGTGTGTGTGTGTACATGGTCGCTATCTTGAAGGTTGGCGGAGAGAGAGAGAGAGAGAGAGAGAGAGAGAGAGAGAGAGAGAGAGAGAGAGAGAGAGAGAGAGTCAAGTTTGTGTCTATAGTCATGTGGCCCGTTACAAAGGGGTTGCCAGTTCGTGATCAGTGCTAGTAAACGAAGAAACCATTATTAGCACCCTATGTTAATGTCAACAAGTAAGGATAATTTCATGGATCCATACACACACATAAGAGACTGCAGCTCTTTACTCTGTTAGGCTCTCCCTCAACGTAAGTGCAAAGAAAATAAAGCGTGACACGTTAAGCAATTTATCATCGTTGGAATCACTACATAATCTGGATTAGCGTTCATTTCTAAGTAAGCCTCTGTACCAAGGCAAGCGGAACTTGCTTCTTAACTGACTGTACAATCAGCATCAGAAGAGCACATGACATTTGTTTTCAATTGTATCTACACAAAAGGGGCAGAGTTGCTGGTTCTCTGCTAATGAGAAGCACAGCCTGTGTGTGTGTGTGTATGTGTGTGTGTGTGTGTGTGTGTGTGTGTGTGTGTGTGTGTGTGTGTGTGTGTGTGTGTGTGTGTGTGAGTGTGTGTGTGTGCGCGCGCGCGCGCGCGTGCATGCTTTCTTACGTGAGTGCGTGTCTGCGTGCGTGCGATGTTATATGCGTGTGAATCAATGTGTGGCACCTCCTTGTACTGACCAAAAGAGAGGTCCGAACTCTCGGTTGCTTTTGAATTTGATCCCTGGACGTCCTTTTACAATGTTTTCTATGTCTTTATATGACGACATTAGGAGAAAAAAGCTAGCCAGAAAGAGGAATTTGCGAATTCTTTGTACTTATCGAACACCTTTTTAAGGCCCCTTGTTTGTGGGTATCCGAGAGGTACAGGAAAGGGTTTCTGAGAGGACAGAAAAGGTACCAGGGCGGTACCTGGATGGTACCTTGAAAGCTTCTCGAGTGGCGGAGAGAGGGAGACAGAGAGCGAT
>OY757541.1:41382258-41462258 GCA_963584105.1 Alviniconcha strummeri
GTGTGTGTGTGTGTGTGTGTGTGTGTGTGTGTGTGTGTGTGTGTGTGTGTGTGTGCGCGCGCGTTCGTTCGTGCGTGCGTGCGTGCGTGCGTGTGTGCGTTTATAGATATATATATACGAAGAGCACATGGCATTCGTCTTCAATTGTGTCTACACTAAAGGGGCTGAGTCATTGATCCTTTGCTATTGAGAAGCAAAGCCTGTGGCCGTTTATACGCGAAACGCCCTTCCGAGAGTAACAGTTATGTACACTCTGCTTTGTAAGACTTGCAGGTATCTTTCACGCGCAGAGAGAGAGAGAGAGAGAGAGAGAGAGAGAGAGAGAGAGAGAGAGAGAGAGAGAGAATGACTGACGTGAACAGCCTGGCTGGGGGTAAGGTACATATATAAACTACCGTAATCGTGACACTATAGACAGCAGACAGATGTGTGTATGCTGGTATGAAGATTTTTTAAATTTTATTTTTAAATCAATAAATCATTTGTTTCAAGTGCATAGACCAAAATATTTTAAACCACCCAGTAAGACTTTTCCCACCAAAAGCAGACGCAATCGATAGTTTTATTATTCTGCTATCATGCTGCTATTATGCGTTATCCTTGTGCATGCCATAGTGTCGTTAAGTCTTCTCTTTTTGATGGTGAACATGGGGTGTTTAACTGACTAGTGCAACGGTGTTAGTGCAAACTGTATCTCAGAAAAGCTGAAAACGGTCCATTACGCTTTCTCTATCGGGAGTTGAACCCACGGTAGCTTCGCTTTCACTAGATCAGCACCATAGCTCTAACCACTGAGCTACGGCCCTTTCAGTCATGTGGGTTGTCAGGACAAAACGGGGCATGACTGATCAAGACTAGTACAAGTCAGCCAGAAATTGCGCTTGTCTACGGGAGGTAATCCATGAATAATAATCACGCAAGTGATTGACAGCCTGGTACCTTGAAGACACCTTCTGAGTACTCCGGGCGTGCCTTTTATGCACTTTCCAGACACTTTCCGAGCACCTTTTCAATACCCAAACAGAACGAGCACTACAGAGGTGTTCAGAAAGTGTTGGCGAGGTGCACCTCCAGCCTTGATTTGCATATGTTAATTGTACCATTTTGGTACCTTTTCCGTACTCTTCTAGTACCAAAAGTTGCTCTGGGGCAGACAACCAGGTTCTGTTTACCAGAATTATGGAAACTTATAAGGGCAAATCTAAGATGTTCACCATTTGAAGGTTGCAGTTCTACTGGTTCCACCAGCCCTGTGGCTGTGCTCTATTTATCTGACAAGCTCACTCCTTAAGGTAAAGTGTATGAAATAATGATGTAGGTATCCCTGCTGTTCCCTTCCCATGTATTCTTGTCCTTATAAGACACCTGTCTGAGAAGTCATTGTGATTGTACTGGCCATTGTCTTGCAACAGGGTTCTGCTGTATTGTTGATTGTGTCTTAATGTAGTCCATCATGCAAACTACTGTTTTTGAGTGTGGGATCAGTGAGAAGTGGAAGGACCAGCTCAGTATTGGCTGCACTGATCTGATAAGCTGGTGGAAGTTTTGTAGGCCTGTAAGATTGTGAAACAGTTATTGTTCACCAAATGGTTTCATCATACATGTTGTCTTAGAGTCTGATTGTTAACCAGACAGAGTCATTTTCACATTCACTCTCAAGAGAAGAAAACAAAAAAGTTGAGAAGATAAGCCAGTCAGTCTCTATGAATTGGTTGAAGTTTATAGAACTAGCCTTGTGCCATTGCAGTGTTTGTAGTATTTTTGGTGATTCTGATCTTGAGCTGTAAGCCCATTCACTTGAGGGTCGCTTACTCTTCCCCCGTTCTTGTTGGATTCTCACCGAGCTGCCCTGCCATTGTAGTCAGTTCACATGAGCCATTTCAACTGGATGCTTCTTTACTGCTAATTCCAGGAACAAGCCTGTGTGCATTAAGGTGATGAGCAGCAGATGCATACTGAAAATCACAGCTGGTGCCAATCACAGCATGGCTCTGACAGCAAATTCTCAGGTATGTATGACGATGCCCATCCTTTAAGATCACCCTAAAAACCCAGCAAAAGTGGTCTTAAGAGAGAGGTGGTCCTTAGAGAGGGGTTCATTTACATGGGAATATGAAGGGAAAGGTGTTAGAAGAAGTGGTCTCCAAAGACGGATGGTCTTTGGTATGATGGGAAAGGTGTGAAAAAGTGGTCTCCAAAGAGGGGTGGTCTTTGGTATGATGGGAAAGGTGTGAGAAAAAGTGGCCTTAAAACAGGGGTCATCTTTAGTATGATGGGAAATGTGTGAAAAGGTGGTCTTAAAACAGGGATGGTCTTTGGTATGACAGGAAAGGTGTAAAAAAAAAAATGGTCTTAAAAGAGGGATGGTCTTTTGATGGGGGGTTCATTCATATTGGAATATGAAGGGGAAAATGTCAGAAGAAGTTGTCTCAAAAGAGGGGTGGTCTTTGATATGATGGAAAAGGTGTGAAAAAAGTCATCTTAAAAGAAGGATGGTCATACTGGAATGTAAAGAGAAAGGTGTCAGAAAAGTGGTCTCAAAAGGGGGATGGTCTCTCACTCATCAGAGTGGTCTCTCATCAGGGGTTGTTCTGTGCCATTTTCTTCATTCCCTCCTCTTGGACAGCATCACCTAAATGCCATGTAAAAATTGTTGTGGAAAACAGAAAAATTCTAGAGTTTATCCCCTGGCAACGTGTCCTTTGACCATTCATTTCTTTCAAGGCATAACAGTGTGGGTAGCATTGCAGTGGGGTTATGTTCCCCTTTGAATAGTATTGCAAACAATGTACTGTAAACCATCATTGATGTTGTTACATGGTATATACAAGTGTGTGCAGTTTTGTGTTGGTTCCATGTAACCTCAGTGGATGTGAATTTTGATCTGCCTTGAATAATTTACTTGCATACCAAGTTACAGTTACTGAGGTGTTTTAGGTCAGTTGTGCCCCTTGTTACAGGTGTGATGTCATTGAAACATTATCAACTCCCTTTGCTGGTTGGATGCCTCATCAGCTCTGATTACTACTAGTTGACAGCTGGTTATGTATGAAAGCAAAGTCCTCTGTGATATTGCTTATGACATCATTTGTATGTTTAAGTGAGTGAAAGCTGTTGAGTCAGGTTACACCATACAGGTGCTTCTTTTTCAGGTGTATGCATGGGGAGCCAACAACTACGGTCAGCTGGGCCACAGCGAAAGTGGCATAAGCCCAGCACGTATCAAGGTACAAAAAACACATCATGTGTGCTTTGAGTGAATGAAACAGGTCTGTCACTAAGCCAGTCAGTGGATTTGATTGGTAAAGAAGAATTAGTTGATCAATGGACAGCAAATAAACTATGTTGTACATCTTGTGGGATAGGTGTGCAATATTTAAAATGAGAGAAATGCTGGCACATGTAATGCTGGGAATTCAGGTTGCTTTCTCACAGGGAAAGCTGTAGCTGCGACTGTCATGCCACCCAGACAATCAGCTGGTTTCTAATGACTCTCATACATTTCTTCCCTGATTGTACAGTCCATGCTTGATGTTTTGAGGATACTGTTAGGTGCATCTCTGTAGCCTTGCAGTGAGCAGTTACACTTCTAACGCAGCTGTATTGGGTTTCTCAGAAAGTCTGAAGCAAGGAACATGGTTAAGCCATCAGATGGGTGTGTCATTGTTGTAAAACTCGTTTGATACAGAGCTGTAACTGGACAGGCCCTGACCTAGGTATACTTGACGCTGCTCTGTCAGCAACATGAAACATTTTAATGTTTCAGTAACTGTTGGGATGGGGGAATGTATACTTGACACTGCTCTGTCAGCAACATGAAACATTTTATTGTTTCAGTAACTGTTGGGATGGGGGAAGGTATACTTGACACTGCTCTGTCAGCAACATGAAACATTTGAATGTTTCAGTAACTGTTGGGATGGGGGAAGGTATACTTGACACTGCTCTGTCAGCAACATGAAACATTTGAATGTTTCAGTAACTGTTGGGATGGGGGAAGGTATACTTGACACTGCTCTGTCAGCAACATGAAACATTTGAATGTTTCAGTAACTGTTGGGATGGGGGAATGTATACTTGACACTGCTCTGTCAGCAACATGAAACATTTGAATGTTTCAGTAACTGTTGGGATGGGGGAAGGTATACTTGACACTGCTCTGTCAGCAACATGAAACATTTGAATGTTTCAGTAACTGTTGGGATGGGGGAATGTATACTTGACACTGCTCTGTCAGCAACATGAAACATTTGAATGTTTCAGTAACTGTTGGGATGGGGGAAGGTATACTTGACACTGCTCTGTCAGCAGGTGTGAGACATTTTAATGGTTCAGTAACTGTCAGGGTTGGGGTTGGTGGGGGATGTATACTTGACGGTACTCTGTCAGCACTGTGAGACATTTTAATGTATCAGTAACAGTAACTGTTGGGTGGGTGGGGGTTGGGGGGTATATGTGACACTACTACTCTGTCAGCAATGTGAAACATAATGTTTCAGTAACTGCTGGGGTGGGATGGGGGTGGGGTGCATTATTGAGCTGACATTATTCTGTCAGCAATGTGAGACAATTGGATATTTTAATGTTTTGGTAACTGCTGAGGGGTGGGGGTGGGGTGGAGAAAGCCATAAGTTTCTGTAAACTATAACTCTTGAAGAGGAAGGTGAACCAAAGTGGAACTGAATCTGGGTCTGTCTGCTTGGCAGCCAAGCCCCATAACTCAGAGAGGCCAGCCTGGCTCATGGGTGTGTTGTGTTCCAGTTCATGAAGGGTTGCTGTGTGTGGGACCTTGCAGCAGGCACCAACCATTCAGTGTTTTTGGCTGATAGTTCTGGCATGAAGCCAGACATCTTCTACTGCGGCAAACAGCCAGGGTTTGTTTCTATTCTTCTCTCTGTCTCCGTGTGGATAGAACTTGTCATGGTGTTTAACACTGAAAACAAAATCAGTGATTGATCAAGCCATATGAATGGGGTGGTCTTTTTTGTTTTGTTTTTTTGCTTCATTTAATAGTAATTATAATGATCAGAAAAAGAAGAAGATGATGGGAATTTATCAGGTGCCCAGGGTCTGCCCTGTGAGTTGATTCAAAATACAGAACAGTATGAATGTGAGATGAAAATATCACTGTACATTGAGACAAGGATTGCCACTTTCAAACATTATTTGAAAGTTAAAAAGAAAAAACAGAAAAAAGAGAAGGTTATATCATGTTCCCATGAAACATGGCTACTGGGAATTGCCTGTCAGCCTGGCCTCTTGGCAAACAGAGATTAGGTCTGGTTTGACAAGCTGTACTGAGCATCAAAGATGACTCACTTCAGTTTGTTTGCAGTTTTACAATAAAAAGAGGTAGTGATGACTCACTTCAGTTTGTTTGCAGTTTTACAATAAAAAGAAGTAGCGATCAAGACTCAGATATATCCATGAGAGAAATATGTTATTCTGCTAGGGTAAATGAAGCAGAACACACCATTTCTTTTAGAGGGTAGGATCTTCAAGTAGTTCTGACACCTCAGCCTCCACCATCCAATATTAACCCACCTGTTTGTGTTCTTTTGATTGCTGAATGAGAAACAGGGCAGTTTTTTTGTTTTTTATTTTTTATTCTAGGTTCCCTTGTATGTGACTAATATCACTTGTGCACTGCAGTTCGTAATGACTTAATGTAGCCATTCTTCCACCCTCCAACCCATCCTCACCTCCAACTCTGGTGTCTGTAAACCTTTCCAGTAATGTGTTGTGTTTGTTTCACAGGAAAGATGCATGCAGCCCCATGCAAAAAGCTACTGTTCCCACTTCAGTGAATGAAATGAAAAAGGTAAATGAAACGTCTCATGAAGTATGAATTGGCTGATATCTGTTACAAGATCTGGTTGCTGTTCAGTTCTGGAATCGCTTAATTGGTTCCACTGTCACGGGAGAGAGTTGCGTTGTGTACATGGGTTGATTAGAGTACACATGTATGTCGCCATGACATCCTCTTTAAATGCCAGTACATGGGCCTATTTGTACATCACTTTGCAGTTGCTAACTTGACTTGGTAGGATTAATCAACTTTGTCTGATTTAGTCTTGGGTGTATGCATATATATGCATGCACAAATGTATGTGTATGTGCACTCACACATGTGCATACATGTGCACACATGCATGCATGCACATGCATACACATACGTGCGCGCTCCTCCCTCACACACACGCACACACACAACAACAACAACCACCCCCATACACACACACACACACACACACACATACACACACGTGCACACACACACACACACACACACACACACACACACACACACACACACACACACACACACACACACACACACACACACACACACATAATTATGTGTGCATGCACACCTGTGCACACACTCACATACACCTGTTCATTTCTTGTGCACTTAGAAGGACAGTTATTTTTTCAGAACTTTTCAGCAGATTGATTTCAGTTCAGGATAGCTTACATGGGGGCATAACTTCTCCACTCTGTTTTACTTTGTGTTTTGAAGTGCCAGAATTTACCTGAGACTTCATTCAACTGAGATGGGTTGTGAAAGCAGTGCTGGGATTGAAGGAACCAGTACTTTAGTTTTAAATTTAAAGTTTCGGACAAAGGGCCACTTGCGACTTTAATTACAATGGTATTTAGGGCAGCACAAAGTCTGAAAGAACCAGTGCTTTAATTCACTTAAGAGGATGTGTGCTTTTGTATGTCCTGTGAATTTAGGGAGACAGACCACTTGCTACCTGAATGATGTTAGTGTTTAATTTGTATTTTGTTGTTGTTGTTGTTGTTGTTGTTATTTGCTTCTGTACATGCAGTATTACATGTCCTTTGTGAAGCACATCATGTTCATGGTAGATGATAAGCTGTACAAATCTCCATTATTATCACCGAATGATGGGAACATTTAGATGTGTAGTTACTGGGATGTCTTAATATTCCTTTAGCTGGCCTTTGACCAGTTGCAAGCAGACTGTGCTCCAATTGCATAAAGGAAACAACCCAGAACATTGCCAGACTTTTCGGTCATGGTTTTCTTGTCCATTTTACAGCTTGGCTGGATTCGTAGCCTGGCTGCAGGGGGGGATAATTGCTACTGCATGCTGGGAACCTCCCAGCCAGTGGCAGTGAGTGTTTTGTACGAGCTGGCTGCTTCAGAGAGAGCCTTTTACCAGGAGCTGGTGAAGATCAACACTAACTTGCTCAAGCCACTGACTAAGTCAAGTGAGAGTTGCATTTGGTTTTTCTTTCTTTCTAAGAATAATATATATATAATAGTGCTATATAAAAGCGACCAATAATGACAATAATTACGCTTTTCAAGATGCGAGTAGGATCTGCTTGAATATGGAGAATTTATGAAATATGATGTAAACGAATTGTAATATCTTTGGGAGGATGGAAGGGGGATGTATGTGGAGAGTTTTTATATATATTTTTTAAAGATTACTTTCAACCTGAATACATTTTGAGTGTTGCTTGGGTAAGCATAGGCTGTTTTCACAATGCACTGGCTCCCCTTTATGACTCCTTTAAGATCAAATGCTGCTGGAGGCAAAGTCCATCTGCAGCACACCTAGTATGTTTACCTCTTTTAAGTCAAATTTCTGTGAGGAACAAGATACTTTTATGGAAACCAGCCACTTTTTCTTAAGAGGGGTCTCCTTCATGCCTCACTTACTGTTACAGTTAATTATTGGGTGTTGTTTTTCTGTAGCATTCTTCACAGTGATGGATGTGTTTCCATACAAGTCTGCTCTGCACAACCTAGTGGCAGGCTTCATCTCACTCACCAAGAAGGTACACATGCATTGTAGTCTTTTGTGCTTTGTTGTGTGTGTGGATTACAGTGTTCTGTGTATGCCTCCTGCCTTTTGTTTGGATTTGTCACTTTGATTGCAGCATTTTTGTTGTTGTGGCATGTAAAAAAAATAATAGTACATAATTTTTGTTGTTGCTTTGGTATGTCGTGTATGCAGTTTTTTTTTAGTATTCTGTGTATTCTTCAGTCTTCTGTGCTCATGACTTCAGTTGCTGCCTTTTGTTGCATGTGTATCTGATGTAATGTGTGTGTTTTGAGTGTTCTGTGTATGCCTTTGCTTTTTGCATACATGACTGCAGTCACAGCTTTTTGTTGCTTGGGTACTGGATGTAGTGCATGAATTTTTAGTGTTACGGATTTTTAGTGTTATCAGTGTGTCTTTGATTGCAATCTGCACGCATTTCAGTGTCCACACAGTACTGAAAACCAGTTCTGTCTGTAGATTGGTGAGGGTGTGATGGACCTGACAGAAGTGGTGAGAGAAGACCAGAGAGTGATGTCAGCAACTTTCCTGCGGTCCTACACCCATTTCACGGAGGAGTTCCGGCGGTACTCCCGTTTCTTTGCCGATTTTCTGGCCATTGGGGGCTTTGAGTACAGTGCTCGCACTGGCAGGTATGCACACCTGCTTCCTACTTGTGTCAGATGCTCGGACCGTTGTGATTGAGCTTTAAAGTTATTTAACGTAAAAATGTAGTCACTCATTTAGAATCACATGAACACAGTGAGTCTGCTCAAGAGAGGGGAATAGCACTATATAAAAGTGATCAACAACATCAGTAGTGCTGCCTCTGTTTCAGAGTATGCTATATCTGTTTCAAAACAATGACTGACTTTGCTCCTAAATACCTTTTGGATCTTCTTCAGGTGTACGTACCTAATAGTTCTTTCCACTGTTTCCTTCCACGCATTTCAGCGAGTTCTTTGACAAGTACCAGGGTCGCGACTCCCCAGCACGATCAGGTGAGGACCGAACAGAGAGCAGAAGTGACCGCTCCTTCACGCGCTTCCTGCGCAGCATGAAATACCCGTTCCTGCGCCTGAAGGAGTACAGCAGGCTCTTGCAGAAGCTGGCTGAAAGCTTTGAAGTGGTGAGTGGTCCAAGGTGGCGTCGCTGAGTTGAATCCCCTCCGAGTTCGATGGTGAGAGGTCTGTTTGCTGGGGGAGAAGGGCGGATGGGTATCATTGTCCATAGAGAGCGAGGAGTTAGCTGGTTAGGTTGTGGTGGGTTAGCCAGTGAGCTTAATTGTGGTGTGCATCACTCTGCGAGCCCAGTTGTGGAAAGTGGTGAGGTATCCATTTGGTAGCAGAGTGGTGAGTTATCCGTTACACGGAGTGGCCAGTTATTTGTGGACAGAGAGGCAAGTTATCTGGCAGGAGTGCGATAAGTTACCCATTTGGTGAGTTACCCATTGGAAGAGTGGTGAGCTATTCATTGGGGGGGCAGGGAGCTATCCATTTGGAGAGTGGTGAGCTATCCATCTGGAGAGTGGTGAGCTATCCAGTTGGATATTCTTAAGAATGCATGGGTGGATCTCATCTGTCTCCTGATCAGTACTATACTTTTGACTGTTTCTATCTTGGTGTTACTGGGATGAGTGTTTCTGGCTCAGGGTTAACAATCCCACTGTGTGATTTCAGAACTCAGAGTCCAGCAACTTGCTGCAGAAGGCTGTAGTCAGCTGGGACAGCTTGAAGCTGACCGTCACTTCTGATCACAAACTGGCAGATACAACCAGGGCCTTCTGGGAAGGGGCCAGCCCGCGACTTGCTGTAAGTCTGCTCAGCACATGTAAACTGATAGCTACCAGCCCTTGCTAGGACTGTATTCTGGTCTAACACTTTTTTTTTAATGAATAGTACCCCCCCCCCCAAAAAAAAAGAAGAAGAGGTAAATTGTCTGTATTTCTGTTTTTTAACCCTGGCCTTATTTCTTTGTTGATGAATACACCAATGTGCATCAGATGTATGAAAGATTAACAATTAAACATATTTCACTCACTTGTTTTATGAATACACCAATGTGCGTCGGATGTGATGAAAGATTAACGGTTGAACATATTTTACTCACTTGTTTGGATTTTATTGAAATAAAAAAGAGACACTTTACAGCTCAGTCACTGCATATGATATTCCAAGATATTTCAGCTGAAAGGATTTTTTTACTTTTTAAAGGAGGTCAATAGTTTTGGAAGAATTTGAATTTTCAGATTTTCTTTTGGTTATATTTGTGTTCTAACCACTTTTTATGTCCATTTTAAATCTGTATATATACTAGTTTTAGTGTATACACATTTTTAACAGTTATTATGTGATGATAAAAAAATGTGTCTTGCCCTGATATAATTGTACTGGTTGACTGGGCATAAAACACCAAGTTAGTTATTGATTTATGTTGCTTATGGCTTGGTGGTTTCAGGATGCTCTGCGTATTCCCAGTCGCCGCGTGCTGAGAGACAGCAAGACTCATCCACTGCTGATGCCTTCTGCCGGCCGCTTCTCCTCTCACCTCTTCATCCTTTTCAATGACATGTTTGTCCATCTTCAGGTAAAGTGGAGGACCGTTAGCTCATTTGGCACAAGTCAATTGAGTACATTCAGTACAACCTGGCGTCGCTGAGCATCCACTCCCCACAAAACTTGTTACAAATGATGAAGTTTGAAATCTCTCCCTTGAGCCACCCTAGCTGCAGGCAGGACCAGGGTGTTTCCCGTGATACATGCTCTTCTTACGGGTTCTGTGTAGGTTTTGACACCATTCTTTATGACTTCAGTGACTGCCAAAAACTGAACGCATTTGTAAGGAAATTTGGGACCCCATTTCTTTGTGACTTCAGCAACTGACAAAAAAAACCACACTAATTTGTAAGGAAATTTGGGACACCATTGCTTTGTGACTTCAGCAGCTGACAAAAACCAAACACGCCCATAAGCAAATTTGGATGTGTTGGGTGCTCACTCAACAGTGACTGTGGTCAGAAGTCTCTGGGCTTCGGACTTGTGGAGGATGATTTGTTTCTGAGCTAAATGATGGCTCAGCTGTGTGTGGACCTTGATGTGCCCAGCACCAGCGCTGGTTGTACAACTCACATGTCAGTCGGAGGTTCGGCAAGTGGCCTCACAACTGACAAATTGACCCTCATTTACAAAATGGCTGCCATATATTTTAATATTGGAGGGCGGATTGTTCTGTGTTCAATTGGAAATATATGATGAAGGTAGAGATATCTTTTGCTGAAAGTAGTGAGAGAGAGTTCTTCATTTTGGGATATGTCTTCTTCCTGTTTGTAATACTGTGGTAAGCCCAACACTTTGAGCAAAGTCCACAGTGGTGGGGGTGGGCTTGGGGGATATGGGGGAAGGAGGTGGGAGGGGGGTGGCGGGGGGGTGCATGTTGTTGTGTTTTTTTAGGGGGGGAGTGGGTTATTAGTGTGAGGAGCTCACCTAGCCCTCTACACAGCATTTGAAGGTATTAGAGGAGTTTGAGGAGAAGGTGATGGAAGGAATATGTATCAGTAGGTGAGTGATGATGCTGGCAGTGGTGACTTGAATCACATCATGATGATGACAGATATATATATATACTCTGTTGACAGTCCAACAGTCACACCATTTTCCCACTGGAGACCTTGTGGGTGGAAACACCAACAACTGATTCTGATCAACTGTGAGTAGCTGCAATCCTTGTTTTGGTACTCTGCTGGGTGTGAACAAAAACATTGTCATCTGCAGTAATACTGAAAGTGTCATTTCAGTTCCTAGAAGATTTAGGTGTCTTTTTATATATAGATATATATAGATTTTTTTATTTTATTTGTGAGGGCGAGTTTAACTGCATCAGATCTCAAGAGTTTACTTTTTTGGTGAGGCATTTTAATCTGCTCATTCTTAAATTGCAGTAATGCTCATTTCAGAAATATTTTCCAGTATACAATTAAATTTATTTACAAGTACTTTCTTATTCTTATAAATGAAACAACAATGAAAATGTAGAAACCATTATCCATATAAATTAAAACAACTGTCTTACTAGCAGAGATTCGGTCCTTTTTCAGAATCTTGTTCTTTTTTTCAGTCCTGTGATTGTGGTAATTTGTCCAGAAGACAGGATTGAGCTGTCTGTGACCTCCTCTGCTGAAAGGGTAGGCAAAATGAAAAATTGCTTCATTTATACATGTGCATTCCTGTGCCCCCCCCCCCCAAAAAAAAAGGTGGGGGGGGGGGGGGGGGGAAGAAAAAAGAATGGCATGACAGACATGCTGGAGGACTAGAAAAGAAGAAAAAAATCTTTGTTTTTTGTAACCAAGTCTGTCATTTTTTGACACATTTACAGTACAGTTCACCATTATTTGATCAGCCATTACTTGCTTTCTGTTAATTTTTTTTTTCTCAAAGATTGAGAAAGTTAAAGGATTGTTATCATGTCATCATCTCATGAGATTTTAAAGGCTTGTTATCATAAATAGAATTTGTGAAAGGATTGTAGTCATTATATAAACTGGTGAAATTTGAAAGGACTGTTATTATTGGATAAACTGATGGAGTTTTAAAGGATTGTTATCATGATGTCAACTGATACTTGGAGAAAGATTTTGTTGTTGTTATTTTACCCCGAAGAGAGTGTGGTACAGGAATAAAATCAACAAGTATAATGGTGTTTCAGAAGAAAAAAAGAGACTCTTGTTGAATTATTATTTTACTGGTGTGATCTTAGGCAAAGGGGAAATTGAAGCTGATACAGGTAAATGGTCATTTCCATTCTGCATATATTTGTATGGAGAGGAGAAGCTGGTTCATCTTTTTGTGTGTGTGTTAAATGGACAGTGTTTCACTGTGTTTAGGCAGAGTGGCTGATGGCCTTCAACTCTGCGATCAACAAAGTGCTGTCCAGCCAGAAGGACGTGGGGCGACGGGGCAGCGCTGAGAGGCTGTCTCCACCCCTTGTGCGACACGCCAACCACAAGTTTGTGCGCCATCCCCACTGGAAGGATGGGTCCTACGTTGGCACATGGCTCAGTGGCAAGATGCATGGACAGTGAGTGTGTGTGTTTGTGTGTGTGTGTGTGAGAGAGAGAGAGTGTGCATGTGTGCGTGCATGCGCATGTGTGTGTGTGTGTATGCAAGCAAGTCAGTCTGCATGATGTGTAGGAAAAGAGGGGCAGGGAGAAGGAGATAGCCAGGCAAAATAATGAAAATGGGCACTAGGCATGCCTAACCTGCAGTGGCTCTAAGCACTTGCAAATTCTTTTAAACATACATGTATTGACAGAATGGTTCAAATACACAGCCTCACACTCACACACACACACAAGCACACCCCCCCACACATGCACACCCCCCCCCCCCCCACACACACACACACATTCACATGCACACACACACACACACACACACACACACACACATGCGCACACACATGCACACATGCACACCACACGTACACACACATGTACACATTCATATATCAGGGCAGCTGGACTGAAGAAAAGGGTTTTAAAAAGAGAGGTTTTCATGCAACTGACAGACACAAAATATGGAGACAGATGGACTGAGAATAAGACAGAAACACTGGCAACAAAGACAAGAAAGTAGTTGTGAAGAACTGCATATTTATATTTTACACAACCACCATGACCAGAAAACAACAGCTGAGGTATTACAGAACAGAATGGAGTCTGTGATGTATCAGACACATGACAGTGATTTTTGTTTCAAGGGGAGAAATCAAGTGGACTGATGGCAGGAAATACACAGGCCTGTTCAAACATGGTGTTCAGCATGGGTAAGCTTTTGACTGCCTTCTTGTTTTGTAATACGCAGTCTGTATTTATTTATGCATATGACTGTCTTCTTGTTTTGCAATACGCAGTCTGTATTTATTTATGCATATGACTGCCTTTTTGTATTTCTGACCAGTATTTAGCGTACATGAAAACAAGGGTAAGACCATATTGTGTTAACTTTTTTTTTTTTAAACCTTTCTGAATGAGAATTTCTGACCAGTGAGTGCAAAATGTTGATTAGAATCAGCATATTTGTGTGTGAAGGAACTCTGTTTGCCAGCAGGCTTTGTTGTTTTGAACTCAGAGGTGCTTTCAAAGACTTTGTTTACCAATGTGTTTGCTGCCATCAGACGCGGAGTGTACGTGATCCCAAAAGGAGGCAGCAGCAAGGAGATTCAGGACGGCAACTGGAAGGATGGAAAGCTGAATGGGACCGCACATATCAGGTAGGAAGCGGCTTCCTGTGTCTGATATACAGAGCTGCCAACCACTACATTTTGGTCATAGTTTACTTTGTCCAAGTACTTTGCACTATGTGGCTACACTGATCTCGCTAGGCCTCCCCCCCCCACGTCATAGTTTACTTTGCCCGAGTACTTTGCACTATGCGGCTACACTGATCTCGCTAGGCCTCCCCCCCCACGTCATAGTTTACTTTGCCCGAGTACTTTGCACTATGCGGCTACACTGATCTCGCTAGGCCTCCCCCCCCCACGTCATAGTTTACTTTGTCCGAGTACTTTGCACTATGCGGCTACACTGATCTCGCTAGGCCTCCCCCTCCCCCCTCCCCAAGCAAAAATTGTTTATTTTCGATCCTGTGCATGTGAGTGCACCAGACTGAGAGCTTTGTGTAGGCTGTGGGTTTGCTGCATCATGCTGCTTGCTGTGCAGCTATGCCAACGGTGATGACTACAAGGGCTACTTCCAGTCTGGTCAGCGCTTTGGTCATGGTGTGCTGCAGCAAGGGCGCCACCTGTCTTCCTACGCCAGCATCTATGTCGGGGAGTGGCTGAACGATAAGCGCCAGGGCTACGGGGTGCAAGATGACATTCTGAAAGGTACGGTCATTGGCAGGATGGGCTATTGAAGCTGATTTAACGTCTTACATTTCTGTGCTTGAACTTGGAAGGTTTAGCCAGTAAAACAGAGCGTGATTTATTTCGTTCTCTGTGCTGTGACTGCCTCAACTCTACTGCTCCTGTCCACTTGACTGAACTCCTGAAAGTTTACAAACCAACCTGCCAGCTGTGCTCTTCCCTTCGTGTGCACTCACTCGCTTGGTCAGAGATCTTTTTCTTGCGCTGCACTGTCTGTCTGGAACAGTCTCCCTTGTGAGATCATCAAACACACATCTTTGAAATCATATTTGAAATCTCACCTCTTCAAGCTATCCTATTGACTGCATGTGTGTGTGTTGGGGGGGGGGGGGGGGGGGGGGCATGTATGTGCATGCATGCGTATGCAGAAGTTTGTTTTGACTGCTTTGGCTCTTTACTTTGTAATGGGCTAGGGGCTTCAATTTGGAGAAATAGCACATAAAAGAGTACATAACTGTTTATTATCATTTATTATATTTGCATTTTTTGCCTGTACACAGGCTGTCAAAGATGATTCTGTAGAGGTACACTAAAATAGTCTTGACGGCAGAGGAAAAAAGGTAGCAGGAAAGAAAAAGCTGGCTGGCTGGAGAACATCAAGGTGTGTGCCAACCGCAGATTGCACTTTGAGCTGCTTGTGGGACGTGCACTCTTTAACAATGATGTGGTATTACTGATATTGCCATCCTTGTTCCAAGAAGACAGACCCAGACCCAGGTGGGAAGGATTAGAGGATGTACTTCAGGTGGAGTTTATGTATTTAGTTTGTATTTACACACATGCTAAGTGAGAGTTGCTGTAGGCAGCTTAGATCAGTTTTTTTCTTTTTCTTTCTTTTGTGCATGCATGTGTGTGTGTGAGCATGTGTGTGTGTGTGTGTGTGTGTGTGTGTGTGTGTGTGTGTGTGTGTGTGTGTGTGTGTGTGTGTGTGTGTGTGTGAGAGAGAGAGAGAGATCTTTCAAGCGCTAATTAACTCTGTTGTTTGTTGATCCAGCGTTGGCACCGTGGACCTCATTCTGTTTCAGGTGGGAAGGCAGAGATGTCCATACCACTGTGACCACCTGGTGTCCAGGCTGGTCAATGTATTTGTGACGATGATGAAAGAAGGGATAGTCATCTGTTGCAGGAGAAAAATACATGGGGATGTGGGTGGAGGATCATCGCCATGGCAACGGTATCATGGTGACCCTGGATGGAATGTACTTTGAGGGCAGTTTCTACATTGACAAGTTGACAGTAAGCAGCCTGTTTTGTTGGTCTGATGAATCTGTATTTCTTTATTAATTGTTTCTTTTGTTACTTTTTGTAATAGAATATTGTAATAATGGAAATGGTAAACAGCAATTATTTCTTGCGTGTTGTTAAATTCTGTGTGTGTGGGTGTGGGTGTGTGGGTGTAGTTTTGTGTGTGCATGCATACATGTGGGTGAGTGGGCATGTGGGTGTTTGTGTGCCTGCATGAGAGAGAGAGAGAGAGAGAGAGAGGGAGAGAGAGAGAGAGAGAGAGAGAACATGGAGCTTTGCTGTAGTTTACTACTTTTGTATTTTTAAATCATATAGAGGTAAGATCAGTTCCTACCTCTTGCCTTCACCAACAAATACATATTCTTGGTCCTGTTATGTCCTTTTAGGCAAATTGCTGTGTGTAACAGAAGTATGTGTGATAATGCTGTACAGGGCTTTGGTCTCATGCTGACTGATGACAACAGCTGCTATGAAGGAGAGTTCATGGATATCACACAGCTCTCAGGCAAGGTAACTGCTTCAGGCTTATTAGGCTCCACTGCATGCTTGTGCCACCTGAGGCATGTCAGGGACATTACCGTTAGGTTGGTCATCATTTGTGATCTGTGGTATTAATATTTGGATTGATGATTCCAAGTTTCTGGTGAGTTTCAGAAATGCTGAAGTTTTTATCTGAAGGTAGGGATCTGGGGTGGGGTAGTAGTGTTGTAGACAGCCTAAGTTTGTGACTGATTCGTGGCTGTACAGCTTACTGTAGACAAAGTTCACAACTGATTCATGGCTGTACAGCTTACTGTAGACAAAGTTCACAACTGATTCATGGCTGTACAGCTTACTGTAGACAAAGTTCATAACTGATTCTTGGCAGTACAGCTTACTGTAGACAAAGTTCACAACTGATTCGTGGCAGTACAGCTTACTGTAGACAAAGTTCACAACTGATTCGTGGCTGTACAGCTTACTGTAGACAAAGTTCACAACTGATTCGTGGCTGTACAGCTTACTGTAGACAAAGTTCACAACTGATTCGTGGCAGTACAGCTTACTGTAGACAAAGTTCACAACTGATTCGTGGCAGTACAGCTTACTGTAGACAAAGTTCACAACTGATTCGTGGCAGTACAGCTTACTGTAGACAAAGTTCACAACTGATTCGTGGCAGTACAGCTTACTGTAGACAAAGTTCACAACTGATTCGTGGCAGTACAGCTTACTGTAGACAAAGTTCACAACTGATTCGTGGCAGTACAGCTTACTGTCGACAATGTTCACAACTGATTCATGGCTGTACAGCTTACTGTAGACAAAGTTCACAACTGATTCATGGCTGTACAGCTTGCTGCAACACTTAGATAATATTCAGGACCAATTCATGGCAGTAGATTTGTTACACACTGAACCTTTGAAGCACCTAACACCAGGGTACACTCAACTTTTGAAGTGTGTGTCACCAGGGTACACTGACGCTGCCCACAGGGGACCAGCTGGATGGGACCTTCAATGGCTCGTGGAACGAAGGGCTGAAGATCAGCGGCACTTTTATCAAGTGCAACAACAATGCTTCTGATCGAAGAACACATTCATCTCCGAGCATCAAGTCCAGGTTATTTCCCACCCTGTCCTCTGTCTGTCTCAGTCTCTGTCTGTTTTCAGATATCACCTGATTGAAGAACACATTCATCTCTGAGCATCAAGTCCAGGTTACTTCCCACCATGTCCCCTGTCTGTCTCAGTCTCTGTCTGTTTTCAGATATCACCTGATTGAAGAACACATTCATCTCTGAGCATCAAGTCCAGGTTACTTCCCACCATGTCCCCTGTCTGCCTGTCTCTGTCCCTCTCTGTTTTCAGATATCAGTGGGCCACTGCTGTTTTCACTGAGTCTGGTTTGTTATTTCTGTCTGTTCCTATTGTTAATGTCTGTGAGCTTAAGTACTGGAAAAATATGTTTTGATGTCTTTCTGTTTTCTTATTTTGTTTGTACTAATTTCTTATTTTGTTTGTACTAATTTCTTATTTTGTTTGTACTAATTTCTTATTTTGCTCACATTGATTTATACAAGGCCACCTGTGTCCAATACCAGGATGAGCTCAACTCTGGTCTGAATGCATCTTTTTTTTTTTTTTGGTGTTTCAGATACTATGGCCAGCTGTCTGTGCCAGCGGACAGGAAGTGGGATGACATTTTCCATCACTGCTGCTCTTCACTGGGGCATGACGATCCTGGGCACATGATCAATACCAACAAGGCGTGGGAAATGGTGGCTGTTGCAGTGTCCAGCGGCAAGAAGCAGCTCAAAGAAATGCAGAAAATGTTTGTAAATTCACCTTGGTCTTTATGAAACTATCATTCACACCCCTTTTCATAGAAAAGTGTACATGGGCTCAATACAAGGGATTGAGGCAGGCTCCATTACAAATACTTTGCAAAACAGACATCTGTTGACAATGAGAGAAAGAGAATGAGAGAGAGAGAGAGAGCGTGTGTGTGTGTTTGTGTATGCATGCATCATGCATGCATACGTGTTTGTGATGAAATGAATGTTTCCTTATGTCTTTGTAAACACTGGGCTCTTATGAGATGGGGCACCATAAATAGTCTATTATCATTCACTATTATTGACAGGCCCACAGTCAAGTCCCGACTGCAGGTGGCAGGTCTGGAGGAGCTGGAAACCATCCCACCTCACGATGCTGGGGTCCCTCTCACTGTGGAGTCCTACATTGCTATCAGCCAGTACCTGCGCAAGGTGATTGATTCTCACACTCCAGATATTGATTCTCACACTCCAGACATTGATTCTCACACTCCAGATAGCCATTACTTTGCCTAACTGTTCTTACTGTGTATAATCAGATGTGTTTGCACGTTTTGCTGGTGGTTCAGCCCGCGTTGTGGAGACAGCTTGCATTGGCGTCAAGTCTTTTGCATGCCTGCCTCCCAGTTTGGGTGAAAGAGTGTTCCCCTTTTGTCATCTGTCCCTCCCAAAGTCAGAGGATCGTAACATTGAAAACACGATTAACAGAAATGTGAAGCGATTGAAAGAACTTTGAGGTGCCTCACAGAATGACTGTGCCTCACAGAATGACTTCCTTCACAAAGAGCCTATTAGATACATCAGTCATGAAATCAGATTTTGTCCTGCCCCAAAGCTAAACAGAGAGTGGATAGATCATCATAAATCCGGTCTGATCCCGATGAGGGCCATTATTATTGTTGGTTGCCTGCATCAGACATGTGCTCCGCCACCCGAGTAGCTCATCAGTGACCATCAGCATGTAATGGTTAGTGAACAACAACCCACCATGAATGAAAAAACAACAACACACACACACAGAGCAAGCATGGCAGAATGGATGCTCTTGGCTGATACGTGACGTGCATGTGCAGGCATTTGACACAATGTTTCACCCTCTTGGTCGCTTGATGGAGAGCCTGGTGGACATGTGTCAGACACATGTTTCACTTCCCAAGTAGCTCATCAGTAACCATCAGCGTATAATGGCAAGTGGACAGCAACCCACTACTAATGAAAAAGAAAATACACAGAGTAAGCATGGGAGAATGAATGCTCTTGGCTGACATGTGACATGCATGTGCAGGCGTTTGACACAACATTCCACCCTCTTGGTCGCCTGATGGAGAGCCTGGTGGATGTGTTTCGTGCAGCCTACATTGGGGTCGGCGCCCATCCACGACTGCTGCATCATGCTGTGCAGGAGGTCAACTCTTACGTGCGCCGCATCTACCAAGTCCTAAGGTAAGTCCTGAGGTGGGACATGTGGAATGGGTCTGGTTTCTGGTTCAGCATGGAGCGGGACCCTGGCCATTCTTTGTACTGTTCGTTTGTTTGTTTTTGTGAGTTAGCTTGTTAGTCATGCACTTACTGTAGCTTGTGTTAATTCTTCTGAAGTGTGTCACCTGTGTATGTGTTGTAGTGGCACTCATATTTACAGCTGATTCGTTGAATAATTGAAGAAGAGAAGAGAAAGGTGCCAAGCTGCCCTGACAAATTGAACTGAAAATCCCTGATAGCACAGAGTGATTTGTAACTACAAATAGTGCATGGACATGTTGGATTGGCTGCTTGCTGGCTTTCTAAGTAGCACTGCAAGTCCCACTTTAACAACAGAGGCAAGTGCTTTTCAGTGCCTTTTGAAGACATGTTTTAACAATGAGTGAGCTGCCTGAACCTCCTGCGTGGAGAAATCGAGTACACAAAGTACTCTTTGTAATGAGGATGACATGCTCTGCTCAGGATCCTGTTCCCACAGCTGCCTGCTGATGGTGGACCTCTGCGTGTGTACCCAGACAACTACCAGCACCCTCCCATACCCACCACAACTGAGGACGTCAACACCTTTCTGGAGCAGCAGCAGCAGCAGGAGTACATGGGGTGAGTCTGACGCTGAGAAGTGATAGAGCATTTCTGTCATTGTTTAACCAGTGCTTTTACAGAAATTTCCCCCCCCCCTCCCCTACCCCCCAAGTCAGTGGCGTTTTCAATCACAAAATGTTTTCTGCCAGCACAGGAGGTGTTTAGTCTGGGAAGTGTAGAGTTAGTTCCTTTAAGGCAGCATTCTGGCTAGTTTTTGGAATGGTAAAACAGCAAAAGATGAAAATGACGTATCAGATATTGTTCTGATTTAGTTGGGAAGAGGTTGATGCATCATTTTTGTGGAACCTTTGATCCCCAGGGAGATAGTGACAGCAGCGGGACTGCTGTACCCCATCCTGTTACCCAAGATCTACCCGCCCCTCTTTGATCTGTATGCTCTGTACAACGACCGTGATGAGGACCGCTACTGGGAACGAGTCTCCAAACTCAATCGTCAGGGGGACATGGCCCTCATGGCGTTCTTGGGAATTGAACAGTGAGTGGGTTGTAGTTTATGTTGGTGTGTGTTTGTTGTTGTTCTTGGTGTTTATTGCTTTTATATATACTATTCTAAATAAGTGACTGTAGCTTTTTATAGTACATATTGAATATCCACCCAAGTGGTGTACTTAAGTGGTGTTTGGTTGTTACATGGCAGGTGCCACATGAAATTGCTGCCGTCTCTGCCTGTTCTGTGTCCACTGTGCAGCCATGCACCATGTCACGTCATGCAAAGCCACATACATGAGGTGCATGCATGCTTAGCTGTAACCTGCCACCTGCACTTTTGGCAGAATGATGGGGATCTTTTATGTGCTACTGTGGTAACACGGACGTGCAATGGATACTGAGATAAGAGTCAGCACAGAAACTTGCCCTGGAGAAGAAAAACCTGCTGCTCCTGCTGGGACTCAAACCTGTGACCTTTTAATCACAAGTTTAGTGCTCTAACTACTGAACTATCCCTGTTCCCCAGTGAGCAGCCTTGTCTCCGTGTGTTTGTGTGCGTGAGTGCGTGCGTGATTGCATGTATGCGTGCATGTGTGAGCTTTTAACATGCTTTAACTCTTTTTAAAAAAATTTTTTTTATCATGAGCAAGAGTGGGGGTGTTTCTGACATGGATTTACTGTTTAAGAAACCCAAAGAAGATTCCATCTTCATGGATGCAAATTACAGTGAGTGTTTTCTCGGCAGAAAATACTGGTTGATGGATGACATACTGCAGGGAGACAGTTCACAGGTAAGCGGTAAATATCTGAGTAAAATCATTTCTGTGCTCATTTTTCCCCCCAGTAAATCAGTTCCAGTTTTGCATGTGAAGAACTAGAAGGAGAATAAAACACACAAGATTATTTTTTTATGAATATACCCATTTTGTGGCAATTTGATTTATGTTTGTTAAATGCATAACTGCAAAAAGAAGACAATGTCTTAAACGTATCCTTGTTACCGCAGTTTCATTGACAGTTGTTAAGTGCATAGCTAAAAAAAGAAGAAGAATATCTTGGATATATCCTTGTTGCAGTAATTTGACACTTGTTAAGTGCATGGCAACAGAAAATTCTGACTTCGGTGGGAGGTGGTGGGGTGGAGGTGAAAATCTCCAGAAAGATTGCATGATGTTAGCCTACTGCAGTCACCAGTTATACTCACCATTTGATGGTGTGTTTTTTTGCCCTCAGAAGCTGTCCAGCACTCGGGATGTGTGCTATGCATCAGCTGTGGATGCTCTGCAACAGCTGAGGTCAGTCAGTTGAGGCTGGTGTGTGTGTGTGTGTGTGTGTGTGTGTGTGTGTGTGTGTGTGTGTGTGTGTGTGTGTGTGTGTGTGTGCATGCATGCATGTGCGGGAGTGTGGTATATGTGTGTATGCAGGTGTGTGTATGTGTGTGTGTGCATGCGTGTGTGTGAGAGAGTGGTATGTGTATGCATGTGCATGATTATGAGTGTGTGTGTGTGTGAGAGAGAGACAGACAGACAGAGAGACAGAGACAGAGAAGTGCATGACTGTCATGATCAGCTGCCATGTGTGTGGGTATTTTCATGCCATTTTGCTCCGCTTTCAGCACTGCCTTCAGCCCTATGGACAAGCTGCTGGTGATAGAAGCAACTTTCAATGAGATCACACAGGTAGGCCAGCTGAATTTAATGACTGATGAATAAGTAGTTGGGGAAAATTTGCATGTCCATATTCAACTCATGTATGTGCATGGAAACAGTCTAAACCTGCAAAATCACATCCAGCTCTTGGTGAGGCAATTACATTTTAGCATAATAACAAAAGCCAGTGCCTCTATTTAATGCTGTTAGCCTGATTGTAGCAATATGCTTAAATAAATTATTTTACACTTTATAAGAGGAAATGCATTTCTAGCTGAATCTTTCTGTAGGAGATTCAAAGCACTGAGTATGGAAATGACAACACACTGAACAAGCTTAAAACATGTGAATATTTGATTTGCTACTGCTATAATCATTTTTGATTCTAAAACAGAGGAAAGCACTTTTTAGTGCCCTTTCGAAAACATTTTCTCTTTATTTCCTACTGCTAATCATTTTTGATTTTGAGATAGAGGCAAGCACTTTTCAGTGCCTTTTGAAGACATTTTCTCTTTAATTCCTACTGCTTATCATTTTTGACTCAGGAGCAGAGGCAAGCACTTTTCAGTGCCTTTTGACGAAATTTTCACTTTGATTTCCTACTGCTAATCGTTTTTTATATATTCTGAAACAGAAGCAAGCACTTTTCAGTGCCTTTTTGAAGACATTTTCTCTGACACCCTGGTGTCTACCGCTCTGTTGCTTCCTCAGACAGTGCAGAGCCTACTGGGCGACCAGCACGTGTGGTGCATGGATGAGCTGTTCCCCATCTTCCAGTTTGTAGTGGTGCGAGCCAAGATCCGACACCTGGGGGCTGAGATCAGCATGATCGATGACCTGATGGAGCGACACATGGAGCACGGTGAACTGGGGATCATGTTCACCACGTTGAAGGTATGGCTGACTGCTCCATTGCCTTGACACAGTTTGGTTCGTTTGTCTGTCTTAGACTTGTTTCAGTGCCAGGTTGCTTCTGAAGAGGTGCTGGGGATGTGGGGGAGGTGGGGGGGGGGGGGGGGGGGTCCTGGGTTGTGGGGGAGGGAGGATATATATGGCTTTATGTACTTTGTAGCCACCAGAATGACTCAGCTGTTTCACAAACTGGAGCACAGAATACCCAGTGAAGCACAGCTGTCAGTTGTTTGTCCATCTTTCTGGTCTTGGTTTATTTTTGTTTTTCTTACATGAGACACATGCTTTGCGATAGTCCTCTCTTGCCCTCTTTCCTTCTCTGTCTCAGTGGTTGACTGGGCATAAAACACCAAGTTATTGCTACTATTCTCAGTCTCATGTGACACATACACTGGATGAAGATGCACATTCACACATACAGACATGTATGCAAACACACACGTTTGTGCTTCTTTACTTACTTTTTTCTTACAGGCTATATTCTCTGTTGCTTGTGTGGCAGCTTGCCTTCTGTCATTCATATGTGTACACCTGTTGATGGTGTAATCTTGATTTGTGTGTCATTTCAGGCAAGTTTCTTCCAAATACAGAATGAAAAGATGCCACATCATTGAGCAGCTGCTCTCTTCTTTGATGTCGCAGCTCTTGGCAGCAAAACACACATCCAGCTGAATCATGACTGCACTTGCTGATCTATAAAACACCCTTTGCACAGTGCACAAGGATGAATGAGCCATTGATATTATGTGTGAAGTCAGTAAAAGGGACATTACTTGACATCCTCCTGTCTTTCTCGTTGGTACCAAGTCAGTGAAACTTGCATAAAAACGAGGAAGACAAGACAAGGCATCATCGTGTCTGTGTGGCTTCAGTCTTCTCCTGATAGCTATGAAGTTGGGTGGCAGCACATGTGGGACATGTAGAGAACCTAGAGCGGGCTGTGTTTTGTCTAAAGGCAGGCACAGGCGTCATCCTTGTCATTGTGGGGGTAATGTCAGTATTCCACCTGTAACCAGCAAAGCAGGTAAATGTTTTGCACATGTTTGCAAAACACTGCCACACATTTATGCAAAAATGTCATTGATGCATGCATGGTGTGTGTGTGTGAGTTAGTGAGTGAGTGAGTGTGAGTGTGTGTGTGTGTGTGTGTGTCTGTGTGTTTCAAGTAAAGGGCTTCAATAATGTACACTTTTATTGGCTTTTAATATTTCTGATCTGTTTTCAGTTTTGTCAAAGCAAAGATCTTTTGTGAGTGATGTTTAGTCAAATACATGTAATCATGTGTACCTTGCCAGTCATTCAGTTATGTATAACCATTCATGTATAGCTGTTCAATACGTGTGGCTTACACCCAACCCTTTTGTGATCACATTGACTGGGCTGAGCCATGTGTTTTTTGGATGCAGTCAGCCACAAAAGAAACTTTTAAAAATTCTTGTTCAGTTTCTTTTTCTATATATTTTGTATGTATGACAATTAATTGCCGAGTCACTTGATTGTGTGGTTAGTCTCGTGCTGTATGCTGCCAAGGTTCAACTTTGAACAGAAAATCATTGCTTCATGATGTGTTAGCTCAGTTGAGATGAGCATTGTGTACTGGTTGAGAGAAACTCGGTGGAAATGAGCATTTTGTAGTGGTTGAAAAAAAGTGGAGAGGAGCATTGTGTACTGGCTGAGAAAAATGGTGGAGATGAGCATTGTGTACTGGTTGAGAAAAGCTCAGTTGAGATGAGCATTGTGTACTGGTAGAGAAAAACTGTCAGAAGTTCATGGAACCAGCCTTCTCAGAACTTGTTTTGTGTGGTCAGCCTTTTCCCCCAAGAGATGAAAATAAAAATTCCAAATCAAGGATTTTGTTTCAGCTGTTCTGTTGATTTTAGTTTCAATTTAGGATCCTGCTTGCATTCGTGATAGTTTGTGGAATTAATATATATATATAGAAAACACCATTGAGTGTCACAGCTGGCCCAACACCTTCTCACAGCCTCTTTTATCTTGTTCCTTGGGTAACATGATCACACAAATTGTTGCGCTTGATATCAGAGAGGCAGTGTATGCAATCCAGGCCAGTTTAGAATCTTGTTGTTGTGTGACCCCAATCCTGTTGACCATCACTAACAAAACTAGATTTAGAAAGAAAGTCAATATAAAACCAGTGGAGCTTTTTGGAGCAAAACTGTTGATTTTAAGCTTCTCTTCTATCTGTCGGACAAGACATGTTTTGAGAAGGTAAGTTTCTTTAAAGGACTGGACTGACAATATTTGAGATGTGGTATATCTGTGTAGCTATATGGGATGGCATGGATTTGTGCATAGATATGTCAAAGCAGTCCATCATGTTCTGTTATGATGATAAGTTGCACATCTCATTTGTTGTGAGTCCCCTTGTGGTTCACAAATCCAGTTTGGGGTTTGCATTAGTGCATGATTCAAAGCTGATCTTCATACTAAGGTAAATATTATGCCTGCAAACTGGCAGTAAGTTCCTTTGTATGTCTACCTACTAATCTGCCTTTGGTTGGTAGGTATGCAGGCATGCTGACAGTTTGTATTCATGGTGTTGACCTTGGCCTGATGATCAGCTTTCAATCAAATGAAATTGGTCTTAACATTTACTGAGGGCTGTGCTGGCTTACTTCTGATGGTGCCATTTGTACACATTAAAATAATTGTACATGATTGCAGACTTTGCAGAAGGGATTGAAATCTTTGTTTGAAGTTTTATGCTTGAAGGTCACTTCTTCTGTGTCCCAGGATTGTCCTCAGCCATCTAGCTTGATGGCTTTGATGAAGTTGGCTGTCTGCACCATGTCCTCTTTGGAGCCCCAGGGCTTTTCTTTAAGAGTGGCTCCTTGGAGCTAATGCTGTGTCTGTGCTTCTTGTCTAGGGGGCATAACTGCAGAACATATGCTGTGGTTTGTGGGCCTATCTTGCACAGGCATTCAGCTGTGTTTGACAGATGGAGGCGATACAGGTGGGCATGAAGCTGGCAGTGGCCAGTCTGTAGTCGGTATTTTAAGGTCACAAATTACTTGCCAGTTCTCTTGTTGGAAGTAGTCTGCCACTAAGCTACTGGGCAATGCATACAGTGTATGATGATGGCAAGCGTCACATTAAAAGATATACGAAGGCTCAAAAAAGAAAGTGTTGTCATTTTGCTGACTCTGTTTCTAACCACCCACCAATAAATGCTTCTGAGCTGTTGTGCATGACATCATTTTAACAGTTGACTGTCCTATTTTGATTTGAAAGGCGGTACTGCCCTATTTTGATTTAGAAGGCGGTAACTGCACAAGAGAAAAACATTACACTTCTGTCTTTAAAAAACAAAATGTGTACACACTGTGGTATATATAATATTGAAAGGTAAAGGCTTTCTTCTGCTCTCATTGAATTACTGTTGTTTTTCAAAGGGGTGGGGTGAACTGTGTGTATTATATTACTCCTCATTCTTTTGCTGGGCATTTCCCAAGAGAGATGTTCAATGGCATGAAAATTTGACTGCAAGAAAAATGTGAGACAACTTACCACCAAATATCATGTGGTACCATAAACTGAATTGTGTCTGTGATATTATGACATTTAAGTATTTGGTGCTTTCTATTCAGGAGTAGAAACAAGGAGAGGTGGGGAGTTTCCTAAAGCTTCCCAATCTTTTGAAGAGGGACATGCTAAATCCCATTTTGCTATGATTTTTAAATATATTTTTTATCAGCTTTGTAAAATAATCAAGCATCCTAGAGAGAAGGAGAGAGAGAGAGTCCTTCATTATAATAGCAGGCTGTTCTCAGAGACTTTGGTGGTATTTGGTCAAAGGACAATGGTATATTCTGTGGCAATGGACTGCTTCAATGAGAACCTAGTGTTGAATTTTTTAAGGGGCACAGATGACAGGTTTTGATTGTGCACTGGGTCTGCGGGATCAGCGTATGTTTAGTGATGTCAGACACTGGGACAGAAGGAAATTTGTAAGGGAAGGAGCAGTTACTGATGACCACTTTTTCAGATGAAACCTTGTGCTTTCCTTCCAAATGAGGCAATGATAACTTTTCCTTTTTTGTTTCTTTTCCTTTTTTTTAAAGATTGCTTCCACTTCTGTGCTCATGCATGTGTATACATATATTTTATTTTTTAGCCATTTCAGATGTCATTGTCATGCTTGTGGTTAAGGTTAGTCTGTAATCTGTCTTTTGTTTATGGGCTGGTGAATTTGCTTGGCCTTTTACAAGATCATTGGAACTGTGCTTATAGTATGGCGTGCATCTTGGGTTGTCTTGGTCTGGACTCTGTAGGCTGACATTTATGTGGAATTGTGGCAAAGTTTTCTGGTCCAGTTTTTATGGTAGTGTAACAAACTATTAAATGTTGAAATTGAGTACCACTAATTCATGGACTGAATACCACTAATTTGGGGATCAATTATCACTTATTAGCAGATGTTGCCAATAGACGATCTTCGGAAATCCAGGGGACTGCACTCGGTAAGAGCCTTCGAGCATGGACCTGTATATTCAGGTCCATGCCTGCAGGTGTAGCGCAGAGTAGGCACACTTTTGTTGGGGGTACAGTGAGCACGTGGGCAATATGACGGATACCCGTAAACAAAAGGCAGAAGAGGCATCAGAAATGCCGATCAAACACTCACTGCTTGCGGGGAATGTGCAGATCGGATAGTAGGTGCCCCCAACTGGTAGTCTAGTATAAATTATAATAGGTCCATGCCTGAAGATCTCAAAGTGTCGCAGATCGGCTCTTCTCCGCTGCCACCTCCATTCTGGGGACTTCACTCTCCCAGAGTAAGAAAACACTGTCAAATTATCTTCGCCTGTTATTTCCTGAAATCGTCTATTTGTCCTTCCACCACTTTCATGCTCCTTTCTTTGGTTACAAATTTGTGAATTGCTCTCTTTGCTGTGAACATTTTCTTTTTATAGTTTCAAAACTTTCTTTAATCACACATAGTTTCCAGTAATTGATCGATAAGCAACCACAAACTTCAGCCCATGTTTTGGGACAACAGAGGAGACTTTTTTCCTTCTCATTCCGCACATAATTATGTCAGAGAACTGTTTCAAAGGTTCAGAGGCAATCAACATTGGGCTTTCCCAGGTGGTAGGTATTTAGACACCATCTGAAACAATTCCTGTTGATCTCACGTATTTCATTCAACCCCCAGCTGACACTAGTGACAGATATGGTTACTTTTGTGTAATCGTCATCATTGCACCAGTCAGCTTCATTTTCACAAGCATTTTAATATTTTTATGTGGGTAGTTTAAGCATGTGTATACATGTAACAGCACATGTACATAAATACTGAATAAAATAAGGTAAAACAACAACCAAAATTCCTTGCATGTTGTCAGAGGCTGTGTGTGTGTGAACTCATTGTTGTTTGTGTACAAGTATGCATTCACATTGTTGTGTGTGAGAGTAACTGTACTATAACGTTGTTTGTGTGTGCATTCACATGGTTGTGTGTGAGAGAGTAACTGTACTATAACATCCTGCCAGTCACATAGGGTCACCTCAGGATGTAAAACCAAACCCAAGTCAGCTCTACAAACTCATGCCAGACATGTAACACAAGGGAAATCCCACAACAGGCCAGAAAGTTACACTCCTCATAACATTACTCATTAGAATCCAAACCAACTGATCTCTCAGCCACCATTACTCTAACTCAAACTCTAAAACTTTATTTTACAAGGATTGTAGTTTAGGTTCATTCAAAAACCTGTCTAACAACTAGTCCTTGACAAAACATGTAGAAGAAAACAAATGGCTAGCAGTACAAATATGTGATATATGTAAAGAGCCAGCTCTTCAGTTTTAATAACTGTTAATGTTATAAAAGAATGAAAAAGAAGAACACACACACATGCATGCATGCATGCACACACACAAGACCAAAATAAAAATGCCTAACGCAGCCTGTGTGTGAGTGTGTGTGTGAACTCATTGTTTGTGGACATGTATGCATTCACATTGTGTGTGAGAGAGTAACTGTACTATAACATCCTGCCAGTCCCATAGAGTCACCTCAGGATGTAAAAGTACTAAAACCAAACCCAAGTCAGCTCTACAAACTCATGTAACACAAGAAGGGAAATCCCACAACGGGCCAGAAAGTTACACTGCTCATAACATTACGCATTAGAATCCAAACCAGCTGATCTATCAGCCACCGTTACAAAACATGTAGAAGAAAACAAATGGCTAGCAGTACAAATATGTGATATATATATAATATGTAAAGAGCCAGCTCTTCAATTTATTTTTAATAACTGTTTAAAAGAATGAAAAAGAAGAAAACACATATGCACACACAAACATGACCAAAATAAAAATGCCTAATGCAGCCTAAAGGCTGATGCAGTTATACAGCTGATGATTCTGATACAGTAATAGTACAGTTATACAGATACTGATAATGAATGATCAAGTCTGTTTGAGAAAAAAAGTGCATGCTTTGGGGCCTATTTTAGTATTTATATTGTTCACAGGCACCCTGCACTGGAACCTGAATCAATTACTTGTGACCACGAGTAAAATGACTAATTTTATTCCATGGGCCAACACAAGAACCAATGGTAGCAACACCAAACACAAAGAACGACTAGGTAGAACTTCTAGAAGATGGAGTCACAGCTACCAGCCATCAACAATAATTATCTGCCCCATCCTCCGATGATGATGATGATGAGTTGATGCTTAATGTCCTCAGATGTCATTTGACAAGTGGGACAAGTTGTGACCAATGCCGAAGCACGGTTCAATAAAAGCCACATACGTAAGGTGTATGCGTGTTTAGCTGTAACCTGCCACCTGCACTTTTGGCAGAATGACCGGGATTTTTTACGTGCTACTGTGGTAACACGGGGGTGGAACGGATACCGAAATAAGAGTCAGCACAGAAAGTCGACCCTGGAGAAGAAAATTCTCCCGCCGTTCCAGCAGGGATTCGAACCCGCGACCTTTCAATCACGAGTCCGGCGCTCTAACCACTGAGCTACCCCCCCCCCCCCCCCCCCCCCATCCCGCCGTTCTTCAAGGTTCTGAAACAGAACGAGGCCCAGAGCGCTCGTACAGAATCAACACGCATGGGAGTTAATTAGCAATTAAGTAAACATGGTGCTTAACGTCCACAGAAACCATAAGGCTTATTAGGGACGGGAATTTAATTAGCGCTCTGGTGGAGTTTATGTGCCTTGAATTTACACGCATGCCAGGTGAGAGTTACCGCAGGCGACTCAGGTCTTTGTTGTGTTTGTGTGACACACGTCTTTCGAGCGGTAAGTAACTCCTTACATGTGTGTTGGTCTTGAAGATTGCTAATGGCGGGAATCCCCTATAGCTATTTTTAGTAGAAAGCCACGCTAAAGACTACAGAACTGTATTTCATTTATAACTTGTTTTTATGTAATACTGATTTAGTATTATTTGAACAACAAAACCTTGATTCTCTCTGTAAACTTTGGTAGATATTAACTGGCCTAATTCGATAATAAAATGTATTAAAACAAAAATGTTCGTTTCCCCTGTCCTGCAAAATCAAAATGGCTGCTGGATTTCTGAGGAACGAATAGTGCAGGAATATTAGAGACTTAATATTGAAACCACAGGAGGTATATTGCTATTACATAAATTGTTTGGGATAGTCTTGAAGTTGAACTTTACACTGGTGGTAAACGTTAAGAACAGGACCCAGCCCAGTTCGCTTGGGGTTGCAGGAGGAATGGTGACAATGCTGACGGAAAAAACAAGACTGCCTTGAACTGGTCCACACACACACACACAACTATCCGATTGTTTGCATGAATGAGAACCCAATAACGTCTCGATAACGAATGATTATGTATCAGCACTGGGAAGTACTCATATCAATCAAGAAAACACTGCATTGTGAAAACCACAACGATTTGGTCGGAGTGCTGCTCTATAAACCCTATAAAATCCAGACAGATCTTATTTAGTTATTACAAAGATGTTGGTGTCATTCCTTAATTCCCTTCCCCCCTCGTTACGAATTAAATGTTGTTCTCCACCCCCCTCGTCTTCAGATGACCCTGCATGGTTTCTCTCAACCTACCTCCTGGGTGACGCTGTTTTCCTCCACCCTGAGTTTTCTCCTACCTACTGGTCCTGAGATAACCCTGTGTTCGTCCACCAACTGGTCTTGAGATGACCATTTCCCTCCATCCTGAGATGACCCTGTTTTCCACCACGAGGTCCTGAGAATGACCTTGTTTTCATCCACCCTGAGATGGCCCTGTTCTCCGCCACAAGGTCCTGAGATGACCCTGTTTCCCTCCACCCTGAGATGACCCTGTTGTCTCCCCCCCCCCCCCCCCCTGGTCCTGAGACTGCTATGACACTATTTTCTTCCACCCTCGCCCTATTGTTCTGACTCATCTGATATTGCCCTGTGCCATTGGGTTTCTTTAACTCTTTGTTGGAGCTAGTCTGTTGCCCTGTCTTTGTGTCACCTGGTTTGAAATATTGCCCACCCTGTCCCATTGGTTCCACAGTGCTCAGTAGTTTGACTAACACTGTAACAGCAGTCACCCTACTCATGTATACTGAAATGAAAACACCACCACACTCACTCACAGAATTTGGTTACAGTGTAGCAGTTAATCAATGTCAGATGCATGAAAGTTGAAAAGGAATTCAGAACTTTATTTTCTCATGTTTTCATCACAGAGAACTGACTTTGCTCCCCACATTGACTCAATGTGAAGTCTGAACAAAATACTGTCAGAAGAGAAGATGTGTCTCTCATGAAGCATTCTCTTACTGGGTGTTCTACTGGCTTGCTTTTCAGCTAGTGTTCTCAAAGGCCTGCCAGCCTGGAATGTAGAAGCAATCACTGAATCAGTTTTATCAAAACAGAAAGTTCAAATCATGGTTTAAGAATTCCCCATGGATGTTTTTTCAATATAGACACCATGTTTTTGTCACTGTCAGTAAAGATTATCAGGACAAATGGCTTAGACCTGTGACCTCTTTGGTCTTGTTCCTCATGCAACTTTCATGCCTGAGCTTGGGGGGTGGAGTGTGCAGCATGGATGAGCTAGGACACTTAATTTGTCATTGTTGTGTGCAAGTACCACTCTCTCACTTGTAGTAACACTGAGTTTAGAGACTGAATATTATATAAACTAATAAAGGAGCCATTTAAGACAAGATCAGTTTTAAGTTTTTGCTTCAGTATTTTCTGTCTGTTGGGCGAGTTTTTTGAGAAAGCTGTTATTTGTGTTAATGCCGCCTTTTAAAAAAATCACGGTTGTACATTTTAAAATTTCTTTTCAGTGACTTCTGACAAGAGAAACACTAAAGCATGGACACCTCTTCAACAATGGCAGGACCAGTTCAGTGTCATGATATGTTGTACGGGACTGCACGATCATCGCTTAGAATGGAAATCCCTGGAAAAAACTTCAAGTTTAACAGTCAACATCAACAAAGAAAGAGCAGTGCCATTACTAGTATTAGGATGAAGGTGTCAAAGTTGTATAGAGCAGCTACTTCCTTCTGCAGAAGGAGGAGAACATCTGAGTCTTCAAGGAATGATGGACCAGCTTCTGGTGATGAGAGACTGAAGACTGTGCAAGATCACAACAATGATAAATTTTTTGAACGCTTAGTTACAAACACTGGACGCCAAATTCCTATTGAGAGTAGTCATCAACTGGTTAGGCTTATTGGCATCACAGTAAGGAAAGACCAGTTGTGTGGCAATGACCTGGATGAAGAATCATCAGATGAGCAACAAGTGCAACACACGTGTTCACATTCTTCAAATAGTACTGATGTGAAAATGTTAGCGGTCCAAACCCAGGTGGATGAAAGCGTAAATTATCCTTCAACACTTTACAAAAATGTAGCTTCCATTGAAGACAGAAATCAGTGCAAGCCAAACATTTCACCCCGCCAGGCTGGCCAAAGTCAAGATATATTGGCCTTGCCCTTGGCCACGAAAGCAAAGAAGAATCCAGGTCCTGAGATGTCAATCCCTAGTGATGATCTTGCCAAAAATGGGGGACCCTCAACCATTGAATCTGGGTCTGTTGTTGAGGACTTAAAATATGGTGTCAGTGCATTATCTGAAGGTCTAGATGCACTACATAAGGGTCACTTCTTGTCTCCAAGACAGAGAACCAGACAGAGACCATTCTATCACTTTGAACAGAAAGAGTCTGTGGTTAGGTATTTGACCAGCTTCTCGAATTTCAACAGATGCCCACAAGTGCAGTCAGTCAAGAAACGTCCACAAGTGAGTCCGCAATGGATGATGAGTGGAAGTGAGTACTGTTACCCAAGGTTCGCCAGTGAAAATGCCAGGAGCAACAGTTTAAGAAACTGCACAGACCCACAGCTGAGTGGATACGAGTATGAAGAACTTGCCCGTGTCGGATGGTTCTTCAACCGCAGAGCTCTAGTTACTTTCTGTTGTGGGATGGAGATGCCCGTGACTCCAAATGGGCACCCACTGGATGTTCACATTGGTCTCTCACCACAGTGTGAGTTCGCTCGGAGTTTGCTAACACCTGCACCAGCAGCGACAAGCCAGGAAATCCAGACATCAGAGAGGCAACAGGAAGATCTGCAAGAGCTTGCTTCAGGAGGAGTGACCGAGTTACATTTCAGCATCCCAGTACAGGCCACAGATGATGACTGTGGGGCCTCTGGCGTTTCGGTAGAATCTTACATTTTTAACACCTTTCCAGGAAACTTTCAAACTGGCTGTCAAGAGAGCGCACCTGGTGATCACTGGGTGAGTGATGGAGAAAATTATGTTACGTCTGCCCCAACCCAGACGTCAAATGCTTCCTACTTTGAGAGTCTGGTCACCAGCAGAACCCCAATTGATGCCGAGCAGTGGCAACCATTTTCTGGAAATCAAAGAGACTCTTCAGGGCAGGAGAGGCCAGCAGGCATGATGCAAAACTCTAGCGGCAATGCTGGTCGACTTTTCATGCGAGGAAATGCACACAACCCCTTGGGCAACGCACGGCTGCTGAGAGACCTAGAATCAGAGACCGGCAGGCGGAGCCCCCCGTACTTGCCTCCTATAGATCAGATCAACATGGATGGTCAGCATGGAGATAATTATCGGGCTCGATACCCACAGTTTGGTTTCCCATCAGTGCGTATTTGGACCTTCGAAGGTTGGCCGCGTACCCATGCCCAGACACCGAGCATGTTGGCAGATGCTGGGTTTTTCTATGCTGGCAAGTATAATTCTTTTTTCTTTTCTTTTTTAATCACACATGTACGGGTATGGCTACATTGGGGTTCACCTTCAAGTGCTGTCAAACTAAAGGAGTATAGATAGAATCAACGATTATGAATTGTTAACACCCAGTCAGCTATGATGGTTATATCAAGAATCAACAGATAATTGTTAACACCCAGTCAGTGAGTCACATATGATGGTTATCAGGGCAAAGCTCAAATCAAATAATAATAGTACACATACATAATATGTAATAATTAATGTACATATTGTGAATCTGTGAAGGGTGAACATGTACAGGCATGTATCTGTTTGAAGTTTGATGTGAGGAATTGAATAGGTGAATGATCATTTACAAACTGCTCTGGACAGGCTATGGTGACAGCGTCTTGTGCTACTCCTGTGGCATTGGCGTTCGCCACTGGCTGCCGATGGATGACCCCTGGATTGAACATGCTCGCTGGCGGCCATCATGTGTGTTTGTGAAGACCATGCAGAGTCAGCACTTCATTGATGCAGTTCAGGAACTGACTCGCAACAACAGACATGTTAGTGTGCCCCCATTTTGTTAGTGAAACTAAATGCTGGATGAGGGTTTCAGAGTACACTGACCGCCAGAACTCAGTATTCCCCTTCTTATGTTCACTGAAGATCTATATATATATATATTTGGCAGTTGACCCTCAATTCATGTAGCATGTAGTACCATTAAAACTAAAAGTCAAATGTGGTAGATCATAGGAAAGTGTGTAGATGCACAGTAAAGACAGTTGACAGTAGAACTCACTACAACAGATTTAAGAGCCCTCTTCCAAGTTTGATGGCAGATTATCTTGTACAGAGAGGTCTCCCAAATTTTACTGTAAAACATTTCTGTTTAGAATACAATTTTTTTTAGAGGATGTACCTCTGGTGGAGTTTATGTACCTTGTATTTACATGTATGCCAGGTGAGAGGCAACTTGGGTCTTTGTTGTTGTACACGTGTTACATATTTCAAATACTAATTAACTCCCTTGTGTGTTGATTTTGTTTAGAATTAACCAAGTATTTCAAAACCTGTCTTTAGGATCCAGTTGTTCAGAATACCATAGGTATGTATTTGACCATTCAGTAAAACACCTCATGCAGGGATAAACAAACTGGCTGTTTAGTTGAAATGTATTTATAAGCAGCCTTAGGAAACCGGAAAAGTCACTGTTTTGTTGCTGTATCAAAATCAGATTTTCTGCCAATGTTTGTTGTTTGCCAGGAACATGGTTTCTGTTTTCGGAAGTTGAGTGACCTAAAGTCAAAAGACAGTCAATACTTTGGTAAAAAAACAAACCAAAAAAATAAATAAAGGCTTTTGTATTTTTTTTTTATTTTTTTTTACTCGGTGGGCAGGTTTAATTAATTACATAAAATCTTGTATGGCTGGTATTTTTTGCATTTTGTTTTGAGCAGTTTCAGTTAAATACTAAATTAGAACATATACTTCACAAGGGCTTATGACAAACAATGTTTAATGTTAATTTTTATTTTGAAACAATTTTTTAATGTTAATTTTTATTTTGATACTGCAGCCTTCATATCAGGAAGTAAGAGTGGAAGCTAACCGCAGACAAAGAGCAGCTGAAGCAGGTATGTACTACAGTTGCATCATTTTTGAGAGAAACCTTCTAAGTGTAACCGAGTGTATTGTGTGTGTTTCGGGCTATGACTCTTTAACCTTTCTTTCCTGCTGTCCTTTTCCTTTTTGATTGGGTGGGAGTTTTATGGCCCCAATTATCTAAAGTGTTAAAACTTATGTGCTGGGTCCACCGCGTCCTCTTTCCCCCAGTGTCCCTGCAGTAGCAGGTTGTCAGTTTGAGCTGCTGCCTGTGCATCTGATTCAGGGGAGAGCCTCACTGTTTTCTGGTTGGTGTAATTAAAAGTTATGTTATAGCAACCTGTGACTTGCGACTCTTCATTCATGCCTCCAACCTGCTTCCCTCACTCCCCACCCCGCTCCCCAATATAAACATTTATGCAGGGAAGAAGAGGGATTTGAAAATAGTATTTGGCAGCCCTGGGAGAATATGAAGTGCATATAAATAGTGATTTTGGAGAGGAGGGATTTTGAATTGTTGGTAGGGCAGAAGAGTGAACTGAAATGTTGGCAAAGGAAAAGAGCTGCAGGTGTTAAGAAGATGGATTTGAATCATTTGTAGAGAAGAAGAGGGTTTTTGTATTGTTGGCAGGGGAGAAGAGGGGTTTGTATTGCTGGCAGGGAAAAAGATGGATTTTGTATTGTTGGCAGGGGAAGAGATGGACTTTTGTATTGTTGGCAGGGGAAAAGATGGATTTTGTATTGTTGGCAGGGGAGAAACCTTAGTTGAATTGTTCGGAGGGGAGGAGAAGTGGTTGAAGTTTGGCCAGGGGAGAAAAGTGACTTGAACTGTTGGTAGGAGATTAGAAGGATTTGAATTGTTGGTTTTATGTGCCATTACAGCCAGCAAAACAAAATGCACCGTAAAGACGGAATGGTTTGTTTAGAATGGTTGAGTTGTAATGGTTTGTACATTTTATGTTTATTCAGCTGAAGGGGACAGTGTGCCTCCAGCAGCAATGCCTGATGATGATGCAGCACCCAACCTGTTATGCAAAGTGTGCTTCTCTGAAGAAATGAACGTCGTCTTGATGCCGTGTCGGCATCTGGCTGTGTGTGAACGCTGCAGCGGACGTGTCACCAGTTGTCCAATCTGCCGCTCTCATGTGGAAACCTCATTTCCTGCCAATTTTGGTTGATAGAGACATGGGGCCATTGTGCAAGATGCTTTGTCTGAAGTGTGCTGGTGCACTGAGACTTCACAGCCATTTCCAATGATATATGTATATTTGATGATACCATTGCCAAATGCTAACTTTTATGACTTTTCTTTCATGAAATCTGAAAACAACAACAACAACAAATTATTTGTAGTATGTATGTGCTTGGGAGGGGTGATATGTATGTGCTGGGACAGGATGGAACAGAATATTTGTGACTATTCATTTCTTTTTTGCATTATGTACATTGCCAAATACTTGCCCTTTTCATATATATATTCTTTTTTAGCATGTGGTTATAATAGGAATTACAACAGAATAAGAATTCTGTAACTGTTCATTTCTATTTGGCATTACTGTACACTGTACCATCACTGTACACTGTACCTGCCATTTCCATGAATGATCCTTTAGGTTGTGCTTATTCAAGAAATTGGTGGAACAGATTTTTTTTACTTTTCATTTCATTTTCATGTTAGTGTAAATCTGCAATTTACATTAAATCCATGTCTAGTCATACAGTTTTACGAGACAAAACAAAACACCCTGAGGCATATAAAAGTTATGCTTGATGGGGTATTGTTTGAAATTGTTGATTTGTTCTTTGAAGGGGTACATACCTTATCTCCAACTGACATAATTTGATGGGTATGTTTTGCTGAATTGCTACATTTTACCTCCCTGTCAACGTATTTTTACATTAGGGAGAACAAATCATGGACTCTGTCTGCATAAAACATGGATTAAAAAAAAAATAGAATTGTGCTAATAACACTTTCTTTGCCCTCTTTTCAATCCACACCCTCTTGTATAAACATGTGCTTTATGAAAACATGAAACAACAACAACAAAAAACACTTATAATTATTTTGTTCCAATGGGTTAATTCTGTTGGTGTACAGTGTTCAAAATTAGAAGTGAATTTAGATTATCTAGTGTGTGCATGGTGTGGTGCTTATAAACTATTGGCTATGATTGTCTGCATTGTGGAACAGGACAAAATGACAGTCTGTAAAACACTTTTTTCCACCCCTGCTGCCTCCCTCTCATTGCATCCTCTTACATCTCATCCTCTGAGTCTAATGCATCATCCTTTGATGTTGCATCTTCCAACACCAATTACAAATGTACACAATTCCTAGAAGCAGATCATCTGTGTCCTGTCAGTCCTTTCCTGTGTGTACATAATTGTAGTGTTGGTTGTTAAATTCAACTTCAGTTTAATGGTCTTTGTATGTTTATGCTGTGGGTCAAATATAAATGGCTATCGATACATTTGCTTTCTTTTTTTGAGTTTAAAGTTTTCATTTTAATGTACTTTTGTGTCTTTTTTTTTCCCTTTTTTTTTCTTTTTCGCCCTGATATAACCGCACCGGTTGACTGGGCGTAAAACACCAACTTACTTACTTACTTACTTTCTTTGTCTTTTTCTGTCACATGGTCAACTTTTTGTGAGTCCCCCCCCCCTTCACTTTAAAAATGTTTTTAAAAAAAAAGTGCTTGTTTTGGTCATGCAGACTTAGTGATGACCAGACTTGGATTTGTCAGTGGGTGTCATGGCATGTCAGCTGTTTAAACTTCCCTAGAGAGTGACACACTGCCATTTTTACGTGGCACAGATGTTGTGGGTTTCTTCATTCACCAGCTGCTTTCATCTTCCTCAGTTTGTGGTGCTATTTATAGCCATGGTGTTGGATTAATTTGATACATTCATTAAGATGGATTGTCATTTGTAAGTAGTATGCTTTCTTGTACATATTTCTTTGACCCTCACACTTCTCACCATATTCTTTTAAACAGGCGAAGAAGAAAAGAAAAAATGAAAAAAGAAAGAATTTTATTTCACAAAGTAATGAGTAAATGAGTAGTTCTCGGTTCATAACTGTGCACACAGTTACACATTCATTGCCACTGTGCACACATGTACACACACACACACACACACAAAACAGCATCGAAGTAGTGTAAAATATTTGCATATTAAACAATTGAATTAAAGCAACCTTAAGTATTTATTATGTTCACTAATCTTAGGTCCATATTTTTGTGTATGTCCATATATGTCTTGCAGTGTTGTATCTGTTTTCATTATCACAATAAATGTGGGGCTTTTTTTGTTGTTGTGGTTTAATTTTGTTGTTTAGGGTTTAGACTACAGTGTGTAGCTATAATTATGATTTATTAGAAGGAAAACAGAAGAGGATTGAAAAGAGGGCAACTTTTATTTTGAAAAGAGGGCAACTTTTAAAGTTGAAATAGCTGTTGATGCTATAAAAAAAAAGTTAATTTTTTTTTGGTGTATGTAGTGCATGTGTACATCTGTTGACATCCTGTACCCAGAAAGTTTTCAGTCTTACTGATTTGTCATGACCAACCAGTACACTAGGATGACTATGTGCATGTAGTGCTTAGAGACAATGTCCTTTGCACTGTGATATTTGCTGTGACTGGGTGGTGATGCTAAACAGCGGGCTTGCCTTGTCCTCGCAGAACTGTTTTTGTGGACATCACATGTACAGCAACTACAAGGTGGTGATGTGTGAACAGCATTTTCATAATACAGGATGTCCTAGTGCAAGATGAACTGTAAATCAAGTGAAGTTTGATTCTATCATTAAGAACATATTAACCAGGACTGAATTAAAACATGCCTTATCAGCTGGTAACACATCAACCACATTTTACAAATTAACAGAAGAGAAGAAATTATTCCAAACATGGAAATCTTGCTTGTGCCAAAAGGTGGACTTGCGCTGACACCTGCGCATGGAAAAACACTTTTAAACTAAGAATTTCTAATTTAGTGTAGTTAATGGTAATAACAATTACGTTTTGGAATCTGACTTTAAAAAGTTTTAAAATTATTTATACAGTGTTTGTGCAGTACTTGTGGCGACACATCTGCTGCATTTAATTTTGAACCTTGCACTGCAGAAGCAATTTTGTGTTCTGCAGGACAGTGTTTATCCTTTCCCACTAAGTTACTCTACTTGTCTTATGCATCAAAGATTTCTTCCTTTATTGACTAATTTGAAATATGCACCTTTTTTCTTTTCTTTTTTGTTGGCAGTGTTACTGAATAAAGCTTGCTTAAAAATAAACACAAAAAAGTAATGAAGTGGGGGATATAATATATGTATGGAGACATGTGTATGTGTGTGTGTGTAAAAGATGAGCAGTGAATGAATACACTTAATTCTGCCAGTAAGGACATAACCAAGACTGCGGTGATTAAAATGTGATTAATATCTTCAATTCTATTCATCCTGGCCCTGGTGCAATTTTTTTTTTTACTTTCCTGCTCCATCCCCGGAAAAGTCCAAAGTGGGGGTAAAAATTTGAACTGTCCTCTTTTCATATTTCATATCACTGACATTGTTATCTGCAAGTGTTTATGGATAAACCATTCAAGGAGCTGTAGAGGAAATTGTGTTGAGAGAAAAAAAGACTGAGAGAGAGAGAGAGACCGACTTAGTGAGCATCCTTTGAAACTTTTGATTGTAAATGGGCAATGGCACTTCTAGTGGTTCTGTGTGTATTTTTCCTATGTCAACCATGTATATTTAATATTAGGCATGTTTTTATGATTTCTAGAAAAAAAAATCAAAATTCTATTTAAGTGCTTTAGCAGCAAGTTTCTTATTATTTTCAAATATATACAATCAAACATGGAAAAATATAATATATATCCCACTTTTCTGTTAATGTACATATACCACTCTTAAAATTTAAATCCTTTTTTATAAACTGTACTTATTCAAAGCATACTGGGTTTTTAATTCAAATAACAATCCCCTTATTCTGCATCTATAATACATAGCACAAATTCTGAAGAAAAATCACATTCAAAACTTTAAATTGTAACTTCTTCCACATCAAGTCAAGAAATGTATTCATTCTGTCCCTTGAATGCATTGTTACTCTCTACAACTGTCATGTTGTACATGCTGACACTTTTAATTTTATCATCATAGAATTTGCAGATTTTTTTTTATGTGACTGCTTACTTTGACCCTTCACTGCTACATTTCTTCTCTCATACTCATTTACAACAGAACAAAAAATTTATCATTTACAATGGAACAACAAATGACTTCTGTCGCAGTTCATTGAGAAAGGTTTTAAGAAAAACAAAAATTTTGGAACACAGTGGAGTGGTACTCTACCCTTAAACAAAACAAAAAGTTCTTGCACAAGATTACAAGGTTGCTGACAATTTTCATTAACTTTAGGCATGAGATTTTGCTTTGAAAATAAATGTGTTTCAGTTGATTTGACTTTTTGAGGTTTATTACACAGAGAACTTCTTTTCAACATCATGAGTAATTGCTACTCCAGACTGCATAACCATAAAACCTGAAATGCCACAGTAAGATGAAATCTGGCATTAAACAACAAAACTATACACATAGTTACAATGTTACATGCAAACAAAAACTTCCACCTGAATATTTCAATAATAAATGTTACGTTTTTGATTTGACAGGTGGGAATTCCACCCAGTTCTCTGTTTTATGGAACGTAAATCTGTTCTTCTCCTTACCCACCTCCAGGTCCAGTCGGCTGACTTCCCAACTGCAATTAAAAAAATTGATTCATTTGAATAAAAGGGGAAAAAATAAACTGGAGCTGAACCAGGTTTAAATAGGCTCAAAACACCCCCTGAACAGCCCCCACAAACACAGTGACAGTATCCAAGCATTAATAATAATAATAATGGAAATTTGTAAAGCGCCTACCCTGTGGCTCAAGGTGCTAAACAAGCATACATGCATAATGTACATCGAGATGGAAAATGTTATCCAAAAAAATAAATATGTATAATATACCAACAAGTGTTCAAGCATAATTATGCAAAAGATGCACACGCACACATGCATGAACGCACGCGTGCATGCATGCACACACACACACACTGTACAGACTGATAGGAGTGAAGGACAATGTGGTTTAATGGAAATATTCTGAGAAGAGAAATGTCTTGAGTTGGCTTTTGAAAGAAGAGAGAGTAGCAGAGTGCCTGATGTCTTGGGGGAGATTGTTCCAGATGTGGGGGCCGAAGTGCATAAGCCATGGGTTTTGTGGTTGAAGCGTTGGATTTTGAGCATGCGTGTGTCTGTCTGATGAAGAGCAGAGAGATTGGGAAGGACTGTAAATGTGTAGCAGCTCAGAAAGATAAGAGGGAGCAGAACCTGTGATTGTGTTGGAACACATGCAAGCAGTTTTGTATTTTATCCGTTCAGAAATTGGGAGCCAGTGGAGTTGCTGTAGGAGAGGTGTGCAGTTTTGATGGCGTGGAGCTCTAATGATTAGTAGATTAACAGATTAACTAACCTGTCTCCTGGTTTCTCTCGACTTGCCCACACATAAAGTGTGCCTTTGTCCTTTGGGCCCCTGACAGGAATAGCTAACTGTTGAGATAAACAAGGAATTAAGGTATTAAAAACATGAGAAAAAAGAAATGAAAAAAATCGAAACAGTTTTATCCTAGGAAGAGGGTACCTATTTAAAAATGTCTTCTTATTTGTGTCTCTCTTATCTACTTTGTTTTGTTTTGCTTATTCTTTAAGGATCCATCCATTTTATTGAAAGGACAATGTGAGAAACAATGAAAAAATATGTGTATGTGTGCGTGTGCACATGTGTGTGTGTTTTCAGGGTGGGTGTGGAAGCAGTAACATGAGTGCATGCAAAGGGGGAGATGGGCAGGGCTGAAGGAAAAACTATTCGTTCCCTTAGGAAACGGAAATTACTTAAACTAGTTAAAGTCACATGAAGTAAAAGAGCATTCATTACCTTTGCTATCAAGCCATCAACTCTGTTTTTTTCCACATCACCCAGGTCCATGTGAGATGTTCTGATTGGGTGGCCAAGAAGCTCAACGGCAGGCTTATATTTACGCAGCATGGCCACAGGTTTTCTGTGGTATTCTTCCCTTTCAAGATTTTCTGGAGAGTACACATGGATGATACAAAGTGTGACAAGAAGTTCAGCTATACATGTACTCAGCCTGAACTTGGAAAAAACAGTTTTCATCACATACACATACAGTACATCGTCATGTATAATAGTTCCCCTCCCCCTTGTTTTTTCTTCTAACAAAAGTTTGCAGCTGTGATAAATATCTCTAGTAGTCTATCACTTTATCATAATAATAATAAATTGTATTTATAATGCTCCTGTCCCACTTCTAAAAATGAGCTCCATGCACAGTACAGCTTCACATATCAGACTCGTAATACATAGCTAAGAAATACAGGCATTAAAAACAGACTGTATTGCTAGATGTATTGTAACAAATATTATAAGTCCCATGAATCTGAAACAGTACATGCTTCTTTAGCTGTGACTCTGCCTGCCTTCAGATCTGCATTGAAGGGATGGATGGAAGGACAGGCCTAATCATGATCAGATTCAGTCATCTTTTAAACGAGTCACCCAACTACAAGTTGGACAATTTTGAATGTAGACATAACCAGCTTTTAGTAATTTAAATTAATTAGTTAAATTGTCTTTTAATCCATAGAATGAATTTTAGGAACTATAATAGTATAATACCCATCAAGTACCAGTGAAATAGTACCAGGTTAGTATCATGGATTCATGCTGATAGTGATACACGCCATAGTATCACACCTTCAGATTTTTGGTGTGTACAGTACTGAAAATGTAAGAAGCCAGTACCACCTAGTGAGGGGGGCGGGGATAGCTCAGTGGTTAGAGCGCCGGACTCGTGATTGAAAGGTTGCGGGTTCGAATCCCTGCTGGAACGGCGGGATAATTTTCTTCTCCAGGGTCGACTTTCTGTGCTGACTCTTATTTTCGGTATCCGTTCCACCCCCGTGTTACCACAGTAGCACGTAAAAAATCCCGGTCATTCTGCCAAAAGTGCAGGTGGCAGGTTACAGCTAAACACGCATACACCTTACGTATGTGGCTTTTATTGAACCGTGCTTCGGCATTGGTCACAACTTGTCCCTAATATGTCAAATGACATCTGAGGACATTAAGCATCAACTCATCATCATCACCACCTAGTGTGGGCTATGTATGGTACAGCCCAGATCATTCTCTTTATATGCCTATGCTGGGTGAGCATGTATGTTTACTGGGAAGGGTGAAAATTAATGGTGCTGTGAAAGAACACTCCTCTGAAAAGCTAAAGGTTGAGCATGATCGAGCACAGTAACCACATGGATAGGTGACTGTTCTTCTTCTTTGACACAGAAAGCCACCATCCATTAGTTAAACAGGAACTGTTTGGCAAACAATGAAACATTGCACTGTTGTGGGATCTGTAAAGTGGTGTTAATAAAATGTGCTATGTTTTGCTCAGAGAACTACCCTGAGCTTTTTTTCTTTTTTTTTCTTTTTAATCAAATTGTGCGCCGACTCTACAAAAAGTCCTTTTGATACGACCTATTGTTCATTTCTGGATCCATTATGTACTCCTCTAAAGTCTAAGTTCTCCGCTTATTCCGGTAATGGACCACCGGTCAGAATCTGACCATTACTGTCATTTATGGGTGACTCCGCAGCAGAAAAAAGAAGGCCCTGTGGTTTCCGTCAGAGTCTGGTAGATTATGAAAACATCAAACTAACCCAGCGTGCTTTAAAGGGTCAGAATATTCAAACTGTTGAACACATAATACCGTACGTACTGCAGAAGAAACAAAGGTTTCAGAGCTACACTTCAGCAAGTCACCAGCTACAAGTCACCAGCTAAAAGCACAACAGTCATACCCACAACATTCATTCTGTACCATGAATTCTGTTGGTTAAAAATGCTGCTCCAGCCACCGATGCAATAGATCCAAAAACTGCTATCTTGGTCAGCGTAGCTGTTGACATCTCGTGTTATTGAAACGAAAGCTGAAGGAGAGTGAGCTACCCTTGGCAAATCTCCGGTAGCCCGGTAGCTTTCGGTTGTTTCCGCTGGCTGATATCAAAACTATTTCCTCTTAGAAAAAATAATGATTAACAGCTCAGTCCCAGTGTTAAGCAGATGCTAGAGAGCATAGCCATTTTAACTTTTATTTTTGATCCCGATGTTGAAGATTGAACGGCTATAGGAAATCTCGCCAAAACGAGAAGCGCTTAGCAACGACAACCAAAGCGCCGCCATATTGTTGCTGGCCGACGCTCACTGCTTGGCACTCTATGTACACATACTTTCATTTAGTGCCTTAGTTAGTTGTAGCTGTCACATATCCACGGTTGTGTCAAAAACAGCCGTCCAATGCGGGATCAGTGAGGCAGATGGCTGAAGTAAAGGTATGCGTCTTTTTTTGTTTGTTGAAGTTATGGTTTTACTTTCGTTAGTAGTTCTTGTGATCTTTTTAAAAACTCGTGCACAAGGTCTACAGGTTGTGTGCGGATACATTATTTATCCGATTGCTAGTTTTACAGAGAGTCTTACTGTTCATCAGTGGCATTGTGTCTTTTGTGGAATGTGTTACAAATGAGTATTGTGTTTGCAATGCTCGAACACCTCGAAGAAATGTAGCTACTGTTTGGATGAGCTGCAGTGATTATGCGGACGTTTCGCGTTGGAACTGGACAGCTCTCTCTCTCTCTCTCTCTCTCTCTCTCTCTCTCTCTCTCTCAATTCCAGTTGCTGATTTTGTCCCCTTTCTATTGAGGTCAAGCCAGATCATAGTCGGGATCACTGATTTAAAACAAAACAACAACAACAAAAATACAACAGTTTTTAACAGCGCCACAAGCGGAAGAATTAACGGTTAATTATTTCAATTAGACAATACAAAATTTCATGAAAACACATTTTATTAAAGTAACAAATAACATGCTGTTGTTAATTTGCAGTTAGTGAAGTCAGTCATTGTTTCATGGAATTGGGTTCAACTTTTACAGTACAGTCCTTTGGATGACATATCTGCAGTTATTGAAGCAGTCATTGTTTCATGAAATTGTGTTCAACCATTACAGTACAATCTTTTGGATGAGAAAGTCCCTCAGATGAGACTACAAAATGAGATCCCTCATATGTCTACAGACACATGCAAAAAGGTCATATACGTATGTTAAACTGAAAGATCTAATTTAGTATTAGTAGGGTTAATTCTTCAGTGATTGAGGTATTTACATTCTTCTGACAAAAACAGAAAGACCTATAACTAGAATATTATTAATGTGAGGGATTCCAAATATGAGACCATGTCCTGGGATAACATGGTCATCATCACTATTGTAGGGGAGTGGGGTGGGGAGCGAGGGAAGCAGGTTGGAAGCATGAATGAAGAGTCACAAGTCAGAGGTTGCTATAACATTACTTTTTATTTGCATACCAACCAACCAGGAAACAGTGTCTGTGTTGGAAAAGACACAAGCAAGCAAAACATTTAGAACATGAAAGCGAATGTAAAGTCTAAACAACAGCAATTATCTAATAAACACAGTAACCATGTAGTTTACCTGTAGGTTACTATGATACATGATAAAATGATTAATAATCAAGCACATAGATTGTGTGCATGACTTGCACTTAAAACCCATATCTCATAGTATCATGGTGAGTCTACAAGAGACAGCCAGTCAATTAACTGATGAACTCCCAGTATATAATAGTATACAATAAAGTAACAGTGAAAAATATGGATTACCAAGCTCATTCTTAACTAAACAGGAAGAGTGAGATCATTGTTACAGCAGTTCCACTTAAGCACACAATGAGACGGACAGTGACATGGGTGGCACTTTGGACCATGCCGTAAGCGGGAGGAAGTCAGTCATAAACTGACTGGCTCCAGCCTCATTACTCAACACCTGTACGAACGGGCTACAGCATGTCACTGTTACTGACTAGCAGAGCATATCTGTGAACAACGTCAAGGGTCTTACATGAATCTAAGATGCTGATTTGGCTGCGCCTGTCTGCTCGGTTAGTGAACAGAGACAAAGACCTAATTGCTGCAACTGACGCATATCACCGGCCTGTTCAGGTACACGCACAAAGACCCGGAAAGGGTTTACAAGCTAAGCAGAGTGAAAGTCTGCGTGCCCAAGACTCACCATACAAAAGCTGGATCAAAACAGAAATAACATGTCTCACAGTTTATACAATCACCCCTATGTGCTAAACCATATTCAACTAGTAAAACGAACATGCAAGTAAAATGAACATTCGACAATACCATGAAGTCAACATCTTCAAAGTGTTAGTCATAATATACCACCGATTTCATGTAGAAAAATAGATCGGTAGGAAACTAAGCAAATATGTTATGCCACACAGATCTGCACAGTCGCTCAAAGGAACCATACTTTAGAGGGATAACTTTGCAGTGGCAAAGCATCACTCAAACTGAACATCCAACAATGGCAGCATAACATGCTAGCTACTATGGTTAGCTGCATACATTTTGGAAACACCGGTCATCCTGTGGCATAAAGGCTTAACATTTGAATGCACAAACAATGTACACTGATGCCATGGCAGCTGCAACCAGGCAGCAGTCTGATGCCAAAATTACCCACATGTTCAAGAACCAAAATCAAGGCATGTTGTGAACATGGTAACATTATGAACATACATTATTTACATCAATAAGAAACAATAGAATAACAAGCCATAGAAAAATAACTACTTACAGGCTCTCCCCTGAGATGAACAAGAACACCGACCGCAACAGCAAACAACCAACCTGCCTCTGCAGGGACACTTGGGGGAAAAGGGACGCTGCCGACCCAGCACACAAGTTTTAACACCTTAGATAATTGGGGCCATAAAACTCCCACCCAATCAAAAAGAAAAAGGAAAAGAAAAAAAGATTAAAGGGCCATAGCCCGGAACATGTATACAATACACTCGGTTATACTATCATCAGGCCTAAATTTGAAAGCCTTTTTAATACTTGCCTCCTGAAATTTAGGATTTTTAGGGTAGATTTAGTTTTTTTGTTTGTTTTTTTTTTTAAGAAAGCAGGGATGGGGGGGGGGGGGGGGGGGGGATTTTTGAACTGTTCATCTTCTTTTTATTTGTCCTGGTGCACTAGGTTGTGGTTTTACACTTACACTAGTTACAGTTGTTTATACAAGTTCATGTTTTTGTTTTTTGAATATGCAGTAAAATTGAAAACCTTTCCTAGTCTTTGAGCTGTCCTCCCTGCCATGACAGTAATGGTCCAGGAGCTGATTTTATATTCTGTAGGTGTAGAACAGTGTAACAAATGTGAAATATGATGAAAATCAGTGTGTGTGTGTGTGTGTGTGTGTGTGTGTGTGTGTGTGTGTGTGTGTGTGCTCATGTGTGTGTGCTCATGTGTGTGTGTCTCTGTGTCTGTATGGGCATGCTTTGATGGTAAGGATCCACAGTTTAGCATGAAATTTGCATGTACATATTATTTATTGAGTTATTAGTTTTGACATTTGCTTCAAATGTTACATTTCATTTAGTTTGTTTGTTAATGTTATATGTTGATGTTTTTATATTAAAAAAAAAGAGAAGCTTTTTACTGATAAGAGCTGAATTAAAAGATTTTTGTTTTAGGCTTGTGAAATTAGCATTTTCCACTAGAGTGTCAGGCCAGTGAATATAAAAATCCACTAGCCTGCAGAAATCACCACAAAACTGAGATTTTTTTCCACCAGTCAAATCTGCATTGCAGATTACATTATTCAGATTATTTCTTGATTGATGATGGAAACATTTGACAGATTCAGAGAAACTGTTATACCAGAAGGCAAAATCATGACTTGCCCGATGGGCTTGTGGTTTTTAACTTGCCCCGCCTGGCTGATTTTTTACCTATCCTAGGCAACCGGAGAATTGCATTTCTGTAGCCCAGCTGTTTTATGTTTCATTTTTCTTGTTGTTATATTTCAGTTTGAGGTCTTTTGAGAGAGAGAGAGAGAGAGAGAGAGAGAGAGAGAACTGAAATTCAAACTTAAAAACTTTAATACTCAAGGATAGTAGCGTTGGGTCTATTTGGACCTGTGTAACAGCCATATACTATACCATAAACAGATATTATAAGTACAAATAAACAGTTGATTGAGAGGGGGAGAGAGAGAATATACATGTTTATATATGAGTTTTATGATGAAATATATGCTTATTTTTCTTAAAAAGAATGGGAATATTTAACTTAAAGTGATTTCCATTTTATGAATTGCTTGTTTTTAGAAAGAAAATAAGATGACAGTGTTCTCCTCCTAATGTATGGCAAATTGGGTATCAGTTTTTTTTCTTTTGAATTAAGATAGAAAGTCAGACTTCAAGCAAGATGTGACTCAAATTGTTTTCAAGGTCAGACAGGACATGTTCTTATTGATTGATTAATCTGAAAAAAGGCAAATGTGTAAGAATTTATTGTCTGATGTCACCTGTCTTTCTCAACAACAAAAATGAAAGGAAATTAACTTTTTTAAGTTACCGATGTCAATAGACAGGGCTGAAATCTTTTGAGTGAATTGATATTCTTTCAGAGTGACATTAAGCATATATTCTAACCCAGTGAAAGGATATTTCAGTTGCTGTTTTGGGTATTTATGTCAAAACTAGTTCTTGCTCACTTTCTATATATATATATTTTATACAGTATAATTTGTAGGGTTTTGTTTGTTTTAAAAGATGATAGATGATGTAACAATTTTAAAGAGCTCATATTAGAACAAGAGCAGAACATTGATGTGAAAACATTCTAAGTTAATTGAGGATGTAACCAGTATTTTATTCATTCTGATAAATATGTTCAGTTTTTGAGTTGCATGGAAAAGCATTAGTTTGTGTTGGCTTTCTGGTTGAGTGTTTAAATGTAATCAATGTTAAACATTGCATGAAAGTAGTACTATGTGCACTCGCTGAGCATTCCATGTTCATTTCACTTTCAATGACCATGACCATATTTCAAAGTCAGGGCAGTGTCAAACAGTTTCAGCTGAACAATTTGTGTTCATATGTGATTAATTTGAAACTGTTTATAATTGTTGTTTACATCAACTAGATCATAAGCATACCAGTATTTTTGAGTTTTGCATTACTGAAGGGAGATAGTATATTTTCAGATTCAACAGGAACTTAATTAACATTGGCTTTTTCTTTGACGCTGTTTAAGGAAGGTCTTTTATATTTTGCACCATTATTACCTTGCATGGAGTCTTCAGATTTATACCAGGTTAGATGACCCTGGCTAAACATAATTATGTCAGAAATAAACAACAAATTGTGGTTTTTAAATTATTCTCCTTGTAGTTAAATGGAATGGTTGCTACATGCTTTAAGAAGATGTGGTGCACATTTTCTTCAGTTTTGCCCTTAGATATGAGTTGTCTGAGTGTAGTACTTTAGTAGACCACTTCATTCTGTCAGTTAGAAAGTGCAGGAAACACATCCCAGCCAATCATGGCTGTATATAATTATTATTAATGAAGCTAAGTCTGGCAAAAACAAAGTTTTTTCCATTTATTTGCCAGGCTTGAGGAAGGACTTACAGAGTGGATTGGTCTGGTGCTCTTCTTGTTTATGACAAATACTGAATAATATTAAAGTTTTTATTTCTGGGGTGGGGTGAGGTGGAGGGTCAAAATTCCTCATGTTGGCTGTATGTCAGTTCTGACTGCAGTTGCTGATGTGTTTACAGCAGACTCCCCGGTTGGGGGGACCGAGTGGCAGCAAGGGGAAGGGTACGGATGACCCAATCCGCTTCTTGCCAGTCCTGCCTTCCAAACGCAGCAAACCTTCATGGCAAGACAACCCACCTTCCTTTATTTTGTCGGGCCAAGCCGACGAGGAGCAGCCAAACACCATCGACCTCATTGGGGAGCTCACAGCAAGTAAGTGTTGATGCATTATGTGCAGGTTTTGGGGCATGTCAGTGACTTGCAAGGTGAAACTAGATGTTGTCGTGTATCTAGCACTTGTTCCATAGTAAACCAATGTGAAAGGAAAAAAATGTTTTTTTAATTTCTTTAAACAAACAAATGTCAGCTTGTTTACTTGTAGGTACCTGGTCTGAAAATATTTTGTAAAATAATAACAGTTAAAAAAAGGCCTGATTGTTAGAATGATGGTGACAAAGAGGCATCTCCTTTTGAAAAAAAAGAAAAGTTTCTGAAAGTATTTTTTATGAATGAAATGCAAAAAAGAAGAAAAAAGGTTTACGAGTTATAGAACTTGTTTGTTGCTGTTGCTTGATTATACATTTATGAGACATTTATGTCTAATAGAAACAGTAAAGTTACATTTCTTCTTCCTCTTTCTTGGGTGTGTGTGTAGGGGGATTGTGTGTGGGGGGTGGGGGGCGGTCATATAGTAAGTTATGTTTGAAACGATGTTACATCATTTGTTAGTTGTGAGTTAATTTCATAACTATCTTTATTACAATGTATATTCTGTATATTCTGTTATGTTTATATTGTTCAGTGTTGTGAGCCACAGGTTAGGCACTTTAAAAGTTTTGATTATCACTGTTATAAATTGGAAGATGGGTCTTCTAGGTAAATTACAGGTGGCCACATCGTGGATGGTTTTTCTTTCTTGTCTTTTTTTTTTCTCTCTCTCTCCCACTCCCCCCCCCCCATTTCCTTTTGTTCATTTGCTTTTCTTCTGAATTTTCCCCCTTTTCTCAACCATTTTAATTTATTAGATATATGAACATCATTAGACTGAGCGAAAGATGTGTTACCAGAGCAGTTTACTTGACAGTCAATACTAGGATGTACATCAAGGCAACTGCTGATATTATGCTAGGTTATGTTACTCAGCTTCTTGATCCCAGAGTGGTTATGTGGCCTATCTGAATGGCCACCAGACACAGCACAAAATGTGGTGATCTGGTTAATAGTCATTGGCGTATTGAGTCGTGTGTGTGCGTGTGTGTGTGCAAGCACATCTTGCAGGTAGTTTTACTTGAACTCTTGTTGATGTCTACATTATGTGTTAGCTTTTGTTAATTTCCTGATAACATTTTCCACTTGATGTACAGTACGTGTGTGATATTATCTTTGTTCAGTGTTTTGAGCCACAGGGTAGGTGCTTTACAAATTTTCATTATTATTATTGTAGGAACAGCATGTTATGTCTCAGCATCATTTTGTTTTGAGAGATTAAGTTTTATTTGCTTTATTTCCCCATATCTAAATTTGTTTATATGCAGCAAAGTTACTCTTATCAAGAAGCTTAAAAGCATGGATCTGAGTAATGGGCTTGAGCTTTTTGCACCAAAGGTTGCGCAATGCATGAATAATTATGTGCAGCATTCTCTAGCTACAGTGTCTAAAAATGTTATTGTCTGTGTGATTACAGAACTGTTACTTGCGAAATACAACACTCCCACTGTGATTGCATGCTCCTTGCAAAACAGACTTCTTAGCCCAAACACCCTACACACTTACAATAGCCCCCATAAGTTGAGGCCTGTGATCTGATTTTGGCAGCTGTCCATGGCTAGTGTCTTGACCTCTTTGTGTAAACCCTACCAGCCTTGCTGGTGATATGGCACTGGTCCAACATGGGCTGAGGTATTGCAGGCTGTTTGGACCAAGCTGGCTGGCAGATTAGTCCCTGTGGACTTGATCCTGTAGTTGACACTGACAAGGTGTGGGGGGTGGGGGGTATTTTCACCACTGTTGAGACTGACAGTGTTTTGTCCCCAGTTGTTTTCCATCTTGTGCTTACAGCAACTCTTACAAAAAGAAATTGTAAAGACAAGTGTATCATTGTCTGGCTGTTCAAATGCGACATCAGTTACACTTAATGAAAATATTGTACTGTTTGGTCATGACATCCATTTTAAATCAGATAGCACTTTTGATCTGATTATTTTGCAAGCAAAGTTCTTTATTTATAAATGCAAAATTAACAAGACTATACCACAATTGCATTCGTTCAAACGTTATTTAAAATCTAACTTTGAGGTGTACAAATATAATGCAAAACTGAATATGTCATATGATAAGTTTATAATTGAATGGTGTCCTTACCAGTCGCTGATTGACATATAGACTATGTCATAGATAGTAAATGTTAAGTGACACGATGTACAACATACATACACACATTCAGACACTTATACATTGTTCGCATGCACATGCTATGTAAGTACTATTTTGTTAGGATTGTCGTTGATCTGTTTGTTGGGCCGTTTAATTGCTTGAATTTTAGTTTGGAATTGTGTGTGTGTATGTGTGTGTGTGTGTGTGTGTGTGTGTGTGTGTGTGTGTGTGTGTGTGTGTGTGTGTGTGTGTGTGTGTGCGTGAGTGCGTGCGTGTGTTCGTGCGCGTGTGCATGCGTGAGTGCATGCGTGAGTGCATGTGTGTTTGTCTCCTTCTCTCTCTCTCTCTTTTTTTTTTCTTCTCCAAATATAGTTCATTTTTGTTATGTTTATAAACTCTTTTTGCTGAAGACTAGTTTATTATAAGCACTGTTACAATATTGCTGTAAGTTCCACAAAAACTGGAATAAAACATGACCAAAAAAAAAAAGGCTTATACAACTGCTGACAGAACAACAGGAAGCCTGAAAATGGAATTATTTGCACATTTTCTATCATTTCAGATCCTTTTGTGCTGTCACTTGGGTTTCCTATTAAACTGAAACTTTGTAGAGCTGTTCAATACATGGACTTGATCAAGCATATAATTATGCTATTTTTTGCTTTGGTGTGTATTCAAGGGAGGTAATTGTTTCAGTTTCTACAGTGTCTGATAAATAAGACCGTTCTCGCTGTTAACAAAGCTTTTTTTGTCATAACCATGGTCATTTGAGACAAACAAAATAAAAAACAGACAAAAGAAAAAAAGAAAGAAAAAAAAGTGTATCATTGTCACCCCTCTTGTAAACACACACACACACACACACACACACACACACACCATTTAATGAAAGATAATTTTATCACACCTGTCTGTTTGGGGCAGTTTACCACTCTGATTCTTCTTCCTCTTCCGTTTCGGACTTCAGACATAAATCACCAGTTCAGTAACTATTTCTAAAGTGTTTTTTCTTTGTCTTTCACACCCATGTCTATCACTCCATCCCTCATGCATGTGTGTGTGTGTGTGTGTGTGTGTGTGTGTGTGTGTGTGTGTGTGTGTTTGTGCGCGCATTCTAGTTTTGTTAGTGTTATTGTAAAGCATTCTGGGCTCCCACCTTATTTGAAGATGGGTGCAATACAGATCCCTCTTTATTTTTATTTTTTTAAGTAGTCAGTCAGTTTTCTGTCATCCAGTAGCTTGTGAGTTATTGTACACAGTAGAACCTCCCTCTGTTAAGACCTCCTAGCAGTAATAAAAAATCAAGCAAAAGTAGTCTGAAAGGAAGGGTGGACTCCTTGACCACTGTTAACTTGACATTGGAAGATGAAGGGAAATGTTTAATGACCATATTTTTCTAACTGAATTTTTTAATAAATTTGCTGCCCACCTCTAACAAAACAAAACAAAACAAACAAACAACAACAGCAACAAACAAACAAACGACAATAACAACAAACAAGCAAACAAAAAGTTACTACTGTTACCCTTTCCCCACTCCATTTTTGTTGTTGTGGTGATGTTTGGTTAAAACCAGTTCCTACCCACGGCCACAGTTCTGTGCTGTGTCTGCTACAGTGCCTTTTCCTCTTTTCTTCTTCCATTTTTCTTTCTTTTTATTTTTCTTAGGTCCTGGGCATCCTTAGATTTGTGATGATTGTATCACATCAATTGTTAATGCTTCAGTCCTGAAGCCCACAGTAGAAGGTGCTGTTCATCCCTATCAGCTGCCTGCACAGGGATGTGCCTCATGCGTCATGCATGGCCTGGCAGGTTCTGACATGGAACGTCAGTTCATTTCTCATTGATTTGTCTCTCCGTGCCCTTATGAGTTCGAGCGATAGTGTGCTGTTGGATTATTTAGCAGTTAATCACACAGTGCTTGCTGCTGCTTGCTTCAGGGGACACGGTCAAGAGGAAGAAGCCCACGCGTTTGAAGCCGATTGAAAGTGCACCTCAGCAGAATGGCCAGCTCGATTCTTTCAAGCAACCCAAGAAAGACAGAGAGAATTTCCGCAAAACTCTTGTGGACATTATTTTGTGAGTCAATTTTGACTTTGCAGTCCAGATTTTTCACAGTGACAAATAGATTTTTTTCCTTCAGTTTACATAGTCACAAATTTGTACATTTGGACGCATACCCCTGTGACTGCATAAACTGAAAGAAATACATGTACATGAATGTACACACATTCACACATACATACACACCTTCACACATACATGCACATGCATGCACAGACACACACACATGCATGCACACACTTGCACCAAATCAGATAATAGATTTTATGCAAGAAAAAAAAAAAAAATCAGTCAAACAGGAAAACAGTTTTTTGATTTGTCATGCAGATTTTTTTTGGTCTTGTTCCCAGTAGAATAGCAAATGTCTACATTCATTCAGTTCAGTCCAGTAACACTTAGTGACGTCAGTCATTTCACCAGAGGCTGTGATAATATATGTACAGTTCTGTGACTTCCATTCAACAGACAAGAAGACAAAGGTTTACCAAAGACCTCCACCTCCTCTGTCACTGGCGAACAGCCAGGCACGTCACGAGCAGGCTCTCCCACGACTGCAGAAAAGGATATACTGGTAAAATACCAAAACAACTATGCTCCAAAACATTTAGTTTTGAAACATTGCCAGGAATGATATCACTGGTGCACATAGTTCACAGTTCTGTTGTCCTTTTGCTAAAGCCTGTAAAAAAAATAATCCAATCTGCTTTTTTGTTGTTCTTTCTTTTCTTCTTTTTTCTGTTCTTTTTTCTGGTTTTGTTGTGATGAACTTTATTTATATTTACGGTACTTGCTAATGCCACTCCTTTTTGTCTACTGTTTATTTTGTTAAAACTCCTCTTTCATGAAGGACTGTGTTTCATTAAGCAGCTTGTCTTTTTAAATATCAGTTATTAGTCTTAACATTTTGCTCCATTGTGCTGAATGCAAACACTCAGACTAAAGTTGTTCAAAGGCAACACTCAGATTGTTAAAAGGTATGTAAAATACTTAAATACTCTTATTTTAGACATAATTTCAAAATTCTAGGTCTTTCTTTTGGTGAAAGGAGATGACCCTCTTAGAATTTTAGGACTAGACATCAGAGTGATGAATGTAATGAAAGGGTTGGAATTTGCCCCACTTAGGTTTGTTTTCATTTTGAATCCCTGATGTGCACATTTTTTTGTTTTGTTTTTGTTTTGTATTTTAAACTGAGCAGCAAGGTGGGAATGGGGGTGGGGAGCTAAACAAAAAAATGCTGAGTCATTGCTGAAGATTCAGTTTTTGTATGACAGTTAACAAGTGTTTTTGCAGTTAATTGGTTGTGGTCCAAGATGGAAACGCCAAAAATGTTTGACATCATTTATAAGTGGAAATACTTGTTAATTGTATGCTTCCTTTTGTGTGCGTATGACAGCGGTACTACTACTACATCCACAATGGCATTGACACAGAACATGTCGCTCCAATGGAAGATTCCTGGCTGGAAAATGTACTGTCACTTGTCCCACATGCTCTCAAGGTTTGTTGAAGCACATTCTTGCATTATGACTTCAGACAATTAGCTTTGAGACACTGCCAAGAAAGACAGTGACGGTGAACCTGCATAGGCAGTCTTTTGTTCTTTTGCTGGAGACACTTTGTCTTCAGATACTTTGTTATTGTTTTGTTCTTTTGGGAATCATTAAATGTCTGGGTTGATAAACTCCCACTCTCCTATTTTAGTTCTGTTATTTGTTAATATTCATATGTATTATTGATTTTTCTGTTTGTATTGTTTGCATAAATCTAGACTTTTTGTGGTATATATAGCTTTGTCAGTTAATGTAAGTTGAAAGAGTGAATTGTGGCCCCTACATAATGGTTGTTGCCCTTTACGGGACAGTCCACAAAGCTGTGACTGATGACCCACAGTAAAGTTTCTTGTGTCGTCCTTGAAATCTGAATGCAGCTACCTGAATGGAGGAGGAGACTAAAATGATTCATCTTCACAAAAGCTGTGTTTGTGTGAGGGCCAGTTGAGGCTAGAACTATCTTTTCTCAAGTGAGGGCAGAACTGACAAGAAAAAAGCAGCGTTTCTGAGAAGAAAATCCTATAAATATTTAACATATTGATTGTTCAGGTGTGCATACTACTTGTTTTTTTGTCTTCTTTTTTAAGTATTTCTTTTGTTTACAGGCAGGACACACAGAAACCATTGAAAACTTGTCAGATGAAATGCGAGAGGACTATCTCCTGAGTGTCAAGAAAGCCATTGGTATGTCTTTTATTTGTTTGTTTACTAAAAAATCCTAACTTATCTGATTGAATTTAAACATTGTATAGTTGTTACCTGCATTGAAAAGATGGTGCACTATATGCTTTTTGTGACTGGTGTGTATTTAATGGAAGTATCTTCTCTTGTTTTCTTTTTTCTTTTTAAAATAATAATTTTTACTTCTCTTCAGCTTTATAATTGAGTCATTTGATCATTTGCTGTTTTTAATTTTTTCATCTTTATCTTGCCTCTGATACTGTGGTCTGCTTTATGTGTACCAAGTGCTACACAAGTAGTTCTATTACAAATACACTGTGATATTTACAGTCAGCTACAAGCCGAGAAGTACCATTGAGAAGTATTTCTCAGGAAAGACCTTTTCTTTCTTTTGTGCAGTTGACTTTGTTCTGAAGGATCCCAGACAGCTGGAAGATGAGAAGAAGGAGAAACCGTTGCCGCATCGTGAGGAGATGGCGGTGGTGCCCAAACCCTGGAACCGCTCCTACTTGGCCGCACTTGAGGCCACAGCACAGTGTCTGCACAACACCAACCCCTGCATGATGCAGGTCCTCAGCCTCTGGCACATCTCCTTTGGGTCAGTAGCAGTGTGTGTGTGTGTGTGTGTGTGTGTGTGTGTGTGTGCACATTTGTGCATATGCTTATGTGTTTGTGTGTGTGTGTGTGTGTGAGTGTGCTCACAAGCATTGTCATTCAGTGCATTATGTGGCTAATCATCATGGCAGTCAGGTTTACTGATGTAGAAGAGTTTCATGGCTGTATATATGTGTGTGCATGCATAAAATATGACTGGGTGTATTATGCATCAGCTTATTTTCAAGGCACGGAGGTTGGTTGATTGATTGTGTGTGTGTGTGTGTGTGTGTGTGTGTGTGTGTGTGTGTGTGTGTGTGTGTGTGTGTGTGTGCAAGTGCATACATAAAACATGATGCAGAGCTGCTTATTTCCAGGGCTTTGATGGTTATTAATATGAAGATATTACCTGTCTGTTCATGTGCATGTGTGTGGTTACAGAAGATTTAATGCATTATGCATTTATACTTATTTTCAGGTCCCTGAGGTTCATTGATATAGAGGAGTTTCACAACCGTCAAGATTCCATGGAGCTGAAGACCTTCCAGAACCTCTGCATGCGACACATCGAAGCAGCAAAGGAGAGACTGCTGAAAAAGTCAGTGTTGAAATTCTGAACCGTTCGCCAGCAACATCTTGAAACGGGTTTTGAACAGGCATTCATTTCGTGCAGAGGCCTTCTATACTTTGTGATAATTAAATCAGTTTGAACATGTCAAATACCATCAGTTTTATACAGATAGAAAAACACTATCCTTAGGCTATAAATACTAACTTCAGACTATAAGCAGCAATTCTATGACAGTATTAACTATTTTTTATTATATTTCCATCAAAATGGCTGCTATGTTATACATCATTACTACAAATATACTACCCTTCCCCACCTAGTAGGAGTCTGTGTCAGTCACTGAAGTGCTGTAGACAAGTGATCAAAACCCTGTGCTGTGTGTTCAGGTGGTTCCCCGAGGTCCAGACCATCTTCTACCAAGGCAACAAGCGGAAGCAGGTGCCAAGCAACCAGGAACAGGAGAAGCTGGAATCGTTCTTCAACTGCGCGGCCACCCTGATGACAGAAAACCTGCAGCAGCTGACGCTCCATTCCATTGATGACTACACAGACCTCCTGTGCCAGCCCCCTGTAAGTTTGGTGCTGGGCCATCCAAGGGTCTTGTTACAGTGTAGATTGGCTGGGACAGCCACTGAGGTTCCTATGAGGGTTTTGCCCAGCATACAGCATGGCAAAGTTGCCGTTAGGTCAGAAGAGGATGTTGAATGGATAAAGAAGAGGGTCGCTTACTTCTGCATAGCAGACCTGGATCCTGCCCTTGCCTGGCATGCAGAAAGGATGCTGGTATGGCCTTGGCCAGAGTATGCTGCAGCCTCAGTGGCCCCTGGCAAACAGACAGGCTTAAAGATTAAATGCAGCTTCTTGAATGGTAAGACACACTGTAAATTAATGACAGTGGATGAAACTTATATCCATATTTTATTACTCAGGTGAACAGGTGGGGAAACAAAATGACAACAATAGCAAAAACAACAGAAGCTGCATCAGCAGCAACCACCACCACCACCACCACAACAGCAGGGAGAAGAAAAAAGGCAAACTGGCATCAGACAGACATAATTTTATACTAAAAGCATATTGTCAAAAAAGTGTTTGTTCAATTTTGGTGTGTTGATTCCATTGTTTGAATGACTGATACTGGTTTCCTTGTTTATATTGATGATTTCTTCTGCTTGTTTTGCTGCTCCTATGTGTGGTCCATTGTCAAACAAGCAGAAGGTGAAACCTGTGTGTACACACTAGTTGTTAGTGAGCTACACATGAATGGTGCACGGGGTGAAGTCACATGTATACTGTTGCTTCAGCCGGCTTCCTTCGCATGCTCAGAGCCATGCTGGGAAGCCAGGTGAATGGGACACTGAAGCAACTCTATACAGTTTATGCCTAGCTATGTGTGCACCTCACAGGTGGCTTTGTGTCCACTTTTTGCTTGTTTAGTTCTAGCAAGTCTTTGATTTCCCATTAAACATGCTGGATCTGATTTGCATCTGATCCGGATTGGCTTGGAAGCATTGGCCAGAAGCAAGCCTGATTCTGCCACACCGACTTGCTTCCAGACCAAGTCCGTTTGGCCCAAACCTGACACAGTCAGCCCAAACCAGGATGGTTATGCACAATACAATCTGGGCCACCTGTGGGAAAATGCAACCGAGTTTGGAAGTAGGAAACTGTTAGTAGGCTGATTGCTTTCTGCAAAATCTATTCCTGGTGATTCTTGCGCACTGGCTTGCTTCTGGACCAAATGCATTTGGCCAAAACCTGATCAGGGCCAGTTTAACCCACTATGATCTGGGCCTTCTTTGGAAGGACGGAACCGAATGGGATGCAGGAAGCCAGATCTGGCATATACGACTGGCCTGATCCTGGCAGCATGCTGGCTGTAAGGGCCATGACTGTCTGTAACCGGAATGCTTCTGAATCACATCTGGCATGTTTATTGGGTTTCTGTGTAGTTAGTTGATGTAAGTGTCATTGATGGTGTACATGTTTGGAAAGATGCTGAATGTACATAATGTTGTGGTCCTCACTGGTGCAGACTTGATCATCCTCATATCATGACACAGTAGGTTTGACAAGATACACTTATCTTTCCAGACACTCATTTCCTCTTTATAGCAAAACTGAGAAGTGGATCTTCTGAAGCGCAGAGTGGGCCTGTCATCAGGCTTTGACTTGTGTTTGTGATAAGTTAAAACAAAAATGATGGTAATTAATTATAATGATGATGAGGATGAGGATGGCGACGACGATGATGATGGTGATTCTGTTATTGAGGGTAATAATAATAATTGCCCTATTTAAGTACCTTTTAATTATTAATAACTTACTGTCTGTGATTAAATCAGTGCCTTTAATTGAACTGATTGACATTAGAATAAATGGAAAATTACCATCTGAGAGCTTTTGTTATGATGGCTTTTAAGCCGGACGTCGTGGTAACTGTTTGTCAGTACCATAAAATAGATGCTATTGGCCACTGCAGCTGGTGGCATTTACAAGTGATTCCAAGCAAATGTTGCTTCACACTTTTGTTTATTGTTGGTAACCTTGTTGGATGTGGAGTTAGGGTTTGTAGAGCGCTGACATCCATCTTCCATGCTGCAGACCTCAACCCGTGCCTTTGAGCATTCTGGATTCATCCTGCGTCTGATCCTGGAAGAGAACCAGATCAAGTTTGAGCCACCCTTTGAGGACTTTGAGCTGGTTCTGCTCAATGTGTACGACGTCATGGTCAAGGCTTCTGGAATTGTGCCCAGGGTAGAAACCAAGCTCTATTCTGAGTGGGTGAGTTGGCCTTTGGTTTACTGGATTTGATGAGGTGATTTGCAGTTGAGACAGTCACTATCAATTAATAATCTTTTTATTTTATTTTAATTTTTAGGTGGGTGGGTGAGGGTTGGTAGAGTCTTGCATAATTAGAAGTTAATTGCACAGATATTTGTTTCTTTTGATAAAAATCAGTCACAGTAGGATGAAACATTGCACAGCATTTGTTTACTCAGGCTGGGTTGGTTATCTTTCAGTAGAAAGAGCTCAACTGGGTACAGGCCTTAATATGATGCATGCCATTCGTGTGTGACAGCATGGGAGCAAGGCCAAGGCTTTCCTGAAACCAGTGATTCTGGAGGAGATCCTGACACGCCACAAGCAGAAGGTGGCCAATGTGGTCACCAAGGAGAGCGCAGGCCCCATTGAACACTGCAAGGTGTACGACAAGTACAACTTCCTCATCACAAAACAGGTCAGGACAAATAAATCATATCTGCTCAGTTATAATGTAAGCGACGTCAGGTGTGAGGTCTTGCACAGATACGGAGGACATGATCATGTATTCTGATGTGCTGTGCAGACCCATGTGGCTGCAGGGAATTGAAGAGACATTGAAAAAGGATCGGCCTTGCTTTGTTTGTTTCATGTACTAACTAACAAAAACGGGCTTAATGTTCAAGGCAAATGGCCAGGGAATGCATGAATAAATGAGCTTTGTTTCTACAGCAGCCCAGCTGATCAGATTTAATATCAGGTGTAGTTACTATCTTGTAGGTAAATCACATGTGTTTAAGGCATATGATAAGGGACTGCATAGATAATGGGTTGAATACCCTCAGAAGTGCAAGTGCTGTGGGTACATTTCAGTGTTCTTTGTTGGTGAACCTGTCATTTGTTTTGGGAGATTTCTGAGGCAGAATTTGCTTGTTGCTGCAGGCTTTTGAACATAAATGAATGTAACAGAAGATAATGACTACAACTTTGTGACTGACTGAGAGACTGACTGATTGATTGATTGATTGATTGGTTGCAGGCTGATGCTGATGTAGACCAGTTCATCTCTGAAGACACCCACTCATTTGACGAGTACTGCAAAGAGGTGCTCAAATATCAGAAGCTGGTCGATGACATCTCCTACAACTCGGAGAAGGTATGTAGAAAAAGTGCAGCATAAGTGTACAAAGTTTATATATAGGAAAGCTTGTCATTGCATAGAAAGAAGGTTCAACAAGTGCTTTTATAAGCTAGCAAAAATATAAAAACATTTTTAGTGTACATCTAGTTATTTTTTTTATTCTGTTGGTTCTATTTTTTTAATGTTTTAATAGAAAATAATTGTGTTCTTTCATATGGATCTGTTAATCCGTTTATCCCCCTCATTTTTCTAACATAATGTAATATAATACCCCACCACCTTTGCCCACTGTAATGAAGTAGAGGGTTGGGGTATGTTTGAATCACAGAGTATGTCTGTGTGTGTGTGTGTCTGTTTTACCTGGTTGACCTAATTTTGTAATTGTTGGTACAGTTTCTCATTTGTGTTCTATCAGGTTTTCTTCTTTGTAAGTAATAATTACACATTGCATGAATTGTAAACAGCAGTTTTTGCATGTTATGATTTTTTCCCTTCAGTTTTTGTGTGTTACAGTAATTAACTCTTCAGCATGTCATTTCTTTTACTTAGCCTTCAAACTTGAAAAATATTTCTTCCAGTATCGTTTTTTCCCCTTTCTTTCTGAGTTCATTTAGAGTTTTGTTATCTTTTATTGTGTGTGTGTGTGTGTGTGTGTTTATTTTGTGAGGCTCTAGTCTTTTGACAGTTGTTTTCCTTTATTGTTTGCTTTGGTACGATTAAGTTTGGGGGCCATCATAAAGGACCATCATCATGCAGTCAGACAGATGTAGGAACTGTTTCAAAGGCAATGTTAGGGAAACTTCTGGGAGACAGGATGGAGGGCATATGGTCTTTTTTAGTTGCTTAGATACTGTCTTTAGCTGAACTGTTTACGGTTCAGATGGCTTTACTTTCAACGAAACATGCAATCATCTTTGTATGTTTTATCTCTGGATAAATTTCAAAGTATCACAGACTGAAATCATGTTCTGCCCAGATGTGCATGCTGTTCAGTGATTTGTTTGATAATGTAGAGATGAGTGGTGTGGAATATCAGACACCAAAATCAGGAAGATTTAAGACAGTTCAATATTGGAAACATTAAACGCAATTGATTAAACGAAACACAGTTCAATATTGGAAACATTAAACGCAATTGATTAAACGAAATGTTTTACACTTTTTATGGGGCTCAAGTGATTATTCAAGAACTGGAGTTTTTGCTTTGAAATGTTATGTTTCTGTAGTACCTGCTGAGTGATTAAACTGTTTCTTGATGTCATATTCAGCATACAATTGAACAATAAACACTTTGTGAAAGATCATTCTTAAAAATTAGGAGAAAATAGAGATCATCCAGCAGGGTGATAAGACCGTGATTGTTTTCACATGCAAAAATTTCCCAGATGGAACAGTAAAGTATGCAAAATCTATCCATAATGCACAGTCTTGTGATTTAGTTTTGATGCCCGGAATATTTATATTTATAGTTTGTGGTGACGTCTTTCGACTCTTGTTTGCTGATTCAGACCAAGTGATGTTACAAGAAGGGTGGCTTGTGCCAGTTGTGGGGAGGGAGGTCTTTTGTCCAGGGGTTCACCTGCACTGACAGCACTGTTGGTTGATGATGGTCACTCCATGTGCAGGTACTGCGCCTGGGCATGTTTGAGGTGCACTGTGATGAGCTCATCCGCTCCCTGGCCAAGCGGGCAGACAACCTGCGCAACAAGCTCATGGTCAAGATGTGCCGCGACCACCAGGAGGAAAACAAAAAGTCAGTGGAAGGGGTTTTGTGCTTGATGCTGGCATGGTTATAAAGGTCTGCCTTCATTGGTGCTAATTGGCAGAGCTCAGGAAGTGTGTGAAAGTTGAGGTGGCCATCCTGGGCTCCCATCCCTAATAAACCTACGGTTTCTGTGGATGCAAAGCAACACTTCAACCATCAGCATGCTAACTGGGCTACTATTTAAGTTGGGGAGGGTGGTGGTGGGGGTGGGTTAAGCTGCTATTTTGGGTGCCGTGTGGTCAGTAGTTAGTACCACCGTTTTTGTTAATGTGTTCTGTGTGATATATCTGGAGAAAATCTTTAAGAGAGTATTGTGTTGGCTCGCACAATCATTACATTCTACTAGCGAAACAGGTAGGTTCCTCAAGGTTAGTAAATCAAAGAATATAATTTTCGCCTGTAAAAAAAAATCAAAGGTTAACACATTGTGACATGATGCTTTGCGTCATTTCTGTCTGTAGACTGTGTGATGACTATGAGAGCATCGCAGAGAAAGCTCTGACCACCCCAGCCAACACTGAGGAGTTGATGGAGCTGAAGGCGTACATTGAGAAAGTGGAGTCGGACACTATTTTCGTCATGGAGAAGCGCCTCAATGCATCCAAGGAGCGCCTGACCTTCCTGTCAGACCACGCCCAGTTCTCGCCGGCGGAGATCCGGCTGAACGCCCAGGTCTTCATGTGGCATAGCCGCATGCCTGCAGTGTTTGAGGAACACAAGCTGATTGTGTCCGAGAAGAGGAACCAGTACGAGGAAGCACTCAAGGTAAGGTTGAATTCATTCCAGATGCAGCACTGGAAAATTAGTCTTACCACTGCCTCTGCAAATGAGCCGACTAGTCTGTGGTTTTCAAGAAGAAGTGTACAAAAGAAGAAGTGTTACAAAAACAAGGAGGAAAACCTGTTCTCCTGAAGAGAAGCGTGCCTGTTGGGGTTTGTTGAAATGGTGTCAGACTGAATGTCTAGGGCTAACTTGTTAAGCCTTTGCTGATCTTATGTGCAGCTGCGTCGGGAGCGTTTCATTGAGGAGCTGGAAAGCTATGCCAAGCAGGTGGAAGAGTTCCAGACGTTTGGTGACATGCAAGACATTCAGCGCTACCTCAAGAAGGCGCAGACACTTGACAACAAGCTGCAGGCTGCTGCAGACAAGGTCAGGTTTTGTCCAGGTTATAATAATACTAATGGACATGTTTAGAGTGGCACAAAGCACTAAAGCAAAGCACTAAATCATACAAAGAGAATACAGATTAATGTATACTGAGAAAAAGATTACCAATTTAACCTACAGCCGACATATCCTGCACACATCAACGTAAGTCCAAACATAACCACCTATGTATGCAGCATGCACACATACACGCACACTCGTGCACACACACATGAACACGCACGCATGCACATGCATACATGCACACATGCACATACACACACACACACACACACATGCATATACATACATGTGCCCACAAACACCAATAGGGTTGAAGGACAGTGTTGGTTAACTGAAATATTTGGAGAAACGCCATGTTTTGAGTTTGTTTTTGAAGGAAGAATATTTTTGAAGGAGAGTGCCTGATGTCTTGGTGGAGACTGCTCCAGATGGGGGTTTGTAAGGGCTAAACAATGAGCCCCCTGCTAACATGTACAAGTCACCCCAACAACTGAGCTACGCCCACCCTTTTTGCATTTATAGCCTGTGCATTTTCTTTTGTTGTTAGATCAGAGTAATTTCTCTCAGCAGAACCTGTTTGCCCCCCACCTTCCCCCCTCCCACCCCATGTAGTGTAACTTAATTTCTGGTGAATGTTGTGCAGATTGAGGCTTTCAACCAAGAGGAGGAGGCCTTTGGTTGGCAGACAACAGCCTACCCACAGCGCCTGTCCATCATAAACACCCTCAAGCCCTACCACAACCTGTATGAGCTGACTGTGGACTTCAACACCAAATACAAGTATGTAAAGCTATCACACTGACTCATGCATACAGGTGCAATGCTCTGGACTAATGTCACGTACACTGTGACATTGCCAGTGCTGGTGGCAAACAAATGGAAAAAGATTTGCAGGTGTTTTCCCCCTCACTCCAAAGATAATACTACAGAAAATGACTGATATAATTGTTACAAAGCCGTTGGTTAATTACAGACTTGTTTAGACAGTTAGTTCTGACTGGCAGGGAAATTGGTTAACGACACTGCTGTGAATGGGCAGGGAGTGGATGGATGGCCCGATGAGCAACGTGGATCCAGATGTTGTGGAGCAGGAGGTGGGCAACTTCTGGCGAGGGCTGTACAAGCTGGAGAAAGCATTTGATGGCATCACTGCTCCCAAGAAGATTGCCACCAAGGTATGCAATATTGCTTGCTTGCAACACTTCTGGGCCCTCCTTGCGTAACCGTATTCAAACGAGGTGAATTGTCTTTAAAAAAAAAAGAGGTTTTCCTCACTGCTCTTTTGTTTTTACTCTGAAAGTGAAATGGACACATTTGAAATTGTGGTCAGATGTTTTTGTTTTTTAATGGGTGGGAGGAAGGCATTGACTAGAGTCCCCACAGAAAGGTCCCAGTCTCTAGCCCCAGAAGGGGTGCAATGAAATCCTGGATGAAAGACCACCCTCATGTGTGTTCGCTTCTCTCTTAAAACCCCTTTTCTGACAGTCAACTTATGCATCACATATCTCCCTCATGAAAGGCCACTCTTTTTAAAAATTTTATAAGCTGACCTCTTTTCTGACCTAGCTGTCATATCTTTCCTTCTCCCAAGACCACTCCCCTTTTCTGACAACATATCTCCTTCATGCATCTCCCCCTACTTAGGAGTACTCCTCTTTTAAGCTGACCCCTTTTCTGACAACTTGTCCTTTATATCCGACACCCAAGAGGACTCCTCTTTCAAGCTGACCCCTTTTCTGACAACTTGTCTTTTATATCTGACACCCAAGAGTACTCCTCTTTTAAGCTGACTCCTTTTTCGATAACCTGTCCTTCACATCTTTCTCTCACCAAGGACATCTCTCTTAAGTGAAGACCTTTTATGGTCACACATCTTCACTGCAGCCACTGCTTTTTGAAGCCAACCACTTTGCTGGCAATGTCTATTCTTCCTACATATCTCCCTCATCGAAGATGGCTCTTTTGATCAACCCTTTTGCTGACAGCTAATCCTTCCTGGATCTCCCTCTCCAGAGCCACTGCTGTTTTAAGCAGACCCCTTTACACATACCTCCCTCACCAAGGCCCCTGCTGCTTTAAGCAGACCCCAAAGTTGTAACTTCATACTAGTTGTCAGGCAAATGTATTTAAGAGACACTGATGCTGATCTTTGGCGGCATCATTACAGGTGAGAGCAAAAGTTCTGTCTTTGTACTAGTACGTTAATCTGTCGCTGTATCATTCCAGGTCAAGTCAAAGGTCGAGGAGTTCAAGGAACACTTGCCACTGGTTCAGACTCTCTTCAATCCCGGTCTGCGTGAACGCCATTGGGATAAGATCTCCGAAATCGTGGGGTTCTCTGTGCGGCCGGATGAGTCCTCTTGCCTGAGCAAGTTTGTGGACATGAACCTCGAACCCTACATCCCCAAGTTTGAGAGCATCTCTGAAGCGGCCAGCAAGGAGTACGCCCTGGAGAAGGCCCTGGAGGGCATGAAGAAAGAATGGGCTCCGGTGAGTGCAGTGCTCAGTATTTGTTTAAGCTTATAATATTGGTAGCACATGTAACAAGGAATGTTAATAAATAATTCTTATAAAGCACTGTTCTCTGACCAGAGTTAAACTCACGACAGGTCAAGTCAAAGGTCAAGGAGTTCAAGGGTTCCTTGAACTCCTTGACCTTTGACTTGACCTGTAAAGGAACAAGCAGAGTTCATGAGCTGTGTGAACAGAGAGGTGGGCCTGGGCTGTCATTCCCTGTCTCATTCTTCCCCTGTCCCTAATAAGCTGTATGGTTTCTGTGGCTGCAAAGCATCCTGAAAGAAGCAGCGAAAACAAATGAATAATAAAGAATGAGCGAATTAGTTTGTTCTTGGATTTTAACATCTCACCAACTACGTAGGGTCACCTTGGGACAAAAATGAGCAAGTAACAAAGAACGAGCAAGTAATTCAGAATGAGCTGGGAACAAAGAATGGGTGCATAACCAAGAATGTGCTAGTAACCAGAAGTGATGAAGTAACCAGGAATGAGGAAGTACTAAGGGATGATGCGCAAGTCTTGAAAAAGGAGCTGGTAGTGAAGCACGTGTAAGTAACAAAAGAATGAGCAAGTAACGCAGAGCAAGCATTATAGTGAGGAGTGAGCAAGTAACGCAGAGCAAGCATTGTAATGAGGAGTGAGCAAGTAACGCAGAGCAAGCATTATAATGAGGAGTGAGCAAGTAACGCAGAGCAAGCATTATAATGAGGAGTGAGCAAGTAATGCAGAGCAAGCATTGTAATGAGGAGTGAGCAAGCGGAATAGGAACAGCAGCTAAGAAAGAATGAGCAAGTAAAACAGAATGAGCATGTAACAAGGAATGAACAAGTAGAATAGGATCAGCAGTTAAGAGAGAATGAGCAAGTAGAATAGGATCAGTAGTTAAGGAAGAATGAAGAAGTAGAATAGGATCAGTAGTTAAGAAAGAATGAGCAAGAAACACAAAATGAGCATGTAAGAAGGAATGAGCAACTAGAACGGCAAGAAAGAATGAGCAAGTAACACAGAATGAGCATGTAAATGAGCAAGTAGAATTGGAACAGCAGGTTAGGAAGCATAAACAGTGACAAGAAATGAACAAGTGTCAAAAACGTGGGCAACCTTTGTTTTTGGTGACAGGTGGAGTTCACAATCATCCCCTACAGAGAGACGGGCACCTCCATCCTGTCGTCCATCGACGACATCCAGCAGCTGCTGGACGACCACATTGTCAAGACACAGACCATGCGTGGCTCCCCCTTCATCCAGCCCTTTGAGACAGAGATGAAGTAGGTTCTTTATTGATTCATCTCCATAGTAACCTTTCTGCTGGGAGCTTCATTTGTTGTTGTATGGCTTCATATAGTAGTCAACCTGAACAGTTTTGGTTGTTATTGCCAGAAGAAAGATTTTTTTTTTGAGTAATCAAGTATGAGGTGGATTGTAAGTAAAGAAAGGAAATGGTGATTTTCAGTGCATGTTTAATTATTGATTGGTATGGATGCTTAAATGAAAAAAAATCCGCTTTTTCATGGATAAAGCAGACAGTCAGGTGGACTTCTTTTTGTCTTGTTTCATACAACTTTTGTCCTGATTTTTTTGTCTTGTTTCATGCAACTTTTGTCATGAGTTTCTATACTTTTCAGACAAATTACTGTCACTTTTTCTTTGCTTCTGTAGATATTTAGCTGACATTACATTTTGCCTTGTAACCCTGTGTCACCCCACCCCACCCCAACCCTCTGATATTTAGCTGTTGTTAGCTTGATTAACTTTTTTTTGTGTGGTCATATTTGTTTGTTTCTGCATTGATGCAAGTCCTTTTTAAGACCCTCTTGGTTGGACTTAATTATTTGTGAATCCAATTTAGGAAAATGAACAAAGATTCTAGAGAAAACTGGTGAGTTATTTGCATGGGGCTGCATTCTGAACAAAGCCAGTTCCTTCTGGTTTTGTCCACAGAGTGCTTTCATTTTGACTAAGAGCACAACAAATAATCTCCTGTGTACTTTTTATTTCTCGTCTGGAATGAGGCATGAGTGTCATTTTCAAAAGCCTTTGTGAAATATTCTCCCAATGCAGTTGTTGGACTGAATGGAAGTCAAACATTGGCCTGCTACTCACTTTCTCTCTCTTTCTCTCTCTCTCTCTGTCTATGTATGTGTTGGATTCTTTGATAGGCATTGAAGCCTAAATTTCTATCCTTGTGTATAAAGTTTGGTCATCCAGTCTCTATTTTTGTTTTGTTTTGTTTGACTGCCAGTCCGTCTTTTTCTCTTCTGCCTATTTTCCCCCCATCTGTCCATCTCTCCCTCTTCGTCTCTCTCTGCCCCTTGTTTCTGTTACAGTATGTGTCTTTCTCAGTTATTTATCACAACAGGGAACCTGCACTGTGCGATATGTTTTGTTGAGTTACCTATGTTTTATTCAGTTACCTTTTCAGGTGCATTGCTTCTTTGCGATTTTGTTGTTGTTGTTGTTGACTCCAGAAGCAGATTTGGTTTTCCACAGGCCTTGATTTTGGGAACAAATAATACTCTTGCTGCATTTCACACCAGCTAACATATGTATTGCTAATAAGATTCTGCATGATACAGCGCCTTGGACAAAACCTTTTATGCGTCAGACTACTTGCTGGTTTTGACCAGGTGTTGTATGGGAAACTTTTATTTTCTAGAATTGCTCACAAGCCTAAGCATGTGGATTTTTACATATATATATTTTTTAGAGATGTTTCACTATTTGTGTATCTTTCAAGGACATGGACTTCCTACGTTTATTCACGCACTTAAAGGGAGGATTGAACTGGAAGATGCAAATTGGCCAGAAGACAAGGGAATTGGCAGATATTTACATCTGCTGCCTGGCTTTATTTGGTTTTTCTATAGGTCTTGAATTGTTTTCAAAAAAAGATGTACTTTTGCTTTGAATTTGAGCTCTGCTGTGTGCAGTTGTTTTGGCTCTTTACCAATGAAGAGCAAGAAAGAAAAAAAAGGTTAGTCTGTGATGTAATTGATATTTTTGCTACATGGGCCAGCCATGTTCATGTCATTCATGTGGCACAAAATGGCAGCGCTCATGGTCTTTTTTCACCCCCTTCAGATTTCAAATGTTGATTTTTAGCCAACAGGATTAATATGAAAAATCTTTCATGTTGGTAGGGCCTGTAGTACTTCTTCAGTTTGGTTCTCCTTTAAACACGCATGGATCAGATCATTGAAAGGTTTGAGCAGGCTCACTGAATCTGCTGGAATCTCTTTCTTTGTAGTCAGTGAGTGAACGATGCATGGATCAGTGTTGCATGGTGCGCAACTTGCCATTTCAACAAACTAATATAAAATAATCATTTTTACTCCTGTTTTGCAGAAGACCAGTCAAGCTGTGTATCTATATCTTTTTTGTTTGTTTTTTGTTTAGTTTTTTGAGGCATGCTGACTTATAATCTTGAGTCACATTCAGCTATCTTTGTGTGTTGATTTCACTTGCTGTTCATATATCTATTCACTTTGCAGTGGAACCTTTTTACAACAGAATGAGATGAATTTCTGATAATGACAAATAGTTGTTTATTAATGCCTACTTTACCTTTTTCCTTGTGTGATGAGCTTTTGTTGTTTTTTGTTTTTTGTAGACCAATTTTTGTTAGGAGAAAGGACATTCCAGTGGTCTTGTGCACCTTGCCCGAGTGCAGGTTTCAGAGGGACGGAGAAATGTCACTGATCAGATTTTGTTGCATGCACAGTGTTGCTAGCATCTGCTGATGCAGAACCATGGAGAAGGAGAATGCATTTCCAGGGTTACAGTCTTCAGCGCCTCCATTGATGATGAGCTCTGTTTTGTTGCTTGAGGACTGTGATTCTGGCGTGGGGCAGTAACATTCTCCTCCCTCTCCTGTGTCACGTTAGGGTGGTGGCTTCTTGCTCTAGTCCTTCTCATGAGACCAAAAACAGAAAACAGATTTAATTTTAAAAAACAGGGCAGATAGAAAAGTTCTGGGCACAATAGATGTGCACGTTAATTAAGATTGCACAGCAGCAAGCTACAGTGTTACCCTGGCAAAAAAGCGACAAAAAAATGCATGCACACATACACACACACACACACACACACACACACACACACACACACAGAGCACACAGCACACTCACAAACACACACACTGCTATTTTTATGTGTAGTTTTTGTTGTTGTTTTGGCAGCTGCATGATATCTTCAAGGGTAAGTCAGGAGAGAGACACACATACACACTGCTGTTTTTATGTGTAGTTATTGTTGTCATTTTGGAAGCTGCATGGTATCTTCAAGAGTAAGACACAGTTAAAATAAAGATGATGTGGCTGTTAAACATTATCAGGGCCTTATGTAGACTTTTTGACACTGATTTTGAGATGGAAGGCTCATTTTTACAGTACTGAGTTGGATTGTCATTGATGGCAGATTTACTTTAATGTAGGAATTTATGTTGTGTTTGTCTCTAATACTGAAACAGATTAATTCATCAAGTATTAATAAAAGAGTGAATGGCCTGCCTACTTTTGTGACAGTTATTATGGTGGTCCATCTGTGCAGCGCTTTGGACAGCTCTTGTTTACTTCTGGCAATGAAATTGGCTGTATGATATGTCCAGCAGTGGTCTTTTCAGTCTTGGTTGGATTGGGAGTTGCATGATCTAACTTTAGCCTCCCTATTAATGAATACTTACAGCACCATTGTTAAACTGATTCCTTCTTTGTCCTATTTCATGTACAGGAAAGGAGTGCATATATGGGTGTCAGAGATGGGGGAAGGAGTATTTTATGGTAACTGCTTTTGTATCACTTGTGCCTTGTGTCTCAGAGTGTGGGGAGTATAGTGTCTGCCTGCCATTCCTGCAGTGCTGATGGTTTGTGTCTGAGGGCGTGAGAGTGGACTGTTTGTCTAACACTGGTGACCTGTGTCTCAGGGAATGGGAAGGCAAGCTGATGATGCTGCAGGACATCTTGGATGAGTGGCTGAAGGTCCAGGCGACCTGGCTGTACCTGGAGCCCATCTTTTCCTCCCCGGACATCATGGCTCAGATGCCAGAAGAGGGCCGGCGCTTCTCCACTGTGGACAAGAACTGGCGTGACATCATGAAGGCGGCGCTCATCGACAAGCATGTGCTGGCCGTGCTCAACATTGACAAGATCCTGGAGCGCTTGAAGAAGTCCAATGAACTTCTGGAACTCATCCAGAAGGTTGGAGTCTTCCTTCTTCCCCTCCATCTGTATTTTTTCTCTCTCAGTGTTGTCTTTGTTTCTTTTTTCTCTCTTTTTCCACCATAAAGACGTGAAAGTTTTCCCAACCAAACATTTGTTGTTACTAACACAGTAGTTGAGAAAGAGTACTACTTATACCGCTTTGAGAAAGAGTACTACTTATACCGCTTTACAGTAAATGTCAACTCCCCGTATATCTCTACTTTTCTTTGCATTATACCAGCAACTGCTGTGTTACTGTTACAGGTTTTTCATGAATGAAGCATAGATTACCCTGCACTGTGGATTATTTGTGCATTTACTTTGTGACTGGTTACTCCAATAGCACGGTTTTGTGCAGGGTCTGAACGAGTACCTGGAGAAGAAACGTCTGTACTTCCCACGATTCTTCTTCCTGTCCAACGATGAGCTGCTGGAGATCCTGTCTGAGACAAAGGATCCAACGAGGTAAACAGCATCTTGACAATAGATTGCACACTGATGGTCAGACATGTATTATTTTGTTTTGTTCCGCCCTCCCCCTGCCCATCCCACCACCACCACAAGAAAGTTGAAAGCCATCTTCAGTCTGTTGAAAGTGAACACTGAATGAATGAACACAGTGTACAGTGGAACTGTCTCATCAGAGCGGCTGGCATTATTAAAATCACTTTCTTCCTAATGGACAGTTCTCTCAAAAGAACAAAAATAGTTCACAAGGACCGGGTACTGTTGGTTGGTTTTGCATCACTTTGTGTTGTAGCAGAGTCTCAAATTGAAGGAGTTTGTGCATGTAATGTGTTAGTAGATCGTGTAAAGGAAATAGTGTGACCACGTGCTTCAAGGAAGGCAGAAACAAAAGAAGAGTAGATGGCCTATTTATTTTTCTACTTCCTACCTACCAGAGTGCAGCCTCACCTGAAGAAGTGCTTTGAGGGCATTGCCAAGCTGGAGTTCACGGATGTGCTGGACATCACGCACATGAAGAGCAGTGAAGGGGAGGAGGTTCAGCTGCGCGATGTCATCTCCACCTCCAAGGCCCGTGGGCAGGTGGAGAAGTGGCTGCTGGAACTTGAGAGTGACATGATCAACTCACTCCACAAGGTAAATGCACTAGTGGCAAGTTCTCTCTCCTCTGTGTGAAGACAGCCAGCTTCTCAAAGCTGAGGCTTTGTTGCTGCACTTTGAAGAGAGTGCAGCAAGTAGGCTGAACTGTCGGATGGTGGTTTTACTGCTCTTTGAAGGGAGTGCAGCAAGTAGGCTGAACTATCAGATGCTGGGTTTGCTGCTCTATGAAGGGAGTGCAGCAAGTAGGCTGAACTATTGGATGCTGGGTTTGCTGCTCTTTGAAGGGAATGCAGCAAGTAGGCTGAACTGTCGGATGCTGGGTTTGGTGCTCTATGAAGGGAGTGCAGCAAGTAGGCTGAACTATCAGATGCTGGGTTTGCTGCGCTTTGAAAGGAGTGCAGCATGTAGGCTAGACTCAGATGCTGGGGAGAAAACAGGAAAATGGTAACAAAAGCACTGGAATGACTCCATGGACAGGAGGGTACATGTGTACACACCTGCATGTTCTTGTGGCAGGTTTGTCTGGCAAAGTCAGCTGCAGGACAGGACAAGTTTTCTGTTATTATGGCCATTTTGATGATAACCGAGTTACCTGTCAAAAGTCCCAAGGGCATTGACGTGTTTCTCTTGGGTGACATTTTAACAGTAGGTAAGATCTCACTCAGGCAACATGAGCTAAACTCAAGCACCGTTGTATGGCAGGTGATTGGCGAGTGCCTGGAAGCGTACATCAACACTCCGCGCAAAGAATGGGTGCGCAGCTGGCCCGGACAGGCAGTGCTCTGCGTGGGACAGAAATACTGGACCACCTACGTCCACGAGTCCATCCGCAATGGCCAGAAAGCGATGGAGGAGTATCTGGAAGTCAACAACAAGCAGATTGACGAGATCGTTGCCCTGGTGCGAGGCAAGCTGTCCAAGCAGAACCGCGTCACCCTGCAAGCCATGATTGTGTTGGAGGTTCACGCACGAGATGTGCTGTTCGAACTGTGCAAGAACAATGTGTCCAGTGAACTGGATTTCAACTGGCTTTCCCAGCTCCGATACTACTGGGAGGTAAGTGGGTGCTTTATGATGCTTGGAGCATGTTCCATTTTATTATGGGTGAAATAGAGTGTGGCAGTTAGGGTGAGCGGGGTGGATAGTATTCAGTTCTGTCATGCAATTAGTTTGGATATTGCTTTTAAATAAGCATCTTCTTGAAAGCCTGGAGCAATTTGACAACTTTCAAACTCTGTGTGTGTGTTAACACAGTCTTTTGTCTTTTCTGCTTTGATTTGATCTTTGCTGGTACAAATTAATGTTCTCTGTCGTTTGTGATGGGCTTAAAAACACAAGGTGAATGGAACCGAAACAAAAATGAGGCCATTGTATGTGTTCACCATCTGTCTTTTAGGTCCCAGAGGAGCAGAAGGTCTGCATTGTTTGGTTTATTACTGCTGCTTCTTTGTTGTCAGTTTCAGTTTGATCAGTTGTTTGAAATGAAAACAAATTTGACGTTTGTGTTTCTTTCTGTTTATTTTATTGAGTTACATAAGTTGATATTTGCAAACAAGTAAAGTCTTGTGTTCACTTTTGACTTTAGTGTATGGTTATGATTGCAGTGGGAATATAGAAAGTTAGGTTCCAACAGTGCTTGTGAGAGCAAAGGATGTGTACATGTATGTAAGCTGTTTATGCATGGAAAGAGAGATGTGTAAAGTGTTCAGTGATTGCAGCATGGAATATAATTTGACACGTCATTCCTCACTTCATGGATGTTCTTAAAACACTTTGTAAAATATATAAGGTCTTTAAAGCATTTCATGATTATAAGTGTATGCATGCTGTGCTGAGCTTTGCCTGCTCGCACCAGGCTCCTTTACCTGCTCGCACCAGGCTCCTTTACCTGCTCGCACCAGGCTCATTTACTTTGAGAGGGTGTGGAATGGATGGGTAGTTATTACTTATTGCTCTGGATTTGAGTATTTGCTCTTCTTGTTGACAATCTGTAGGAGAACCAAATGGTGACGAGGATGATCAACTCCATGCTGAAGTATGGCTACGAGTACCTTGGCAACAGCGGTCGTCTGGTGATCACACCTCTCACTGACAGATGCTATCGGTCTGTACAGGTTTACATCTGTCAAAAATTCCTTTGCTTCCTTCTTTTTTCAATTCTTTATTGGATTCTGTTATGCAGTTATATTGTTCTGGTGAGAACAGAACCTTTACACGGTACTCAGCTTTGTCATTTTTGTTTTCTACTATAGGAAACCTTTTTTTCTTCTGAAATTGCTGTTTAGTCCATATATATATATATGCAGCACACTGTGCTTCACTATTAGCTTTGGATGTGGTAATAGATAGTGAAGATTTTACTAAACATAGTCATAGTTAAAAAAAGAAAGAAAAGTAATTAAGATGAAGAACCATCACAGTGATGAAGTTTACAACCACTTAAGATTTTGAAAGCACAGTTGTCCCAGTCTTTCATGTTGGATTAAAGCATTTGTCATTACTGTTGATGTGTGTATAGCCATCAGTTATCAGTGAAGTTTGCTTCATAATCGTTTATTGCGCCCCCTGGGTGCATCCTTACAGTGCTTTCTGTGCCCTGACCCTCTGACCAACTGACCATTGCAGAACCCTGTTTGGAGCCCTGCATCTCCACCTGGGAGGTGCACCAGAGGGACCTGCTGGCACTGGCAAGACAGAGACCACTAAGGATTTGGCAAAAGCCGTTGCCAAACAGTGTGTGGTGTTCAACTGCTCTGATGGTCTGGACTACATCGCCCTGGGTAAATTTTTCAAGGTGGGTGTTAATGCAGTTTTTGCTCCTTTTGTATTGCTATTTTTGGTGTTTGTTTTGCATCTCATGAATATAAGTGCTCTGTGCTGTTTGATATGGTGGGACTTCTCTTACTTGGCACCCTTTGAAAATGACTGAAAGTTGATCTTTAAAGAGGAATGGTCCATGGTGAAGGGTTTATGTGAAACAACAACAACACCACCACAACAAGAAGAGAAGAGTATTGTTTAAAGTGGTCCTAACAGTTGGATGCAAAGAGAAATGGAGGGAAGGAGTTCTAATGAGGATGGCCTTTTGTAAGGGATTTCACTGTGTTGTGGCTGCAGTGTATTAAAGGGGACTTGAACTCAGATGGAAGTTGGGCCTGAAGACATAGATGGTGTGCAGCTATTTCCATTTGCAGGCTTTGTATGGTTGCTCCATCAATGTTTATGCAACAGAAGTAGTTTTGGGCTTGAAATTTGGTGTATCTATGGCGCAGCCATGTTAATTTGCTATTTTTGAGTTAAGAGCTCTTTTGGAGTTAAGAGCAGTAAAAGGCTGGCTCATAATAGACACTTGCACCACACGTGGCAGCCTTGCTCATGTCAAGGACACATACTAACGCTGTAACAGACTAACACTGTAACAGACACAAAACGTCAGCAGTCATGGCTGTGTTTTTGCAACTTTCAGACATCAGTTTTTAACAGATTAGGCATATGAATTGACTAAAATCAAAACAAACAAAAAACTGCTGTGAGTGCATTTTTTTGTGCCTATTTCTGTTGATATTGCCCCTGATGTGGCTGCACTTGGGATCTCATTTAATAATAACAGTCTTTTGATAAGTTATTTTTCTATTAACCCGATTCCCTGCATAATGTCAGTGAATGGATTTGTTTGTTTGTTCATTATAAATACAGCGTAGATTTTAATGATGATGCATGGTGACCATGTTTAGGGTCTGGCATCCTGTGGTGCCTGGTCGTGCTTCGACGAGTTCAACCGCATTGACCTTGAGGTGCTGTCTGTGGTGGCGCAGCAGATTCTCACCATTCAGAGAGGTAAGGGGAGATCAGCGGTCTTGGCTCCACAGGGAGATTATTTTTTTGCTAACATCACTGGTGTCATTGGTTTGTTTTTGTCTTTTTTCTCTTTTTAACTGATTAGTATTGTTTGATGTTACATCAGTGGATTCTCATCATTCAGTCAGTTGTATTTTGTTGTTGTTGCTTTTTTATGACACTGACAGATTGTAATTAAATCTGCTGTTGCAGCTACCAAGTCTAATAACAGAGGCAAACAAACAAATGAACAATGGACTGTTGTTTTTAACCATCTTCTTGGACAAAAGGGAAATGAAAGAGGAATATTAGATTGGGCCAGCATATTTTCTCCTTGGCATTGGTGGAATTTCCACAGAGAGTACAAGGACGGCACTTTTCAGAGTGATGCTGTTGCTGCAGGTATCAACTCAGGCTCAGACACGCTGCTGTTTGAGGGCACGGAGATCAAGCTGGACCCCACCTGCTCCGTCTTCATCACCATGAACCCTGGCTACGCTGGGCGCTCTGAGCTGCCAGACAACCTCAAGGTGGGGGCCCTTGCACTCTATCTTGTCCTGGCCAGTTAAAACTATGAGAGGATTGGACTGTGAAGTTGATGTGCTCTGGTTTCGTTACAGCTGATCCATTTGTCACACACACACAGACACACACACACACAAAAACTCTTTTGTTTGTGGGTATAGTTTGGTTGTTTAGTGGTTTTTTTTAGATGCAGGTGTCTGAAACCAAACTCACCTTAATATAGTTGTACTGGTTGACTGGGCATAAAACACCAAGTGACTTACTTACTACCACCACCATCCTATTGTTTTGTTGAAGGGACTGGTTGAGGTACAGCATGATCTTATTGCAGCAGAAAAATAATCAGGATGGCGAGAATCAAAATTGTAAGGTTAAAGTCACTGATAAAACATCACATTTTCGTGTGTGTGCATGTTCAACACTGTGGCTTTTTTAATGACTTTGCAAAACATTGGAGGCCCAAATTTTGCAGTCAGGCAAATAAAATCAAAACTACACGTGTAGCTCTGATTCTCTTTGCCTGATGTACACGTACACGTCTGGGTGTGGGTACATGTGTATGTATGTACGTGTGCAGGCCCTCTTCCGCACAGTGGCTATGATGGTGCCAGACTACGCCCTGATTGCGGAGATCTCCCTGTACTCCTGTGGTTTCGTGCAAGCCCGGCCCCTGTCTGTCAAGATTGTGGCTGTGTACCGCTTGTGCTCAGAGCAGCTGTCATCCCAGCACCACTACGATTACGGCATGAGAGCTGTCAAGTCTGTGCTGACTGCAGCCGGCAACCTCAAGGTTAGTGTGCAGTTTGAAAAGGAATGGCCATGGGCCGTGGTTGGGCTCTGACATGTGGCTGTATGTGCATTTTGAAACCCTTTAATGTTCTGCAGGAGCTTTGGTGCAGATCAGCGGCATGCATTAAGGAATCAGAGTGACCATACAAGAACTGATCATGAAGAAGGCATTGTCATCTTACTTTTTGTTTATTACCGGGGTTATTAACTTTCTTCATTATTATCAGACAAACAGAACCTGATACGCAAGACATTTAACAGCGGATGACAAAACACAAGATGGTATTCATTTGTTGCTTTTTTGAAAATAATATTTATTTATTTTTTAAATTGTTTATAGTAGTGATAGGAGTGTACTTTGCTGTAGCAGTAGTGGTGAAATGTTTGAAGCCTAAATGATATAAATGTACTTTAGCAGTGGTGG
>OY757541.1:41467258-41502258 GCA_963584105.1 Alviniconcha strummeri
CTTATTTTGAAGGTTTTGTTTGGAATCAACAAGTGTTTCACTCCATTGCCATGGTTTAGCTTGTGAGGAAAGCATATTGGCTATTCTTCAGTTGTTGTTTTTTATCAAAATACTAACCGTGATGTTCTGATTGGCTGAAGTACTCAGCCTTGGATCATCAGTTGTTCACAGACACCAGTTCATTTCCAGTCATTGTGCAAATGACTCTCTCTCATGCTGGACTTGTAGAAAGTGTTACGATGATATCCCTGGTGTTCCTTGGTCCATGCACATGATACATGTCTAATGTATGTGTTACGTTGACTTTGATTGTGTGTGTGTGTCTGTGCACGTGTGCAGGAGCTGTCTCCTACCACCGATTCCAACCTGGTCAAGGCGTTGATGAGCATGATTGACTGTCTGATGGATGAGTTCCATGATGAAGGGAAGGTCGCACAGCTGGAGGAACGAGAAATCATCACCTGGCTGGAGGTCAGTTGGACTCTCGCCTGCATTGTGAGACCACCGAAAGTGATAAGGCATAGCTGGTCTTAGGAGTGATGGTTTCTACTGATGATGGTCATGATGAAAATAGTGAGAAGAATAAAGTGGATTTGTACATGGCATGAGGCAGCTAGGTTCTCATTACAAGTACAGTGACCAGTGAACAGATGTTGACCACACCCGCTGAAGCTAAACAAATACAGTGACCAGTCAACAGATGCTGACCACACCCGCTAAAGCTAAACAAATACAGTGACCAGTGAACAGATGCTGACCACACCCGCCAAAGCTAAACAAATACAGTGACCAGTGAACAGATGCTGACCACACCCACTAAAGCTAAACAAATACAGTGACCAGTGAACAGATGCTGACCACACCCACTAAAGCTAAACAAATACAGTGACCAGTGAACAGATGCTGACCACACCCGCTAAAGCTAAACAAATACAGTGACCAGTGAACAGATGCTGACCATACCCAGTAACACTAAACAAAAACTGGTGGAGTTTATGTACCTTGTATTTACATGCATGCCAAGTTAGAGTTACCGTAGGCGACTCAGGTCTTTGTTGTTGCCCTCAGGTTATGTATTTTGAGTGCTGATTAACTCCCTTGTGTTTTTGACTTGGGGGGGAGGGTATAGTTTTTATCAAACTGAGAATTAAGAGTTCTTCTGAGGGTGTGTTGACTACTAACTTATGTCTTTGCTCCTCCTGAGGTGATCCTGTGTGGTTGACAGGGCATGAAAACACACAGTGTGTATTGACTACTGACTTGTGTTTTGTCTTTGTTCCTCCTGAAGTGATCCTGTGTCATTGACAGGGCATGAAAACACACAGTGTTTATTGACTACTGACATATGTTTTGTCTTTGTTCCTCCTGAAGTGATCCTGTGCAACTGACAGGGCATGAAAATCTAATCGTTGCTTCCTGCCTTTTGCAGAGCATCTTCTTCTTCGCCCTGACCTGGTCCCTTGGTGGCAGCACCGACGACAAAGGGCGCATCAAGTTTGACAAGCTGCTGCGTGAGCTCATCACTGTGAGTGGGTCCTGCCTCGTTTGCCTCAGTGTGCTTGCTGGCAATCATTGATGAGGTTGCATCTCAGTGCTAGACTGTTGTTTGCTAATCTGTCAGCAGAAATGCCACATGTTATTGCGGTAACATGACAATCATTGATGTGGTTGCGTCTCAGCATGAGCCTGCTGTTCACTAATTCATCAGCAGAAATTCCTCATTGCTTTATGAGTATTTTGATACCACCGTGCTTGTCCCTGAATAAAAGCATTCTGTGGAGAGACAGAATACTAGTTCAGAAGCAGCATTCCGCCAAGCACTGGATACGAAAACAACTTAGCTCCTCCAGAAGCTGATAAGTGTCCTAGTTCTGCATCTCAGTTTTCACCATTTAACTGTTGTTTAAGTGTCATTTTGTAGCTTGATAAAAGGGATCACCCTGAAAAATTCACATGTTGTGTTTTGTCAAAGTGAATAGCATTCTTTTTGACCCTTTATGTGATGGATGTTGCTCAGAAGCATTGGTGTCTGGGGACTGATGTTTGTGGTTGTTGCTTGTGTCCACAGGGAGGGATGTCAGAAGAGACAAGGAGCATGTTGGCCCTGCCGGAGCTGACTGAACCTCCCATGAAGCCATACTTGAACCCCTTCCCTCCTAAGGGCAGAGTCTATGACTACAAATTTGTCAAAGAGGTAGGTCCATCGTGTTTTTTCCCCTCCAGAATCGGCCCATCAGTTTTCTTTTCTGTCTGCCTTTCTGTCTCTCCATCTGTCTTGTATCTGTCTGGCAGCTGTTGTCTGTCTCTCTCTTCTCTCTCTCTCTCCCCTTCCTCCCTTTACTCTGTATGTGTGTGTATGGGCGTTTGTTTGAAAACGGATGTGTTGTGGTTGGCAAGTTCTTGGCAATATCTTGCCTGTGGGTGACCATGGCCATGCCCCTTGCCACCACACACTATGTGAAACATGGACTTTGCTTGATACGTTTTCACCTTGCTTTCCCCAGGGTTCAGGTAAGTGGGTTTCATGGGCGGAAGACATCAAAGACACTCCCCCCATCCCCAAGGATGCTTTCTTCAATGAGATCATCGTGCCCACGGTGGACACCGTGAGGTACACGTACCTCATGGGTATCCTTGTGCGCCACGAGAAGCCTTGTCTCTTCGTTGGACCCACCGGAACTGGCAAGAGTTGCTACATCAATGTGAGTATTGCCGGTCTGGTCGGGGACTCTGTGGTGTGGGTATGGCCTTGCTGACTCTGGGAAACTCATTCTGGAGAGGTTCATGCAAATGTTACGGTGGCTGTGCAGTGCATGAGTGATAGGTGGAAGGAAGGGGTGGGGATGGGAGACTGTTTCAAGCTTAGCTCAGAAGACTGAAACAGAATGAGGCCCAGAGCTGGTGGAGTTTATGTACCTTGTATTTACGTGCATGCCAGGTGAGTTACCATAAGCAACTCAGGTCTTTGTTATAGTACTTGTGTTACACATTTCATATGCTAATTAACGCCCTTGTGTGTTGATTCTTAGCTCAAATGGTTTAAAAAGTCAGCCAAAATATTGATGTCAGTCAGTCATTAGTACAGTCAAGGCTTTAGTGGTGCTTATGGTGCCTCCTGTTGAATGTTAGTTTCCATCTGAAAATAATGTGTCTGTTTTTGTTTAAAAATAAATAAATGTGAGCCTTTTGAGTATAAGGGCAAGCTGTGCTAAAGTTAGCTGCAGTCTCAGTTTCTTTTTTCTGACATGACAGGACTTCTTGCTGAAGAAGCTGGACCGGAACGTGTACAAACCCAACATCATCAACTTCTCGGCCCAGACTACAGCCAACCAGACGCAGAACATCATCATGTCCAAGCTGGACAAGCGGCGTAAGGGCGTCTATGGGCCACCTCTCAACAAGAAAGCCGTGAGTGGATTAGACCAGTTAGGTTTATCAGGCCACCTCTCAACAAGAAAGCTGTGAGTGGATTAGACCAGTTAGGTTTATCAGACGACCACTCAACAAGAAAGCTGGGAGTGGATTAGACCAGTTAGGTTTATCAGACGACCACTCAACAAGAAAGCTGGGAGTGGATTAGACGAGTTAGGTTTATCAGACCACCACTCAAAAAGAAAGCTGTACGTGGATTAGACCAGTTAGGTTTATCAGACCACCACTCAAAAAGAAAGCTGTAAGTGGATTAGACCAGTTAGGTTTATCAGGCTACCACTCAACTAAAAAGATGTGGCTGGATTAGTCCAGTTGGGTTTATTTGGCTACCACTCAACAAAATAGCTGTGAGTGGATTAGACCAGTTAGGTTTATTGAGCAACCCCTCAACTAAAAAAATGTGGTTGGATTAGACCAGCCAGGTCTAATGGGCTACCACTAAACAGAAAGGTGGTGAGTGGATAACACCTGTTTAATGAGCTGCTGCGCAAAAACAACAACAAAACCCCACCTGAGATTGGATTAGACAGGTCTTGGTTTAATGGGCTACCACTCAGCAATAAAGCTGTTAGTGGAATAGACCAGTTTGTTTTAGGTTTCATTGACCTCTGCTCAATAATTTAAAAAAGGCACTGAGTGATTAGACCAGTAAGGCTTGGGTTTAATTTGCCAACACTACAAAAAATGATGTGAATGGATTTCGCCAGTTAGGTTTAGGCGTAATGGGCTGACAATCTGCAAAAAGGGCTTGGAGTGGATCAGGCCAGTTGGTTTAGGTTTAATGGGCTATCATTCAGCAGAAGAGCTGGAAGTGGATTAATCATTTAATGCTTCTGGTATATGTTTTTCTTTCATTTGTGAGTCCCAGTGCAGGCACACTGGCCTTGAGTGGATGTCTTGATTGACCAACTTCTGTTCATTGTAAGCGTGCATATTTTCTGATGATCATGGGATTGGTTTCGTTTGCATTTTCTCAGTGTGAAATTCGATTTGGGTAACAAGTTTGCATTAAGTTAATGTTGAGTATTTGTCACCAACAAAGCAGTGACTCTTTCTCGCAGCATTAATGGTGTTCTGTCGCTGTGCCACCAGATTGCCTTTGTGGATGACTTGAACATGCCCATGCGTGAGACCTTCGGCGCTCAGCCCCCAATCGAGCTGCTGCGCCAGTGGCTGGATCACTGGAACTGGTATGACCTCAAGGACACCACTCCCATCAAGCTGGTTGACCTGCAGTTCATGGGGGCCATGGGACCACCAGGTGGGTGCTGCTCACTGCCTGCCTGCCTGCCTGTCTGCCTGCCTGCCTGCGTACAGGCCTGATTTCAGTCACCTGTCAATGCCTATCTGTTATGTATCAGAAACATCTTCGGATTTGTGCATCCGATACTAACCTCATACAAAAAAGAACATAAAGGGGCGGGGGAGGGGGTTCAACAGTGCTCAAAGAAGTCCAGTAACTGCTCTCTCTTTTTCTTTCATAATGTTTAACTTCCACATATATGGCTTATTGGGGATTGGAGGTAGGAGAATAGCTTGATGCTGCATGCTTTGACCCACAAAGACCGAAGAGACCAGCAGCCACCACCAGAACAATAAATGTTAAAGAGTAATTGTTAACTTCATTGCCCCTTGTCATGACGTGCTCAGCAGTTCTCTTGTTTAGAGTGCCTCTGTCTTGCTTGTATCATAAACACACAATCTCAGGGTTGGGCTGGTTTGGGATTCCCGGGTGGAGCTCCCTGGAGTGAGCTTGACAGGGTGATGACAAAGTGGAAATGACTGGATGATGTGCAGGTGGCGGTCGCAACCCTGTTACCCCACGTTTCCTGCGCCATCTCAACACCATCACCATCAACGAGTTTGATGATGAAACCATGGTGACTATCTTCCGTAACATCTTGGAGTGGCACATCTCAGCAAAGTACGTTATGTTTTGTGTCTTCGTCTTTTGTACCCTTATGTTTTATGTCTTCGTCTTTTGTACCCTTATGTTTTATGTCTTCGTCTTTTGTACCCTTATGTTTTATGTCTTCGTCTTTTGCACCCAGGCTGTATTTTTCCTTTTCCTTTTTATAATTTTTTTAAATTTCAGGAATTGTCAGCCTTAGCCACTGGGTGCTATTATATTGCATAAAATAATCAGATTTTGGAACAAGTATGAAGTAGGTAATATGTAAAGTAGATTTTACATTATGCACAGCTAGCAGTATGCCGACATGCTACCTGGTTTTTGTCCAGTTTATGAACATGTGCAATATCACAGTAAACAAAGGCATTTTCTGATCAGACTCATTAACTTTTACCGTGCGCTGGCAAAATCGCAATCACTGATCATGCCATAGTTGCTGTAACAAACAGAGAAAAAGTAGTCTGAACTGATTTGTTTGTACAATGAAGAAAGAAGATCACTGTGCATGTGTGTGTGAGAGAGAGAGAGTGTGTGTGTGTGTGTGTGTGTGTGTGTGTGTGTGTGTGTGTGTGTGTGTGTGTGTGTGGTTGTGTGTGTTCAGAGTTCAAAATGATTCTAGGTGGAATCGAATGAAAATGTTTGGCATTGATTCTAGTTTCCACAGTGTGTAGTGTTGTTTACCACTATAGCTTAAACAGAAATGTATTGAATTTTCCATGCTGACACATGCCTCCATGTTTCTCTGCTGACAGGGGCTTTAGCACTGAATTCAAGCCTTGTGTGGAGCAAATGGTGTCAGGCACACTGATGGTGTACAAGGAAGCCATGCTCAACCTTCTGCCCACACCAATGAAGTCCCACTACCTGTTCAACCTGCGTGACTTTGCTCGTGTGGTCCAGGGTGTCCTGCTGTCCACTCCAGAAACTACAGAGGATCCTTCATCACTGAAGAGACTCTGGGTTCACGAGGTTAGATTTTTTTCTTTTTTTCTTGTGGAGTTTTAAACCCTTGCAGGCAGTTTAATCAGTAAAGGGAAAAAAATCTGAAACAAAAATGACTGCTAGTATTCTAAAACAATTTTGAGAATTTGTTCTAAAACAATTATAAAATTGCTGTTTTGTAGCCGGACAAAGGGGGTTACCCTGAAAATTTGCAGATTGTGTTTTTGTCCTAATGAATAGCTTTCTTCTGAACCTTTTATGTGTTTGGTTCTTAATATCTAAAGCCACAGTGTGCATAAAATTGGTCCTGCTTTGTTTTGCATTTGTTGTTGAGAATGAGGCATGCAGTTGGTCTTCAAGAAGAATTTTTGTTTTGTTTTGTCTGTGTTGTTCAGGTGTTCCGTGTCTTCTACGACCGTCTGGTTGATGATGGAGACCGTGACTGGCTGTTTAACAGCACTCGTAGTGTTATCAAAGAGCAGATGCGAGAAGACTTTGATCAGCTCTTTGCCCACCTTGACTTTGACAATGATGGCAAGGTTGTGGAGGATGACATTCGCAGTCTCATCTACTGTGACTTTGCGGACCCCAAGTCTGATGCCAAGAACTACGTGGAGGTGCGTGACCTGGAGAAGCTGAGGGTCGTTGCTGAGGGGTACCTGGAGGAGTTCAACAACCTCAGCAAAAAACCCATGAACCTTGTGCTCTTCAGGTGGGTCTCTTCATGCAGCATATCTCCTTCACACTCAGAGCAGCAGGAAAAAGTGAGGCGCAGTCAGTGACTGCTTTTTCATTACAGCTGTGTGCGAGTCAACTGTGTAGTGACAGGGCAGATTCTTGCTCAATGACCCTGCAGTCCTGAGCTGCCCTCTGCCTTCTGTCTTTGGCCTGGCTCAGAAAGCTGCCACCGAAGTCTAGCCCTTGCACAAAGACGAACAGCTTCTTGGCCTTGCTTGATTCAGGATTCTGAACATGTCATTATAGCTCCCTGAGCGGAAGAGGAGGAGGTGACGGGAAAGTTCTCTGGCTGGCTTGTTGAAATGTACTAGGCTTTCCACTGTATAAAATACACAGCAAGTGATTCTGAAGTGAAGGAATAGTATTGTGGATGCAGTGTAAGCTTTGGGTTTGGTATTTAAAATCGTGCCCAAGAGGCTTGAACTTCTGAGTAACTTCAAAACTTGCAAGATTCCATTGGATGCACGCTGGATGTATGGTGTACATATTATTCGTGGACTGCACTGAACTGCAATTGTGCGTGGTGAATGCACTGTGCTTTGAAGGGAGCCATGCATTCTGGATAATTCTGTAGGTTTTTTCATTCATCACACCATGAGTCCCTTCCAGCTGGATTGTCATTGTGTGCATTACATGCAGCTTCCTTGCTTGTTAGTGGACATGTTGTCACCTGTTGATTCAATGAGATGACCCTTTGTGGGTAGCAAATCATTAAAATCCAGTTACTACATAATTTACTGCTGATAATACATCTTTGCATCTCTCTGTGACATAGAAGAATTGTGCTGATTGCCTGGTTGGCGTGCCTGTTGCCAGATTTGCCATTGAGCACGTGTCTCGCATTGCTCGAGTCATCAAGCAGCCCAGGAGCCATTGCCTGCTGGTGGGTGTCGGAGGGTCCGGCCGACAGTCCCTCACCCGCCTGGCTGCGCACATGGCAGACTACGACCTCTTCCAGGTGCGTCATTTTGCTGCACAACTTTATGGATGGTGACTGGTCGATGAGGGCCCTTGTTGTGATGGTGCAGACCCCCTTCAGAAAGTGCTTTGTTTGGGCAGCAGACAGCCTTGAAAGCTGGATGCCAGTTCGTTCTGCATACCACCCTGCTACTTCAGACCCCACCCTGTCACTTAAAATACCACCCGTCTACTTCACATACCATACTGCTACTACTTCCAATACCAGTGTGCTACTTCAGACCCCACCCTGTCACTTAAAATACCACCCTTCTACTTCACATACCATAAAATACCACCCTTCTACTTCACATACCATACTACTACTACTTCCAATACCAGTGTGCTACTTCAGACCCCACCCTGTCACTTAAAATACCACCCTTCTACTTCACATACCATACTACTACTACTTCCAATACCAGTGTGCTACTTCAGGCCCCACCCTGTCACTTAAAATACCACCCTTCTACTTCACATACCATACTACTACTTCCAGTACCAGTGTGCTACTTCAGACCCCACCCTGTCACTTAAAATACCACCCTTCTACTTCACATACCATACTACTACTTCCAGTACCAGTGTGCTACTTCAGGCCCCACCCTGTCACTTAAAATACCACCCTTCTACTTCACATACCATACTACTACTACTTCCAATACCAGTGTGCTACTTCAGACCCCACCCTGTCACTTAAAATACCACACTTCTACTTCACATACCATACTGCTACTTCCAGTATCACCCTGCTACTTCAGACCCCACCCTGTCACTTAAAATACTGCTCTTCTACTTCACATACCATACTACTAATACCACCCTGCTACGTCAAACCCCACCCTGTCAAAATATCACTCTGCTACTACACATACTCTACTACTACTTTCAATACCACCCTGCTACTTCAGACCCCATCCTTTCACCTAAAATACCACCCTTCTACTTCACATACCATACTACTACTTCCAGTACCACCCTACTTTGTTTGATCCCACCCTTCTACCTTGGATACTAACTATACCCATACCACCCTGTTATTTGAAATACAGGTCTATGCCAGTTTCAGTGACTTTGACCCATTTTCAACCTGCTTGTATGAATAATTGACAATAAAGATTGTGCTGATTAATTTTGTTATTATTGTTCACAGGTTGAGATCTCCAAAAGCTACACGTCCTTTGAGTGGCGTGAAGACTTGAAGCGAATCCTTCGCAAATCAACAGAGACTGAAAACCATGCTGTCTTCCTCTTTTCTGACACACAGGTATGGCCAGGCTGCTTTTTTGATTCAGGAAAATGTAAAATGAAAAGATAAATATTAGTGAACAGAGACAGCCATGTTTAGTGGACTCTTTTAATGAAAAGGTGGAAAATGAATCAACAAGATTGTGAAATCAGTATCAAGATTACCAAGATCTTGCTCCTTGGTGCCACAGGTTCATATAATTATGTGTGAAATAGCAGCCCATTTTGTTGACTTTTTAGCTGTTTGGTTTGATATTAACATATGAAGATGGGCTGTATAAAAACTAGGGCTTATGCCAAGCCCAAACAGACATCCTGGGATCCCTGTCCCTAATAGTCCACACACTCCACAACGAACAAGCCCAAAGGAGAAGTTACTATGCCTTTTTGGCAGTATTGATTCCAACCAGAATTTTGGGGTTGGAGGTGAAATGTGGAGTGGGGTATGATTCATGTATCGGGATGTGTTGCCATGAGGGAGTTTTGAAAACATGAGACTGCATGCTGTTCTTCTTTGACTTCTGCTGTTTGTTTTCTCTTCCTGTCTTCTAAGATGTAGTTCTGTTTGTGTATTTTATCTAAGAAGAATATTTTACCTGAAGAAGGAAGTAACTGTCAAAACTGTTGTACACAGTCCTGCTATTTACTGTGTTGTATTGAGGAATACATTTTCTCATTTCTTGTCTGTTGTGGTCTCGGGAGTCAGAGCTGTTCTGCCTGACTGGATGACGTGGCTGGAGGTCTGTTTCTGTAACTAGGTGTTGTCTAAATGCATGCCATGCCTTGAAATGGACACAGCGTTCATGTGTGGAGTTTGTTTCTGCAAGCTGCGGGATTATGCCTTTTGTGAAGAAGGTCAGATGGCAGAAGGGCAGGAAATGGTAACAGACACAAAATCTGCCTCCCACTCCTGTCACAGTTGCTTCAGATTCATCACAGGAGTTTGGGCTTCTACCGTTTCACCTTGATTCTGTTTTTCTCACTGGTGTGTGCAGTTAGGTATACTGACTGCACTGATGTACTCAAACATTGACCAACTAGGGAATTTGCATGATGAGTTGTTTGCTGAACCAGCAGCATAGAACTTTGAAAATATGATTGGTTGTATTGTTTCTTGTGATTTTAACTTCAGATTTGTACACATTTTTTCTTTCAGTAATTAATTAGATTGTGTTTTTTTTCCATCTACTTCTTTTTTCTTTCTTTTTTTCCAGTCACAGTGTTGTTAGCTTCTTCACATGTGTGAAATATCAAGCACATTTGTCAACAGTACGAATTGATTTTTATTGTTGCGACAGTTTCCTCTGACATAAATGAATACAAATTTGTTTCTCACTTTGTATTACAATCACTGCATGACTTTAATGTTATGGAAATACTTTTTATATACTTTTGGTATAAGCAGAACAGGCAGAGACAGTAGACGTCTAGTTACAGATCCTAACATGTTGGATCATACTGTTTAGTGCAACTTCCACAGCTGTTTGTATTAAAATGGTCACACAATAAATCCACAAGGGAGATTAGCAGCACAAAACATGGAAGGCTATAAATGTGTGTTCTTTTTTCAGTTTTTAGGTCTGTGCATGTTTATACAGTGTAACTGGTCTTAAAGGGGAAATTCTGATCAGCCAGCCAATCAGTACCATGAGATTTAAAGACACAGAGAGGAGTGTAATAAGAACAAGAATTTGAGGATGCCCAAATGAATATTTATAACACTTTTGGAGTAACTCTTGTCAGCTCCTGCCAGTCTACTATGTTAAGAATGAGCTTTTGCAGTATATTTTTCAGCACTTTTAATCCTTTGCAGAGAATTCATCTGTTTCATTGTATTCAATGCAGTCGTTATTGAGAAATGTGAGGACTGGGTTAGATAGTTTTAATTCAATCTTGTCAGTATTTTTTGCTTTATGTTGTGTAATTACCCAATTAGTTGGTCATAAAGTGTGCTATAAAAAGCTATTCACTCATTTAGAATCACATGCGAGCGCAGTGAGTCTGCTCTAGAGTAGAGAATAATGCTATACAAAAGCGATCAGCATCAACATCAACTAGTTATCATATGCTCTTTACACACATTGTGTCATGAGTCTTCGTCATAAATTGAGCTGACATGCTGCCAGTCTTTGTGAGTGACGCAAGTCTTCAGTACCATTTCCTTTCGCCATGGGCCTCATGCGTGTGCCATGTTGTAACGGTTACTGACTTTGTTTTTCTCACTGTCCTGCAGATCAAACAAGAGTCCTTCCTGGAGGATATCAATAACATGCTGAATGCAGGCGAGGTGCCCAACCTCTTCCAAATAGACGAGAAGCAGGAGATCTGTGAGAAGATGAGACAGATAGACAGGTGAGTCCAGCCATGCTTTTACCTGCTTGTTGGATTCTTTCCCTGTTTTTTTGATCTGAACAGCTTGTTTTCTGTGAAGTTCTTTCAATCATTCAAACTTGTAGTGTCTAAAAAATGTGTCTGCCCTTTTATTCATTAGAATATAACCTTGTTGTGTATCAATTCATTTGAGTGAACTGCATTTTGGTGGGATTAACGTTGAGACCATGTTCTTTTTAACCTGACATGCACAAATACAAAGAGAAAGAAAGAAGAAAGACTGTAAAATAATTAGGAATTTGAAGTCCCCCTCCCCCCCCCCCCCCTTTTTTCTCTCCTTTTTTTCTTCTTTCTCTCTCTCATTTTCTCTCTTTTATACTGTATTATTTACCTGAATCTTTAAAATTTTATTTTATTTCCCTTTCTATCTCTCTCTGCCATTCTTTTCTTGCTTCCCTGCCACTTTTCTGCTTTTTTTTTCGCTTGCTTCTTTTCAACCTAATTTACTAAGGAAGAGACAGACAAAATGTGTGAAACAGTTTACAAGGTTTGGTGGAGACCATCCTTCCCAGGGATGAAAGGAGGCTCCAGGTAAACGTTTTGTGCAAACACATAAAAGCTCAAAAGAACGCTATTTATTAGACACATAAAAGCTCAAAAGAATGCTATTTATTAGACACATAAAAGCTCAAAAGAACGCTATTTATTAGACACATAAAAGCTCAAAAGAATGCTATTTATTAGACACATAAAAGCTCAAAAGAACTCTATTTATTAGAGACTTAAAAGCTGAAAAGAACGCTATTTATTAGACACATAAAAGCTCAAAAGAACGCTGTTTATTAGACACATAAAAGCTCAAAAGAACGCTGTTTATTAGACACATAAAAGCTCAAAAGAATGCTATTTATTAGACACATGAAATGAAAGGCTCAAAAGAACGCTGTTTATTAGAACAAAACACAACCTTTTATGTGTTTGGATCTTGTTTTAGAATGTTGGCAGTTATTCTTGTTTCAGATTAAAAAAAACTACTTTTTGTGCATTGTTTCAGGCAAAGAGACAAGACCAAGCAGACGGATGGATCCCCGGTGGCGCTGTTCAACCTGTTCATTCAGCGTGTGCGGGATCAGCTGCACGTTGTGCTGGCCATGTCGCCCATTGGTGACGCTTTCCGCAACCGTCTGCGAAAATTCCCGTCGCTGGTCAACTGTTGTACCATCGACTGGTTTCAGGTCAGTAACTTGAAAACATGCTTATGTGTGCACCAGTGCAAATGCATGCATGTACATGAATGTATTTAGCATGCGCACATTCATACATGCACAGATGCATGCATGTACAAGCAGACACAGGCATAAATCTGACAGTGTATGTCAGTTTTAAAGAGAAGAGCTTGTTTGACATTTCTGCAGTTCTTTAGACTCATTTAAGCTTATATTTTCTTCTAACATTTTGTTGACTTGAGATTAAACTTAGTTTTACTGGTTGTGAATTGGGTATAATGCTTTGGATTACAGCTTTCACCCATACATGATTTTTTCAATGGTATTGTCTCAGTTTATCAGCACAACGGGCTGTGACCCTCATGGTCCAACCATCACAGTGGGGTACTGGGAATGCAGAAATTGAGGTCTCTCATTACTTGAAATTTAAAAAAAAAACTGTCGGAAGGTTCACCACATTTTTAGCCTAGAGTAGGTTGGAATATCATTTTGTGTGCTTCAGCTACTACTGCCAGGGCTTTTGCCTCTGATTTCTGTGTACCTGTTTCTTTCAACTTCATTTTGCCCCAGCCCTCTCCTGATGTAAAGTGACAGTGCTGTGTCCTGAAGAGTGAATCAGACTTTTATTTGTGATTTGGTGGACTGTGCTTGGCCCCTGACTTGACCTTTTTGGGCTGACCAGGTGTGACACATCATGTAAGTCACTGACTAACCAGCCACTCCAACCCTACCGAAGGTTAGTAAGCAACGTGAAAGTACCCATTGTGTTTCAGTCGTGGCCTGAGGATGCTCTTCAGGCCGTGGCCTCGAGGTTTCTGGAGGAGATTGAAATGTCTGAGGACGAGCGGGCTGGGTGTATCACGATGTGCAAGCACTTCCACACCTCGACACGCTTGCTCTCAGAACGATTTGCTCTGGAGCTTGAACGTCACAACTATGTGACGCCTACTTCCTACCTGGAACTCATCAGCACATTCAAGACTCTGCTTGACAAGAAGAGAAGGTGAGGCAGTTTGTGTTGATTTAGTGCTGTGGAGTGGAAAGTTTTGTTGTTGTTGAGATTTGTAGCAGTTTATTTTTGCACCCTCTGTACAGACTGATGTCTCCTTTAAGTGTTGCATCCTCTTAAGCCTTTTTTCTTTTTCATCCTGAGGTGACCTTGTGCTCTTGATGGGATGTTAAAATTTAAGAACTGACATATGGAGCCTTCTTAGCTTTTGTTGTGGTTGACTGGTTTAAAGTTGTGAAGGTCATGCACACAGATACACACAGAGATGCATGCGTGCGCGCACACACCCATACGCACACCTACCCACTCACACACATGTATGCATGCGTGCGCACACACACCCATACGCACACCTACCCACTCACACACATGTATGCATGCATGCACACACGCACACACACACACACACACACACACACACACACACACACACACACACACACACACACACACACACACACACACACACACACACACACACATTATGCATCATCACACATGGTGAAATAAACTGCTTCCATCTTTTGCATTGGCTAGTGATGTGCTGAAGCAGAAGCGACGTTACGAGGTGGGTCTGGAGAAACTGGAGTCGGCTGCCGGTCAGGTGGCAGTCATGCAGAAGGAGCTGACCGACCTGCAGCCTCAGCTTGTCGTGGCTTCCAAAGAGGTGTCTGAGATCATGGTCGTCATTGAGAGGGACTCCATTGAGGTCGCCAAAGTAGAGAAGGTACGTTATGCTTTTGGGGAGGGGAGGGAGGCACGATGATGATGATGTGGGGCTTAATGTGCTCAGATATTGGGCAGCCATATTAAGGACAATGGAAACACTATGAGAAATCAACGTTAGTTATACAGTGTTTGGTGCATCCACTTGCAGTCGTAAAAATAACTTCCATGGATTTTTAAAAAATCAGAAAAAAAGCACAACTGCCAGCATTCTAATTTAATCTGATAACGTGAACATTTGCATTTTGTTTTTGTCCTAATAAATAGCGCTCTTTTGAACCTTTTATGTGTTTGTATCATGGATTATTTATATTTTCTTACATACCGACTGTTACCGGCAGTTTTATTTTTGAAATGAATCCATTTTGAATAGAGCAGGTGCTGAGAACCAAAGAATGAAAAGGTGACAAGGTGTAATGGCTGGGTAGCAGAAAAAAAGAGTTGTTTCAGTTCAGATGGTTTTGGGGGGGGGGGGGGGTCTGATTTCTTGATCCTTTTTTAGTTAATTTTTCATTTACCTGCATTCTTCCGAACATGCACTTTCAAAGGAACATAAAATCCATTGTTTGACCAGATTGTGAAAGCTGACGAAGCTGTGGCCAACGAGCAAGCAAGAGCAGCAAAGGCCATCAAGGATGAGTGTGATGCTGACCTCTCTGAAGCTCTTCCGGCACTCAACGCTGCCTTGGCTGCTCTGGACACCCTCACACCACAGGTGAGAGCAGTGATAACGAGTCAGGGTTCTCTGTCCCCTTTCTCACTTCTCTGCGGGTTGGTCTCTTCCTAGGGTATTGGAGCACCCAGTGTGGATGAACTGAGCACACCACTCCGCTGAGGTGAATTTTAAAAATGTTTTTAGTTCAGGCTAGGTAGCAAGTGTTTCTGGAACATACATGATGATCTGTTCATTGGTTACCATAAAATGCACTCTAGATCATTTTGGCATACAAGGGAATGCAGCCATTTTGGGTTTGCTCCTTGGATTGCAAGTGTCAGGGAGCATGTGAATCGCTTGCATGGCAAACGGTGTCATCAGTGGTTTGTCACCTCATGGCTGCACGCTCAGAGATAATGGGCTCATGTTCTTTTTAAAAAATAAAAATTGGCATTCAACTGAGCTGCATGCAAAAAGTGATGTCCTGCTCCTCTGTTTTTCTCTCTTTCTTCCCTGTCATGCTGTCTTCAGAAGGAGTCAGCGTCACTGAAACTGAAAATGTGCCTAGAAGGACTCACATTCTGAAGTTCATAAAAAACTTGCTTTGGGAGAAAGAAAAAAGAAGAAGAAAAAAACACCTGTGAAATGCTTTTGTGCATGGCAGCTTTGAAGAAGCCTTGCTAACTTGCCTGTTCCTTTTTCTTCCCAGGACATCACCGTGGTGAAAAGTATGAAGAGCCCGCCCAACGGCGTGCGTCTGGTGATGGAAGCCATCTGCGTCCTGAAGGGCGTCAAACCTGACAGGATCCCTGACCCCAGTGGCTCAGGCAAAAAGATTGAGGACTTCTGGGGACCTTCCAAGAGAATCCTTGGTGACATGAAGTTTCTCGAGAGCTTGCACACTTTTGACAAGGTGGGCTTCTTTTTTTCTATTTTAATTGATTTTTGAGTGTGTTTTTTTGGTTTGTTCGTTATTTAGTTGAGGTTTTCATTCTTTGTGTGGTATGGTACAGAATAACCTTGTTGTATGCTGAAAGTTCTGCCATGTGAAGTTAGTGAGGCAGGTTCAGTTTCTTCTTCTTCTGTTGTTAAAAACAGTGTTATGTTTAGTGTTTCTACAGTTTTTGTTTTTATGCATTGTATTTTGAGTGCTTTAAATTACTCAGTTCTGACACCTGTGTGCACACCTGCATGCACATGCCTATTCACACACACACACACACACACACACACACACACACACACACACACACACACACACACACGCATGCATGCACGTGCCCCCCTAGCATGCACATACCCTCGCAGCCCTCCCTAGCCCCTCTCCCACCCCACAGAATAGTGTGATGGTGCATAACACTTTTTAAAGTTGTGGTGAAAGGCAGTGTGTTTGTTTGTTAGTGTTCCTCAGCTAAAACCCTGAGGTTCACCAATAACTGGGTGAGCTTATAGTCTGTCTTTAAATGTCATGAGAAGCTCTAGAGAAGATGGGGGGGGGGGGGGGGGGGAAGGGACAATGCATAGAATTCCCCCTTTCTCCACTGGCACAGTGAACGCAGTTTGACCGACTGAGTTATTTTCTGTTTGCACTGTGTTTGGCAGGACAATATCCCTGTCCCCATCATGACCACGATCCGCAAGAGGTACATGACCAATCCAGACTTTGATCCCGACAAAGTGAAGAACGCCTCCACTGCCTGCGAGGGGCTGTGCAAGTGGGTGCGAGCCATGGAAGTCTACGACAGGTCAGTGTGGTGAAAGAAACCAAATCACAGGTTTGCAGATCTCAAATGGCGCACCACTGCCACCCCGGAGCTGATAGTGCAGCACAGATTTGATAAGTGCAAGATTGTATTTTCTGCATTGTTTGCATTCTCTGTCTGCTGCAGCAGCCACAGCATGCAAGCTGGACCTTTTACTCTAAACCCTGTCAGGTGAAGTTCAGCTGCTTTCCGCAAAGAACTCTTCAAGAATTGCTTATAGTATTACGCAAACTCTTGTATATCTTTGTATGCGTTTTTTCTTTGTTTTGTATTTTTTGCTATTGGTTTGTATTTGATTCTCATGACAAAATGTAAGACAACATGGCTTCACAAAATGCTAATTATGACTTTAGTATTTTTAGCAAGTATTTAGAGGAGTTTGTATTTTTAGCAAGTATTTAGAGGAGGTAATTGACATTTTTGTGTGTGTGACAGCTTTGCGGGCATTTTCCTTGTCACTGTGTAAGTGTGGTCTTTCAAAAATAGTGCATTGGGGAATCCACTGTATCTATGTCATGTGTTGCTATTTTGACAGAGTTGCCAAAGTGGTGGCCCCCAAGAAGGAGTCATTGAAAAAAGCCAATGCTGATCTGGCCGAGGCTATGGCCTCCTTGGAGAAGAAGCGTGCCTCACTGCGGGAGGTCCAGGACAAGCTGAGCAAGCTGCAGGAGACCCTGGAGGCCAACAAGGCCAAGAAAGCCGAGCTGGAGAACCAGGTGGACCTCTGCACCAAGAAACTGGATCGAGCTGAACAGCTCATTGGTGGACTGGGAGGCGAGAAAGACAGGTGGGGATTTTGAAGCTGATTAATGTATAACTCAGGACAAATCTGAATTGTTGAGTTTGCTTATATGTAGATGAAGCCAAACAGCTCATTGGTGGACTGGGAGGCGAGAAAGACAGGTGGGAATTTTGAAGCTGATTAATGTATAACACAGGACAAATCTGAATTGTTGAGTTTGCTTATATGTAGATGAAGCCAAACAGCTCATTGGTGGACTGGGAGGCGAGAAAGACAGGTGGGGATTTTGAAGCTGATTGACATGGGCAGTGGACGGTCAAGTGTTATGTATGATACAGAACAAACCTGAATGGTTGAGTTTCCAGATGTAGATTGAGCTGAACAGCTTATCAGCAGACTGGGAGGTGAGAAAGACAGGCGGGGATTTTGAAACTGATTGACTTCGGCAGCAGAGGGTCAAGTGTTATGTATGATACAGAACCAATCTGAATGGTTGAGTCTGCATAATATGTAGATTGAGCTGAACAGCTTATCAGCAGACTGGGAGGTGAGAAAGACAGGTTGGGATTTTGAAGCTGATTGACTTGGGCAAAGGAGGGTAGAGTGTTATGTATGATACAGAACAAATCTGAATCACTGAGTTGCTGGTTTTGTTTCACTACACTGTTGTGAATCTATGAATGTCCAGGTGGGGATTTTGAAGCTGATTAACTTGGGCAACAGAGAGTTGAGTGTTATGTATGATACTGAACAAATTTGAATGGTTGAGTTTGCATATGTATATACTGCTGGTTTCATTTCACTACACTGTTGTGAGTCTATGTATGTAGTGGCATGAGCAGATGTTGAACTCTTTTGTTGTTGTTTCTAATGAAAATTGTAAAATGCTTTGAGCTGCATTGCAAGACTAATGCTACAGAAAAATACAGTGACCGTCATTGCTGTTATGCAACTCTGAATTGTTGCCCCCTAAGAGAAAGTAGAAGGGAAGAAGATGAAGATGAGCAGGAGGAAGACTGATTGACTGTGAGCATGCTTGTGCTGCAGATGGCAGCAGGCTGCACTTGACCTGAGCAAGACCTACATCAACCTGACAGGAGATGTGCTGGTGTCTGCCGGAATCATCGCTTACCTGGGAGCCTTCACCTCAGCCTTCAGACACGTAAGTTCATTCTGCTGCCTTCACCAGGCAGTGGTGAAGTTTGCACGCAACCTCTCTCAGGAGAAGACGACAAAGCCTTGCTGCAGCAGCAGGTGTTGTTTTGCCTGCGCTCAGCTACTCAGTCACTCAGCGCAGAGTTGATGGGCGTGTGTGGCCATCTGACCGACAGGCTGGTTTGTAAACCTAGCGCTGAGGGTGGAACGCCAGCTTGAGGCAGGGTGATGGACCTGCACAGGGCTACCAGGCAAACACTTGTGTGTTCCTAGCAGGGCCTGCTGCTTTGATGCACACGGCATTCAGTAACGTCTTCATGTGTTGGAAAAATCCTGCATCCACCTTTTGACGAGAGAAGGCTAAATGGCTTGTGGTATGAAAACTTACAGATAAAAAAATTTTTTTAATAGAGTTGATTGTGGCTACTGCCAATATAAGAAGAAATCCATGCAGTTTGTCTTGAAATTGTGCAAACCTTATTTTTCTGCTTCATCAACGTTTTATATTTGATTAGCTTCTTGTTGATTTGTTATGAATGCTGTATTTGATTGACTTCTTTTTGATTTATATTTGAACGCTATATTTGATTAGCTTCTTGCCGACTAGTTATGAATACTATAATTGATTAGCTTCTTTTTGATTAGTTATGAATGCTAGCCTGTCTCTCAGCAGTAGGTAAGAAGTATGGCAATGGGCAGTGCCATGAGTACAACATTATCCATTCATCAGATTTGTTGTGTAATGATGGCAAAAATAAATTTGTGCATTCAGGATGGATCTTCTGAGTGGCTGAAAACTGTGGTGGCGAATGGCCTTCCATGCTCCCCGGACTTCTCTCTCATCAACACCCTGGGCGATCCGGTCAAGATCCGGGCCTGGAACATCGCTGGGCTGCCCACAGACAGCTTCTCCACTGAGAACGGCATCATCATCAGGTCAGAGAAAAGTGTACTTTGCCCGGCTATGCCCGTAAGAAATGCATGTGATGCGCAGAATGGTTTGTGACTCATATGTGTAATGAGATGCAAGCACATCAATGGTTAAAAGGAATGGCTAATTTAATATGACCGTACAAAACGTGTGTGAAATTTTGGGGTAAGCCTCTTTTTTTGAAAGAGACAAAACCCGGAAAATTTGCGCATCCAGTATTGTCATGTTAATTAGCATTCCTTTTAACTGTTTATGTGTTTGGACCTTGTTTTAGAATGCTAGCTGTCATCTTTGTTTCAGATTTTGTTTGTCATCTGTGTAATGATTGGGGTTAGGCTGACTGGCTGGCTGACTGGCTGGTTGAGTGTTTAGACATGTTTAAACTTTAATGTGACGATTTTCATGGACACCATAAATGTGATAAATGCCAAAGTTTTTGTGGTGGTGAAACCAAATTTTACATACTTTTGGGATTGACTGATCCAGACCAGGTTTATGACATTGACCTTGTTTTGAGGTCACAGGTGTGCCAGAGACACAAACGGCACATTTTGTTGTTTAGATTGTCATCCAGTGTAGTTTAAACATTGCATGGTTGCTGCATACATTAAAAAGGTCATGCACCATATGCTTTGTATGGTTAGTTTTCTTTATGTGATGTGCTTTGTGTGTATTTTTTAAGGGAGATAGATGATGTGCTTTTTTTCTTCTTTGGGTTTTGCGCACAAATGTGAGTCATCTACATATAAGTGCTCTTCTGGCTTGGAGGAAAAGGTTCTTTATGCCACCATAGCAACCTGCCTTATTTGAATCTGAAGATGACTTTGCCTTGATGCATAACCAAGGGGGTTGACTGGTTTTCAGCAACTCTCGTCGCTGGCCGTTGATGATTGACCCTCAGGGTCAGGCCAATAAGTGGATCAAGAACATGGAGAAGGCCAACAACCTCCACATCATCAAGCTCTCTGACTCGGACTTTGTGCGCACCCTGGAGAACTGCATCCAGTTTGGAACTCCGGTTTGTTCCTTTTCCCTCTTTCAGTGTTTTTGTGCCACTAGCACTCATCACAAGTTCATGTTTTTATTAATGTTTTATGCCTGACACTGTAAGTGTAGGTGCTGAATGTGGCGGGGAAAATAATCGTCTTTTGTCAAGTACCTGTGATTTGTGGAGGTTCTGGTTGCAAAGCTTAAGGCCCTGGACATCTCTTCAGGGGCATCATTTTCAGGAAGTTTCAGAACTTCAACTTGCCCCAAAGCTTGTTTTTGACTCACTTAAAAAAGATGTGATTGTTGATTCAAAAGTCTACAATTACTCTTTCACTGTAAAATTCTGCTTCACACAAGAGGAGCTGTACACTTTTGCAAGGAGCTTAGCATCTGTTTTGTGTGTGACGTGTGTGTGTGTGTGTGTGTGCATGTGTGTGTGTGTGTGTGTGTGTGTGTGTGTGTGTGGGTGTGTGTGTGTGTGTGCATGTGTGTGCTTGTGTGCATGTGTGTATGTGTGTGTGTGTGCATGTGCGTGTGTGTGTGCATGTGTGTGCGTGTGTGTGCATTTATGTGTGTGTGTGTGTGTGTGTGTGTGTGTGTGTGTGTGTGCGCGCGTGCGCGTGTGTGTGAGTGTGTGTGTGTGTGTGTGTGTATGATTATTGTATAGATTTAGTTTCAACTGTCCTTTGAATGAGAATGTCTTGCCTGTAATTTGACCATTTTCTGTTCACACCAGGTGTTGCTTGAGAACGTTCAGGAGGAGTTGGATCCCATCCTGGAGTCCCTGCTGCTGAAACAGACATTCAAGCAGGGCGGCAGCCTCTGTATCAAGCTGGGTGACTCCACCATCGAGTACTCTCAGGACTTCAAGTTCTACATCACCACCAAGCTGCGGAACCCCCACTACTTGCCTGAGACATCCGTCAAGGTAGGAAAGGAAAATCATCTTTTGGATAGATTTCCTCATGCTAAAAAAGGAAGTTGTGTGTTCTGTTTCATTTGCCATTATTATGCAAGTAATTCTGTCATCCTTTCTGTGTTCTTCACACTGTTATTTTTCTTTGATTTAATTCTTTTTAAGAGAGTTGTTTTTGGACTGTTTTTAGCTCGTAAACAGGTTCAGTTTTGTGGTGTGTGTTTGTGTAGGTGTGTGTGTGTGTGTGTATGAACATGCACCTGCGTGTGTGGGTATGTGCGTGTGTGTATGTGTAAACATGTACCCACATGTGTGTGTGTGTGTGTGTGTGTGTGTGTGTGTGTGTGTGTGTGTGTGTGTGTGTGTGTGTGCATGTGTGATGATAACATAGTGTGACTAGTGTACCTGTAGCTTAATGCCAGATAAACCCAGATCCGGGTTGACTACTGGTGGCCAGGGCGTTAAACATCAAGGGAAGTAACCCACCTTCTGATGGCAGGTGACGCTGCTGAACTTCATGATCACCCCGGAGGGTCTGCAGGACCAGCTGCTGGGTATTGTGGTGGCCAAGGAGCGCCCCGAGCTGGAGGAGGAGAAGAACGCCCTCATTCTGCAGAGTGCTGACAACAAGAGGTCAGACCCGGAACTAACCACTCAGACATGGCTCTCACCACGTGGTCATGATGTATCAGCTCATGCACCCATACCTAGAGATTTTTTTAACTGTGTTTTAGGTTATTTTCTTGCTGAGTAATCATGAGTACAGAATACTTTGGTTCATCCCCTTGCCGGAAATCACAGTATCAACTCGTACATAAAAGCAATAACAATAACAAACAGACAACCAAAAATAAATTGTCGTAGTGTGTAAAATTATACAGTATCAGTCAATGTATAAATATATATGTGTATTACTGCATCTACACAACACTCTCACTCATCCATGCAGCTATATTTAGCAACATTTTGAGCAGGGTGGATATTGCCTCTTGGCTGGAGGTTTTAGATAATTAAACTTTGCTACCTTCAGTGATGCTATGCAGAGGTAGTGGAGCATTTTCTTTTCTTTAAGAGTGAAGGTAAGTAATATTTGGACAAAAAGAAATATCAGCTTAAGCATCACCCTCAACACATATATATGGTTATCTTGACATGACAAATCCTTACTTGTCTAGTTATTCATTCATCTAAGCTGCTGTGTCATATTTTCTTTGTTTTGGCCTTTACTCTGCATTCTTACAAAAGCTTTTGTACTGCAGGCAACTGAAGGAAATTGAGGACAAGATCCTGGAGGTGCTGTCGTCCTCGGAAGGCAACATTCTGGAGGATGAGACTGCCATCAAAGTGCTGTCCTCCTCCAAGAAACTGGCCAATGAGATCTCTGAGAAGCAGGCCATTGCTGAGGAGACCGAGAAGAAGATTGACGAGGCCCGCATGGGCTACACCAAGATCGCAGTGCACAGCACCATCCTCTTCTTCTCCATCGCTGACCTGGCCAACATCGAGCCCATGTACCAGTACTCCCTGACCTGGTTCATCAACCTCTTCAACCTCTCCATCGAGAATGCAGAGAAGTCAGAAGACTTGGAGACCCGCCTGGGCTACCTCCATGGCCACTTCACCTACTCCTTGTACTGCAACGTCTGCATGTCTCTGTTTGAGAAGGACAAGGTGGGTGTGGGGAGCTGAGTGGTGGTCTGCATGTAAAGCTAGGTCTTTTCGTCTTTTGTAAGATCTAATGTGTATACAATTATATAAAAAGTCCTCTTTTTTTCCTCTAGATCTGTTTAGTCCAGTGTTGCTTTTCTTGACACACATTTCACTGTTGTGTGATGATGACTTAAATTCATCCCTTTCAACCCTGATAATACCTGCTTGGTTGACTGGACATTAAAAACCAGTTGATTGACTGCTTTTATGTAGTGCTGTTCTTCGCTCTTGAGCAGACTCGCTGTCTTGCCACTGAACTCTAACATGGACTACATGATCTTTAACGTGCATTTGTGGTCTTTTTGCATGTGTATACACCAAGGAGACTATAGTCTCTTCTGAAGATATTTTATGGAGTTGGAACCAAATTTGACTGCTGAGAAATCACTGGGGCAAGCACTGTAATGGTTACGGTGACACCACCCCCCCCCCCCCCACCCCCACCCCCCCCCACAAATTTGACTGCTGAGAAATCACTGGGGCAAGCACCATAATGGTTACGGTGACACTCCCCCCCCCCCCCCCACCCCACCCCGTGTGGTGACCACACTCTGTTCAGCTTAGCTTCTGGCTTTTGAGGTTGAGTGCTGTGACTCTGAGATATGGACTCTCTGCTTGTTTATTTATTTACTTGCTTAGGCCCATTGCCTTTCCTGGGGCATAGGCCACCAAGAACAGTTGGCCAGGGGTATGTCTTACTTATTTGTTTATTTTCTGCCACCAAGAACAGTTGGCCAGGGGTATGTCTTACTTATTTGCTTATTTTCTGCCACCAAGAACTGTTGGCCAGGGGTATGTCTTACTTGTTTGTTTATTTTCTGCCACCAAGAACTGTTGGCCAAGGGTATATGTCTGTCTTGCTTACATTCTGCCACCAAGAACTGTTGGCCAGGGGTATATGTCTGTCTTGCTTACTTTCTGCCACCAAGAACTGTTGGCCAGGGGTATATGTCTGTCTTGCTTACTTTCTGCCACCAAGAACATTTGGCCAGAGGTATATGTCCGTCTTACTTGCTTACTTTTACCACCAAGAATGGTTTGCCAGAAGTATGTCTTACTTGCAATCTTTCTGCCACCAAGAACAGCTGGCCAGAGGTATATGTCCATCTTACCTGCTTACTTTCTGCCACCAAGAACAGCTGGCCAGAGGTATATGTCCATCTTACCTGCTTACTTTCTGCTACCAAGAACAGCTGGCCAGAGGTATATGTCCATCTTACCTGCTTACTTTCTGCCACCAAGAACAGCTGGCCAGAGGTATATGTCCATCTTACCTGCTTACTTTCTGCCACCAAGAACAGCTGGCCAGAGGTATATGTCCATCTTACCTGCTTACTTTCTGCCACCGAGAACAGTTGTTCTGCCACCGAGAACAGTTGGCCAGAGTCTTACTTGCTTCCTTTCTGCTGCTCTTTCCAGCTACTGTTCTCCTTCCTCCTGTGTGTGAACATCCTGAAGCACAGGCAGGAAGTGGATGAAGATGAGTGGCGCTTCCTGCTGACCGGAGGCATCGGTCTGGAGAACCCCCACTCCAACCCCACAACTTGGCTCCCTACCAAGTCATGGGATGAACTGTGCCGTCTGGATGACCTTCCCCACTTCAAGGACATCCGCAAAAAGTTCATCAGCCAGAAGGATCAGTGGAAGGTTATCTACGACAGCGCTGTAAGTGACTTTTTTTCTTCTTCTTCATTCTTCTTTCTTTTTTCTTATTTCTTTCTTCTTTCCCTCTGCTTTTACAGCCTTGTCTCTGGCCAGGCCCATTTTTCTTTTATTCATCCCTTAAAAGGGACCCAAAACAGAGAAATGTCGCAGGCCCTGTGACTAGGAATGGGGTTGGGGGTACTTAGAGTGTTTTTTCAGTCTGTTTATAATCTGGTTTTCTAAAAGTTGATGTTTGAAGGTTGCAAGAGCATGTTGGTGCTTTTTCCCCCTTTTTGTTTTGGTTCCATTCTGGGTCTGCAATGTCGTGAACAAGGTTGGCATGTGTGGCAGGAGCGTATGTTGCATTGTGTATGGGCCAACCCTTGGCCAACCCTTCCTGCTCTTTACTGGCAAAGAGCGAACAAACACAACTGCTCCCTGAGGGCTGCTAAAATTTTGAGCATAAAATTAAAAACTACTTCTGTTGGGTGTAATGGAAATGTTTGCCTGTTTTCTACTCTTTCATGTCAACTTGTCTTACCATGGGGTTCCCTTCAGTGACAGACATGTTCTGTTCTGCCTCCATTTTGGGCATTAGGACATGCAGGAATGGTGATGTTAGAAACACATCGTGCACTTGTGAAGCAATGAGCTCATGACAAAAAATAAAATGTCCATGGATTACTATTTTATTTCAGAGCTAACATTAAATTCTTTTGCTCTTTCCTGTTTTATGCAGTTACCGCACCATGAAGACTTTCCAGGTGAATGGCAGACGCGCTTGCTGGCCTTCCAGCGTCTTCTCGTCCTCCGTTGTCTGCGGCCTGACAAGGTTGGTTGGTCCCTTGCTCCCCCACCCCCTTCCCGCATTCCTGCTCTCTCCCACACCCCTCTTTTTTGTTCCTACCCAGCCAGAAAATGCTATTGTTCTTAATTATTTAACAACATGCTCTGTATAATGCGTGTTCTGTTCTAGTGTGAGCACTATGTCCTGATAACAATTGCCCAGTTTTCTTATAGCGCAGCAAAGTACACTATAATGCAATACAGCATAACTGACGATGCACAACAATGCTCCTTACGGTGTTACGTTCTTCTGCTCAGGTGATCCCGGCCGTGCAGGAGTTTGTTACAGAGAAGATTGGCAAGAAGTTCATCGAGCCACCACCATTTGACCTGCCCAAAGCGTTTGGAGACAGCAATTGCTGTGCCCCACTGCTCTTTGTTCTGTCTCCTGGTGGAGACCCCATGGCCGCACTCCTCAAGTTTGCTGACGATCAGGTAGGGAATGGCGGAGTGTCTGGTGTCGACAGATGCGCTCAAACCCTTCTCTTAAACACCCCTGAGATCAAGCTTGAGAGTGGTCATAGACGACAGGTGGTCCTTGGTTGGGGCTGCATGTTCATAGAAATGAGAAAGTTGTGCTTCCTCTTGTACACCAAGATTGGGGGTTGTACTCTGATGGACATCTTTCTGCTTTTTACCTTCGTAAAGAGTTTTTCTTCTTCATAAAATCACTTGCTTATCCTTCCACTACTTCAAATGCTTTTCACCTATAAAGAAGTTGTGTTTTTTTAATGTACTCAGTGCTTTAAGCAAAAGTGCTTGTGATGTAGTAATTCTGTTGTCAGTTAATGTTGTGGCATTGATCTGATTTGTGTGTTTTTATTTGTTCATTTTCTCTAGTTTGCCAGGTATCAGTTCTCTCTGTCTGTCTGTCTGTCTCTCTCTCTTTCTATATGTATATATAGAGAGAGAGAGAGGGGGGGCTTGCCAGGGCAGAGGCTTGAACTCTGTCAGGAAAGGAAGGCTCGCTGCACTGGTTCTTTGATTTTTCCTTTACCCCGGGGATCAGGAGCCTTAAGACCTTTTGTTTCTCCCAGGGCTTTGGAGGAGGGAAGTTTGACTCCCTGTCCCTGGGTCAAGGCCAAGGCCCCATCGCTCTGAAGATGATTGAGAAAGGTGTGAAGGAAGGAACATGGGTCATGCTGCAGAACTGCCATCTGGCAGCCTCCTGGATGCCCACGCTGGAGAAGCTCTGTGAGGTGAGCGGTATGGTCGCTGTTGGTCCGTTTATGGGTCTGAAGACACCCTGCCATGAAATGGAATAAATGGGTTGATGCATGATGGCAGGGAACCATGATGGATGTTGGTTGTCCATTCCTTGTGTCAGTTTCATGTAAGATCCCTGAATGTGAATGAAGTTGTGTGCCTGTGTGTGTGTGTGGAAATGAAGTTGTGTGTGTGTGTGGATATGAAGTATGTGTGTGTGTGTGTGTGTGTGTGTGTGTGTGTGTGTGTGTGTGTGTGTGTGTGGAAATGAAATTGTGTGTGTGTGTGTGTGTGTTGTAATTGCAGGCATACAGTTATTCTCTATGTGTTTTGTGACCTCTAGGATTTGAACCCAGAGCAGACACACCCTGACTTCCGACTGTGGCTGACCAGCTACCCCTCCACCACCTTCCCCGTCTCCATCCTGCAGAACGGAGTGAAGATGACCAATGAACCGCCCAAAGGGCTGCGCTTCAACATCATCAGATCCTACTACAATGACCCCATCAGTGACCCAGAGTTCTTTGGATCTTGCAAGCAGCTTGTGAGTTGAATGATGATGGTATTTCACCCTGCTGTTCCTCTTTCTGAGCTTGCTCTAGCAGTGTCTTGTGGTTCAAGCTCTGCGTTCAGACAGCATTGTTTAATTTTTCCCAATGGTAAGTACAGCCATGGACTGCATGTCCTGTCCCACTACTCCTCATAGATCCAGATCAGTTCTGTATGCTGTTGTCCATTTTACCAAACTGGAAATGTGCATGAAATATTTTCTAATTTTAGAAACAGTTCTGGCAGTCACCGTTTATTGCCAGAGTTGTGATTGAGAAAGCAGCCATTCTGATGGCTCCAACCTCTTTTTCATCAATATGTTTCATTGTGTTAATATTATTTTTATTGGAAGATGTTCTCTGTGCAGTTGCATAAGTGAGAACAAAATCCAAGAGAGGTTTGGGCTTGATGGTAGAGACCAGTGTGTTGTATGTCTGTGTAGGTCAACTTCCACAAGATGTTGTACGGTCTGTGCTTCTTCCACGCTCTGGTCCAAGAGCGCCGCAAGTTTGGACCTCTGGGCTGGAACATCCCCTATGAATTCAACGAGACCGATCTGCGTATCAGCGTGCGGCAGCTGCAGATGTTCCTCAATGAGTATGAAGTAAGTGCGCCCGCTTCATCAGATCATTCTTGTCGTTGCAGTGTAGCGTTGGCTCGCGAGACTTGAAAAACGTTTTTCTGCATGCAGCACCAGCCTGCCTTCACCTTAAAGGTACAGGTCCTAGCAGTAAACAAAGGGACAGCCTGCAGACTTGAAGGACAGCTGTGGAACTGTTCTCTCACTTAATTTTCCCGTCACCTTTGGATCCATTCCAAGCTCTGCCAGAAGCACAAAGGTCGGTGAGTCTTGTCGTCCTCTTCTGAGGTACTAAGGTGCTCAGTCCAAGTTTCCCGGGCCGACTAAGTGTTTGTCATACTGTGTGGCTCCTGAAGCTTGTCCGTTGGGTGCCCGAAACCTCTGCTTCACTCAGCTTCAAGGGTGTGTATTTGCTTAAGTGCAGGCCATCTCTGCATGAAGCAGGCAAAGTGTCATCATTCGCTTATTGTTTTGTTACAGGAAGTGCAGTTTGATGCTCTGCGCTACCTGACTGGGGAGTGTAACTACGGCGGCCGTGTGACGGACGACTGGGACAGGCGCACCCTGCTCACCATCTTGGCCAAGTTTTACTGCAGAGATATCGTGGAGAAAGATGTCTACTACTTTGATGACAGCAAACTCTATTATGCCCCACCAGAAGGAGAGGTAACTCATGGGCATAACTACTGTATTCATTTTAGGGATTTCAGGGGCTCATACCTTTTCGAGTTAGTGTGAAAGCAGGCAGTTTAAGTGAGATTTTCACTTTTTGTGATGGTAATGTCTGTGGTTATTGAGCCATTTTCAAGGGCATGGAGAGCAGGAAAGAAAGCGTGAAAATATGCATTGTCCCTGTGAGCATGAGTTCTCTGGGATTTTCTTGTCTTGGCTTTCTCACTGGAAGAAAGACTGAGGATATATTTTTCTTTGGGATATGAGTCATTTGAGGATGTAAAAAAAAAGTTGGTGCTGGATTGGCATGTGAAATCCACTCAGCCGCTGTCTTTTTGTCATTTTAGCTGGAGTCCTACGTGGAGTACACACGCAACCTGCCCATCAACCCCTCTCCGAACATCTTTGGCATGCATGACAATGCTGACATCACCAAGGACCAGAAAGAAACCCAGCTGCTCTTCGACAATATTCTGCTCACGCAGGTCTGTTAATTGTGACTTCCTTGTCAGAAGTTGTGTTTTCTTAGCCGTCCTTAAGCAGGAGAAAGATGCAGGTTGTCCCAGCAACATCCCCATGTGCCTTTTGAAACCTTTTGCTTGGCCTGCTGTGGTCTGTTGGGACTTCCTTGTCAGAAGTTGTGTTTTCTTAACCCTAACCCTTAAACAGGAGGAATATGGAGATTGTCCCAGCAACATCCCCATGTGCCTTTTGAAACCTTTTGCTTGGCCTGCTGTGGTCTGTTGGGACTTCCTTGTCAGAAGTTGTTTTCTTAACCCTAACCCTTAAACAGGAGGAATATGGAGATTGTCCCAGCAACATCCCCATGTGCCTTTTGAAACCTTTTGCTTGGCCTGCTGTGGTCTGTTGGGACTTCCTTGTCAGAAGTTGTGTTTTCTTAACCCTAACCCTTAAACAGGAGGAATATGGAGATTGTCCCAGCAACATCCCCATGTGCCTTTTGAAACCTTTTGCTTGGCCTGCTGTGGTCTGTTGGGACTTCCTTGTCAGAAGTTGTTTTCTTAACCCTAACCCTTAAACAGGAGGAATATGGAGATTGTCCCAGCAACATCCCCATGTGCCTTTTGAAACCTTTTGCTTGGCCTGCTGTGGTCTGTTGGAACTTCCTTGTCAGAAGTTGTGTTTTCTTAACCCTAACCCTTAAACAGGAGGAATATGGAGATTGTCCCAGCAACATCCCCATGTGCCTTTTGAAACCTTTTGCTTGGCCTGCTGTGGTCTGTTGGGACTTCCTTGTCAGAAGTTGTGTTTTCTTAACCCTAACCCTTAAACAGGAGGAATATGGAGATTGTCCCAGCAACATCCCCATGTGCCTTTTGAAACCTTTTGCTTGGCCTGCTGTGGTCTGTTGGAACTTCCTTGTCAGAAGTTGTGTTTTCTTAACCCTAACCCTTAAACAGGAGGAATATGGAGATTGTCCCAGCAACATCCCCATGTGCCTTTTGAAACCTTTTGCTTGGCCTGCTGTGGTCTGTTGGGACTTCCTTGTCAGAAGTTGTGTTTTCTTAAACCTAACCCTTAAACAGGAGGAATATGGAGATTGTCCCAGCAACATCCCCATGTGCCTTTTGAAACCTTTTGCTTGGCCTGCTGTGGTCTGTTGGGACTTCCTTGTCAGAAGTTGTTTTCTTAACCCTAACCCTTAAACAGGAGGAATATGGAGATTGTCCCAGCAACATCCCCATGTGCCTTTTGAAACTTTTTGCTTGGCATGTTGTGGTCTGTTGGAACTTCCTTGTCAGAAGTTGTGTTTTCTTAACCCTAACCCTTAAACAGGAGGAATATGGAGATTGTCCCAGCAACATCCCCATGTGCCTTTTGAAACCTTTTGCTTGGCCTGTTGTGGTCTGTTGGGACTTCCTTGTCAGAAGTTGTGTTTTCTTAACCCTAACCCTTAAACAGGAGGAAGATTAAAGACTGTTCCAGCAACCATCCCTGTGTGCTTTTTGACACCTGTTGCTTGGCTGCTGTGGTCTGTTGGGACTTCCTTGTCAGAAGTTGTGTTTTCTTAGCTGTCCTTGAACAGGAGGAATATGGAGATTGTCCCAGCAACATCCCCATGTGCCTTTCAAAACCTTTTGCCACCTTTTGCTTGCCCATTGTGGCTTTGTGATGCTGCTGTATTTCAGGGACTCCTGCTGCAAAATAAACCCTTACATGAAGACATTAAACCCATTAAGAAACAAAAGTGTGTTTGTTTCAGATGTTTTCAAAACCCTTTTGTTTTGCTTTTCCTAAAAAAAGAAAATGACAAAATAATGTCATCATGCACATGCACATTTTTGGAAAGAGGAGATGTTTCAATACTTGCCTCAGTGAATGACTGCACTGTAATTCTGAAATAAACACATTTCTAAGGTGCACTTGCTGATTTTTGCCACCCAAATGCTCTTTGGAATTGCAAAACAATGATCAGAACAAAAGAAACATGATGGACACATTCAGGAAACACCAAAGGAATTGACATGATACAGAAAAGTGGAAACACTTCATGAATTTACTGAAACGCAAACTTTACATGACATGTAGCATCATGTATCAAAAATGGAACAGTGCAGAAAGTGTGGTGCCTCAGACATCACAGCAGAAGCTGATTGATTGTTGGCCAAGTCAGTTCTTGTCTGCCGCAGGGCCTGGTATACAACAGATGAAATTAAAATCTAGGCTACCAATACCACCATCTTCTTTTGTTTGGGTTTGATGGCTCAGGTTTTGTGCTCTTGCACATTAAATATCTCCACATGTTGTCAGCATAACTAGCAGTCATGTCAAATCTTATGTTTGTAATCATGCCGTATATCAGCTGTGTTACTTGAAGAGAACAGCTTGCCTAGGCCTGTGCTTTTTGTCTAGGACTGACTGACATATGTTCATGCTAGATAAGACGCTGCAGACTCCAAGTCACAAGAAGGAAAAAGCATGGCCTTGTAGTTTGAAAATGGCAGTATATGCAACACTGAGAGTGTTTGTTGTGATTGTGTGCACTATGTGGAATTATTAACCTCACCCTAATTCTTATAGAAGTGGTTACTAAAAGGATGGAATGCTGCTAGCGGTATCTCTTGTCTCAGTTGAAAATTTGTTGCCTCAGTGGAATAGAGGGCTCCAGGCTGTCAGTCACACAAACTCTTCAGCCAATCAAAACGTCCAAATTTCAAAATTTATATTATGCATACAAAAAGTGCAAGGAGTGGCCACCATGTTTTCTATACAAGTTAAAGCTTGGAAACGGAGTGAATGATTGGTGGATTCCAAGCAAAACCATCAAAATGGGTAATGTCACAAGCTCATACTGGTGGATTCCAAACAAAACCATCAGAATGGGTAATGTCACAAGCTCATACTGGTGGATTCCAAACAAAACCATCAGAATGGGTAATGTCACAAGCTCATACTGGTGGATTCCAAACAAAACCATCAGAATGGGTAATGTCACGAGCTCATACTGGTGGATTCCAAACAAAACCTTCAGAATGAGTAATTATACTGGTGGATTCCAAACAAAACCTTCAGAATGAGTAATGTCACAAGCTCATTGATGATGAGAAATAGCAACTGCAGTAAACGAGGCAAATTAAATCATTTCAATGCTGAATCAGACTCAGTCAGTGTGCATCACACCTGGCAGTCAGATTGAATGCTTGTAAAGAGCGAGGTAGGCTCAGAAGAGAGAGGTGGGACTTAGAGCTCAGCGTGGAGCCCTCTGTTTGCCTTTGGAATGCTGCTGTGCATGTGTGGAGATAATGCAGGGCAGGTGTAGCCATGTCGGGTCACACAGACCAGGGGAGTTGGCTGATTGTGACCATGAAGATGAAGGGCTTTTGGCCTGCTTGTCTGATCCCAGCAGCTGGAATATTTTGTATTTTTAATTCCCCATGACCCAAAATAGGTCTCAGGTGCTGGAATTTTGAAAATGCTCACTGGCTTTGACAGGCTGGCAAAAACAACAACAGCAACACAAATCTTTCCCTAAATTAGATCAGTCTGTTGACTTTGTTGGAGTGGAATTCCATGTACAGGTAATGGACATAAAAGTGTCAGACAGAAACAAATTTTGCATCTAGTCCTGCGGATGTGAAGAAGGGGCTAGGTTATTTGCTTATGCAGGGATTATGATTTATTTGACTGAGCTGAAGCACACCTTCATCCTTTCAGCGTCAAATGGCTGCACCTCCTTTGGTCTTGATCACACTTTTGTTGCATGTAAAAGATGTCACTAGTCATAAAATTTGGTCTGGGGTGTGCATATTCCATTTGTTTTTTTTAGCGTTCTTCCCAAAAGGTACTTCATAGTTATGATAGTTATGATAACATCACAGTTATGATAACGTCACAGTTATGGTAACATCACAGTTATGATAACATCAGAATTATGATTTTTGGTTATTTGCTGTTTTTCAGTTTTGTTTTTGATGGGGTTGGGGATGCGATAATTGTTTGTTGACTTGTTAGCTAAAAAAGATATGTACAGGGATAGTGCTCAGTGGTGGAATGGTGGTTCTGTCAAAGGAAAAATTTAAAGTCTTCAGTTTCTCACAGTTTTTGTGCATGAGATTTTGTCATCTTTTTTGTGGCGATAACCTGTACTGAGATTTGCCTGTCCATACTATTGGCAGTTGATGGCTTCTATCCTAGAAACCACTAAGATATATTAGTGTTACACAGTTATCCTTGATGGGTTTTTGTTTGTTTCAAAACCTTTCTTTTGACAATGGTATTAATTGAAAAAGGGAAATTAAAAGAAGCATGAAGATTTGACGTTATATGATGCTCCCTTGTGTAAATGTTTGGTTTTGATCACATGGATTGTTCACATTTGATTGCATGGCATGGATTGTTCACATATGTTTGCATGGCATGGATTGTTCACATTTGATTGCATGGCATGGATTGTTCACATTTGATTACATGGCATGGATTGTTCACATTTGATTAATGATTTTGTTCTTTGTCTGTTTTCCTACTCCCATTTGTGGGCTGTTCTCACGCTGCACACAATGTTGCCATTGCCACCAACACTTTCGTTCATCGTCACCTGCATGGTCACAGAAACGGGTAAGACCTCCAGGTTGTAGATCTCATTGGCACCGTCTCCTTGCCTTGAGCTTGACTGCAGGGCTGCTTGTGAACTTGGCTTTCAGGATTGACATGGAACACATTATAAACCCGATTAGCTGCTTTCATTCTGTTCTTTCTCATGCTTTGCCTGTGCTAATAACACCACATGCAGTTTTTAAACTTAACATGCCTCCTTTCAGCAGTTCTTTTAACTTGAAGTATAATCTCAGCTGGTGTCTGTCTCTGCAACATAGCTCACCACTGTCTCCATTTGTGGTCTTGGTGGAGCTGGCTGTGGTTTTAACTGGCATTGTACTACTCTGTAATAGTAAATGTTACCACTACCCGTTTGTTGCAATATGTACTTCACTTTCTGTTGGGCCAACTCCTTCCCCCCTCCCCTCCTGCCCACTTCCCCCTCCCTTTCCTCGTCCCCCAACCTGTCCCACTAATTTGTCTTGTGGTGTTGGACTTCTTTGAATGGTGGTTGTTCTGTCCCAGCTTCTTCTTGTATTAATTATGCTTCTCCTGGTTCCCTGCTGTATGAAATAACCAGAGTTTGTTGTTGTACATGTTGAAACACAGTATTTGTCTTTGAGACTGACAGCCATCTATAATACTGCTGTTTTCCGTTTGAAGGTTTTACTCAGATGAAAGATTTTGTGCATATCATCCATGTCTGTGTGCGAAGACCTCATATTTGCATAAATTATGCTTTTTCCTGTACAAAGTTTTGCATAGATGTGGACAGTATGCTGCCTTTGTGTAACTTCAGACATCAGATTTTTCCATCAGTTGAAGGAATTTCATCAATTGAGGAGTGGCATTGGCCATTCTTGAGAAGAGAGAAATTTACAAAACTGCATGTATTTGAGTACTTTCTATGGCAGTGTTCTTGTGTGATTTGTGAAATTTTGTCAAAACCGATACTTTGGAATCTGATGTCTGAACTTCTCTTTTACTGCAAAATAAATAAATATATATATATAAAAAAAAATGAAATCAAATCTGTAGGATGCTTCAAGTGCTTCCTTTCTTTCC
>OY757541.1:41507258-41523502 GCA_963584105.1 Alviniconcha strummeri
TGTCTGTACTCGCCATTAAAAAAATGAACATGGCAGATTCTTTATATTAATCAATGTCAATTAGATATTATATGTGAGCTACACACTGTAGAAACTGTCTTGACCAATGGACACTGTGCGGTGGGCAGGCCAAAGCCTCATCAGGTGGAGGCAAGTCTACAGATGATGTGGTGGACGAAGTGGCCGCGGACATCCTGACCAAGCTTCCACCCAACTTTGACACGGAGGCTGCGCTGCGCAAGTACCCCACCTCGTACAAACAGAGCATGAACACCGTGCTGGTGCAGGAGATGGTGCGCTTCAACCGCCTCCTCATCACCGTGCGCGCTTCCCTGGATAACATCCGCAAGGCCATCAAGGTACGGTAGCCTGATCATGTTCCCTGGATAACATCTGCAAGGCCATCAAGGTACGGTAGCCTGATCATGTTCCCTGGATAACATCCGCAAGGCCATCAAGGTACGGTAGCCTGATCATGTTCCCTGGATAACATCCGCAAGGCCATCAAGGTACGGTAGCCTGATCGTGTTCCCTGGGTAACATCCGCAAGGCCACCAAGGTAGAGTAGCCTGATCATGTTCCCTGGGTAACATCCGCAAGGCCACCAAGGTACAGTAGCCTGATCGTGTTCCCTGGGTAACATCCGCAAGGCCATCAAGGTAGAGTAGCCTGATCCCCTCCCTGAATAACATCCGCAAGGCCATCAAGGTAGAGTAGCCTGATCCCCTCCCTGAATAACATCCGCAAGGCCATCAAGGTAGAGTAGCCTGATCCCCTCCCTGAATAACATCCGCAAGGCCATCAAGGTGCAGTAGCCTGATCACCTCCCTGAATAACATCCGCAAGGCCATCAAGGTGCAGTAGCCTGATCCCCTCCCTGAATAACATCCGCAAGGCCATCAAGGTACAGTAGCCTGATCATGTTCCCTGGATAACATCCACAAGGCCATCACAGTAAGGTAGCCTGATCCCCACTCATTTGGGGCGTCTGCTGTGCAGCTTAATTCCCGGTTGGTCTGCTGGAGAAGTTTCCATAGTTGAATGTGCAAGGTGGATATTCTGGGAAAGGCATTGAAGAGGAGTTCTGATGAGTTTCTTTGAGGTTTAATATCTGTGTTTTTATGAAATGGTTTGAACATGTAATGTTACTTTAAGGTTTAATAGTTGTGGTTTTATGAAATGGTTTGAACGTGTAATGTTGGTAATTGGAGTACTTGTGTGGATCAAGGACATGAAAAATGACATTACTGATCTGTGAGTGTTGAAATGTGTTTGGCTGTGTTCGTGGCTGTAGAGGAATGCTGACAATTTTTTGTTATTGTCTGTGGCTACAAGTGGAAGAGAGCCTATCGTGTTTCATCATTCCTGGGAAGGTGCACTATTTTGCTTGTTGTTGTTGTTTGTTGTCTCTTTGTTTGCGTTTTCATTTTGCTGTGATTATCATGATGTTTTGAAAGGACTGAATACCCGATCCAGTCTTTATGCAAGCAGAGTTGTCGCTGACCCGGCTGCAGCATATGTCTGTGATTGAAAACCCCACATGCAAAGTATTATTCATCATCAAATGGTCACACTGACTAAAATTACTTTACATGACTTGTGATGGTGTCTTTTTGTTTAGTGTGGTTGTATTCTTTCCCAGGACTGATTTGCAGCAGATATACTGTGGAGAAGTGACCATGCAGATAGTTGTCTGATTTTGTAAACTGTGCAAAGTCGTGGTCATGAAAGTCTGGACACCGTTTATCCAAGTGTGTCCAGTGTGAGCTGTAAACAAGAGCGGCTAAGCACAGAGGTGGTCAGTTCTACACAGAGTTCTGGCCTTAGTGAAGCTCATAGTGATGTCCTGCCGTGGGTGGGTTTGGTGAGTTTAAACTGGAGAAGAAGGCAGATCCGCCTGTGAGCTTAGAGAGTCTTATAGTGATGTCCTGCCGTGGGTGGGTTTGGTGAGTTTAAACTGGAGAAGAAGGCAGATCCGCCTGTGAGCTTAGAGAGTCTTATAGTGATGTCCTGCCGTGGGTGGGTTTGGTGAGTTTAAACTGGAGAAGAAGGCAGATCCGCCTGTGAGCTTAGAGAGTCTTATAGTGATGTCCTGCCGTGGGTGGGTTTGGTGAGTTTAAACTGGAGAAGAAGGCAGATCCGCCTGTGAGCTTAGAGAGTCTTATAGTGATGTCCTGCCGTGGGTGGGTTTGGTGAGTTTAAACTGGAGAAGAAGGCAGATCCGCCTGTGAGCTTAGAGAGTCTTATAGTGATATCTTGCCGTGAGTGGGTTTGGTGAGTTTAAACTGGAGAAGAAAGTAGATCCACCTGTTTCATAATGATGTTTAGCCATGAGCAGGTTTGGTGAATTTCAGTTAGAGAAGAATGCATGTCTGCCCATGAGTTTAGAGTCTTATAGTGATGGCCTACCACGAATGGGTTTTGTTTTGGGTAGCAGAGTTTCTGGGAGAAGTGAAGTCCACTGAGACCCTTGGCTTGTGTTGTTGCAGGGTCTGGTGGTGATGTCCCCGGATCTGGAGGAGGTGGTGGTGAGCATCCTGAAGGGCAAGATCCCTGGCATGTGGATGAAGGTGTCCTACCCCTCCCTGAAACCCCTCGGCTCCTACGTCAACGACTTCCTCGCCCGCCTCAAGTTCCTGCAGGTGAGGAGAGGGTGGGTGGGAAGTAAAGTAAACATGGTGCTTAACGTCCACAGAAACCATAATGCTTATTAGGGATGGGGAGAAGAGGGGGAAGGGGGTATGGAAGTGGGGGGAGAGGGTGGGGGGGATATGAAAGCCATCCTTTTCAGTGAAACTTGCCATCTGTGAAGGGGTGTGTGCAAATTTATCTCTGAAATGAGTGGTAAGACAAGTGCATTTTAGGACAGAGCATACAGTCATGGTTAACAAATATATGGCACTGTTGTTGGCCCTTGTGTGTAGTCCAGTTGGTTGAATGTTGGGTCCAGTGCACTGCTGATGCAGCTTCCATTCTACAGTACACCAAGGGATTTTTCTCCATGAAGATGGAATGCAGCTGCCCAACTGGCAGAGGAATTCAAAACGATGACATCCACAGTTTGTCTCCTGAAAAAATAGGTTCACTTCTTCCACAACAAGAGGAAGACAGAATAAGAAGTTGATCTGTGTTAATCCAGATAGTTTCCTATGTTGTTAGAATGTTAAAACGGGGAAAAGTACTCAGATAGTTTCCTATGTTGTCAGAATAATAAAACAGGGAAAGTACTCAGATAGTTTCCTATGTTGTCAGAATGCTAAAACAGGGAAAAGTACTCAGATAGTTTCCTATGTTGTCAGAATGCTAAAACAAGGAAAAGTACTCAGATAGTTTCCTATGTTGTCAGAATGCTAAAACAGGGAAAAGCACACAGATAGTTTCCTATGTTGACAGAATACTAAAACAGGGAAAAGTACTGAGATAGTTTCCTATGTTGTCAGAATACTAGTTTCCTATGTTGACAGAATACTAAAACAGGGAAAAGTACTGAGATAGTTTCCTATGTTGTCAGAATACTAAAACAGGGAAAAGTACTCAGATAGTTTCCTATGTTGTCAGAATGCTAAAACAGGGAAAACCACACAGATAGTTTCCTATGTTGTCAGAATACTAAAACAGGGAAAAGCACTCAAGTTTCCTATGTTGTCAGAATGCTAAAACAGGGAAAAAACACTCAGATAGTTTCCTATGTTGTCAGAATGCTAAAACATGGAAAAGCACTTAGATATTTTCCTATGTTGTCAGAATGCTAAAACAGGGAAAAGCACTCAGATAGTTTCCCATGTTGACAGAATACTAAAACAGGGAAAAGCACTGTTTCCTATGTTGTCAGAATGCTAAAACAGGAAAAAGCACTCAGTTTCCTATGTTGTCAGAATACTAAAACAGGGAACAGCACTCAGTTTCCTATGTTGTCAGAATACTAAAACAGGGAACAGCACTCAGATAGTTTCCTATGTTGTCAAAATACTAAAACAGGGAACAGCACTCAAGTGAACCCTGATGCTAGGTTGATATAAAATTCAAAATGAAAACTGGTGATACTTGCCTATGTATATGCACGCACTGTGTCTGTGTTTGCGGGAAATGGTGCATGGTCTGCTTTGTGTCTGCAGGACTGGTACGATGTTGGAGCCCCTCCTGTGTTCTGGGTGTCTGGGTTCTTCTTCACCCAGGCCTTCTTGACCGGGGCCCAGCAGAACTACGCCCGCAAGTACACAATCCCCATTGACCTGCTCACCTTTGACTATGAAGTCCTGGACGAAAAGGAATACGACACTGCTCCTGATGATGGTCAGTTATCTGTGATAAATCTGATGGCCACTTACCCCTCCACTCTGTCTACTGCAGACACCAATCCACCCATATTAATGGTCAGAAAGATTATGGAAGATTCTTAAGATGGGGCTACTCTCTCTTCCTTCAAAAGCAAACTGAAAATGTTGGTCTCAGAATATTTCATCTAAGCAACATTGTCCTTCACCCCAGTCAGTCTGTAAGTGTGTGTGTGTGTGTGTGTGTGTGTGCATGTGGGCACGCACTTGAATCCTTGTTGATGTCTACGTTATGTGTTAACCTTTGTGAAATTGCTGATAACATTCTCCGTCTTGATGTACATTATATATATTATGTTTGTTCAGTGCTTTGAGCTGCCAGGTAGGCGCTTTACAAATTTGCATTATTAATAAATTAATACCAGAGATTTAGCTAACAGAACTTAATGTCATATCTGATTGTTGGATCTTGGTCTGTTTATTCTGGAAAACTGTCACAAAAGGTTGTCACAATTTTGCTGAATATCTTTGTAATGTATTTTCTGCTTGGCATGATTGCAGGAGTGTTGGTGTACGGCCTGTTCGTGGAAGGGGCGCGCTGGGACAGGAAGAAGAAGATTCTCGCTGAGTCATTGCCTAAAAACCTTTTTGATGTCATGCCAACCGTGAGTTGTTTGCTGACTCTGATCTCTTTTCTGTGTATTGTATCAGTTTGCAATCTGTCAATTTCAGCAGTCTGGCATTTTTCTAATACATGGAAACCAAACCTCTGCCAAGAAAAACTAGAGGGAGATGGAGGGGAAGTGGGGTGGGGTGGGGTTAGAGGGTGTGGTGTGTTGTGATGGGGCTGGATGGGACTGCTACTAAAGAGCTGTTAGTAAATCTGATTCTAGCCTTTAACTGAGAATGTCTTCTACGCTTCTGAAATAATCCCCTGCCTATGGATCATGTTCTTCCTTCACTGGGTAGCTGCAATACACTCATGATATTGTACCACCCTAACTGCCATCCCTGTTGTTTTGTTCAAACGTGTGGCTGTGGTGGGAAGGAAGGTGTGTGTGTGGGGGTGGGGTGGGGGGGGGTGGGGGCTTCTGTGAAAGACATTTTAAACTGTGTTTGCAGTTTAGCTTGTTACTGAACAAGTGTGACATGTGTCTTATCAGATGTGGCTGAAGCCGTGCAAGCGCTCGGACCTGCCTGAAACCAGTTCCTACCGGTGTCCAGTGTACAAGACGAGTGAGCGGCGGGGTACCCTCTCCACCACTGGCCACTCCACCAACTTTGTCATTGGCATGCAGATTCCCTCTGACAAACCACAAGAGCACTGGATTGGCCGTGGGGTGGCCCTGTTGTGTCAGCTGGACGATTAGTTGAGAAAGCAAGCAAGCTTGGTGTTGGACGATTAGTTGAGAAAGCAAGCAAGCTTGGTGTTGCCCACTCTGCATGGCATGCTCTATGTATGTGTGTGTGTGTGACAGTAGATGTGTAGGTGGACCATCCAACTGAAAGTCCATCAGGGTTTTAGAGTCCATCCTTTGTTCTGCAGAATTTTGAACGGCACTTAATCAGTGTAATCCAAATGCCACAGGTTTGATGATGAGGTAAGAAGCAAACAAGCCATCAACAAAACTTCATTGAATAAAAAAGAGAAAGTGGACATTCTCACAGACTTTTCATGTTTGATGATGAGGCAAAAATCAAACAAACCAGCAATAAAGCTTCACTGAATGAAGAAAGCAACAACAAAAGTGGACATTCTTTATAGGCGGCATTGCATGATTTTAGTTGGATGGTCTTAGAGTTCAGCGACACAAACAGCTCAGGGTCCCCTCACTCGCGCGATGGTTCTGTGTGCCGTAGAATGAGTGTCTGAGCGCAGAGCACCTCTCACTCCCTTGCCACCGATCCTCTGGCATTCAGCTTCAGTTAAACCCCACTGACTCAGCATTGGATGTTCTACCTCCCCCCGCCCAAATCAGCGGAAACATTCCATTTCTGCACTTTCCAAAGTATATCTATACATGCTTTTCTTTTTTTCTTTTTCTTGTTTAAATCAGCATGCAACTGCTGTTCATCACTTTAACTGGTACATTCCTGTTGTTGTGCAGTGTTAGTTTGTTGTGGTCGTATAGCTCCATTGGAGGTGAAAGTGTTAGTTTGTTGTGATAATGTAGCTGCATTAGAGATGAAATATATGCTCTCTCCACACCCCCACCCTCACCCCCGCCATCCCCACCCACCCCAAACTGTTTTCCAGTGGATTGCATTTTCATCTTGCCTTCTTGTAAGCATTACTGACCCTTGCCCACTTTACCACTTTGACCCTTCCCCCACCACCCCTGTCCTTGTCCCTGTGTTGTCGTGATGATGTTTTTGAGACACTCAGCTCAGAATCAGCCAGTGGATGTTGTGGTTATGTTTTGAGACAGGTATACTGAGACTGTGATAATTGAAAATTGATATGTTAACCATAGTTTTGCTGTACATATATATATATAAATATATATAGATGTGAATGTTGTTGTGGCTATTCTTCTAAATATGCATATCTATCCACCTCTGCCTTGAGTTTTTCAGTTTATTGGTTAAACCCTGTTTGCAGCTTGCCCCATAAACACAGTTTCATTTTTTTAAATCACTGTTTGCAGTTTTTTCTATAAACATACTTTCATTTTGGTTAAACACTGTTTGCAACTTGTCCCATAAACACACTTTCATTTTGGTTAAACACTGTTTGCAACTTGTTCCATAAACACACTTTCATTTTGGTTAAACACTGTTTGCAACTTGTCCCATAAACACACTTTCATTTTGGTTAAACACTGTTTGCAACTTGTCCCATGAACACATTTTCATTTTGTTTAAACACTTTTCACAACTTGTCCCATAAACGCACTTTCATTTTGGATAAATGCTCTTTACGACACATTTATTTTGTTAGAGTTGTACATTACCAAACACTGGTTGATTAATACTTCCATTCAGAGTGGTTGAACAGCATTTATTTTAAAACTGAAGTAACTTTTTTTTTCCATTACAGTGTGTTTCAAATGTCTTGTGATAAAATTGTCTTTGGAACCAGAGCTTTTAAAAAAACAACTGCAATAGCAACTGCTAAAAGCAAAACTGGATATTCTTTACAATTATGGCTAATTAATACACCAGAAATATGGGAAGCACAAATGAGACTTGCAAACTCAGCTCTGTTTTAACTGAATGCATACTTAATATGATTCTTATGGAAAGCAAGAATGAACATTCTGGTTCTGATGGTTGCATTTATGGTCCAGTGGTGTAATCAGAATGGCAAACATATCAGTTTCACAAGTTTTAGATTTGTTTCTCTGTGCATGTATTTTTTGTATTTGTCTTTTTGTGCATTGACTTCTCTATGTTTTGGTACAGGCTTACATATCATGAATGCTTTAGATTGCTGAGCCAAAAGGGGCAGTGGATGTTTAAAGTCTTATTTTTTTAAAGATAAACCCATACCATTGCAATTTATTTCTAGTTTTGTTTCCCTTTACATGTGTCAGAATTTGGTTTCCTTTGTCAAAACTTTCATTTCAGCCAGGGAATATATATATATGCCACAATGCACAATGTCTGATGACTTTTTGTGTGTGTTTACTGATGTGTTTAAGTTATAAAATCATGCACCTTTTTATTTACTTCCTTGCACAATTTGGAGTTTTATACTGTGTCTGTGATTTTTCTTCCTTGAACTGTCAGTGCTTTTAATGCAGCTCTGTTTTTCTGATGGATCAAAACAAAACAAAAACGGCTGACTTGTTTGTTTGTATTCAAAGTTATGTATTATTGTCTCATGCCTTTGAAACCGTCTCCAAGAAAGAATTTACATGTAGCTTTCACTGGATGCAAGTGCACCTTGGTCAGTACGCTGGCCTTGCTTGGGGAGAGCTGGCGTTTGCTGCGCATGACTGTGGGTGTAAGCAGACCCTGTGACTGATTAACTGAAGAGAACGCTGTGCAGGATGTGTCAGGCCTCGGGTTGGAGATGATGGTGGTGATGAACTTGAAGACAGAATCCTTCTTACATACAGACTCTGAAGTGCAGGAATTTGTGGTTGATGAACTTGAAGATAGAATCCTTGTTAGCGCAGGAATTTGTGGTTGATGAACTTGAAGATAGAATCCTTTTCACAGACAGACTCTTGAAGTGCAGGAACTTGCAGTCACTCTGCTGGATTTTCTGTTCAGGAAATGCTGGCTGCTGGGTCACACCTTGTCCCGAAAATATCTTATTCAGGTGTATGTTTGCCGTCTTGTTCATGTCTTTAATGCTGTGTATGAAGTATATGAATGCTTCCCCATTTTTTGTGATAGATATGTTGTTACCTCCTGAGCGTGATAGGCATGTTTTTGCTTCATGTAAGCTAGCAGTGGTGGGAGCAAATGGAAAACCTGAGTTTATTGCTCTTTTCGCTACTTCTTTAATATATATATGCAAACTTGGCTGGTCGCCCAAGCACCAGTTTATTAGTATCAGTTATTTTCTGGTATGCTGAAATAGCTGGTTGATAAAGTTTATTAGTCCCAGTTATGTCATTATATGCAAATGCATCGAGCTGAGCAAGCATCAGTCCATCAGTACCCCTGAAAGTGAATCCAACGTTCACCAGAAATGACAAACCTAAGCCCGAAGTTTGTTGCTGGTGTGTAGTTTAAACACCTCCAGTAAATTCTGCTGAAATAATTACATTTTTAAGACAAGTTGTTTATATGCTGAGTAATACATGTTTGTATCAGTGTTGAAGTGGGTATTTAGGATTTTTGCATTTTAGGTGAAAAGGGTTAGAGCATTATTTATGCATTCTTGTTTAATTGTGCTGTGATATTCTGACTATATTTCGACAAAGCACTGTGTTAAATTTTGACATCATTTGTTGTTTCATATCCCTCCCAGAGCATCCGTCCAGATAATCTAAAGAGACTTTACCTAGCTTCATTTACAAGTATATACACACTTTGTGCAGTTTGCAAATAAAGTTCCAGAACTGTGCTGTGTGTGTGTGTGCGTGCGCATGTTAGTGTGTGTGTATGTGTGTGTGTGTGTGTGTGTGTGTGTGAGAGAGAGAGAGAGAGAGTAAGTCAGTAGATGGCTGGTTTATAAACTGTTTTGTTACTTCATAACTGATTTAATCTGTTAGCTGACAACTCGTTTGAATCTGCTGGTTGATGATTCGTTGGTCTGCTGGTTGATGATTCGTTGGTCTTTTGGTTGATGATTGGTCTGTTGGTTGGTGATTTGTTTGATTTGTCGGTTGATGATTCATTTGATCTGTCGGTTGCGGATTGATGGATCTGTTGGTTGATAGATCAGTTGATTGATGTTAGATCTTTCAATGTTGGATGTTGGATCTTTCAATCAGATTTCAGGAGCTGCGCGAAAGTTGAGGTGGCCATCTGGGCTCCCTGTCCCTAATAAGCCTTGTAGTTTCTGTGGCTGTAAAGCAACATTTAAAGAAAAATATCTTTCAGTTGTTAATTGATGGATATGTTTGTCGGTGACTGGACAACTGGGAATGTATACAGCGCCCTACCTGTCCAACAACAACACGGCTGTGGCAGGGGGTACACAGCTTTTACTGAACAGCGGTGACGTGACACCACGTCAAGTAATTGCTAGTTATTACAGGCGTTGTCCGATCGCATGTCTGCAGGTTACAGCCGCCTAATTGTAGCATGTTGCGTGGAACAGGAAGATGGTGGGAATTAATACCCAGTGACTGAATGGTGGCTTTGATAAATAAGTGTAGGGTATATAATCAGCTCAGCTCGTGAGTACCCCAAGCACGTTTTAGATTGCAGGGTCTTGGTTCTAGGCCTTGTGTGTGTGTGTGTGTGGGGGGGGGGGGGGGGGGGGGGGGGGGTAGTCTTCCTGTTCTTGTTCTTCTCGCACTGGTTGACTGGGCGTAAAACACCAACTTACTTACTTCTTCTTTTAATCTACTTGTTTGTTATTTTGCATCTTTATTTTGTGTACTTTTTTAATTCTTTATATAAAGTCTCGGCGCAGGACTATCTTCTTTGGACAGGCCTTTTCACATGCCTAGGCAGACCATGCATTCCTGTGACAGTGGGTTGTGTGTATGTCAGTGTGTATACAGGACGTGAATGGTAAAGTTTGTTGTATATAAATGTGGTTTTTGTCAAATTGTTTGTACAACGCAGTGAGTTTAAACGACGCTTTTTGTCAAGTTTGTACAGTGCGGTGAGTTTAACTTGTGTTGGAGAATAGCACTTCATAAGAATTACCTATTATTATTATTACTTAAATTTAGTAATGGTAAGTTATTTATATGAGCACTCACACACACACACACACACACACACACACACACACACACACACGCACACACACTCTTTTCTCTCCCCTCCCCCCTCTCTCTCTCTCTCTCACACACACACACTCTCTTCTCACACACGTACTCTTCTCTCTCACTGGTACCCACTGACACACTGTTTCACGCGCGCGCGCACACAAACACGCACTCTATCTCTCTCTCTCTCTCTCTCTCTCTCTCTCTCTCTCTCTCTCTCTCTCTCTCTCACATACACACACTACACACACACACACACACACACACACACACACACATACACACATTCACACACACACACACACATTCACACACACACACATACATACACACACACACACACACACACACACACACACACGTGCACCATAGGCCTTCGCATGAGCGGAGAGGCGTGCTCGTAAGTGATTTAAGGAAGGTGAAGCTGTAAGTTGTTGCTGTGGCAGCAGTACCGGCTTCAGAAGCCGATTAAGGGCTCCCTCGCTTTTTGGCCTTTCCACTTCTACATACAGCCACACCTACAAGGCCCTCACTGAGCAACCATGGCACCAGGGTTCCACACTGAGAAAACAGCCCACCGTTGCATGCACAATACAAAACTATGAATTGGGTTGTGTCGAGAGACATATTTGTCGGTAGACAGGATAGTAGAAAGAATAGTTACATCACGTCAGTTATCGATTAGAATCAACATTTTCTCGACTCCCTTTCAGTTGTCATTCTTGAAGCCCTTCACACTCCCCCCGTCCCCTGCCCTTCCTGTCCCATCTTACACTTCCTGCACTCCCAACCCCCACTCCCTCCACCCCCTGCCCTTCCTGTCCCATCTTACATTTCCTGCACCCCCAACCCCCACTCCCTCCACCCCTGCCCTTCCTGTCCATCTTACACTTCCTGCACTCCCACCCCCCACTCCCTCCACCCCTGCCCTTCCTGTCCCATCTTACATTTCCTGCACCCCCACCCCCCACCTCCCTCCACCCCCTGCCCTTCCTGTCCCATCTTACATTTCCTGCACCCCCACCCCCCACTCCCTCCACCCCCTGCCCTTCCTGTCCCATCTTACATTTCCTGCACCCCCACCCCCCACTCCCTCCACCCCTGCCCTTCCTGTCCCATCTTACATTTCCTGCACCCCCACCCCCCACTCCCTCCACCCCCTGCCCTTCCTGTCCCATCTTACATTTCCTGCACCCCCACCCCCCCACTCCCTCCACCCCCTGCCCTTCCTGTCCCATCTTACATTTCCTGCACCCCCACCCCCCACTCCCTCCACCCCCTGCCCTTCCTGTCCCATCTCACACTTCCTTCCCACCCCCACTCCCTCCACCCCCTGCCCTTCCTGTCCCATCTCACACTTCCTGCACCCCCACCCGCACTCCCTCCACCCCCTGCCCTTCCTGTCCCATCTCACACTTCCTTCCGACCCCCACTCCCTCCACCCCCCTGCCCTTCCTGTCCCATCTCACACTTCCTTCCCAACCCCACTCCCTCCACCCCCTGCCCTTCCTGTCCCATCTCACACTTCCTTCCCACTCCCTCCCCCCCCCCTGCCCTTCCTGTCCCATCTTACATTTCCTGCACCCCACCCCCCACTCCCTCACCCCCTGCCCTTCCTGTCCCATCTCACAACCTCCCCCCCTCCCATCCCCTGCCCTTCCTGTCCCATCTCACACTTCCTTCCCACCCCCACTCCCTCCACCCCTGCCCTTCCTGTCCCATCTCACACCTCCCCCCTCCATCCCCTGCCCTTCCTGTCCCATCTCACACTTCCTTCCCACCCCCACTCCCTCCACCCCCTGCCCTTCCTGTCCCATCTCACACCTCCCCCCTCCATCCCCTGCCCTTCCTGTCCCATCTCACACTTCCTTCCCACCCCCACTCCCTCCACCCCCTGCCCTTCCTGTCCATCTCACACCTCCCCCCCTCCATCCCCTGCCCTCCCTGTCCCATCTCATATTTCCTCCCTCCTCCCCCACACACTCACTCACCATCACCCTCACAAATACTAATTCAGTCACAGCAGACTATAGCAGTCCCCCGAAGGACTGAGATCCCACGCAGCAGCCGAGTCACTTAATTCCGTGGCCGGTATTCACTGACGCATGTTTTTATTCTGAATACGCAAAACACCACCTAGGCTATAGACTACTGTGACGCCGGCCCCCTTCTAACGACTGACAGTCGAGTAGTGAGAGTCGATCACATTCCAGAGACTGATCGCCCTGATATAACCGTGATGGTTGACTGGGCGTAAAACACCAGTTACCTACCCAGAGACTGGGAATTAGACCGCCTCTGCGTCCCTCCGCAGTTTATCCACGCTGAGCCTGACGTTGAAGGCTTTGAGGTGAACCGGCTGCTGCGCCAAAGAAGGACTGACGATTCAGTTCGATGACACTTACCGCCTAGGTCACAGGGGCTCAATGTCCTCGGATGTCAACCATAAAGGCAAGATCTTAGACGTATCCTTGCGATTTATTGATATTTGAGGCATGGTTATTGTCAACTCGACCCCTTACCTCTCTCTTCTCCTTTGTCTAACCTGTTGATGTGTATGCATGAAACTTCTGTATTCTATAGTATAATTAGCCATGTGCGCTGGTCATGATCCAGTACCCTCAGGCGCGGTGGATGTGACGGGGACAGGGCCATGCAAAGAGGCTGAATCAGTGAGCGAATGTACTGTTATTGGACAGATGCATGCTGTATCAATAAAAGCCCCACAATGGTGTGCCTGGGAGAAAACAACAACAAACAAAACAACACACACGCAGGCACGCACGCACGCACGCACGCACACGCACGCACGCACGTACGCACGCACGCACGCACACACACACACACAACACACACACACACACACACACACACACACACACACACAAAACAACAACAAAAACATACATAAACATCAGACTTTAATGCCAGGGGAGGGGAGAGGAGAGGGAACCGAAGTTGGGTGAATCATGAAGACAGAATCCTGACACCAGTTGATAGCTCTGCTAGGGTTCTCACCAGAGGTGGTCCAAATTTCTGCATTTCGGTGCGGCACCCGCTGTAGGGGCAATGAATGATTCGTCCCGAGTTTGACATCCACAGACATTGACCAGAAGTCACAAAAACAGACAAACAAAAACCCCAACTCTCTCTCTCTCTCTCTCTCTCTCTCTCTCTCTCTCTCTCTCTCTCACACACACACACACACACACACACTCTCTCTCTCTCTCTCTCTCTCTCTCACACACACTGTCTCTCTCTCTCTCTCTCTCTCTCTCTCTCTCTCTCTCTCTCTCTCTCTCTCTCTCTCTCTCTCTCTCTCTCTCTCTCTCACACACACACACTGTCTCTCTCTCTCTCTCTCTCTCTCTCTCTCTCTCTCTCTCTCTCTCTCTCTCTCTCTCTCACACACACACACACACACACACACGCGCGCGCGCGCGCGCGCGCATGAGCACGCACACACGCACACACATACACTCACTCACACACACACACACACACACACGTACGCACGCACGCACGCACGCACACACGCACACACACGTACGCACGCACGCACGCACGCACGCACGCACAAGCACCTATGCACGCAACACACACACACACACACACGCACGCACAAACTGGTCCATTTTCCGCTCGTAAAGGTACTAGATCTACAGATGTATAACCACCTCAAAAAAAAAAAAATCAACGCACAGGGGAGTTAATTAGCACTCAAAATACGTAACACAAGTACAACAACAAAGACCTGAGTTGCCTACGGTAACTCTCACCTGGCATGCATGTAAATGCAAGGTACATAAACTCCACCATAGGTACATCCTCAAACAAATTGTTGTACTCTTGTTACGTTTTCGGGCGCTAATTAACTCCCTTGTGTGTTGATTCTGCACGAGCACTCTGGGCCTCGTACTAGTTCATTTTTCATCTCAAAACAAACTTCGTTCAACCGGTATACTATAATACATCAAAATAAAAACTGCAAACGTAGGATCTTCTTTAAAATGTCTCACTTTCTAAACTTTTAGTTTTGCTAGCGACGGATAGCGATCGAGGCTGGCTGCCCCCAACAACGACAGGTGTCCCAGCTGGCCTGTTCTGCGCTTTCAGCCCATCACATAACAATGCACACGAACGTTGCGTGCTCACGTCGCCCGAGGAACAGGATGAAACAGGTGGCGAGGGTTGTGTAGGGCCAGCTGTGACACTTGGCGGTGTTCTCCACAGCCAGTCATGCTGACCGTCTCTGACGCAAGTCGGATTGTGAATTGCCTCTCTCTCTCTCACTCTGTGTGTGTGTGTGTGTGTGCGTGTGTATCTGTGTGTGTGTGTATGTGTGTTTGTGTGTATCTGTGTGTGTGTGTATCTGTGTGTGTGCGCGTGTGCGTGTGTATCTGTGTGTGTGCGCGTGTGTGCATGCACGTGTGTGTGCGTGTGTGTGTTTGTGTGTGTGTGCGCGCGCGCGTGTGCATGCATATGTGTGTGTACGTGTGTGTGTGGTGCGCGCGCGTATGTGTGTGTGTGGGGGGGGGGGGGATATGTGTGTGTGTGTGCGTGTGTGTGTGAGCATGTGTGTGGATGTGTGGGTGAACATGTGTGTGTGTGCGTGTGCGCTCGCGCGCGTGTGTGTATGTGTGTGTGTGTGTGCATGTGTGTGCGTGCGTGCGCGTGTGTTTATGTGTGTGTGTCCACAGACGGCCTGGTGGCCTTCATGAAGACTCCATCACACACGGTGAACGTGGGCGCGGCCTACGACCCCAGCAACCAGGCAGGCGGCATCTTCACGGCGCCCAGAGACGGCCTCTACCAGGTCATCGTCAGGACCACCGTGGGCAACTCGGTATCCATCGACATCGTGAAGAACAACAACGAGACCATCTCCAGCCTCTCACACGGGCGTCAGTGCCTTTACCGTCCATTACTTTGACACATAAATCTTAAGACAACTACGAAGCCAATGTCTGTTTCTAACCATGCAGTAAGACCCCCCCCCCCCCCCCCCCTTGTCCATTTTTCTTACAAGTACCGGCTGTTTCTCCATTGTCATCAACGTTTTGCTTTTAATTCATACATGTATTATGTCCCCTGCATTTGCTCCAGATATTGTACTCAGTCATTTGTTAATCAGTCTGTTTTATTTTGTTTTCTCCTCATTTTGTATAAATCTACTGTGTATTTGATTTTTATATATTCTTCTCTTATCTCTTCTCTTCTCTTCTCTTCTCTCTCTCTCTCTCTCTCTCTCTCTCTCTCTCTCTCTCTCTCTCTCTCTCTCTCTCTCTCTCTCTCTCTCTCTCTCTCTGTCTGTCTCTGTCTCTTGTATTATTTATTTATTTATTTATTCATTAGTAGCTTAGCAAAAAGGTCTAATCTGTTGTTTTATTAAGACGTTCAGTTAGCGTGGGGTCTGTGTTTCAGACTACTACGACATCAAGCTCCGCATCGCGTTGGTGATGCTGAAGCAAGGAGACACAATCACCACCACGGGCACCCTGCCCACCTACTTTGGTGCCATGCTGCTGAGGGTTCAGACCCTCATGCCTTCCTTCGTCTGAAGAGTGTCCAGAATACCAGAACAGGGAGCAGAAATTCCAAGACTGCATCCTGCAAGAAGTTTGCG
>OY757541.1:41523702-41543700 GCA_963584105.1 Alviniconcha strummeri
CACCATAGTTCACGGAACTGCATTCTTATTTTGCCCAAAACATGAATTGACATTTATAAGATGAGGTTTGCTTATTCTGAATCCTTTTGTTGGAATGCGCTACCTAGAAGTCTGAAAATAGCATGTTCAGTGAGCACATTCAAATCTAAAGCTCTTCAACATTTTCGTACTGAATATAAACATATGAGTTTTCAGTCTTGAACCGCACAATATTTAGTTTCCTAATGTTTGATACACCTGGAATTTTATGTGTCTGCTCCAGTTCCCGGGTTACTAATAGTACAGTAATGAAATTGCACAGATCTGATAATCGAGGCGGGATTGCCGTTAAAACGTTTACAAAGAGCACTTGCTCACATTTATAAATAATCTGGTCTGCCTTGACTGGTATGGGTTAAAATAAATCTCAGTTTATGATCACTTATGAGTTCTGCTTGAGCGAAACGCGGCCGACTGAGATCAAGACAATATCTGACCTTTCCAGGTTCAAGTCTTCTGCTAATCACTTACTGGTGGTATGATGTACGCTCCTGTTTTCGGGGGCTTAATTCCTATAGCACTGGCTGCACCTTTGTAGAAAGAATTGAATCGGACCCGGAAATTGGTTTATGCACCAAAGTCGGTTTTCTTTGAAGGGAGTAGCTTCCGTCTTCTTCTTTCTTTCTTTCTTTGAGTGTGCGAACAGCTTTTAAAAGTATTACTTAGCCATCAGTTGTAAAGGCACATAGCCTACAGGATCGCGTTCATCAAAACGAGTGCGTTACTCTCCGTTTCTACTGCATTTAAACAAACTCTGATCTTTCTGTTGCGTTTGCACAGGAACGCGCGTGAATAAGTTTGATGTCTGTCTTGGTGTAGAGGAACAGTAGATCAATGTGCAGTGCTGTCGGTACGGTCATAGGTCACTAGGTTCCCCACGGTGTATGTGGGCCAAAAGGAATGTGCTCCAGATAACACCTGGGGGGTGAAATGCGTGATTGTGGTTCTTGTACAATGAATAGGCTTACAGGTGAATGTTTTCTAGCGGTTTTTCGTGTTTGCCGTACGAGTCGGAGATGAGTGCTGTCTTTGCTCTTGGGTTTAACTTCATCACTTGTGTGTCTGGTATGTAATGAAATAAATTGTGTGTGTGTGTGTGTGTGTGTGTGTGTGTGTGTGTGTGTGTGTGTGTGTGTGTGTGTGTGGACGTGTGTGTGTGTGTGTGTGTGTGTGTGTGTGGACGTGTGTGTGTGTGTGTGTGTGTGTGTGTGTGTCTGGAGGAGAGAGGCGTGGAAAGAGGTAGCGCTAGACGATCTTTATCGAAAGAACGAGACAGGGCCATCGTCAGTCAAAACAAAGATTTCAGTCTCTTCTAGGGCAACGTTGGTGAAAGTTCAAAAGTAGCAAGAAAATGACACAGGCAGTTTAGTTTTGATGACTTTCCCGCTGCTAATGCTCACACATCTGCTTGCGTAGTACAAAGCTGGTGCTGTTTTGTGATCGCTTACTGCCAATATTGAATGGGGAATGAAAATATGGACTTCCGTTACTAAATAAGTATGAAGTGTCTAGCCTTGTGCTAACTTAGTTCTGCGTGTGCAATAATACGCATTGAAGGTCCTGGAGTGACTGGAATCGCCAACATCACGAAAGGTCAACAAACCGACAGAGTCAGTGAATTAGAGTTTGGGAAAAAGGAAGGGTGAAATCTAGACTTTCTACCAGATGATGCAATCATTGGTTCGGTCCTGTTGGAGTTGTGTTTAAGTTTATTCACCATCATCAACTTATCGAAGTTCTGACGTCCTTAATACACTTCGGCATGAAGAGGAGGAGATCTGGGATTTGATGAGGAGCCGCAGATTTCTGCAGTTGAGAGTTGAGTGGTTAAGGACAGTGTGGCAGTGGAAAGAGAAACTGTGTAAAGAACAAAGAGTACAGGTCCAAGAACTAATCCTTGTTTATAAGCATGCATGCACACAAATAATTACGTGCTTTTGCCTCATGAATATCCTGGTACGCGTATATTCGTTTTTCAAATTGAGCATGCCCCTCTGGTGGAGTTTATGTACCCTTTAGTTTCTCGTATACGCCAGGTGAGAGTTACCGTAGGCAAATTAGCTCTTTGTTGTGTTTGTGCGACTTCGGGCGCTAATGAACTCCCTTCTTTGTTGATTTTTAACGATCATAACTGCATTTCCATGTTGCAATTTGGCACCAAAATATACGGTTGCATTTAATTCCTTAGCTTTGTGTCTATCTGATTTAGTGAGTGGGTGGGTGAGCGCGTGCGTGATTGCGCATGTGTGATTCCACCGCTTATTGTTTATTACTGACATTGTGTGTGTGTGTGTGTGTGTGTGTGTGTGTGTGTGTGTGTGTGTGTGTGTGTTAGCCTACCACTAGCCTACTGGATCAGCTGCAGAGACCTGGATGGCTCACGGTGAAGTAAGAGGCAGACCTAGTACACTGATCAGCTGCACATGATAAAGATGTCATATCCACCTTCACTTAAACAATCAAAAAACAAACAACAACAACAAACGAAACAAAGACAACAATAAACAAATAAAAATAACAATCAACCACCAGCATCACCACCATCACCTGGCGGTCAGTGGTACGAGACCCAGAGACCACAATAAAGCAGTGTGTCCATTACGTCCATTGTGGCTGTGTACAGTCTGTACACAGCCGTCTCTTCACGCCCCCTTCTTTTCACACTTCTCCCTTCCCCTCAGTCATTACTCTGCCTTTGTCTTCACACATCTCCCTTCCCCTCAGTCATTACTCTGCCTTTGTCTTCACACATCTCCCTTCCCCTCAGCCATTACTCTGCCTTCGTCTTCACACATCTCCCTTCCCCATAGCCATTACTCTGCCTTTCTCTTCATACATCTCCCTTCCCCTCAGCCATTGCTCTGCCTTTCTCTTCATACATCTCCTTTCCCCTCAGCCATTACTCTGCCTTTCTCTTCACACATCTCCTTTCCCCTCAGCCATTACACTGCCTTTGTCTTCATACATCTCCTTTCCCCTCAGCCATTACACTGCCTTTCTCTTCACACATCTCCTTTCCCCTCAGCCATTACACTGCCTTTGTCTTCACACTTCTCAGTTCTACCTTCCTCTCAGCCATTACTCTGCCTTTCTCTTCACACTTCTCAGTTCTCCCTTCCCCTCGGTCATTACTCTGCCTGTCTCTTCACACTTCTCAGTTCTCGGTCATTACTCTGCCTTTCTCTTTGAGATGAGTGATATCATATTTAGTTGAAATGACTAGCATACGCTATTATTTCCACCTACTTATTCTGTAGGAACTGAACATTTGAGTGGCCGAGTGGAAAAGACCGTTCACCAGTCATGTGTGACCGAAGTTTATTAACATTTTTTTTTTATCGGCAATTAAAAGTGGCACTGAAAAGCAGCATTGAAAAGATTAGAAAGGAATAATACTTTTCCTTCTTGGCTCGCAGGTGATTTTTGCCGTCGCCACAATGACTAGCCGAAATGAGACCGCAAAGTGGCTGACATCTCTGCCCATCTTAATGCAAAAATCGATCTATAATGATGACAGTGTAGCTTCATAACAGACAATTTACACACCCCACCCCGACCCCCCACCCCATCCGCTTTTGTTTTCTTTCTCCCAGTCGCCGCGCGCACACCTTTTCTTCTCTCCTTCTTCCCCCCCCCCCCCCCTTCCCTCCTAATCTCCAATACCCCACCCCTCTGGAGACAACTCGGCGTTAACTAAGCTGAAAGAAAGGAACACTTTGGAGTGCTCAGCTTTAGTCCTTTGGGCTTTTCAGATACTAGTCTATAGCAGCTCATTTCACTACCGGCTTGAGTTCCGAAATCTCCGTTTCCTGCCCTTACTGAACTGTTTGGATGGAAGTTTTCCCCAAAGTCTCTTCTTCCGAACATTTTCCAGGGCTAGCCGTACGGCTCGTATGTCTTGAGCTTGTCAATGTCCCTCTGCGGACGTGCCGCCTACATTGCTGTTTCGGCTTCCTGGTCGTTGCAGCGCACTCGCTGGCCACTCCACCAAAATTGAGGAAAGATTTCTGACGACGGAAAACAATTTGATATCGTGGAGATTGTCTCGTCTATCCGTTTTGGCTGTCGCTCACCCCTTTAGAGCAATCAGCCCAGGCTTCTTGATACTTTGGGCTTTCCAAAAAAAAAAAAAAAAAAAAGCAAAACAAAAAAGCCACGCCACCCCAGATTTCTGATGTGTCGGTGTTGGGCTTGTTGGGGCACGAATGGTACACTAAAATCTAGTATCGTGGCCAGCTGCTATATATGCAGGATTTGTTGACATGACGGAGTATGCACACATGCAAAAAGATCGCGTACGCATGATAAAGATACTGTAGTCCATGTCAGAATTCTGTGGATTACGGAAATGCTAAAATAATCCAGCATGCAGTGAAAAACAACAACAACGTGCCGCCTACACACACACGCACACACACACACAGACCAAAACCAAAAACAACAACATAAAGGCAGCGAGCCTTCCCGACAGGGGAGAATAGCGCTATATGAAATCGGTAATACTTACGTGTTTTTATTTCTCTCGTTTTACATTTGTACGAGCACTGTATTTCTTACAGCTTACCCATGCCTCTGAGCTGTTTTTCATTTCTGTCATATTGTGTCAGAAATCTTATATCTGTGATATATATCTGAGCTCTCCCTTCGGGCTTGCTTCTGTGATACCGTTTCTGAGAGCTTCGTATTTCTGACTTTTGTATCTATCAAAGCTGAGCTCCTCTTGTTTTTGTCTTATATCTGAGCTATTATGTTATAATATATAATTATGTTAGAGGATATGTACCTCTATTTGAGTTTATGTACCTTGTTTATGTACACGCATGCCATTGGTGACTCGGGTCTTTGTTGTTATACTTGTGTTACGTATTTCGAGCGCTAATTAATTTCCTTGTGTGTTGATTTTATAGCTGAGCTATTTCGTGTTCCTGTCGTATCTGAGAATTTTATGTTTTTGTTATATAAATTATAACGTATTTGATTGCACTGAGCTCCTGTGATATGTCTTGCTTTGTTGAGATGCTCTTGGTCTCCAACAGATTTAGTCTGGCACTGGCACACGAGGGCTGACCCGAATGTCACTGTAAAACGTCTAGCTGCAGAAATATTCACAACTACTGGATGGAATCGAACTCCCACAGTGGATGAGACTGAGGGGGTTATCATTATTCTGTGTGTTTCGCCGAACAGGTCCACAGTTCCTCAGCAAATGACGCCACTGTATCATCTGCTCCTGGCCCCACTGCTTCAGGCAAAGGGAGCAAATGTTGCACAATGTCTGACTTCCTGCTGTTGGCCTGGAGCGGAACTTGAGGTCGCGCTGTCCTGTGGGTAACATCACCATACTTACGCCTGTAAGTCCTACTTGCTGTGTCACACCGTCGCAGTCACCTCCAAGGAAAGTGGAATGTGGTGGTCATTCCCAAGCACGTGAACATTCTGATGCATGGCGAATCCCTTCCACGTCTTTCATTACAGATGTACAGCTACCCAAGCCTTAAGACACCATGGTGCTCTACAGTAACGTTTCACCAGACCATCCGGGGGACGCGGATATCGCAATGGTCCCCCAGCGACCACGACTCGCCGTCATTGGAGTCTGACAGATGGGCTGTCTACGATGGTTCTAACATTACGGCATCCGTCATCAACTGAAGCGCTGAATGCCCTTTCCGAAGAGGCGCTTTTTTGTGTGCAGACTGTTACAGTTCCAGAGGAGGACACGTTCATTAGTTGCAGTCATCGCGCCACTGATGTGGATGGAGTCAGTTCTTGGATATTAATGGCCCGTCAACGGCCGCACATTGTCACCTCTGGACGAGATGACGCTGAAATGTAGGCTGGATGGTAGACATTATGATAAGAAACTCATGCAATCATAGTTTTGTTAACCCTCCCTCGATACAGAACTTTAGTTTGACTACAGGGCCACCACAGGGTGAAATGCGTAGATGAAATTTTAGAACAGCTGAACATAAATGAAGACACAACAGTGTAACATTAAGGACCAAGCAGAGAGGTTAGTCCCACAACAGTAATTTGTGCCACTGTTCAAAACACCGAAGCGAAACAAGGCTCACGAACCCATCTTTTACTGCTCATCGTTGGTGAGTAAGCAGTACACCATAGCTTCCCCCTTAGGAGCACAAATCAAGTTTAGAGGGGGAGTACTGTTGTATAGCTGGGGCTTTTGACAGAACACCCAAACGAAGCCATCAGCTACAAATATTTGCACGTTTTCCACGTTGTCACTTGCGTTCCCGTGCAAGTAAAAATATATGCATGTTTTCCATGTTTTCGCTTGCGGGAACCGTGCAGGTAGAACTATTTGTACGTTTTCTACGGTTTTAGGTCCACTTGCGTCTTTCCTTCGGTTTCCGTTTTAACTTCCATGGAAACGCTGTAGTCATCGGATAGATGAGTACAGCACAGCCGAAGTGAATGCAAAGTGGACATGCAAACATCTCCTCGTGGCGTCTCACTTACGAAACTTTCCCGCCATGCTTCATAGGACACTCTGGCCTACAGCTCAAAGCGCGCATCTGGCTGATTGCAGAATTCAGCATACGCGGCCTATGGCCGCCAAAGCTTGCTGCTGCTGTTTCACCAGTACAAGAACAAAACGGACAACAACTTTTGCATTATTACACTAATCTGCAGAATGTACCCCGACAAAGTACTTCTATACAAACACAGTAGTAACAAAATCACACATGGGAATGTGGACAGACGCATCTGAGTAAAAACAAAAACAGAGGGCAGACACAATTATTTCGAAGGTCTATTGGTTCCCCGACTCTCTCTCTCTCAGTCTATCTTACCCCCCCTCCAGTCTTTCTCTCTCAGTCCATCTCCCCCCCCCCCCTCCTACCCCCAGTCTCTCTCTCCTGAAAATGTGTTTTGAATTTGTCTTACTTTATTATTGTTCTGTTCGTATGTTGTGAAGTTTTAGACAGAAATTAGTTTTTGTTTTGTTTTTAAGTAGTTCTCTCCCCCCCCCCCCCCCCCACACCCCCCCACCCCCTAACCACTCTGATACATACATATATATGTATATATATATAATGTGTAATTTTGTTGACTTGCAATGTTCTGTCATGATTGTACATTCTCTCTGTCTTCCCCCCCCCCCCCCCCCCCCCCCCCCCCATACATGTGTGTAATGTTGTTCTTGTTTTCCTGTAAAAAAAGAAAGAAAGGATACCCTTTAGCATTTTGGAAGAGGGTGAGAATACCCTTTTAAATTGCAAGGCAAGATCAAATGGGAAAAAAGTGTTAACCCTGAAGGAAATGCTATAACACAGGAAAGTAGAAATGTTATTGTTAAGTGAATTTGTGATTTCCAAGAAGTTTGAATCAATCAGATCATTGTATGTGGCATCATTTTCTAAAGATGAATGGCACAGCAGACAATATCTAAAACTAACTAACCCATTCTTGTCAACCTCAGGACTTACAATAAGTTAAAATCAAGGCTGCCAGTGCTGCCATTTTTTCTCATAGATTTATATTTGGTGTCACAATTGAAACAGCATAGCAGATGTAATAATGCTGTCTCAAACCTGATCACACAATTATTCATATAATTATATGATTTATAATACTTTAAGAAAAATGAACGTTTTGCAGATGATGCCACATTCTGTCATTCAATTTGTCTGTCTGGAAATTGATATATTTCACACTAGGGTTGATAGGATTAGGAAAAGTACCCCAGTGACGACTTTATCTGAAAATTAAATGTTCCAAATTTGACACTTTTGTGTATGGTTTTTTGTTTATTTGTTTTTGTTTTTAATTTTACTAATAAAAACAGGTCTATTGAATAACATCATTTATGAGATGCACAGGAAATGACTGTCTATTCACAATGCTATTCAAGAAAGCACCTTAACTAGATAGTAGATTATGCTGGTGAGGTTTTGTCTGCACTTTTACTTCAGTTTTACTTTTTCTGTGAGCTTCTGTCCAGCGAGCTTTTGGGTAAGTTCTTGTACATACCCACTAGACAGACATACACACTGACACTACTGCTAGTACTACTACTGCTGCTACATTTACAACTGCTACTGTTGTAATACTAATAGTATTAAATTATAAATTTTATATTACTTCTTAAGCTTCACACACACACACACACACACACACACACACACACACACACACACACACACACACACACACACACACACACACACATACACAGTCACACACACACACACACACACACATACCAAATGCTCAGTGTTTCCAAATGCACGTTTTGCGTGTTGTGTGATTCACTGATTATTAACCAAATGACTAAGCGCAGCTGATTTCCTCCACCACCCCACCACCCCTTTTCAGAACATGGATGCAGTGTGTTGGTTGTCACTAAGCTAACCTTGGTCTGTTTTGTGTGGTTGACCACAGGCACCCCTTCCGCTGTGTGTGAACTAAACATTAGACAGAATGGCAGAAGAAGATAAGGTCTCTGCAAAGGAGAAGACTCATCACCAAGATGCAGGAAAACCAGAGACAGATGTTGAGCTCGTCGGATTGCACGTACATTTTCAAATGCCATCCCAGTCTAACTCCAAGCACATCAAACCAAAGGTTGGATTTGAATTTGAAATTGTATCGATTTGAAGGGGACAGGGCTTTAATTTGGTATCAGCATGTATTTACTTGGTTAGTTGGTATGCTCATATTTGTAACTAAACTCGGTTCAAAATCAGAAATATGAAGATGGAGTAAGCGGATGCTACCCTTTTGTAAACCAGACCTACACCATTCTTAACATAATAACAATGCCAACAGCTAAGACTGAAATTGGTGAAAAGATACTTGCAACAGACCAAAACAAGCAGTGGCAAAAATACAATAAACAGAAGCAGTAAATCTGCAAGAAGGTCCAGTAACAACACTGCTACAGTACTGATACTGCAGTAATACTTTAATAGCAACATCATCATCGTAAAGTTAAACAGTTTTCTTTTGATCAAGCCAACTCATGCCAAGCAGAGAACATTAGCTGACTTTGTCTTGCACAGTTGCAGAGAACCAGACCTAAAGGCAGAAAAACCAGAAAACCTGTCAAACTGAGTCGACGCTGTAGCATTGATGAAGGGGAAGGGAGAGAGCTGAGTTGCCATGGTGAAGACGGGAGCCAAGAAGGAAGCAGTCACCAGGCCACCATCAGGAAAGGTGATGATCAACATGCAGATGAGGACGACAGCAGGACAGAGATCAAACGGATGAAATGGGACAAGAGGATGCGTCTGACCATCACCAAGGACTTCAGGAAGGAGGTAAAGTTTTGCTATGAATCAGAATGGGCAGAATGTAAAGTTTTGCTGTGAATCAGAATGGGCAGGAGGTATTCGGAATGGGCCGGAGGTAAAGTTTTGCTATGAATCAGAATGGGCAGAATGTAAAGTTTTGCTGTGAATCAGAATGGGCAGGAGGTATTCGGAATGGGCCGGAGGTAAAGTTTTGCTGTGAATCGGAATGGGCAGAAGATAAAGTTTTGCTGTGAATTGGAATGGGCAGGAGGTAAAGTTTTGCTGTGAATCAGAATGGGCAGGAGGTAAAATTTTGCTGTGAATCAGAATGGGCAGGAGGTAAAATTTTGCTGTGAATCAGAATGGGCAGAAGGTAAAATTTTGCTGTGAATCGTAATGGGCAGGAGGTAAAATTTTGCTGTGAATCAGAATGGGCAGAAGGTAAAGTTTTGCTGTGAATCAGAATGGGCTAATTAAAACTGAGTTATTTCTGAGCAAATGATTGCAAAGTATTCCTTTGGTTACATGTACTCAAACCATCCAAAAATTGTAAGGACCACCATGATTTGGAGTTATGAATCTGATTAATGATATTGATGGTATTTGCCATCAGCCTGTTGTTTTTTACAAACTCATTTTGATCACTATAACTCTTAAGAATGTCTTATGTTATTGTTAAGTAGGGATATTTTGGTTCAATCAGAGGCAGCTGGGGTTTCATCAAGGCTGGACTGACCTACTTTCAACAATCTGAAAATTGCATGGAGTGAGTGGTGTTCACACACTGTGCATTGACTTAGGTGGTGCTTGGGAATACCTTCGGGTTCAAGATGATTTTTGAAATATTTTTCAGATTATATACTATCATTAATAATGAAAAAGGCATACAAGACTTGAAACTTTTTTGTAAAATAATTTTCAGTGAGATTAGATCACAAACTTGAAACATACAAGAAATCTGTCAATGAAAAATCACTAAAAATAGGTCAAACTCATCTAAGCAGACCTCAGCTGCATGCACATTGGAATACATAAGTAAGCACTTATTTTTGTTGTTGCTGTTGTTTTTACTGCCCGTGGGGATACATGAAAATCAGCTGTCCTGAAAGAATTATTCCTTGCCTGAAAATATTTTCCCCAAGTTTCGTGAAAAACAACCAGAAACATTTTTCCATTGAGTTAGCATTTGGCCTCATAAGTCGTACTGGCAGTTTTGGCTAAGTTAAAAAGGTGACAACATTGCATTTCAGACAGCACTATTGTGATTATCATCAAAGCAGGCAAAATTGTGACTCGCCCAGTGGCAAGCAGCTGTTGATCTGGACTCACAAGGAGTTTTTTAACCTGTCTTTGGCAGCTGGATGAATGTGTTCTTTCATCCCTGCCAGCATTATGTATGCACTGACCTTTCATATCTAAGGTCATCCACCCTTGCAGATGTTTAAAAGATCTTCGTAAGGTCCTTGTTAAAGATGCCCACCCCCCTCCACCCCTCCAAATACTTGGAAACTATGTATAGCTTTCCCCGTTTCATGCCTTGACAAGAGGGTGTCCGGTGACATGACGTTGGTTTTGCTATGTGGCAGAGGAAGCAGAGTCTATCTGGCAGAGCAGTGGCCAAAGATGACCGTCCCGCCCAGCGTACCTTCACCTGTGTCATCTGCCAGCAAGCCTTTCTGCATGCTTCCGACTGCTTGGACCACATGTACGCCCACACTGACAAGTCTTTGCCACAGAAAGATACGCAGGATGACTCCCCGCACAACGGATGCTTAGAGGCTGAGGATGAACCGGATGTTGCGCCAGATGCAGAGGACGAGGAGAAGTCAAAGGATTGTGATTCTGGCGATAAGAAATCTGCCAGCTCCTCTCCCAAAAGTAGTTCTTCTGTCCCTGAGCAAATGTTTGTTGCTTCAGTGGCAAACAAAGTGTACAAGTGCGAAGGATGTGGGGAAACATTTCTTGGTGAAAGAGCCCTTGAAAGTCATATCCGAAAGCATAAAGGGGAGCACCGTTATGTGTGTCCGGTTTGCAACCGCTCTTTCCCAACAACCAGCAGCTTGGCTTTACACAAACGCAACCATGCTGGTAACCGGCCATTCAAGTGTGACTTCAAGGGCTGTGACCGAGCCTTCCCTGACCTCGGCTCTGTCAACCGACACCGACGCACCCACAGCGATGAGCGCCCTCATGTCTGCCAGCATTGTGGCAAGGCTTTCAAGATGCAGAACCATTTACGAGAGCATATGCGACTTCACACGGGAGAAAGGCCCTTTGTGTGCGAGTTTTGTGGTGCCGGTTTTGCGCAGTCCAACGGGCTGAAATCCCATGCCAAGCAGCACTCTCTGGACCGTGACAACCAGTGCAATATTTGCCACAAGGCCTTCTCACACCCAGCATTCCTTGAGCTGCACAAGAAGGTCCACAGTGGAGAGAAGCCATACACCTGTGAGGTGTGTGAGCGGACCTTCCGCACTGCTTGCAACCTTGGTGCTCACAGGAAGCTCAAGCATGAGACGGTGCAGCGCAAGCGAGAGAAGGACTTCACCTGTGACGTCTGCGGTGCTTCTTTCTCTCAGGCCTGCAATCTTGGCATCCACAAGAAGAAGAAACACTCTGACAGCCCGGCCTCCCTTGAGAAAAATTACGTCTGTGACATATGCGATGCCAGGTTCTCTGAACCTTGCAACTTGGGCGCCCACAAAAAGATCAAGCACACAGAGGAGTCCAATGATGGGCGCAGCATATTTGACTGTGACATCTGTGGCGCCAAGTTTTATCGCGCCTGCAATCTTTCTGGTCACAGGAGGCGCAAACATGGTGACACAGGAGATATTAGAGAATCTGATAAACTTTTTGTGTGCCAGTTGTGTAGCCTGCGATGTTCTACCCTCGAAAATCTACAGGAACATCATACCAAAATTCACTTTAGCATGCCACCATTCTTTGCCGAAACCAAAAATTCTCTAGACAAGACTAGGTCACGACAGTCATCAAAACTGTCATATGACCTCCCTCCTTTTGACGATCAGCAGCAGTCTAGCTTGGGTTACGAACAAGCTTTGAATGATCACCACTCCAGATTTTCTCAGAGCTTTCCAGCATCCGAGCATCCAGTGACCTTCCCCAACACCAGACCTCCACCCACGAATCCAGAGGTGTCATCTGTCCGCGAATCTTTCACAAACCAGTCTCAGACTGAACCACTGTCCATCAAACCAGAGCAGCCGAGCGGCACCAAAGACAAAGATGTCACACCTCCTGGCAGCAGCGCAGACAAGATGCCTCTTGATCAGTCAGCTAGCGCGTTCGAGTCCGGGGGGCCCAGGGGTACCACACCCAGCATGCCTGGCTCCTCCCGGGCTGCTCAACCAGCTGCATGCCATATCTGCGGGGCCCTGATGCCAGACAAGCTAAGCATGGTGCAGCATCTCGAGATGCACTCCAGCGACAGGTTTTTGCATGATGTGTTTTCTGGGCAGTAAGCGCGGGCGTGTTTTCTGGGCAGTAAGTGCAGGCATGTTTTCTGGGCAGTAAGTGCAGGTGCGTTTTCTGGGCAGTAAGTGTGGGCATGTTTTCTGGGCAGCAAGTGCGGGCATGTTTTCTGGGCAGCAAGTGCAGACGAGCTGAACCTGGAAACAGTTGAAGGCACTTTTTGTTTTTGGCTCAGGAGATGCATAAAAAAAGAAGAAAAGGAATGGAAAGCACAACAGTATCACGAGTGTGTGCCAGGAACACGAGTGCTGGGATTCTGTCACTAGTCTCAGGCAATATAAATGCTATGTAACTGTCTTTGTATCATGAGTGTGTGTCAGGAACACGAGTGCTGGGATTCTGTCACTAGTCTCAGGCAATATAAATGCTATGTAACTGTCTTTGTATCATGAGTGTGTGTCAGGAACACGAGTGCTGGGATTCTGTCACTAGTCTCAGGCAATATAAATGCTACGTAACTGTCTTTGTATCACGAGTGTGTGCCAGGAACACGAGTGCTGGGATTCTGTGACTAGTCTCAGGCAATATAAATGCTACGTAACTCTTTGTATCATGAGTGTGTGTCAGGAACACGAGTGCTGGGATTCTGTCACTAGTCTCAGGCAATATAAATGCTATGTAACTGTCTTTGTATCATGAGTGTGTCAGGAACACGAGTGCTGGGATTCTGTCACTAGTCTCAGGCAATATAAATGCTATGTAACTGTATCATGAGTGTGTGTCAGGAACACGAGTACTGGGATTCTGTCACTAGTCTCAGGCAATATAAATGCTATGTAACTGTCCTTGTATGGTGATGGTACTTACTCATACCAGAGCATTACACTTTTCATTGACCTTTGATTGTATTGCAAGGTCATGGCAGCAGTAGAGGTTTCAAAGTGAAAGAAGCATTTCACACAATAAGTTCTCCCCAGATAAGATTCTAACTTATTTGTTATAAACAGGAACAGTCATGTAGACTGTGTACAGTCAGATGATTTATAGTCAAAATAATATTTGTTCATTTTCTATATTAGTATATATATATATATACAGTATGTATCTGAAGCAAATAATGGGTGTTTCTCAGAATCTTATTTTTTCCAGTAAGTTTTGTCTTGGATTTTTCAGTTATGCTTGTAGAATTTAGTTACAAAATATGATACACATTTTGTGTTAATTTCCATCAGCTGATTTTGTTGTTTTCTTTTTGTTTTGTTTTTTCTTGAAGTTAGAAGTAACCAGCATCTGTTTTGGAATTGTTCAAGGGTGGTAACACTTTCAAAAGTCATTTCAGACTTTGTAACTTAAAAGACTAATGGTCATTGTTTGTAACAAAGGTAGTACCTAAATAGTTAATGTTTGTAAGGTTTTAGCCAAATGGTTTCAGATTACAATCAGTTGTTTTGCACAGTTACGTCATTATTAGTCAATTTAGTGGCTGGCACATTATTTAGTATTGTATGCTAAAAACATTTTCTGACTTTGAAGGAAATAAATGTTTAGATTTCTTGGATACCATTGAGCAATTTACATGCAAAAGTTTTTAAACATTGCATGATCGATAGTGATAATATCAGTTGGGATTTAACTGTTTATATGTTTTATAGCCTTTGCCTATTTTATAAGGTCACATTCAAGTCAGTTTTATTGTTTAACTGATGTTTTATATATATATAGATATATATTCCAGTTTTGAATATGAGTGGACTGTGTTGCAGTTTGTTCTTTTTGTGTGTGTGTGTGTGTTGCATCGATTTGTACTGCTGATTTTCAAAGTCACTGGAGAATCAGTTACAAGTACTTTCCAGATTTTTATATATATATATATCTGTGAGTTGACTGAGCATTTGTTCTCTTTGTTCATGTTGTGTCTGAGTTCTGATTGCTGACTCCCATGGAAAACCATGTTCATGGGAAGACACACACAGTGAGTGAATGACACCTGCACATACACACACACACACACACACACACGCACACACACACACACACACACACACACACACACACACACACACACACACACACACACATATTTGCACATGTGTGAGCACAACATAAACATCCTTCAGTCTTCTCTCACTGTTCTCCAGTTTTCGTTGGGGAGGGGGTTAAGTGGAGCTTAAAAAGGATCAGACAGACTGGGGGGAGGGGGGGGGGATATTGATTTGGTGGGAACACATGGGCAGGTAAATCAGTATAACTTGAACAGCTTTATAGAGAAGTATCAAGGCTGTTGCTGTCAATGTTTCCCTGTTCGACCTGTTACAGTGTTACTGTTAGCACTATAGGTACAACTTGTGTTTCATACATGTACAAATCGACTGTCACCACTTTCAGTTTCCAAACCCAGAGCTTGTTTCCACATCAACAGACCACAAAAGTGCGCATGGCAGCTACATTTTGAATTCTCAGTGACTCAGGTCTTTGTTTTTGTGTTTGTACAATGTCTTTCCAGCTCTGATTAACTCCCTTGGTTATTTATTCTCAGCACTAAAACTCCACCATGGAATTTCATCAGTATAGTATTTCCCTTTTTGGTGCAGGCATTGTGCATTGCAGGCAAGGGGATGGGGTGGGAGGGGAAGGACCTTTACTGCTTTAGGAGGGGCCACTGATGCACAAGCTAAACAGAAAAGGGAACTCAGTGACTGTGATAGTGTGTACTGTGTAAAGTAGCAGCAGGCTAACTGTCTAGTAGTGCATGAGCATTTCTGCATTCTCACAGGGCTGTTCCTGGCACCTGTGATTTGTCAAAATAAATGCAGGAAGTGTATGGAATCTGCATGCACCATTAATGTCATTATGATGAGTGTTGGGCTAGCTGACTGACACTGTGACAGTCTGTTGTAACACACACACACACACACACACACACACACAGTAACTTTTTTTTCTGGAAGATGTCTTTGGGTCAGCAAGACCCTCCATGGTGAAATTCATAACATCCATTGGCCAGATTTCAATGTCAGAGGAATATCTGGTAGACAAAACTGTCAGTAGCACAGAGCAAGAGAAGTTTTCTCTTGAAAGCACCGGTTAAGCATGTGTGTCAAGTGTGTTGACTACATGCGTGAGTGTGAGAGTCCTACTCCCTTCATAAAGAGCCTACTGGGTGCATCAGTCCCCTGGAGCCGAATGAGAGTTTTGGCCCACAAGGCACAATGCTAAGCAAAGAACAGGGCTTATTTCTTTTCAGAGAAAAACAGCACAGTTGCAATTCTCAAATGCAGGATCGGTGAAACTGGGTATAATTGCTGTTGAGCTTCACAGATTCATGCTGGTCAGCACAGAGCTGAAGAAGAAACAAATTCATTGCTGTGTGCTTGAGTTAACTTTAAATATCCCAAGAGAATTGTAAACAATAATCAAAACTATCTGCTCCTGTTTGTTGTTTTACATGTTCAGCACAGTGTTTGATTCACAGTTTATTTGTGGTGTATGTCTGTATGACAAATGTACAGACAGATACATTACGTGTTAGATATTTTTATTTGAAAAATGTAATTAGTAATTGGTGTGATAAGGAAAGACATTATTTACAACATATTTTTATCGCTGTCTCTCTGTTTTTGCATGCATCAATAGATCTGTATAATCAAATACATATATAACTATGTTTAAAGTGTATGTGGTCTTTTTAGTCATTAGTACTGGTTATCTGTCTGTTGGATACTTTGGTGTATGTTTGGGCCACTTTGTGTGTGTGTGTGTGCGCGTGCGTGCGTGCGTATGGGCACGCACATCAGTGAAAGGATGTGTTTTCTTTGTATACACAGTAATATTGCACCCAGACGTTTTACCACCACATGAGAGTAAGATGGTTCTCGTCACAGGCTAGCAAATTCTGCTTAGTAATACTATTACACCAGATGCAATATGCCTCTCATGCCGTTTTGATTCACATAATTTGGCACACTTGTGCATTCGAGTCTGAAACTTTACTTGTCAAGTGAGTCCTGCTCGTTAATGTTTTGTTTTGCCTAAGATAATTTCGCTGAGATTTTCAGACTTTACATAATACGGTCCATTTCACCAATTCATACCAGTTGGGTTGACCTCGAGGGGCGTTAGAAAGGTGAATGGAAAGTTTTAGGGTCTGCCATCTCGAAAGCTCATGTAGCTAGCTGTTTGGACATGTGCATGCGAAGGGTAGCACACTTAGTGTCACATTTTATCCAAGGGGACCGAGTGGCCGAACAAAGTCGTACATGCGAAGGGTAGCACACTCATTGTCACATTTTACCCAAGGGGACCGAGTGGCCGAACAAAGTCGTACATGCGAAGGGTAGAACACTCAGACATAATTGGACCTATATATATGGTAGCTCCATAGATAGAGATATATGCCCATAGCTAGAACACTCAATAGTAAACAATGGTGCTTAACGTCCACAGAAACCGGGTGGAACACTCAAACATTATTGGACCTATATATAGGGTAGCTCCACAGATAGAGATATAGGTCCATGGGTAGCACACTCGGTGTCAGATTTTACCCAAGAGGACCGAGCAGCCGAATAAAGCCGTGCATGCGAAGGGTAGCACGCTGAAACTGTGTCGGATTTTACCCAACAGGACCGAGTGGCCGAATAGAGTCTGCATGCGAAGGATAATACACTCAAACAGTGTCAGATTTTACCCAAGAGGACCGAGTAGCCGAATAAAGCCGTGCATGGGAAGGATAATAATACACTCAAACAATTCTGAAACAGAACGAGGCCCAGGGCTCTCGTACAGCATCAGCACACAAGGGAGTTAATTAGCGCTCAAAATACAACAAAGACTGAGTCGCCTACGGTAACTCTCACCTGGCATGCCTGTAAATACAAGGCACATAAACTCCACCAGAGGTACATCCGCTGTTGACACTCAAACAATGTCAAATTTTACCCCAGAGAACCGAGTTGCAGAATAGCCATCCCCGCCTCATGAGCAGGCCAACGTAAGATCCACCCTGATCTAACCGCCATGGTTGATTGGGCGTTAAAAATCAGTTATCTCTGCCTGCCAAGACGAGGACAGCCCGTCGACAGTCTTGCCTTGCACTAGTTGCAACTTTCAGACTGGCGCTCCACAGATAGATAATCATAGTGGAGTGCCCTTTTTCAAATGAGCCCTAGGCGCGTACATTTCATACTAAAAGAGAGAGAGAGAGAGAGAGAGAGAGAGATCAAAACACAATAATAACATACACAAATTTGTCCTCAAACATCGACGCCCCCCCCCTCCCCCCCCCCCCCCCCCCCCCCCCCGTCCTCCCGATCACACACATACAAGCACACGCACACGGGCGAACAGAAGGAATGTAACCGGGAAAAACTCAAAAATAATAAATTATATAGTCATAATATTGTATTCCGTACACGCATGTGCGCGCGTGCACACACACTCACACAGACACACAAACACACACACACACACACGCACGCACGCACTCACACACACAATGCTCTGAGTATACGTCAACCGTAACAAGTGGAGGGAAGGGGGTGGGGTGGGGGAGGAAGGGCGTGTTTCTGGTTCTGTTAGCTCAGCGTGACACGCCCAAGACACCTTTATCACGTGCTTCTGACAGCACTGGCACCCGATACCCGCTTTCTGTTTCCACCCAGCCTTGCTGGTTTCTGTGCCAGCGTTGACTGCCTATGTGTCGCTGCATCGTTGGACCTGCGGCTATTGATTTTTTTTCCCCTCTGAAGAACTTGTATACTGTCATCTCGAGTCAGCGGTGCGTGTCTACACCCTGAACAGAAGTGGGTAACGCGAAGAAAATAAATCCTGGACAGCCGCGCTAAACCTACTCTACGTGGCTAGCAAGACAACTAGGGTGTTGCTTAGCAAAATCAAGTAGAAACACACGCGCAGAAGAAGGAACCTCAAGACGACTGCAGCCACAGCGCTTTTCTCGACTGCAATTCCTCCGTTGTAAGTCTGAGCTTTTTTAGTGTCGCCTTCAATTCTTATAACAAAAGCTACGTGTATGAGTACACGGTCGTAATACCTCAGAAACCCTGTCGTGGCACAACGGATAACAATCGCACTCTTAGCGTCGTTGTTTGTCCTATACATACAGTTAGTTCAACCTCCATCGAGGCCGCTAGCATGGCGGTGTTCTCCAGAAGACCGTGTGGCTACAGGTTCGGACTACTGCTCCTCTTCTTTGGAGTGCTGCTCTACGTGCTGGGTTTCGCCGCGCCCTACTGGTACAAGCTGACTACGGGACTCTACTACATCCACGGCGGGCTCTGGCAGACCTGCGTGCAGGTCCTGATGCTGAGAGTGTGCACGTCCACCCCGAAAGGCTCCGTCGCCACGGGTAAGTGTTGAGGAGGAAGGTGGAAGTGAACATGGTGCTTGACGTCCACAGAAACCACAAGGTTTATTAGGGACGGGTGGAAAGGGTTGGCCACGGGTAAGTGTTGAGGAGGAGGGTGGAAATAAACATGGTGCCTAACGTCCACTAAAACCACAAGGCTTATTAGGGGCGGGTGGAAAGCGGTGGCCACGGTAAGTGTTGAGGAAGAAGGTGGAAGTGAACATGGTGCTTAACGTCCACAGAAACCACAAGGCTTATTAGGGACGGATGGAAAGGGGTGGCCACGGGTAAGTGGGGTGGGGGGGGAGGGGGAAGTAACGTGCTTAACGTCCACTGAAACCACAAGGCTTATTAGGGACGGGGAGAAGAGTGGGGGAGGTGGTATGGAAGGCGGAGAAAAGGGAGATTATATATACTTATCGCAACATTGTCACCACCAGAATGACCCCTGTATTATGGTGGGCAGCGATGAGAGCCATTTTAATGTTTTGTTAATTGTGAGGGACAAAGTCACAAGACAGTGTCCACAAACCACAACCTTTTTGAAGAGAAAGGAGAGCCAAAGCGGAACCGAACCGAGGCCCTTCTGCTTACCAGGCTAACGCCTTACCGCTGGGCCAAACCGGCTGACAAAGGGGTGGGTGGGGGGTGGGGGGTGGGGGAATGAAAAGTGTTACAGCCTCTATCACTCGGTGAACGAGCGGCAATGCTGGGAGTGTGTGTGTGTGTGTGAGTGTGTGTGTGTGTGTGTGCGTGCGTGCGTGTGCGTGCGTGTGTGTGTGTGTGTATGTGTGTGTGTATGTGTGTGTGTGTGTGTGTGTGTGTGTGTGAGAGAGAGAGAGAGAGAGAGAGAGAGAGAGTCCGTGTCAGTACTGCTCATAGTGTACATGCTGGTTTGTC
>OY757541.1:41543900-41554613 GCA_963584105.1 Alviniconcha strummeri
AGAACAACAACGATAATGATAATGAAGAGTATATAATAATACAAAGAATGGAGTTTTGTGAATGTAGAAGGGAAAACTGAATGTACAGGGGAAAACAGTACTGATAATAATCAGTACTGTTTCCCCCTGTACATTCACAGTTTCAAACCTACATAAAAGACCCATGAGGGTTTTGATAAAGAAACAAAACAGCTAAACGTCAACCCTACCCCCCCCCCTCCCCCACCTCCGAAAGAAAAGCAAAAAGCAACAAATCAGAAACAACAGCAACCAGTTAACAACAAAGAACAATAACATCACAGACGCCATATCCAAAGACAGAACTTACCTCCTCAAATAGGGCGTGGTCATTTTTGTTGAAAGTCACGTTTAAGCTGTCAGTATTATATTAAAGAGGATGGTTTCTCTGTTGGAGAAAGCATCCGTGTTTTCAAAGAATACTCCGCATCGTGTGAATAGAGAGGTGTAGGTGTTTAGATAACCACCGCCATTTTTGATTTTCTCAGATACGTCAGATTCTGCCCCCCCCTCTCTCTTTGCCATTCCAAACGTCATATGTGAGTTTTATACTCGTACACCAATGTGTGTGGCTTTTTGGGCGTGAGGGTGGGAGGGAAGGGGTGGACAATCCATCGGGTGAAAGTTGTGATTGGCAGTGATCAGTATCTAGCACGTGACGGTCGCGCGTGGTTGGGGGTTGGAGGCAGTTCAGAACTCGTGTATGGCGGCTTTCTTGTGTCAAAATAACACAACTGTAATTCTGTTCGCATAATTGTAATTGCATGTCCGCATAATTGTAAATCTGTTCTTTTGACTCACACAGTCATCGAGTCAAAATAACACATTTGCAATTATCTCAACATCTAGTAATTACGAATTATCTCTACATACTTATTAAACATCTTTACATAATTAGTCCATACTATGTCTTTTGACACTCAGTTCCAACAGCTTACTAGCCTCAATTACTAATTATCTTGCACACTGTTACAAGGCAGAGTGCTTGGACCGCTTGAGGATGGGTAATTGGGTGTCTGGCGCTGGCTATAGACTGAAGTAAACTGCGCGGACCTGGTGAGCATGTGCGGGGCTGTCAACACTTCATTCTCACAACTGGCCTTTGGGTAGCGTGGCACAATGTTTAGACTAGTAAGTAAGTAAGTAAGTCGGTCGGGCGGTAGGTAGGTAGGTAAGTAAGTAAACATGGTGCTTAACATCCACAGAAACCATACGATTTATTAGGGACGGGGAGAAGACGGAAGGGGTACGGAGGTGGGGGAGAGGGAGATTATATACCTATCGCTACATTATCGCCACCAGAATGACTCCTGCATTAAAGTGGGCAGCGATGAGAGCCATTTTAATGTTTCATAATTGTGAGGGACAAAGTCACAAGACTGTCCACAGACCACAACATTAGAACAGAAAGGAGAGCCGAAGTGGATTCGAACCGAGGTCCTTCTGCTTACCAGCCTAACGCCTTGACGCTAGGCCAAACCGGCTCGAGTCACCAGTGCCTGAACCTATGAAGCTGGATTATAAGTACAATCAGTCGAACATTGCTAGAGTGAGCCGGTTTGGCCTAGCGGTAAGGCGTTAGGCTGGTAAGCGGAAGGACCTCGGTTCGATACCGCTTCGGCTCTCCTTTCTCTTCAAAAAGGTTGTGGGTTGTGGACACTGTCTTGTGACTTTGTCCATCATAATTAATGAAACATTAAAATGGCTCTCATCGCTGCCCATCTTAATGCAGGAGTCATTCTGGTGGTGACAGTGTAGCGATAGGTATATAATCTCCCTCTCCTTCCACATCCATACCCCTTACCCCCCTTCTCCCCGTCCCTAATAAGCCTTATGGTTTCTGTAGACGTTAAGCACCATATTTACATTGCTAGACCACCCAGAAAGTGACCGTTTGCACAGAGTTCTGTCAGAAGTCGTCTGCAGCGACTGAAAACATCAGTCAGCGCTGCGAATCACTGCTCGTTTGACGCTATATGGACAGTAATCAGACCGTAACCTTCATTAATACCAATAATAATGAAACTTTGTAAAGCGCCTACCCCGCGGCTCAAAGCGCTGAATAAATAAAACACAAATACTGTACACGAGATGGAGAATGTTATCCGCAGTTTAATAAAATCTGCACATTACGTACACATCAACAAGGGTTCAAGTGTAGCTATGTACAAGATGCACACACACACACACACACACACACACACACACACACACACACACACACACACACACACACACACACACACACACACACACACACACACACACACACACACACACACACACACACACACAGATTGATAAAGGCGAAGGACAGTGAAATATTCGGAGAAGAGAAATGTCCTAAGTTTGCTTTTGAAGGAAGATAAGAGAGAGTCGCAGAGTCCTTGATGTCTTGGCGGAGATTGTTCCAGCTGTGGGGACCAAAGTGTGAGAAAGCGCGAAAGCCATAGATTTTGCGGTTGAAGCACTGGACTTTGAGCATGCGTGTGTCTGCATGACGAAGAGCGGAGAGAGCGGATTCTCACATCCGTGTCGTCAGTTATACTACATCATTGTCCCTTCGTGCGGCGTCCAGTGTCTTAGTAGCGTCAGTCTAGAGCACATACATAACGAATTGACTCAACAGAATTACAAAATATTTCCACGTAATTACTAACGATCTGACATAATTACTAATTATCTCTATATAACTAGCAGATAATATGTCTTCTGGCGCTCAGTTCTCAGTACCGGCTTGCTTGCGTCAATGTCCAAATAGTTGTCACCGTGTGCTTCTTCCAACGGCTTAGTTGCGTCAAAGTCACATAATTACAATGATAATTATGCGATATATGATTATAACTATGTGGAGATAATTAACTTCTGTGCTTTTGACGCAAATAAGTCGCCATACACACGGCTACCAGCCAGGACTGCGGCAAACGGCTTTCCGGTACGCCTCCTCCAAGCTGCTGCCACACGGTGTGGCCTGTAGGGGACCACGGTAGCACAAAGTACGTCCCCCTCTGCTGAAAAGCAAAAGGCTTCTCAGCTTCTCCCCTGAGACAGCCGGTTTGGGTCAGCGGTAAGGCGTTAGGCTGGTAAGCAGAAGGGCCTTAGCTCGATTCCGCTTCGGCTCTCCTTTCTCTTGGTTGTCGTTTGTGGACACTGTCGTGTAATTTTGTCCCTCACAGTTAATGAAACATTAAAATGGCTTTCATCACTACCGGTCTTAATGCAGGAGTCATTCAGGTGGTGACAGTGTAGCGATAGGTATATACTCTCCCTCTTCCCCGACCTCCATAACCCCTCCCCCCTCTTCTCCCCGTCCCTAATGAACCTTATGGTTTCTGTGGACGTTAAGCACCATGTTCAACTCCTCCCCTTTGAAACATGGAGCTGGTCAGAATTCAGGATCCAAACACATAAAAGGAAGGTTCAAAAGAACGCTATTCAGTAGGACAAAAACATAATCTGAAAGTTTTCGAGGTAATCCCCTTTATCAAGCTGCAAAACGACACTTAAACAACAGTTAAACGGTCAAAAACGATGAAAAGCTAAATCACTTAGCTGTTTTTGGTTGAACTATGTTGTTTTCCTGTCCAGTGCTTGAAAGGTCAGAGTACTGTTGTACAGGCTTAGCCTGCTATGCTGCCATGAACTCAGCCTGCATGATTCCTGCCCTTCTGGCTGCTTCAGCCTCAGTCTCGAAAGAGTGTCATAAACGTGAATAGCGCAGCGCAATGGTAGCTAGGGGCAGCCTGTAATAGATATACGGTGCTTATTACGCTCGATCAGAGTTCAGGAGCTGTGTGAAAGTCGAGGTGGTCGTCCTGGGCTTTCCGTCCTAACGAGCCTTATGGTTTCCGTGGACGTAAAGAAATACTGAACCATGCTCAGGCATTGGTCTCAGCTTGTCCCTAATATGTAAAATGACATCCGAGGACATTAAGCAACACCGGAAGAATCACGCTCGAGTGTACCTAACCCTTTCGCTCCTGAAGACGTTTTGAAGCATTACTCATCTAAGAATAGTACCAGAGTTCTACAGGTTTCTTACAAACCAGAAATGCTCATTTTGGTTAAAATGCCAACATTTTAACAATTGCTCTATTCAGTTAGGACCGCTTCTCAAGACAGGCAGATGGGAAACATTGATTTTGCTAAGAATATCCCAAAATGTTTAAACAGCAGGGAATGGGTTAACATGTGGATTATAATCGGTCACTTAATTATGAGGGACAAAGTCAGAAGACAGTGTCCGCAAACCACAACCTTTTTGAAGAGAAAAAAGAGCCGAAGCGGAATCGAGCCGAGGCTTTCTGTTTACCAGCCTAATAATACATCTTAGCTGTAGAGAATTAATGATAGAAAGACACTGGGGTGCAAAACCGACCAAATTGTCAGTTTGAGTGAAAATGAGATATGGACTGATTTTGACACTTTAGCATCTCTTGTAACCGTTCAGTAACCTATTTTGCATGTCTACTGTATTTAAGATGAATAATCTGACAATACCCATCAAAGCGTTGTTGCATTTATTTGGAGCTACTTTGGTCAATATTGACACCGTTAGAGCCTTTGGGTCTTTCTCAATTTTAAAACACGAAGGCTCGGCTTGGAATAAAAGTAGAATACTGAACGTTTGTGTAGTGTTTGTATATGTATTTATGGTTACTCTTACCAAGGGATTTGTAGATGGTGATATTTGGTTGAGATACTGATTTGAAATATTATTGACATCCTTTTAGAAGTATAAAATGCAAATAATACAGTAAAATAAAGGAAAAGCATTTAACCTCAAAATCCTTGGTAAAAGTGAAGATAACATCATGTTTGTACTAACTGTGAAAGAAATGTTAATTTGTATGGAATGATTTTGGAGTTATAAGCTTTCAAATTATTTGTGTTTTGGCGGCCAGCTTGTATTGTTTCTATGGCAACGGGTCATCAAAATGATGCAATAACATTTTTTTTATAATTCTCCAAGTCATAACCTTTTAAATACACCCATATCCCAAACTCATGGATAAAAGAAATTTGGGACAATGTTGCACTGCCATGTGCCCCTCTTAAACTGCCCAGATATTTTTTTAACACTAAATACCGAATGGTAAATAGCTTTCCCGTTCTTGAAAACGATGGCCTTCTCAAAACAAACAATCAAACAAACAAAAAACACACACACAAACACACACACACACTCACACACACACACACACACACACACACACACACACACACACACACACACAACACACACGTACGCCCACACGCACGCACGCACGCATACACGCACGCACGCACGCACGCACGCACGCACGCACGCACGCACGCACGCACACACACACACACACACACACACACACACACACAAGGAAAAAAAAAAGGGGGGGGGGAATACTCAACCACTTCTTGTCTGAATAAAAGAAGTTCCTCTTCAGAGGTCCATGTCAGCAGGATGCCAAAATTACACACATCTAAAGCAGACTAACAAACCAGTTATAAATATGTCCTCAGTACGGAACGGTGGGTATAAATGGGTTAAGCGAAGTTTGCATAGTTGGCGCCAGGTGATTCGCAGTTCGCAGTCCCTCGCAATTTGGCAGTTGACAAGACAATGACTGAACACAGCAAAGCGGTCAAGCCTTCCCGTCACTGATGGGTCGGGACAGATCAGTGGACCGGAAACTAGTGCCACGTGCACTATCTCATGCGGGTTCGATTCCAGTTTGGGGCAAGGGACTGTTGATCCCAGAGTCAACTTTCAGTGCAGACTCCATCTGTTACGGCATTTGCACAGCCCTCGTATGCATCAACATCTGTGCGCACGTTAAAAATCCCAAACACTGGCAGCCATGCCGTCATCGTTTGGACACAGGAAAATGCTGCATACGCTGGTAGGTATGAGTAGCGCTGCTCTTGCCGCTGTTGTCGCTGCATATCCAGATAAGGTGACCCGAATTTCCCGCGAAGCATTAATTATTACCCCCCCCGCCCCCCAACACATCCCCGAAAACCCCCCAAAAACAACAGCAGCAACAACAACAAAACACAAAAAACCCTAACAAACAAGCAAAAAACCAAACCAGACAGACAGACAGACACACACACACACACACACACACACACACACACACACACACACACACACACACACACACACACACACACACACACACGCACACGCACACGCACACACACACACAAACACACACACAAACACACGCACACACACACACACACAAACACACACACACACAAACACACTCTGACAAACACACATAAAACCCACTCACACACACACACACACACACACAAACAAACAAAGCACCCCCTTACACACACACACACACACACACACACACACACACACACACACACACACACACACACACACACACACACACACACACACACACACATACACACACACACGTGCGCGCGCGTGCGCGTGCGCGCAAACTCACAACAACAAACAAAAGCCACAACGACCAACAAACCCCACCTACAACACCTTTCAAACATCAGTTTATTGCATATATAGTATGTTTTGCTGAGTACCGTCATCAAAAGAACCACCTTGTTTTGTATACGGTTCACGTCCAAGTATTAAACTTGGTCCTGTCAGCCCTGACATTCGTTATTGAAATGAAGAGTGCGGGAGGCATTCTCGCTGCCAGTGACGTGACAGCTAGCCCGGTACTGGCCTGAGGAGCACTCGAGGCTATGATAGCTTTCACCGATAAGCTAATGGCCACATCTGCTACTGACTGCAGTCCCGCAGAATGTGGCCTGTACGTGCCTAATGGTCCGTCACGACATTGCAGTTGTGTTCTTCCATTGTGTTTAAGTTATTTTTATGTATTTATTTATCTTTTGTGTCTGTGTTGATAACAGAAACAAAGAGCAATAAAAACAAGCGCACCATCGGCGAAACTACCATGTTCGAGCGACAAGGCAACAGGGGAAGGTGTCTGTTAGTGAAAATATAACATATGGGCGGATGGTGGGGGGTGCAGGACTTCCGCAGGACTTCCGCCGATGGTGATGATGATGATGAGTTGATGCTTAATGTCCTCAGATGTCATTTGACATATTAGGGACAAGTTGTGACCAATGCCGAAGCACGGTTCAATAAAATCCACATACGTAAGGTGTATGCGTGTTTAGCTGTAACCTGCCACCTGCACTTTTGGCAGAATGACCGGGATTTTTTACGTGCTACTGTGGTAACACGGGGGTGGAACGGATACCGAAATAAGAGTCAGCACAGAAGTCGACCCTGGAGAAGAAAATTCTCCCGCCGTTCCAGCAGGGATTCGAACCCGCGACCTTTCAATCACGAGTCCGGTGCTCTAACCACTGAGCTATCCCCGCCCCCGCCGCCGATGGTGCGCTTGTTTTTATAGATATATATATTTTATTTTTATTTTTTTATTGCTGTTTGTTTTTGTTTCCACTCGTTTAAAATAAAATCTTTTTGGTACAGTAGGATTCATCACAGCTTTCTCGCATCTTCATCCTGCGGCATCTTTTGATCAGTTTTCAGAAAGGTAACGGTCATATTGTTAACGACTTTTCATCACATGACATAACGGTTTGTCAAGCTAAAAGAAGTAAACATTCTGTCCGAATGAAAGAAAGAAGATAGAAAATAAGAGGATTATTTTTACTGGTGACAAAATCGATCACTGAGACTGCTATCTCGTTACCGTGCTCGATCAAAGAATGAACACACACACACACACACACACACACACACACACACACACACACACACACACACACACACACACACACACACACACACACACACACACGTACGCACGCACGCGCGAACGCACACATACGCACACACGCACCACGCACAGGCGCACGCACGCACTCAAACACACAAGCACACACAAAGACACAGACACAGACGCATACGCACGCACTCACGCACTCACACAAAGACACACAGGCACGCACTCACACACGCAACCACACAGACGCACACACGCAGGTAACACACGCATGTACGCATACAATAAAATGCTGTCCCTCCGCACCCTGACTTACAGTGCAGATCAAGGAGGCGAAGCAGCGACGAAGATGTGCTGAACGGCGATGGAGAAAGTGAGGACTTACTGTGCACAGACAAATCTTCAGCCACCACCGCGAGAAGGTGAAGAAACTCCTCCTGCAAGCAAAGAAGAACTACGTGTGCAACAATATCGAGAGCAGTTCTGCTTGCAAAGATCTCTTCTACATCACAGATCAGTTGTCGGGCAAGAAGAAGGACAGCACCCTCCCAAGCTCCATCCCCACTGTTGATCTCCCAGATACGTTTGGAGATTTCTTCTCGACTAAGATTCAGAGATTGAGGGATGAGCTTGATGCTACGTCTGGACAGCCTGACTTCTCAGTCTTCTGTGGTCCCACTCTTGAAACCTTCTCCCTTGTGACAGAGCAGCAAGTGAAGAACATCATCCTTAAAGCCCCACATAAGTCGTGCATGCTTGACCCTGTCCCAGCATACCTAGTGCATGAGTGTTTTGATGATTTGATCCCCACCATTACTGCCATCATCAATGAGTCCCTTGTGTCTGGTATTGTGCCCCCCACCCTTCAAGCAAGCTATTGTGCTTCCCCTTCTAAAAAGGCCTAACTTAGACAGAAATGTGCTTAAGAACGATCACCCTGTTTCCAACCTACACTTCCTTCAAAAATTCTTGAAAAGGTTGTCTTTCAACAGCTGTCTGACCATCTGAATGCCACAGACACACTTGAGCCATTTCAGTCAGCATACAGAGCAGACCACAGCACTGAAACCTTGCTGTTGAGAGTCACAAATGACCTGCTCAATAGCCTGTGATCGAGGATCTGTTTCCATTTTGTCACTCCTGGACCTGTCAGCAGCGTTTGATACTCTTGATCACAATATACTGCTAAAGAGACTAAGGCTGAGCTTCGGCATATCTAGTGTAGTACTGCGATGGCTTGAGTCATATTTGACTGAACGTAACCAGACAGTGTTGGCTGGAGGCAGGGCATCCCAGCCTACAGTGTTGAAGTATGGTGTACCTCAAGGTTCTGTGTTGGGCCCAGTACGGTTCACCATGTACATCATGCCATTGGGCCATGTCATTAGGCACAACAACACATTGTACCACTTATTTGCAGATGACACGCAGCTGCACAAACCTTCCAGCCCTGAGCACTTTACTAAACTGCTGCTGGACATCCAGTCTGTGCAGAATCTGTGAGAGACTGGATGGCTTGCAACAGGCTGAGAATGAATGAGAATGAATGACGACAAGACGGAGATCATACCTGTTGGAGCTAAAGCAAAGCTTAAATCTGTCCCACAAACCTCTTCTCTGATTCTGTCTGGTTCCACTATACCTTCTCTTACAAAGTTAGAAACCTAGGGGTTTATCTTGACAGCAATCTTTCCATGGGTCAACATGTCAACCTTCTCTGCAGATCTGTCTTTCTAGAATTACGCAGAATAGGACATCTTAGGCGCCACGTAACTGTTGATGCGACGAAGAAGCTGGCTTCATCTTTCGTTCTGTCAAGGTTGGACTATTGCAACTCTTTGCTGGCAGGTCTCCCGGAAAACAGGCTGGATCGCTTGCAGAGAGTACAAAACAATGCAGCTCGTCTTGTTCTTGGCAGACGAGGGAGAGACCATGCAAAGCCTTTGCTCAGATCTCTGCATTGGTTGTCAGTCCGAGCTCGGATTGAGTACAAGATTTCACCCTGTGCTATCGTAGCAGAGATTCATCTGCTCCTGCTTACTTATCTGATCTTCTCTCTGTCTATCAACCTTCCCGCTCTCTGCTTTCTGCAGACGCTGGTCTCATGACTGTTCCACGCATCAAACTCAACAAGTATGGAAAGCGTGCTTTCTCATACATAGGACCTGTGACCTGGAATTCCCTCCCCAAACCTGTGCGTGATGCCCCAAGTCCAATCCTTCAAATCCAGTCTGAAAACGTTTCTCTTCAAAAAGCATCTCTACTGACGACTTTCACAGTCAGACCCACAAGGGTGTTAAGCAAAGCTGACAGTTTCCTGTATATCTGTATATCTTGTGTAGCGCGTGTGCACGAATGATTGTCTTAACTTGCTGTTTTATTTTTACTGTCTTACTTAGGTATATGAAAACCTTGCAGTGTCTTGGGATTTTAACAGTTAATGAGGTTGCTTTTTCTTTTTACTGTTTTAGTTGATCTTAATAATGTTAGCCAGTTTTGAAGTGACATATAAATTTAAGAAATTCGATCTCCTAAAAAAAGATTATTTTTTTAATTTGTTTTTGTCTTACTGTTGAACTGCTAGTGTATTTTAATTTAATCAAAACTGATTAAGTTAGTCGCGTATGCTTTAAATTATTACAGTAATACGATTTTTTTTTAAAGTTGGTCATAATCTTTGTCATGTCACACACACACACAAACTGTATTAACTAGATACTGCTTTTTATTGTTGTTGTTGTTGTTTTTAATGCATGTATTTCTTAGCTATGCATTGAGCCTAATATGTGAAGCTGTACTGTGCTTGGAGCTCATATTTGCAGAACTGGGACAGGCGCATTATAAATAGAATTTATTATTATTTATTATTAAAAGCACACCGACGACTGTCAGTGAGGTGTTTTCCTTCGACTATTATTAAAATTGAATAATTCTCTTCTTCACAATTCCACCCCGACATACGTAC
>OY757541.1:41554813-41568020 GCA_963584105.1 Alviniconcha strummeri
TACGACGCTTGCCTGTTGTATTGGTGGTATTTTAACCATTCCCTTATTTAGCATTGCTTTCTACGCAAAGCGTTGTGTATATTTTTGATTTTCTATGGGTTTGCATGGCATGTAACCGAAAAGGGTAAAAAAATAAAAATAAAATTTGATTTAATATTATATCATTTTGTTGTTTCCGCCAAGAAAAGTATGAGTCACAAAATGAGATAATGTCTATGAAACAATATTGTTTGCATAGGAATCTTAAGCTTAAGAACGGGCAATGACATATTTGGTTGTAACCGGTTGTTTTTGTTTCTTTTGTTTGTTGGTTAGTTGTTGTTGTTATTGTGTGTGTGTGTGTGTGTGTGTGTGTGTGTGTGTGTGTGTGTGTGTGTGTGCGTGCGTGCGTGCGTGCGTGCGTGCGTGCGTGCGTGCGTGCGTGCCTGTCTGTCTGTCTGTCTGTCTGTCTGTCTGTCTGTGCGTGTTAATTTCAGTTATTTGTTTCTGAGACATTACAAGCCAGGTATACACTATTTTATTCATGCACACAATTAAGTTTGCTGTGTATGATAAAGCGGGTTTTAAAAGCTTTAAATGTTGTATAATTCTTATTAGATTGCCTTTGTTGTTGTTGTTGTTGTTGTTGTTGTTTTTGTTGTTGTTGTTGTTGTTGTTGTTGTCTACTCTACCTGCTTGACCTAGGTTTTTGCTTGTCATCTTTTATACATTTTCAGTATACACTGGCACATGGTTTTCACCATTTCACTACATTTCTCAGCTGTAATAACTTTATCATATATACACGTTTTACACATTATACATTTTCAATTTTATTGCCACCAAATTAATGTCTGATTTTACTTGGACTTATACGAGGAAAAACAATGAATAAAATTTGGGGCTGGGGGTGGGGTGGGGAGGGGTGTGTGTGTGAAAGATGACATGAAAAGAGACAAACTGATGAGGAAATGTCGAAATTTCTGATCATGATTACATGGCCAGGTGGTTTTTATTTATTCCAGAAAAGTCGCTATTATAACCGTTTTTGTTTTTATATTTACTTTGAACTGCATTTGAATCAAATGAAAAAGAAATCTTTTGGACATCAACAATGTCTCGATAGAAAAATTAAAATCGGTTAATAGAAATTGTATTGTGCAATTTAATTTGCTTGATTTAAAATTTATGAAACGTTTTGATTAAACGAGATTATTTCATTCACACACACACACACACACACACACACACACACACACACACACACACACACACACACACACACACACACACACACACATACACACACACACACACACATACACACACACACACACACACACACACACACACACACACACACACACACACACACACACACACACACACACACACACACACACACACACACACAATTTAAGGTAAATTTACCCAAAAAAAGTCAATCATTGCCATTTTTTAACCTTGTTGCATTGAAATGTAAAAAGGTTTCGTTTTTGTTTTACATTCTGAAATACACTGTCTTTTACGCTGACTTTCTTCTTCTAGCCCTTCAATATCAGGCGTTCGCCCTGAGAAGGCTCAGCCATCTCACCCTGCCCGACATTGAACCCCTCCGCAAGTATTCCTCCGCGTCTCTCTTCTCGATAAATAGTCCCGTCCAGAAGAGCAAAGCCCCGGAGAGCAAGAAGGCCAAGCCCCCCATTGTCCCCTTCACTTCCGTCCCCCCGACTGGAAATCCCAAGAGTCGGTGGCGAGGCATGGCCAGACAACTCTTGTGGAACACCAAGGCGGCGCAGATGCGCATTCCGGAAGAACTTCCGAGGTCGGAGGTCAGGGTCTACATATCGTGCACGGAAGGTACGGTGATTTTACTCCATGTTTAAGTTAATTAAATACATAAATGAATAATTAAATATAACTTCCTATGTCGAGGTTGGGATCTATATTTCATGCACGGAAGGTGAGGACAATTTATTCCATGGTTAAATAAATAAGTAAATCTAACTTCCGAGGTCGTAGGTCAGGATCTACATTTCATGCACGGAAGGTATGGTGATTTTACTCCATGGTTAGATAAATAAATACATAAATAAATAAAGATAATTTCCGATGTCGGAGGTGAGGGTCTATATTTCATGCATGGAAGGGAAGGACATTTTACTCCATGGTTAAATCAATCAATAAGTAAATGTAACTTCCGAGGTCGGAGGTCAGAATCTATGTTTGAGGTGAGGAAGGTAAGGTGATTTCACCATATGGTTAAATAAGTAAATAAATAAAATCGAATAAAAGAGGGCTCTAAATTTCATTCCAACGTTAAGTATAAAAAAAGTAAATGTATTGGCTTCTTTATTGGGATCAGTGCTCTTAAATGTAAAGAAAATTTGATAATGTATTAACTTCTGTTTACATTTTGCTCTTATTTATTCATTTCAGTGCAGAATCGGCGGTCGTGGGCGGGGGGGAGGGTTGGGGGGGGGGGGGGGGACGAAATATGGCATTAACATAAAGTGGACAGAATACAGTGGATGAGGGCGAAACGTTGTAAAAAAAAAAAAAAAAAAAAAAAAAATATTATAGCAAAAAGTAGACGAGATATGACTTAAGCCGGAAAAAATACAACCTGAAGGGAATAAAACCTGGCAAATATGGGACGACATAATAATATCACAAAATGGACAAAATATATCATAAAGAGGACAAACTACAGAAAATTAACCCAGGACAGAATATAACGTGACTTATTCCCTCCACTGCCCCAAACCATAAAAAAAAGTCTGGACTGAAACATGTATACACAGGCCTGCAAACCGATTTTTCAGGGGACCTGTAAAAAGCCGACTTTCAATACTGTGCATTTTGATGCAAATCCTTCTTCACGCTGAAAGCCAAAGCATTACAAATGTCAGATTTGTCTGCCCGGCATATGGCGTTCATGCATGCATGGCAGTGAACGGGTTAACGGGGGTACCGGTAGTATCCCAGACTATTCCCACCCTGGAAACCCTTTTGCTGCTGGGATTGTTGATGGTTGGGATGATCTGACACTTCATCGGTACTACTTCTTGGTGAGCCGGTTTGGCCTAGCGGTAAGGAGTTAGGCTGGTAAGCAGAAGGACCTCGGTTCGATACCGCTTCGGCTCTCCTTTCTCTTCGAAAAGGTTGTGGTTTGTGGACACAGTCTTATGATTTTGTCCATCACTTCCTACTGAAACATTAAAATGGCTCTCATCGCTGCCCATCTTAATGCATAAGTCATTCTGGTGGTAACAGTGTAGCGATAGGTATATAATCTCCCTCTCCCCCCACCTCCATACCCCCTACCCCTCCCTCACCCTTCTCCCCGTCCCTAATAAGCCTTATGGTTTCTGTTGACGTTAAGTACCATGTTTACTTACTTACTGCTTCTACAGCCGTCAAACTCTGTCCGCAGATCTGTCCGAGGAACGGGAGTTTCTGGCAGAGGTGGCCTACCCTGAGCTGAAAAAATTCTGCGAGAAGCAGGGACTGGGTTGTCACGTGGTGGACCTACGTCACGGCACGAGCCGCCTGAAGAACAGCAGGGAGAACTTTGACGTCATCCAGCGCGAGCTCTTCAAATGTCAGAAGTACTCCATTGGTCCCTGCTTTGTCGTGAGTATCGTGCCTGTGCCTGTATCTGAGTAAATGCCTCATCTCACTATGCGTAAGGCGATCAGATTATGTAGAAAGTGGAATCCAGTGTTTCATCGACAGGCTAGCTGAGTCTCAGTCCACGCGGTCTGTCACAGGACTTCAGAAATGGCAAAAACAGGCCCACGGTTGTAGAGGAACAGCCGGCAACACATCGTAAATGAAATTTGATGCCTGCTATAACACCGTCGGCACATGTCAGTCTTTTAGTGAGCTCCTCGTTGGTTTGATGGGTCATCATCGACAGTTTTTGTTTGTCACCACCGACTCTTTAATACTCATCTGTGCACAACGGATCTGTAGCAATGTGGTGAGGCATTGTGAATACAGAAGAAAAAAATCTTAAACAAGGATGACTGCTAGCATTCTAATATATATATGAACAATCAAGGTTCTCGCTTTTAAGCTGAGAATTAGATATCAGAGGCTTTAGATTCTGTCAGATCATTATAGACTCAATGACCTTTGGAAGCTACAGGCTCTGTCAGGTCACCACATTTCATTGTCGACCATTGGCTGCAACTCTGTCAGATCATTATTGTATCAATGAGCATGGAAGTCCTCTGTCAAACCATCACGGTCTCGATGGGTATTGGAGACTGCGGACTCTGTCATATCATCATAGTCTCAACGACTGGCACGTTTCCTTTGGTCCATTGTCACGCCTTTTCTAGCTCACTGGTAGATAACGGGAGACAAACGTGTTCATGCAGTCTGGCAATAGTTCCCGCGCCTTGCCCGCTTGCCTGTTTATAGGTTAGGTGAGTGTCATTATTTCAGTCTTCATGAGCAAACAGATAGTTTAGTCAGTTATCCTCTGTCGTGTCGTTTTTGCCTGTAAGTATTTTAAAAAAACATGTTGAAACACTTATCTTCAGTCTTCAGTGGCGACTACTGATTTGTAGTCTTCGGTCTTCAGAGGTCAGTAAAAAACTGATGATTGTACACTAGTAAGTAAGTAACTTGGTGTTTTACGCCCAGTCAACCAGTACGGTTATATCAGGGCGATGATTGTACGGTATACAACCTTCAATTGTCACTGAGATTATGATGATCTGACAGTCTGATTTGTCAATGGTCATTGAGACTACCATGGTCTCACAGAGTCTCACAGATCCAATGGTCATTGGGAATGTGGTGATCTGATGACCTGAAACTGTGGTGATCTGATGACCTGAAACAGACTGTGATGATCTGACAGAGACAATGGTAATCCTACAGACACATGGTGATCTGACAGACAATGATGATCTGACAGAGACAATGGTGATCTGATTTGTGATAATCTAACATAGACTGTGATATTCTGCCAACACAGTGGCGATCTGGCAGAGAGACCTGCCAGAGACCGTGGTGATCTGACAGAGACCATGATGACCGGACAAAGACATTGATCATCTGACCGAGACAATGATGACCTTACAGAGACAGTTATGATCTGATAGAAACAGTGATGACCTTACAGAGACAGTGATGATCTGACAGAGACACTGGTGATCTGATTTGTGATAATCTGACAGAGACTGTGATAGTCTGCCAACACAGTGGCAATCTGGCAGACAGACCTGCCAGAGACCGTGGTGATCTGACAGAGACGGTGATGACATTACAGAGACAGTGATGATCTGACAGAGACAGTGATGACCTTACAGAGACAGTTATGATCTGATAGAGACAGTGATGACCTTACAGAGACAGTGATGATCTGACAGCGACTGTAACGACCTTACAGAAACAGTGATGGTCTGACAGAGACAGTGGTGATATTACAGAGACAGTGATGATCTGGCAGAAACAATGATGACCTTACAGAGACAGTGATGATCTGGCACAAACAGTGATGACCTTACAGAGACATTGATGATCTGACAGAGACTGTGACGACCTGACAGAGACTGTGGTGATGTGCAAGAGACTGTGGTGGTTGAACAGAGTTTGGTGGGTCGGGAGGCTGACGATGGGGAGCTGCCTGGCTGGCTGAGCAAGGAGGACATGCTGGCCATCCGCAGCGTGCTGGTCAAGTCCGAGGACGAGGAAGCCGTGGAGGCGCTGGACAACCTCTACAGGCTGGACTCCAACTACCAGCCCCCCATCTATTTGCTGGAGGTGTGTGTGTGTGTGTGTGTGTGTGTGTGTGTGTGTGTGTGTGTGTGTGTGTGTGTGTGTGTGTGTGTGTGTGTGTGTGTGAGTGGTGTGTATGTGTGTTTGAGTGGTGTGTGTGTGTGTATGTGTGTGTGAGTGGTGTGTGTGTGTGCGTGTGTGTGTGTGTGTGTGTGTGTGTGTGTGTGTGTGAGTGGTGTGTGGGTGTGTTTGTGTGTGTGTGTGTGTGTGTGTGTGTGTGTGTGTGTGTGTGGGTGGGTGTGGGTGTGTGTATGTGTGTGTGTACAACTGCGAGAACTCGTCTTTCCAGGAATCCTGTTTCTTTACGGAAGTGGTGGAGACAACAATCCTCCATCGGGTTCTTCCAGACGTGTTAACCCAGCTGCGCGAGGAAGGCAAGATGGACGTGGAGGATCCGGCTTACTATCCCTGGAGCAGTAAGTGACGCACCAGCCCACTGGGGCTTGGTTTCCTCCCCTTGTGTCAGTAATACTGAACAGGTTCTGTTTTGTCCACCGATATCCATACTTTGTCAGAAAGCAATTGGTTCCTTTTGGGTTTTTTCTTTCTTATCTCTCCCCAGTACCGTTCTTATTTATCTTCTTGTTCTCCACTTTCAGTTCATACGAGCGTTACTGCGGGAATTTTCTGTTTAAATATTTAGCCAGTAATTTTGTTGTTACTGCTGTTTTGCTGGTGTGTGTGTGTGTGTGTGTGTGTGTGTGTGTGTGTGTGTGTGTGTGTTTGTGTGTGCGTATGTGTGTGTGTGTGTGTGTGTGTGTGTGTGTGTGTGTGTGGTGTGTGTGTGTGTGTGTGTGTGTGTGTGTGTGTGTGTGTGTGTGTGTGTGTGTGTGTGTGTGTGTGTGTGTGTGTGTGTGTGTGTGTGTGTGTTGGAGGGTATAGGATTTCTCTCATCCCTTAGCTTTGTAATCCAGAACACGCTGCCGCAACGCTTTCTGCACTTGCAACATTTTCTACTATCACAGTCACCCACTTTGCCTGATCAAAATCCTGACACGTGCTTGTGTAAACGCTGCAGCCAAAATGCTACTTCACACTACCAGTTATAATTACGATTACCTCATCTCATTGCCCTCGCTTTTCAGGCACTGTCAGAGAAATTGAGTTGGGTCTTCTGTCATGCCCGGAACCCAAACGACAGACCGTTTGCCTCATGGCACGAGCTGGTGATGCCGACACCACCAACACCGGTACAAAGAAGGCCAACACCAACACGAGTACAAAGAAAGCCAACACCGCCACCAACACTGCCACGAAGAAGGCCAACACCAACACCAACACCAACACCAGCCGTGCTACCTCCGCTGCCTCCAGCATACCCAGCGAGTACACTGCGTGCACAGGCAACGAGGGCGCGGACAGGCTGAGGGCCGACATCGTGGACTGCTACAACCGCATGGGCAGCAAGAACAACCTCATCCTCTTCAACATGGGCAAGAAGACCGTGGCCTACCTGCGCGAGGTCTGCACGCTCTTCCTCTCAGCCGTCACGCACTTGATCGAGCGTCAGATAAGGCACCACGAGTTCGACGTCACCCATCACCTCACCCACGGCGCTGACGTCGTTCAGCACGTCACCATCGCCAGGCAGCTGTGCTCCAACTTCCTGGGTGGCGAGAGCGTGGTGAAAGGGATCGGCGAGCAGCTGAGGGACCCCACCAAACTGCAGCCGCTGGTCGTGGCGGGGCCGGAAGGAGCGGGCAAGACTTCGCTCACCAGCCTCATCGCTGCCGCCCTGCCTCGTTTGAACCCTCTCCGCAAGGTCGTGTTCCGGATCCTCGGCCTCACGCTCAGCTCGTCCTCCCTGTTTCACCTGCTGGGCAGCCTCTACCACCAGGTGGCGTTTCTGTACGACTTGGACCCCTGGCTGCCTGTCGACATGACGCTTCAAGGAGCGTTGCAGGCCTTCAGGGATCTGCTGTATGAAGTCCGGGACAGGATGCTGCAGAAGGGTCCTCTGACCATCGTCCTGGATGGGATTGACAGGATTCCGGACGTGGTCCCCAAACACCTCAGCTTTCTCATTGGGTCGCTGCCCCAGGGAATCACGCTGGTCGTGTCCTTGCTGGACTCTGGTCCCCTCTTCGACACGGTGAAGTCGTGCGCTGGCGTAGAAGTGGTCACTTGTCCGTCCTTCACTCCAGAGCACACGGAGATGTACGTCAGGGCTTTTCTGTCGAGGCGTGACCGGGTGCTGACTAGCGACCAAGTCCGCGCCATTCTTAGAGAACTGTCGGGCGAACACGTGCCTCTCCTCGCCAGAATCGCGGCCACCATGGCGTCACAGTGGCCCTCGAACACTCTGAACGATAACCTGGATATCTCCTGCGACATGGAGAGCGCCTTCCACAGATTCGTGGAATCGTGCGAAGTCCAAATGGGTTACAGGTTTACCAGGTACATTTTCTCACTCCTCGTTGCTTCCAGGTACGGCTTGGCCGATTTTGAAATCCTGCACATCATCTCCACCGACTCAGACCTCATCGATGAGATCAAAGAAGAGGCAGAGGATCTGAGCGTCTTGGAAGGATATCCGTATCAGATGCAGCTCAGTCGTCTGTTGCGTCGCTTGGAGCCTTTTTTGCATGAGGTAAAGACGGAGGGAGAGACCATTCTGACGGTTTCCCACGAGACGCTGAAGTACGTGGTGCGGGAGAGGTTCATGACGGACTCTTTTAAGTACCACATCCATTCGAGGCTGGCCACGTTTTTCCAGTTCACAAGACGGGGCAGCCTTCTGAGCTCCAGGGACATTGTGGAAGGCAACCACAGAGAACTGTCTCGCTATCTGTGGCGTACGCTTCGGTCGGTGCCTTACCACCTCTGCCACTCGCACCCAGAACCGGAGGAAGCTTGGAAGAAGCTCAAGTCGGAGGTGTTCATGAAATTCTCCTGGATCATCAACGAGATCTACGCTGGGTTCTTCAACGACTTCATTGACGACATGAACTATGCTCTTGAGATTCTGGGACTGGATTCGGGCGTCATGTTCTTCAGGCAGTTTCTGAGCGGCGTTCGGCAGGCTGTCATCTTCAACCCCGTGTCTCTGGCATCCCTGATGGCCGGCCAGGACATGAAGGAGATAGAAGGGGCCCAGAGGTCTGTCCTGGAGGCGCAGGAATGGCTAAAGCAGGTCCACCTGCAGGTTCTGGTCCCGGCCAGTTACACCACACCCAAGGCCAGTCAGCTGCAGCTGAACCCAGCCCTGGCCAAGGCTGTGAAGTCGGTGGTGATGGATTCCACAAGCGAGCGAGTGATCCTTCAGTACGACACGTACCTCAGCTCGCTGAGTCACGCCACAGGAGAAGAGACGACACTGGTGAGCCTGCCTCAGCCCATCGCAAGCTGTCATCTGTGGGGAAGCGCCATGCTGACGGTGGTGACCAGTTCTCCCCAGACGAAGAATCTGGTCCTGCAGACCTACGCCATAGACAAAGGGCGTCACGTCAAATCCACAACGTTACGGGACAGGCCCATCTCCTGGCTCCACGTCAACAGCGACGGCGTGGCGTTCTTTGCGTCGGGTTCTCACATCAAAAAGGTGCAGCTAGAGAAAGGGCTCGTGACAGACCAGTGCAAAACAAACGAGGAAATTGTGGACGTTTGCATCTCGGACGACCGGTTCTCCAAGCTGGTCACCCTGCACACTTCCCCTAACCCGTGTCTTCATGTCTTCGATCCGCGCCATCCCAACGTCCAAGGCACGGTCGGGCTGCAGAAGGCAGTCATCACGCAGTTGTGCAAGCCTCTGTCCATGACAAAGGATTGCGCTCACGCAGTGGTCGTGTGCGACCGCTCATTGCTGCTAGTGGACCTGCACGTTCAGCGCCTTAGGTGCGCCTTGGACTTCAACAACGTGCCCGTGTCTCTGACTGCTTTTTCCAGAAGCCACGAGCACGTCTTCGTGGTCACTCCCACCGGCCTCGTCCGATGCTTCAAGCTCAGCAACGGAGCTACGGTCATGGAGGCCACCATCCGCAAGAAGGAGGAACAGAAGCCCCAGCAGCTCGCCGTTCGCGCATCGCCGAAAGGTCGAAGGTCGGCTTCGCCGGGAAGGAGCCGAACTCCAACAGCCCCGAGTGCAGGGACGCTACAGGGAAGACCGGACGGTCGGAGCGATCGCTCAGAGAATGAGAGCGAGCTTGTGACGACTTTGGTCACCTCGGAAGACGACCACTTCGTTCTGGCGGGCACGAGCCAGGGCCGCGTGTTCATGCTGCACGTGCCCACAGGCCTGGAGGTCTGTGTCATCAGCAGCGGCCAATCCAGCCTGAGGGAGATCACCTACTTCACCAACCTGTCGTGGTTCCAGAGCATCGTGACGGTGGACGCGGCCGGGCTGGCCAAGCTGTGGAACTTGAGGCCGCTGGTCACCAGGGCAAGGACCCTCATCATGGACATCATCACAGACAAGGTAGGGTCACTCAATCAGGCCCGGCATCAAAATAATCAGACGTTTTATGTTGTTGTTGTTTTTGGTTTGTTTGTTTGTTTGTTGTTGTTATTGTTCGTGGTGGTGGTGGTGGTGGTGTGTGTGTGTGTGTGTGTGTGTGTGTGTGTGTGTGTGTGTGTGTGTGTGTGTGTGTGTGTGTGTGTGTGTGTGTGTGTGTGTGTGTTGTGTGTGTTGTTTGTTTGTTTGTTTGTGTTTGTATGTATGTGTGTGTTTGTTTGTTTGTGTATTTTTGTTCGTGTATGTGTTTTTGTTTTGTTTGTTTGTTTGTTTTTTAGTTGTTTTTTTTTTGTTTTTGTGTGTGTGTGTGTGTGTGTGTGTGTGTGTGTGTGTGTGTGTGTGTGTGTGTGTGTGTGTGTGTGTGTGTGTGTGTGTTGTTTGTTTGTTTGTGTTTGTATGTATGTGTGTGTGTTTTTTGTTTTTTTGTTTGTTTATTTGTTTGCGTGCGTGCGTGCGTGCGTGCGTGCGTGCGTGCGTGCGTGCGTGCGTGCGTGCGTGCGTGCGTGCGTGCGTGCGTGTGTGTGTGTGCATGCGTATGTTTTTCAACATACTTCCCGTATTGTGCACAGTATAAATAAAACGTTCAACCTCTTCCTGTGCCTCGTCCATCACCATACTTACCCAACAGCTGGCAGGGGTTTGTCGTTGTACGCTGTCTTCATTACTTTTGCCGACCAGGATCTCTTGAACGAGGAGGAAGCGAAGCTGGACCTGGGGCTGTACTTCACCCACTTCCAGTATCGCCGCCACGACAGGATGTTCCTCAACGGGCCCGACATCTACTCCTTCTACAAGAAACCTCCGCCCGCTCAGCTCTTCAGGCCTGTCAAAGGGCTGGACCCCGCACTCCAGACGCCGGAGTCCTGGATGTCCACGGGCCGCCTTGGGGACTGTGTCGACGTGTCTGCTCTTTCCGCTGGCAGCGAACTTAGTGAGGTACGGACGTCGTGAGACAGATGGGTACGATGATTAGGCTGCAGTTGTACATAAAGTTGAAGGTTGTGATCAGGTAACAAGTGGGTGGCCATGGACTACCTTGGGGACTGTGTCGACGTGTCTGCTCTCTCCGTCGGCAGCGAACGTAGTGTGGTACGGGTGTCGTGAGACAGATGGGTACGATGATTAGGCTGCAGTTGTACGTAAAGTTGAAGGTTGTAATCAGTTAACTAGTGGGTGTCCTTGCGGACCGTGTCGATGTGTCTGCTCTCTCCACTGGCAGCGAACTTATTGAGGTACGGGTGTCGTGAGATGGATGGGTACGATGATTAGGCTGCAATTGTACGTAAAATTGATGATTGTGATCAGTTAACTAGAGGGTGTCCACGGACTGTGTCCGCGTGTCTGCTTTTTCTGTAGGCAGGGAAGTTGGTGAAGTAAAGGTGTAACCAAATATAGGCACCAACAGGCAGAAAACTGGTGAAGTAAAGGTGTAACCAAATGAAGGCACCAACAGGCAGAAAACTGGTGAAGTAAAGGTTTAACCAAGAGAAGGCACCAACAGGCAGAAAACTGGTGAAGTAAAGGTGTAACCAAATGAGGGCACCACCAGACAGGGAACGTGGCGAAGTAAAGGTGTCTGTCACCAAATGAAGGCACCAACAGGCATGGAACATGGTGAAGTAAAGGTGTAACCAATTTTGGTACCAACAGGCAAGAACCTGGTGAAGTAAAGGTGTAACCAACTGAGGGCACCAACAGGCAGGGAAACGGTTAAAGAGGCCTTCATTTCTTTAACCCTTTTACGCGTTTTGAACCCCTATAAATGCTGAAGTCAATGCTTTTGTGATTTTTTCTCATTTAATTTTGTTTGTAATTATCTTTGTGAACTGTTCTTTTAGAGTACGCGAGTCGCCTGAGCATCTGCCCTGCTCGTACGTTCACGTTTCTTACAAGATAGGCTGGCTGTACTTTGATCGTCTACCAGATAGGCTGGCTGTACACTGATGTCCCATTTGCAGGCTTGTCAGTGTTGAACCGTGTGTAGTCAATATGTGCATTGCTGTCTACAGATTTTAATGATGGTCACGTTTCTTACAAAACAGGCTGGCTGTACACTGATGTCCCATTTGCAGCCTTGTCAGTGTCGAACGGTGTGTAGTCAATGTATGCATTGTTGTGTACAGTTTTTAGTGACGGTCACGTTTTTTACAAAGTAGGCTGGCTGTACATTGATGTCCTATTTGCAGCCTTGTCAGTGTTGAACGGTGTATAGACAGTATATGCATTGCTGTCTGCAGTTTTTAGTGACGGTCACGAAGCAGGGAGACGTGGCTCGGTGGAGTCTTCACGACGGATCGCTCCTGTCTGTGCAACCTTGCCCTTGCCCTCTAGAGGCGGACGGGGTTGTGGAGTCCGCCAGATCGGTCTTCTACGACCAGGCTGTCTGCGTGGTCGTTAGGGAAGGCAACGACCGGAGTACAGTGGCTGTAAGTGATACAATACAGTACAATACAATACAACTTTATTGTCTCTGTGTAGCGAAATTTGCTTTCTGGCTCGTCATTTACATAAAAACATTCAATACAGTTAACATAAAAACATCAACAACTCAATGAAACACGGAGCTAAAAACCGCTCAAATACAAGGAAAATACTTAACAATAACAATGCACACACACACACACACGCACGCACGCACGCACGCACGCACGCACGCATTATTCTTCTGGCTCACCAATAACTTAAAACATTCAATAAATTACAATAAAACAAAATTCCTTAAACAATGTTCGTGCTGTCTGTCTGTCTCTTCTCCCTCTCTGTGTGAGTTATGTCTTGTTATCAAGATATATCAGTTTTTGTCTTAATTTGGGCTATTATGTCATTAAATCTCTCTCTCCCCTCTCCCTCCCTTCCCTATCTCTCCCTCTCCTTCTCTGACTGACCAAGCCCAAAAAGCAACAAGTGGATTGACATGAGGTCATTCTTAGTGAAATGGGTGACGGCGGATCATGAGATCGACTCCGTTTCCTAGATTGGGTC
>OY757541.1:41568220-41580999 GCA_963584105.1 Alviniconcha strummeri
CTCAGCATGGCCTTTGGGTGAAATGTATTAAAAGAAACAGCAGAGTAACACAAAATAATCACAACTCAAACAGCCAACGAAACAAAACTGAAGAGAGACGGAGCTGACAGCCCCCAAAACACCGCTATACTGAGATGCTGCATGAAAACAAAACACAGCATTACGAGATCGCCACTGAGGCGCCACTTCACAAAATTTGCCTATTAGAAGCATAAACAGACAGAGAGATGGGAGGGAGCGAGAGAGAGACTTAGAGAGAGAGAGAGAGAGAGAGAGAGAGAGAGACAGAGACAGAGACAGAGACAGAGACACAGAGAGATACAGAGACAGACAGACAGACAGACAGACAGGGGGGGGTGGAGAGGGGGGGTAGAAAGGGAGAAAGAGAGGGGCAGAGGGAGGGAGAGGGGAAGAGAGAGAGAGGGGAGAGTGAGAGAGAGAGAGAGAGAGAGAGAGAGAGAGAGAGAGAGAGAGAGAGAGAGAGAGAGAGAGCTCAAACTCGAAAACTTCACTTTACAAGGATTCTAGAGAGTTCAGAGTTCAGAGACAGAGACAGATACAGACAAAGAGCCAGAGCCACAGAGAGAGTGAGAGAGAGACACACACACACACACACACACACACACACACACACACACACACACACACACACACACACACACACACACATACGCAGCAGGCGGAAACGAAGATTAACATTAATGGCGGCATGCACATTCCGACGGGCAGCGGCGGGGGGCTAATTTCTGACGGAACCTGTTGACAGAGGTAAGCAGCGGATTACGCAGCCACGCCAGACTGCGGGCAAGTCTCTGCAACGTGAAGACTCGAGCACCGCGGCCACGCGTAGTGGGCATGCCTCCTGTCTTCCCTGGATCGCCCGCCTAATGAGTACACGTCGTCTCCTCTTCCTCTGACAATCAACTCGTGTTCCGCCTCATTTGGGAGCGTTTGGCTAAACTGCTTTAACGCCGAATTGTCTCCCGATGAGGTACTGGCAGGGACTGAGATCCCTGGAGGTAAAGTTGGTTGGCTGGTTAGTTAGATAGTTAGTTAGTCGGTGCTTTGGGCCCAGTCAACCACATTGGGTTAATTAAGGCGGAGACGAGGGAGACTATACCTAACGCCGCACTGTTACCACTAGAATGATTCCTGCGTTAAGATACGCTGCGTTTAGAGAGACATTTTAATTTTTCAGTAATTGTGAGGGACAGAGTCACAAGACTGTCCATAGACCACAACTTTTGAAGCGAGGGAGCGCCGAAGCGGAATCGAACCGAGGTCCTTCTGTTTATCAGCCTAACGCACGCCATACCGCTAGGCCAAACTGGCTCACATTTTGAAGGAGACCATGCAGCCTTCCCAGTTGAAACTGAAGCTGACGATAGAGCTAGCGGACAGAAAAGCTACATGAGCTGAAGATCGAGACGTCTTTCCGCAGATTTTTGCGTGGCCCACTGGCATATTCGCGGCCGCATGATTGCACGAGGAAATGTCTCGTTTAACCGAACCATTGATTGCATATAATAGTTCATGTTTTCGTGCTTTTGATTACTTTCGGAAACATTGCAAGGCTCAGCTTGATCGTGACATTTTGCTTATTATGGAAAGGATCCGGGTAGTCATGCACGCGATCGTTCGTCGTGTTGTTGCCCGTTTTTTCTTCTTTTTTCCCCCCGTTTTTTCTGTAACCACGCACGCCCAATGCTCCCCGAACCTTAGCCTAATATAGTAGTCAGTTTGTTCGTGAGCAGACGCGCTCAATACGAGACAACGATAAACTCGACCCACTCTGCAGGTATTTGTGTTGTTCCCGGTGGTTTTCAGCATGCAATCAATCACCCCGTGAACCCATGCAAGCTACTTCTGCCGAAAGTCGATTTCCAATGTAAACGCGTACGTGCACTGTCATCAGAATTTAAACGTCTTTGTTCCGCTCTCGCGTCATTAAGTACTGCACGACAATGAACGACAGGGAATTAATTGAACTGAAAGACGCCTGTTCCCCAACTCTTTTTTGACAAACGGAAACAAAAGCGCCCGAAACCTTCAAACCGCCGAGCAAACAGCTGAAGCTGTTTCAGAAGCCCCGCATCTTGTCTGGTGGCGTCACCGACCGAGCAAAACATCCACACACACACACACACACACACACACACACACACACACGCACGCACGCACAAGCACACACACACACACACACGCACAAGCACACACCAGAAAAACTCCCGGCGCATAAAGAATCGTGTGCCATGCCCAGTGCAGACAGCAAGCCGCGTTGTCAGTAGGTTTGCAAACAGTGCGAAACGTGGACGGGGCCGGGGGGAAATTGAGCGTGACCTCGGCACGTGCGTCCCGGGCTGTGGGAAAGACGCGCTGGGTGCAGTCATTGCCCAACCTTGCCTGGCGGAAATAAGACAAGGGGGAAGGCTGGCGCTGCTGGAGACATCAGCCAGGTATTGTGCTTAAAACTACGACGGCGTGGGCTAAGTTTGGCGGCACGCGGCACCCTCACTTCAAAGTAAATGAAAGGGAAACGGTGTCTGAAGGTGGTAGATGGGCTGGAGGAGTGGGGGGGGGGGGGGGGGGTGAGAGGGAGGGGGAAGGGCAGAGGGGCGGGGGAGTCTGGGTGCTGTTTGTTCATGTTCAGTTGCAACATGTGATCTCTGCTTCTTCTTCTGCTTCGTCTTTCCAGACGAAGGTAATCGTGGCAGAATTACTTGGCTCTAAAGCCCAATACCTTACTCCAGGAAACCACTTGACTATGAAGGTAAACAGGCATGGCGTTATTGTGTTATAAATATAGTCTCTGCTGCCCCAACCCGGGCCCACCACGATTGCCTTCGCCAAAGAACTTACCTAGCCCTAGCCAAAGACCTTATCTCGCTCTAGCCCTAGCCAAAACCCTACATTGCCCTAGCCAAAGACATTGCTCTAGCCAAAGACCTTGACCTGGCTCTAGCCAAAGACCTTGCTCTAGCCAAAGACCTTGCCCTATCCCAAGACCTTGCTCTTGCCCTAGCCAAAGACCTTCCCCTAGCCAAAGACTTTGCCTTAGCTCTAGCCAAAGACCTTGCCCTAGCCAAAGACCTTGCCCTAGCTCTAACCAAAGACATTGCTCTAGCCAAAGACCTTGCTCTAGCCAAAGACCTTGCCCTGGCTCTAGCCAAAGACCTTGCTCTAGCCACAGACCTTGCCCTGGCTCTAGCCAAAGACCTTCTCCTAGCCAAAAAGACCTTGCCCTAGCTCTAGCCAAAGACCTGGCCCTAGCCAAAAACCTCGCTCTACAGAACCAAAGACCTTTTCCAACCTGCCCGCCTTCCAGGCTTTTCTCCAGGGCTTCGCAAGTCCTTGTAGTGTTCCTTCTCTTCTTGTCCCCCCACCCCCACCCCCAAAGACGAGTCAGGCACCAAGTACTGACATGACCGCTGCCACAAACACCGCAAAATATCATCATCATCAGTAACAGCGTCCCCATCATTACCATCACCAGTTTGACGACCATCGCCGACTGTGCATCATAGCGATTACCACATGTCATCTGCAGCTGCTGGGTTTCCCACTCAGTTTCAAGAGCAGTCTTTGCAACCCCCCCCCCCCCAACACATCCACCCACACCCACACACACACCTCTCTCTTTCTCTCTCCCCCCCTGCCCCCCCCCCCCCGCCCCCCCCACGCCCTGGCGGACGGACTTTTAACAAAACACTTGAAGTGCATATGAAGACAAACCCTTGATTGAAGTGCATTTTTCGTGCGCGGCAGTTTGAGAGGGGAGGAGGTGGGGAGGAGGAGGTGGGGGTGGGGGTCTGTCGATGCCGGTCTGTCCTAGTGGCACAGCTAGGAACTGTTGCCACGATGCTGGTGTTTGAGGAGGGCCATCACAACCGTTTACAGGCCGGTCTGGTGGGACAAGTGCACGCAGCAGGGCCAAATTACCTCGGCGCCATACTCCCTGGCCATGTCAAAGGCTTGGAGAGGATCACCGGGTGGGGGAGGGGGGGGGGGGACGACGGGGATGAGGATGAAGTGGGAGGGAGGGAGGAGAGGAGGGAGCGCTGACGAAGACGCAGATGATGGCTAAGCAGGCCTTCAACTTTGAAGCAGTGATTTTTTTATTTTATTTTTTCTCTCTCTTCTAAATGTGTCAAGCTGTTCATTTTGCTCCTCGTGGGGAAAAAAGACCTGTGGCAGAACAAGCGGTGGTTTATTCCGTGCTTAGTTATTGCTTTAGGCATTTATTCCCTGCTTTGCCACTTTCGTGCTTGATGAAGACGGAAAGCGATAGTCCACGGGAGAGGGGGGGGGGGGGGAGCGCGGAGGAGAAGGAGCGGGAGGAGGGAGAGGGAGGTTCTGCTGCCTTGTCTACACCGTCCTCATCGAGATCAGTTCCGTTTTCAGGTGGCCAGTGATCGTGATGTGAACCATTCGTTCGCATCAGAAACGTGCGGAGTGGAAGAGGGGGCTGCCCAGTGTCGCAAGCCGATAACGACACCTGAGATTGAACGCCCAGTCGGCTGTGAAGGCAAGGTCCGGGCGAAAACGGAAACAGCGTTTATCAAACCCAAAGCCATGATTAGTGTCTGATTCGCCCTTCGTGACACTCTCCACTTGATGCTTCAGGCAAAGCGTGGATGGACCACGAGGCCCGAGTGAACTGACAAGGCACAACACAGAAAGGCATGAAGACATTCCGGCATCAGGCGAAGCACGCCGGGCTATATTCTGAGCTATTTCAGGCGTAAAGAAAACAGCTCCGGGTTCTCAGCAGAGGGAATTTACTTTCTTCAAAGTCCGTATGGTAGGGGGGCAGACAGAGACAGAAGGAGGGGGGGCGGGGCAGACACAAAAAGGAGACTGAGGGAGACAACGAAACAGAGAGAACAGGAAGTTCCTCTTCACAGGTTCATGTCAGCCGGATACTAAAAGTGCGAAATTTAAAACCCTTAAGCCTTTTTGTTTTCTTTTTCGACTGGCACGTGAAAGGATTTTCATCAAAACGCATAGCATTGAAAGCAGAGGTGTTACAGGACTGGCAGGCTGAGGGAGACAAAAAGCAGACTGTGGGAGACAACGAAAAAGAGAGAGGTTGGTTTTAGTCTCATCTGATCATACTAATACATGTAGTTGTTTCTAAAGAGGTACTGGCGGGAATTCAAACCACGAAGGGTTGGGTGGAAGGGCGCCACCTGAACATCTGAACGTCAGAAAGAGTCATAAATCACAATTCTCTAAGAGAAACTGGGGTGAGAGACAGACAGACAGACAGAAAGACAGACAGAGACAGAGAGACAGACAGAGACAGAGAGAGTTCGAAGTGTAAGACAGTAAAAAATAAAATAATAAAAAATAACCGATTGTCGAATCATGATATTTAGGTCTTCAAGACCTTAACTCATTCACGCCCAGATATTTTTTAGACACTAACTACCCTGATGAAAAAAGCCTTCCAGGAGGCCTCCTCCAAACAACAACAGGGGAAATACTCAACAACAACCTCTTCTTTGTACAGAGGAAGTTCCTCTTCACAGATTCATGTCAGCCGGATACTAAAATTACCCAACAGCAAAAACAGACCACCGTGACCAGTTATGCGTCCTAAATATGGGACGGTGGGTATAAATGGGTTAAACAGGTCTGACAAACGCATAATGACAAACAGACAGAGACAGATTGAGGAAGCGGGAAACAAGCAGATACACACAGACAGGCAGACAGACAAAGAAACAAGGACAGACAGACACAGACAGACAGGGGAAGAGAGAAACAGGCAGATGTCTGTCACAGAGACGGAGACAGAGAGAGACAGAGAAAGATTCTGTGACCTGTCAGCCACTCTGGGGCATGTCAGGACGGTAGAGAGATTCCTGACATTCAACGCCCTGTCAACCCGCGAAGGTCATTATTATCAGGGCGAAACGCACGTCATCAAATAACGACTCCATTCCACACTCTCTGTCACGACACGCATCACGTCGTGTTGAAGAGCAATGTGGAAAAATCGAGCGCAACGAAGCAGAAAAGCCGCATTCGGTGAGATATAGATCAGGTGAAATTTACTCTGTGTTAATGGACACATAATTATACAAATGCATGTTTGTTTTTGCGACTGTAAATGTTTTTCGTCGTTGCTTTTGTTCTTGTTTTTTGGCGTAACTCGTTGACATATTTTCTTATCTTTATAACTGTAACATCAGTCACTTATGTGAAAGAAAAAAAGAAAAGAAAAAAATTAAATAGGAAGAAGAAGAAAACTACATTCAAAAATTGGAATGGGAGACTTCTTCGCAGAAAAACAAATCAAAGCATAATTATAAAGATATAAAATGATTCTGACTGAAAGAACGTCTATGGCATAGCTCTGGGCTCAGCACAGGAGACTTTGATTTCTGCATCCGCGGTACCCCACCGCAATGGGGCAGGAGAGGGAGGTGGGGGGTGGGGGGGGGGGGGGGGTATGACGAGAGCGAGCGTCTCTCTGGGTTTTTTGTTCCAGCGGTACACTCCCCCATCGCGGCTGACGTTGTAAATGAGCTACCAAACTGCCTGAGGCACTTTATGTTGCGTGGTAACCGCCCGCAAAGCCCGCAAGTGTCGCCCGTGTGTTAGGGAGCCTTCAAGACCATACATTCTTCTTAGTTACGGTTCGTGTTTCAGAGCAAGGGAAGCGAGACTGGGTGACAGACTGACAGAGAAGGGAGGAGGGGCAGACAGAAACACACAAAAAGCAGGCAGACGGCGACAACGAAACAGAGCGAGATTCGTTTTACTTTTAGTCTCGTTTGATCACGCTGATACATGTAGTTGTTTCTAAAACGGTACTGGAGGAGATTCAAACCACGAAGGGTTGGGGGTGGAAGGGAACAATTCCATTTTCTTTATATATTGCTGTTTCTCATATGGCACATATACTTGTATGTTATACATTGTTAGTTGTCATAATTATATGTATTATGTTTGTGAAACTTAGAAAATGTTGGAGAATGTAAAGCGCAGTGAGTTTGGGTACACCAGAGAATAGCGCTATACAAAAGTTATTTATTATCATTATTTATTTTTAACACCTTAAAGCAACACTGTCACAAGAGTGGCTCTGCAGTGGTATCAGATGGGTTAGTAACTGCCCGCTGTTCCACTCATTTTGGGGTGAATACATGAACACCAGAGAGTGCCCCTAAACTACAACTGTGATTGCAGACACATAGACATGCCGGCATGTTTTTCCACCACACTCACCCAACCCGACTGGCGTGCGTGCGTGCGTGCGTGCGTGCGTGCGTGCGTGCGTGTGTGTGTGTGTGTGTGTGTGTGTGTGTAACTGTGTATGTGTGCGTACAAGTGCCTGTGTCTATATATGTGCATATATATATGTGTGTGTGTGTGTGTGTGTGTGTGTGTGTGTGTGGAGGGGGGAGGGCGGGGGGGGGGGGGGTCGAGGGCCCTTGGTGTCAGTAACTCACCTCATAGGTCTGCTAGGGGACCTGCCACTGCTCGGAATTTCCATTCCCAAAAGCAGACGGAGTCACATCATCAAAGTCCAGCTGAGATGCACACACTGGCGGATGCTGACCGGCGCTGGAACTGTGGACGTGTACAATGTACAGCTGTGAGTGTCCCACGGCATAATGACTGTCCCACGCCATGATGACAAAATACCAGGCTTCTGAATGAGCTGACGCTTTTTCAATCCATAAGCAAGACCAAACTCTTCGTGCGACGACAAACCATAAGCTGAATAAGTACACAATGCCCACCATCCGGTTGGCCAATGCAATAATGGTAATTTCCATAACAGCGAACAACGAACAGTCAAACTGGACAGCATTCAAAAAATCAAAATGGCCGCTGCGACGAAAATTAAAGCGTTGACAAAGGCAGCAAAGAGTGAAAATAGGTCAGGTATATACTCCTCTCAACTGAGCCCGAGTGTCACCGACAGCGAACAACACGAATTTCACGTGCTATTTTTTTATTTTTATTTTTTTTTAAACTGTTGCGGCCCGTGATCATGTCTTAACCCCTTCACTGCCGTGATGTCGAATACAATTAAAAGTGTGAAATTTAAAACCTTTAAGCCTTTTTGTTTACTTTTTCGACTGCCACGTGAAAGGATTTTCACCAAAACGCATAGCATTGAAAGCAGAGGTGTTATAGGACCGGAAAATATGTTCTTTTCACGCACGTCCGTGCATCTTTCAGCCCGGAAATTTTACAGGCTGTGGCAGTGAAGGGGTTAACGGTTTCACGTGCCGTGTGTTGATTCAAGGGTGCTACCGAGTTTGGCCTTGGGTTTGTGAGTTTAGCGGTGTTGCACTGAGCTGTTTCACGCTTCCTCGCTCTACTATTTTCAGTGATGTGTCGCTCATAAAACCGGAAGACTCGTTGAAGCCTTTCTTCAACGCAGTTCTTTTTTCAGTGTAAGAGGTCAGAAAACTTGTGAACAGTAAGCGTTGCTTGTTGAACACCACGGCGGTCAAGTGACATCTCGCCACACAGCCCATAATTCAGTTGGTAGAGCGTCCCACTGAAACGCCAGGCGCAATACTGACGCGGGTTCGAGTCCCCCTTGAGGCAAGGGATGTTTCTCCCAGTCGACTTCCAGTGCAGACTTCCTTACGGTGTCCGTACAGCTCCCGTGTGCAAATTGCATGCAACAACATCTGTGCGCTCGTTAAAAATCCCAAACACTGGCAGCCACCACTGTCTGGACAAACGGAAATGCTGCACACACCGATAGGAATGGATGGCGATGCTCTTGCGGCTGCTGTGTCTTATCAGGTAAGGCGATCCAAATTTTCCGTCCGTAAGTACTCAAGTACCATTCCCCGCCCCCTCCCTACCCCCCCCCCCCCCCCCCAAAAAAAAAAAAAAAAAAAAAAAACACAACAAACAAACAAAAACTCATGAGTGAGTGGCCGGAGCTGTCTGGCGAAAGCCAAGGTGGAATTCCTCCCTCCGATCTCCAGATCGTCATCCCCTAGGCTTCAGGCTTGATCATCTTGTAATGTGACAGTATGGGTTATGATTGCTTGCTTATTGATTGCTTTGTGGCGGGTTCTAGCAGTTTTGTTGTTTTGTTGTTGTTGTTGTTTTGTTTTGTTTTGTTGCGGTTTGTTTGAACAGTGTTTGAAATTATCATTGTCATTATTATTGTTATTGTTATAATCAGAGTGAAAAATGACGAGCAGGTAGAATTGCGAAATAACCGTAATGTTTTTGTTGTTTTTTGTTTGTTTTTTAAACGTATCATAGGAACTATCTCTTGGTTAACCTGAGTAGTCACTGTCCGTGAGTCTTGATTTTTTCTTTATTTTTTTCTTTATAATTGTTGTCCACTTTCCTCCTCCTCCTTCTTCTTCTTCTTCTTTTCTGCTACTTCTTCTTCTTTGGGAAGGGGGGGGGGACAGTGTCTTTCACATTGAACAATGTAAACAGAGTGGTCCAGCTAGAAAAATAAAGTCCTCGAGGAGTACTAGGCCAATACTTGTGAGTGCGTGTGCCTACATACAAAGGCTGTGATTCCTGAAACAATATAAACAGACTTTTTCCGTCCCCATGATTGCCAGACCCGTGACACTTTCAGAATATAAACGAAAATCAAAATCGTCAGAAAAGTCCAGCGCAAAGTTCAGTCAAAGGTTGACCGGTGAGACTAGCCCGACCTCCTTCACTCCACGAATAACCCTGGCCCTTTTTTTCTCTCTCTCTCTCTCTCTCTCTCTCTCTCTCTCTCTCTCTCTCTCTCTCTCTCTCTCTCTCTCTCTGGGGCATTCTGCAGGAAATGACGAGTTCAGCAAAGAGAGCCTAAAGTCCCCCAACACACCCATCTACCTTTCCCAGCTCCTGCCTCGCACATCACCTTCATTATCTCCACTCTCTCGGCCCGTGGATAGTGCGGCGGCTCGCAGGAACAGTTCGGAGAACAGACAAATTAGCCCCCAAACAATATTGCCCCAATGGGCCCGCCGGGATTTCAAAGAAGCCGAGGCATGTGATGAGTCTTTTATTTCTGCCTTGAGTGCCAGGCATAACACACGCCCCCTTCCCGTTGCGAGGAAGAAGCAGGATCTCTCCTGGGAATGGACTGGAATCTGCCTCAGCCTGCCTTCGCGCGCAACCTGGGCTGTTGGAAGGGAGAGAGAGGTGGGGGGGGGGGGGGGGTGGAGGTGGAGGGAGAGTGTACGACGTGCTACGTTCGCCCACCTGTAGTTTCAGACGTGGGTTGTAATTACGCTGATGACGTCTGCTTGGTTTTGTTTTCGTCTTCTTGTTCGTTAATGCGTCAGATCAGTGCGAAGACCTGTCCATCTTATACAGCCAAACATTCGTTCTGCCTCTTCCCAGTAAACTTGCCGGATCCGGACCGGCTCAGAAGTGTTGGCCACAAGCGGACCGGATCATTATTGCACGCCGGCTTGCTTCCGGACCGGATCTGTTTGGCCAAAACCTGACACAGTCAGCCAGAACCAAACTGGATCCAGGCTGGTTTTGCATAATATGATTCGAGCCATCTGTGCAAAAACGGAACCGAGTCTGAAAGTGGGAAACTGGTAGCAGGCTGGTTGCGTTCTGCCAGAAACCGGGCCCGATGATTCCTGCACACCGGCTTGCTTCTGGACCAGATGCGTTTGGCCAAAACCTGACCAGGACATCCAGATCGGATTCGGGTCGGTTTTGCACATTATGACCCGAGCCTTCTGTGCAAGAATGGAACCGAATCGGACGCGGGAAGTCGGATCGGGCATATACGATTCACGGCACGTCTTGTCCTTTTCACTGAATGGAAATAAATATCTAGCCATCCGCCCATTCATTCTGCCTGCCACTTGTTCCTTCACGTATCCGTGCCGATGTATCACTTTTTGAATTTATTATTAGGTTAGTAAATTACCTAAAGATTGTGTGAGTGTGTGTGTGAAGTAAATGAGTGGGTTAAAACACTGTACATTGTGTTGGATGGATGCACGTTATATAAATGACCGCCCTGCAGTGGTGTGCTTGAAAGAGACAGACAGACAGACAGAGACAAAGACAGAGAGACAGAGACAGACTGACAGAGACAGAAAGAGAGAGAAACGGCATTCCTATATATATTCCTGGAGAGAGAGAGGGTAACTGAAAGCCAAACTGAAAACCTTCCTCTTCTCACAGTATTTCCACCCTAATATCAACACCCAGTTTCTGCTGCAGTTAGCGTGTGTGTGTGTGTGTGTGTGTGTGTGTGTGTGCGTGTGTGTGTGTGTGTGTGTGTGTGTGTGTGTGTAGTGTGTATTTTTAGTGTGCGTGGTGTGTGTGTGTGTGTGTGTGTGTGTGTGTGTGTGTGTGTGTGTGTGTGTGTGTGTGTGTAGTGTGTGTCTCTGTAGTGTGTATTTGTAGTGTGCGTGGTGTGTGTGTGTGTGTGCGTGGTGTGTGTGTAGTGTGTGTGTGTGTGTGTGTGTGTGTGTGTGTGTGTGTGTGTGTGTGTGTAGTGTGTTTCTGTGTAGTATGTATTTGTAGTGTGCATGGTGTGTGTGTGTGTGTGTGAGGAGGGGGGGTGTAGTGTGTGTCTGTGTAGTGTGTATTTGTAGTGTGCGTGGTGTGTGTGTGTGTGTGTGTGTGTGTGTGTGTGTGTGTAGTGTGTGTAGTGTGTGTAGTGTGTGTCTGTGTAGTGTGTATTTTTAGTGTGCGTGGTGTGTGTGTGTGTGTGTGTGTGTGTGTGTGTGTGTGTGTGTGTGCAGGTGTGTGTGTGTGTGTGTGTGTCTGTCTGTCTGTGTAGTGTGTATTTGTAGTGTGCGTGGTGTGTGTGTGTGTGTGTGTGTGTGTGTGTGTGTGTGTTTTACCATATAATGCCTTATGAAAATTGTTTTGGTAGAACTGTTCTCTATGTGTGTATAGAATATTGTATTTAGGTTAATATGTATGATGTGAGCGCTCAGGGCGTTGCTGAGCGCATGATCAATGTACATTATTATTATTATTATGTATGATGTGAGCGCTCAGGGCATTGATGACCGCATGACCAATGTACATTATTATTATTATTATTTCGCCCTGATATAACCGCACTGGTTGACTGGGCGTAAAACACCAGTTTACTTACTTATTATTATTATTAGGACTTTTCCTGTGACTCCCTGGCTTCCACCTCAGTGGTCGAGCAATGGCTGTATGTTCCAGGCCTACGGTCCCGTGTTGTCTGTGTGATGTTTTTCCCTCTCCATTCAGGCTGCTTTTTCTTTACTCAGCCTGCTTACTGCAAAACCGGCTTGTTTTGAACTTGCAGTCTGAAGTAAATGAAGCAACGACTCATATGTTGACATTCTGGTTTAGCCACAGTAAGGCTGTGTGTGCGTGTGCGTGTGTGTGAGTGTGAGTGAGTGAGTGAGTGAGTGTGTGTGTGTGTGTGTGCGTGCGTGCGTGCGTGCGTGCGTGCGTGCGTGCGTGCGTGCGTGCGTGCGTGCGTGTGTGTGTGTGTGTGTGTGCACTGGACTTGTATTGCCTGCTTTCCAGGGCCGAATGTCTAGAGTCCCTAGCCGTTTGGGGATCGCTGTGTATAATTTATTCCTCAACATGGTCTGGCCATCACGGAATCTGGTGTGAAGCGGATAGCTATCGCTTTTGTATGCATATCGAAACTGAACTGGACACTGGAAACAATGATTGTGCTCTCTCTCTCTGTCTCACTCTCTGTCTCTGTCTGTCAGTCTGTCTCTGTTTCTCTCTCTCTCTCTTTCTCTGTCTGTCTCTGTCTCGCTCTCACTCTGTCTCTCTGTGTCTCTCCCTCTGTCTCTGTCTCTCTG
>OY757541.1:41581199-41606069 GCA_963584105.1 Alviniconcha strummeri
CCACACTCACCTAGACAAAGAACGAACCTTTTTTTGTTGTTGTGGTTGTTTTGTTTTGCTGCGTTTTTTGTTAGCTTTGTTGTTGTTTTTTGTTTTGTTTTTGATTTGGATGCTCTCATCTTCTTTCAGTCATACATAAAAGCATCCAAGTACCTCTCTCTCTCTCTCTCTCTCTCTCTCTCTCTCTCTCTCTCTCTCTCTCTCTCACACACACACACACACACACACACACAACACACACACACACACAACACACACACACACACACACACACACACACACACACCTCTCTCTCTCTTCTTTCACCTTGCCAAGGAAAGCTCTCTTTTCAAATACATGCCTGATTTGAGTTGCCCTCAGCAGTACTCGTTAGATTAGGATAGTGTGTAGCAAAACTGATTCAATCTACAAACACAGCAAGGACGCCAAGAGCTGGCTGTGGCCATTGCTCCCTGCACACAACACAGCTAGGGTTACACGTTACCTGGATCAATCATGGCGGAGCCTCTGTGCTGTGCGAGTCGTCCTCGCTGCCTCCCCGGCCGCTGTCGCTGGTTCCAGTCTCTCCCGGAACTCTCGCTCAGGGCGTCCTCCCCGTTCCGCTTCAGCATCTCGATAAACTGGCAGCCCTGAAACAGTGGAGGGGGCGTCATTATCGTGTCGTCCTTAACGTGGTCATCAGCCTACGGATTCTTTTCTCTCTCTCTCTCTCTCTCTCTCCTCTCTCTCTCTCTCTCTCTCTCTCTCTCTCTCTCTCTCTCTCTCTCTCTCAACCCAGCAGCATCACCACCATCATCACAACAAAGTATTCGTTATCCCCTTGTCCAATATAACCTTGTTGTGAACAGACATAAAACGTTGATTTGATTATTTAACCCCCCCCCCTCCCCCCCCCTCCTCGTCTTGAAGTAATCATGTGCGGTTGACAAGATTCTAAAGTCCAATCACCAACCTACTCAACTCTTCAAGGTCCTTCATCCTCATCAACCCCAGTGCTGAAGTCTCTATTTCTTTCTTTTTTTCTTTTTCTTTTTTTAACTCATTTCAAATGTGTTCAAACGTCTGAGGTTTGTCACCGTTCCTCCGCTAACGCTCTGAGGTTCACCAGTGTTGGGTGAGATCGTAGCGTGTGCAACCGTTTCCCCACACCTGTACATACTGTCGTACATACAAGTGCGGTGATACCTGCCACTCAAACACCTGCACTACGGCTTCGGGATTGCGTCCGAGGTGACCCTGCGCGGGTAAAGCCCAGGAACTACCTAACCAACTTCCTTCCTTAAGTATGATCATGACTTAACCACAGAAGTGGCAGCATGATCATGACTTAACCACAGAAGTGGCAGCATAATCATGACGACCACAGCAGTGGCAGCAACAACAAGAGGCCAACTGTCAGTACACCCCCTTCTCTGCTTCTGTGTTGGTAAAGACAAACTTCAGAGTCCCCGTGTGACAGCTACCCTTTCACCAACCGACTCCAGACTTCCCACCCCGTGCAGCAAGTCATCAAACATTCATCCGGCATTGGCACGTGCAATCGAGACGGTGGCGTAACACTCTCATCGCGTGTCAGTGGGCTGCGGGAGCGTCACGGGACACGTCACGAGCCCGGGGGATGGCATGATGGCTAAACTACTTGACAGCTAACGCCCAGTCAACCGCCAAGGTCAGGGCGGCGGGAGAAAGAAACTTCGTGGAATCGATTGTGGGCAGTCTCACTTTCTGTTCTTGACGTGTCATTTTTTGCCAAACAACAAGAACAAAACACAACACACACACACACACACACACACACACACACACACACACACACACACACACACACACACACACACACACACAAATTGACATTCATATTCCTGGTTTGGTCCCTCGCTCTCTCTATTGTTTCTCTCTCCTCTCCCGCTTCTCTCCCTCTCCCGCTTCTCTGTCTCTCTGTCTCTCTGTCTCTGTCTCTCTCTCTCTCTCTCTCTCTCTCTCTCTCTCTCTCTCTCTCTCTCTCTCTCTCTCAAACACAAACACACACACACACACACATTCCCTCAGTGTCTGCCCCCCCCCCCGCCCCCCCCCCCCCCCCCCCCCCTGTCTCGATCTCTCTACCCCCTCACCCCCCCTCACTCCAGCTTTCTGTCTAAAAAAAGAAGCAAAAGTAAATTCGCTTGCACTGCCACATTTCCTAGTCCTATTATGATTGCCTGTATAAGGATTAGACACACATGTCTAGACTAAACGTAGACAAGCCGGCTGGGAGTTTGTGCATTCAACAACACCCATCGGCAGCGGGATTTAAAGTTTCCAGACTTGCAGAGCTGTTCAAAGGCTGTGATAAATGCGTTTGCGACAGCGATGCAATAACCTCCGTCACAAAGCACACACATAAAGAAAGCCACAAACCCAATCCACAAAAAAGAAGAAGAAAGCGGGGGGACGGAGAGACAAGAAGAAGAAGAGGGAGAAAAAAAAGAACAAAGGTTGGGGGGGGGGAGAAGAAAAGAAAAATAAGGAGAAAAAAGATTATTTATTTTTTTTAAAGAAGAAGAAGAAAAAAAGAAGAAAAAAAGAAGAAGAGTGCAGACTTCAAAAACTTGAAAACCTCTAGCATTTTAGCCCCCACCCCCACCCCCTTCTCCTTCTTCTTTCAAATCCACATTCTCATCCCAGAAGGCTTTTAAAAAAGAATCTCGTTAGACTTAATGCCGCGTAATCGGCCTGCAGGCTGGGAGGGAGGGGGGGGGGGGGCTGAGGAGGAGAGGGAAGCGGGGTGGGGGCGGGTATACAGACTAATCATGAAGTGGACGTCATTCTCCTCACAACGTGTGGTGTCATTTATGCTTTTTTATATTATTATTTTTAACGTTTTTTCCCCCCCTTCCTCCGCAAGTAAGTAGGAAGTTGGGTAAAAAGGACAAAAAAGTTTCAGAGTTCGCAGTAAGTTACCCGCCGGCCCCTGTGAGCATATTAGCAACATTAACGAAATTGGACAGCACTGCAAATTCGCTTTTTTTCTCTCTCTCCCCCCCCCTTTTTCATTTTCTCTTTTATTTCCTTCTCACACTCAACAAAGGCATCCTCCCTCGGTGGTTTGCAATTTGGAGTCGAAATCAGTGCTCATAGTGGGTGTGTTTGTTCTACCTGCAGCTTTTGCACTCACAAATTCCTGTTCAGACACGCCTGATCACAAACTTCGCTAAGACCATTCCTGAGAGTATAGACTGTGTGGACGTGTCTACATGTATATAATTAGGTGCGTGAATGGTGCGTGGTAGCGCATTGAGCTTGTGTTCTGCAAAACGATTTGCGCTGTATAACAGCTATCCATTATTGTTATTAAGAAAAAGGTGTGTGAGTTTTTTTCAACAGTTTGCACGAGTCTGTTCAAAGTCTGCCTGAAGGCATGCCTGTTTGTGGGGGTGGGGGTAAGACGTAAGTAACAGTAACGCCTTCCCTTCTTCCGACCTCTTGGTACCTCCAGCCTCACACCACACACACACACACACACAAGCGCGCACAGATACATACACACACACACACAGAGATACATACCCACACACATACACATACATGCTCTCTCTCTCTCTCTCTCTCTCTCTCTCTCTCTCTCTCTCTCTCTCTCTCTCTCTCTCTCTCACACACACACACACACACACACACACACACACACACACACACACACACACACACACACACACACACACACACACACACACACCGTCGCTCAACTCATTAGAGTATGCAAAAACAGTGCATCGTCAGCGCAGCGTGGTTACTCACCTCTTCATCTTCACGCACGGTGTGCAGGTGGTTGTCCTCGGAGGACATTCTGTGGCCTAGGGGAATGTTCATCATGCCAGGCTCGCTCCTTAATGGGGGGCAGTTCACAGACAGGCGATTCTCCGTCTCCGGCTGAAACACATCCACACGTTCAAGTTCAATGTTGCTTCACGTCCACAGAGACCGTACCGACCTTTCGGGACGGGGAGCCCCGGGGAGCCCAGGACGGCCACCTCGACTTTCACACAGCTCCTGAGCTCTGGTTCAGTTGTTTTTTTTACGCCCACGGAGACCGTACGGACTATTAGGGACAGGGAGCTCAGGACGGCTACTTCGACTCAGTGACACAGCTCCTGAGCTCTGATACGGTTCCCCCCCCCCCCCCCCCCACCACCACCACCCTACACACACACTGGCGTCAATGAAACAATCCATCACCTCGGAACCCAGCATCCGTCCACCAGCACTGCAGGGAGGGAGAGGCAGGCAGTCTCATCGTCTATCTATCACTCAATTCAGCGATCTGTACGGAATAATGAGGCTAATCACAAAATCAGCCAATCATATTAATATCCCTTCGTCCATAAGCTTGTGTTCATTCAATCGATAAATCAGTCAGTGAACTAGTGAAAAACAAGCGAAGGAACCCACTGGGTCAAGGAATCCAAAATAGCTCTGAATAGCTTAATCAATCATGAACCGCCAATTCCTCCCCCTTAAAAATAAACCCACCCGATCAATCAGTCAGTCAAACCATTCATCAGTCAAGCAGTCTATCAGTCATTCTTGCAGTTGCAATCACAATAATCGCAGAATAAGTCGTTTTCTGTGGAGTAGTTTTTCTTGCTGTTATCAGAGGTGCGTAAAATTTGCTACGTGAAAATGCAAGTGGACGGGATTGTCCAGATTCTAAGTAGGTCTAGATCTCGCATGGAGGACTGGGGGAGAAAGAAAGGAGGACCGTGTCTCGCCGAAAGCTCCTCGGGTGGCATGCCCTCTCGCGTAACAAGACCTCTTCCATTTGTTCTTCAAACAGGGCTGGCCAGATGCTTGCGTAACGGGAAAGCAGGTGGACTTTGACACGTTTTGTGACTCAGAAATATGATCCGACTCACTTGTTCTATTAAACTACTCGCTCCCGCACGAGCCCTAACCAACACAGTGCGCTCTCCGCTACAAAGGAGCAAATTGCCCGTTAAATAGCCTGCTTAGAAAAGGGCTTAAACCCAAGGCAACAAGCGGGTTTTAAAGGGGCTGTTTCTGGCGTGTACCGAGACACCAGCGACGCTCTAAACATGCTTGATCAATTTGATCAGTTAGGCAACAAAAAGCACTCGAGGATTGAGTGGGGGCCTTTTGGTCACTCCGTGTCCGGCGCTTTGGTTGCAAAGCAGGGCGACAGGTTGCGAGGCAAGTTGACTTAGCTACTCTGCGATTGTTGCGCTGCGGGTGGAATTTCCGAGCTGTTTACACTGAAGATTGTGGGGATTGTGTGAAGTTCCTGTTTTCACGCTCGGCAGCTGCCGAGATTCCAGGCGTTTTTGTTTTCCTCGCAGCCGTTCTTGGTCTTTAGTCGTTGGTGTGGGTGGAATCGACCGTGCGTGCACAAGACTGCGAAGACGAGAGTCGGGCGGCGTGGGGATGCGAGGAAATTGGAGGCAAAAAAAAGTTGATTTCTTGGAGCGGAAATCAGATTAAAATTCGGGGGCGAAACACGAGACTTCATCAAATTTGCATGTTTCGATTTCTTTACTCGGATGTTTAGTAGACACTAATCTTCAATGCAGAAAATTAAAAGACAGCAACAAAGAGAAACCTGAGAAAAAGAGAGACACACACAGACACAGAGACACAGAGAGAGACTGAGACTGAGAGACGACTGAGAGACAGACAGAGAGACTGAGAGACAGAGACAAAAACAGAAAGACAGACACAGACAGACAGGCAGAGGCAGAGAGAAACCGACAGACTAAAACACTAAGAGGAGCGTGGTGGTGGAGGGCAGGAGAAGAAGCAGTCATTGTGCTGTCGATCTCTCCACTACGACTAAAGCTTGGACAAATCACTTAGTGAACGTTTCAATCAATCCAAAAGCAAACAAGTTTTCTTAAAGTAGGACCGAAAACAGAAAATGTGCAAATATTTTCAATCGCAGATTTCGTACGATTGCTCTATCAATATTTATGCAGGAGAAGTAGGCAACCCTTTTGCTCAGAATTTGATTTTCCCAAACGCAAAGTGGGAAGGCTCATGGCCGTGTTTCCACAACTTTAAACATTGATTTTTAACAAACTGGACTTTAAATCGACCGAAATACTGTTGAGAGTGTTGTTTTCTGTTATTCCATTTATATCGATAGGACCAGTGATGACGTCTCCTTTAAGGTGCACTTGGAAGAACTTAAAAACAGGTTAAAACCAGAAACCGTAACACCATACACCCAAATAATAGTCTAACCCAATGAGGTGCAAATGCGAAAGGAAAACAAAGATTCATAAGAATAACACTTATTTTTTTATGAATGTCGATGTATCGAGTTAAAATTAAATCCGACTTAAACGAGACCACCATGTCGCCTAGCAAAATAACTGCCGCTTGAAAGCACGACGAAAGGAGCACACAAACACACGCACTCACACACACACACACACACACACACACACACACACACACACACACACACACACACACACACACTCTCTCTCTCTCTCTCTCTCTCTCTCTCTCTCTCTCTCTCTCTCTCTCACACACACACACACACACACACACACACACACACACACACACACACACACACACACTATTTTACAACACTCACCACTCCTTTGCTTTTCTCCACGGGACTTTTAAACGTGCTCATGGTGTTGGCCGAGCCCGAGCTGGTGTTCAGCGAGTCCACGCCCTCGTCTATGGAAAAGCTCACTTCCTTCTTCTTGTTCTTGCCGCCGTTGGCGGTGGACGAGTCGCTGCTGGCGGTGCTGGAGTCGGGCGAAAGGTTCATGAAAGCGTCCTGGTTCTTCAGGTGGAACATCTTCTCCTCCTCCGCCTTGGAGGCGGCGCGTCTGGCCTGCCTCTCGCGGTCGATGCGGCGGATGAGGCAGATGGTGACGAGGACGGCCAGCGCCAGCACCACGGTGACGCAGACTAAGATGATGACGATGAGCATGTTCTGGTCCTTGCCCGTGCTGGGCTCCGCCAGCGTGACGTTTCCGGCCGCAATGTGCACGTGCAGCTCGGCGTTGTGGAACAAGGGCGGGTTGCCGCCGTCCTGCACCTGCAGCTCCAGCACCTGTTCCTTGACGTCCGCGGGCAGGATGGTGCGGGCCAGGCGCAGGCTGCCGTCGTGCTGGTTGAGGTCGAAGAGGTGGGAGCGGTCGCCGCTCGCGATGAAGAACGACACCCGCCCGAAGACCCCGTCGTCCTCGTCCGTGGCGTTGATGGTGGCCAGCAGGCGCCCCACCCGAGTGCCGTAGGGCACGGTGATGGAGTTGTTGCCGTCGCGGGGGTAGTGGATGACGGGCGGGTTGTCGTTGTCGTCCAGGACCTGCACGGTGACGTTGGCCAGGTCGTAGAAGAGCGGCACCTGCGGGTCCTCCACCTTGACCATGAAGCGGTACTGGTGGCGCTGTTCGCGGTCGAACACCGCCCTGGACTTCAGCACCCCCGTGCCGGCCTCGATGGAGAAGAGCTGGTAGTCGCCGACGCCGGGTACGATGCTGAAGCGCATCTGACTGTGCTGCGAACCGTCCGAGTCGATGGCGGAGACGTTGCCCACCCTCGTGCCTGCCTGCTGCCGCTCCAGGATGTAGCAGTCGAACAGGGACCTGCAACAGGAACATGCACGCAACGTCAACGCTTCGCTCGGAAGTCAGCAAACAGAATGGCAGAATGAGTGAGTAAGTAAGTAAGTAACTTGGTGTTTTACGCCCAGTCGACCATTTCGGTTATATCAGGGCCAACGGCAGAATGAAGCGACAGTGCATTACAGTGGAGTCTATTTCGAGGATGAGACACTGATATGTTCTGCGTGTATATTAAACAAGTATGCGTATGTTGCGCAATACTCGGAAAGACAGAGTGGTGATCTGCATTTCCCTGAAGTACTAAATATGTGTGGTATTTCGCGAATAGCTTCATAGTTGGTGCCAGGTACCCGTCTGCTTTCTAAAGCTTCCTGGACCGTTCAGCTTCTCTCTAGCCACCCCCCTCCCCACTCCAAACCATTCCTTCTATGCTCGTACTTCTGTGCTCTCGGCAGGTTATCCCTCTCCTGTGTACTGTATTAAAATGTGGACTTTCTCCTAGATTTCCCTTCCAGAAAATTATTCGCACGGCCCCGTGACAACAGAAAGACAAGTCAACTAAACGAGTTTTGGTGACAACCAAGCGATGTTTTATCTTATGTCTGTTCACATCAAGGTGAGATTAGACAACAGTTTGATCACAAAAGGTTGAGCAGTTCAGATCTCATCTAAACAAAGCCCGGACACACACACTGACGGACTGACGGACGGACACGGTGTTCAGTGTAACTATAACCTCTTCCTCCCCCCCTAACTTTGTCACGGGGGGATGAGGTGGGGGGGGGGTATAAACAGAGGAAGCAGACGAGTGGCCAACACCAAGAGCTGTGTGAAAGTCGAGGCGGCCGTCCTGGGCTCCCAGTCCCTAATAGGACTTATGGTTTCTGTGGACGTAAAGTACCACGAAAGAAGAAGACACGAGGTCAGAGTTCAGGAGCCGTGTGAACAGAGAGGCCTGGCCTGGCCTGGCCTCTCATTCCCTATCCCACTCTTCCCCCCGTCCCTAATAAGCCGTACGGTTTCTGAGGACGTAAAGCACCATGACGGTCCCTAACAAGCCATACGGTTTCTGTGGATGTAAAGCGCCACGAAAGAAAACAAGAGGTCAGAGCTCAGGAGTGGTAGCCTACGTGTGAACAGGGAGGTGGGCCTGGGATCTCATTCCCCTATCCCACTCTTCCCCCGTCCCTAATAAGCCGTACGGTTTCTGAGGACGTAAAGGACCACGGAAGAAGAACGTGAACCGACCTGGTGAAGTAGGGCTTCTCGTCATTCTGGTCCTTCACGGTAATAATGATGGTGGCCGTGGAGGTTTTGCGCGGCGACCCCCTGTCGAAGGCCAGCACGTGGAACATGTACTGCGCGCGTTCCTCGCGGTTCAGCGGGGACCGCACCTGCAGCACGCCGCTGCTGGAGTCCAGGGTGAAGATGCGGCTGATGTTGGGGCTGCTGTCCAGCGCGTAGTCCACCTCCCCGGCGGGGCCGGTGTCGTAGTCGTGGGCTGACACCTGCACGGTGGGAACCGCGTTCACGTTATAATTATTAGGCGGCCTCAGACATTTTGATGGAGTGAATGATGCTCAACGCGACGATTTTCCAGTTATAATAAACAGCGTTCTTTTGAACCTTTTATAATTTTTCAGTTAGTTAGATGGTGCCCAATCCACCACATAGGGTTATATCAGGGCTAAGAACGCGAACGATCAAGCTTATAGCATTATTCCATAAAACAACAACAAAAATCTTCCAAAATAAAATCTTCCAAATTTACTCTGTTTAAGGTCTTCCAGAACCTATACAAAAATATATATATATATGCCTGCCAGACCTGTAAAAAATACATTACTAAAACCTGGACGCATCATATCTGGGAAGAAGATCAATATGCCAACAACGCCCCGATGATGAAGACTTACAACAACTATCAGCAGCTTTCCGCTTACCTGCAGCAGGTCCTCCACGTCCAGCTTGTTCTCTACGACGCTGCCCGTGTAGGTCTCTTGCGAGAAGACGGGGGCGTTGTCGTTGACGTCGCGCACGTGCACGATGAAGCTGGTGCTGTTGGCCAGCACGGGGTTGCCCGAGTCCCGACACGTGATGCTCACGCGGTGGGTGGGCGACATCTCATAGTCCAGGGCGTGGCTCAGCAGCACCTTGTACATGTTGTAGGCGTGGTCGTAGAACTTCTGCAGCGTGAAGTGGTCGTCGTTCATGCTGCAGACCACCACGCTGTTCTGGCCCGAGTCCTTGTCCAGCACGGACACGTGGGCGATGAACTTTCCCACCGCCTCGTCCTCCGTCAGGTTGTCGCCGCCTGGGGTGAGGTTGATGCTGATCTGGGGCGCGTTGTCGTTCACGTCCTCCACGTTGAGGATCACCACCGTCCCGCCTGACAGCTGCGGGTTGCCCTTGTCCTTGGCCTCCACCAGGAACTGGAACCTCTCCGTCTCCTCGAAGTCGATGGGCCCGCGGGCGGAGATGATGCCCGTGTTGGCGTCAATCTGAAGGCGGTTCTTGACGTCGGCCTTCACCCTGGAGCTGAAGCTGTAGGTGACTTCCCCGTTGAGCCCGCTGTCCTTGTCCGTGGCCGACACTCGCAGGATGGCCACGTTGGGGGCCACGTTCTCCCTCACCGACACGTTGTACGTGCTCTTGGCGAACTCGGGGCGGTTGTCGTTGATGTCCGCCACGGTGATGTTGACCGTCAGCGAGCCGGTCTTCGGGGGGAAGCCGCCGTCAGTGACCACGACCTTCAGCTGGTAGAACTCTTGCCGTTCCCGGTCCAGCTGCTCCTTGATCACTATCCCCAGGTCTGACGACCCGTCCGGGTTTTGGACGACGTTCAGGTCAAAGAGAGGATTAGGAGGGGAGAGCCTGTAGCTCTGGACCGAGTTCGTTCCCCCCGTGTCTTTGTCCTCGGCGCCGCTGGTGTGAAGGATGTGAGGCGGGGGCACCGACTCCGGCACGCTGAGAGACACGAAGGATTGCGGGAACGTGGGGTAGTTGTCGTTGATGTCGTTGATGTTGATGATGGCTGTCCACAGTTTGAAGAGGTCCAGGGACGCCCCTCGCTTGTACACCGCGATGCTCAGTTTGATTTCACACTCCACCAGTCCGGGGCACACTGCCTCTCGGTCAATTCTCTGAGTCGTCGTGATCGTGCTGCTCGTTTCGTTGATGGAGAAAAGCGACGCCTTGGGGTTGCCAGCCGTGGACAACGTGTACTTGAGGTTGTAAGCTTCAAGGGGGTCCAGCTCTCCTTGAAGCAGCATGTCGCGCTCTATGTTGCCCACGTACGTGCCACTGTCCTGCTCCTCTCGGAACGGGTAAGTCACCGAAGCTTCCTCAGTGAAGCTTGGAAGAAACACGAAGAAGAAGAGGAAGGAACATGTCCTGCACATCCTCTTGGCCTCCATTGTGGCGAGATAAAGCAGGGAGTTCAAAAAAATGTGTTCAAGTAAAAAACAGAAGATGCAAGAGATCCTCACAGAAACCTCAGTTCCTGGACAGACATCCCCGACTCGTCTGCCCACCTCCGTGGGACAAGACACAAACGCCGACAATGTAAACCTTCTCTGGCACCGGTTTTGCCGCCGCTGTTGCTATTGTTCCACAATCTCCTCGCAGGGTTCGATATCACCGCCAATCGGATTGGAGGACAAGGGGGAGACAATGAATCCGGAAGACGGGGCACACTTTGGCGGGATTACTTCCCCACAGCGAAGCTCCTCCTCTGCAACACGGCAGGCCCTCAGACAGACGATGACGCATCCCCGGCTCGGGGGGTCCGAGGCTGAAGAGGCCTGATGCCTGGGGGTCAGTCCCTGATGGACCAACGTGTCCTCGTCAGCTGTTGGTCACTCAGTCCGCGCTGGGGGTCGTGTCGTGACGTAAGCCGCGGCAGGTAATCGGCCATGCTGTCAGCTCATCGGGATTAGTGCAGCGGCCGCCTCCTGGAAACAGAGATGAAGGGGGAAAATCGTTAAACGGTCAGCGTTATCTGTTTAGGGGCTTTTAATTGCTTTGTTTTGCCGGTGTCCCGGACAGTCTGCAAAGGGCGCGTGCATGCCGCGTTGCGTTCAGCGTATCGAGCACATCGCCTGTTTGTGTCGGGCTGGCTTCCGCAACCTGTCTGTAACATTTCCGTGACCGGAACTGCAGTACGTCACAACGTCAGGACAAAAGTCACAAAGCATGTGGTACCAAAATAAAATTAAACAAAATAAGGAAGCATAATTATACATGTAATTGTGTGTGTGTGTGTGTGTGTGTGTGTGTGTGTGTGTGTGTGTGTGTGTGTGTGTGTGTGTGTGCGCGCGCGCGCGTGTGTACATATATAACAAGATGCGTTATATATACACATAATTATATATTTTAGTTTTGACCTTTACCCAGATGCTTCGGCTTAGCAACAAAACAGATCGAAGTCCTTGGATGGCCAAACACGCATATATAATATACGTATATGCCATCATACTTTCCCACGGAAAACACGGGAAAAACAAACCAAAACCAAATCCACCCGGTCACCTTCAGCAACGAAAACAGCCTGGACAGGTCCTGGTAACCGTACCGAAAATGGCTCGGGCGCTCCTCTAAGGTGCAAAGACCTTTCGCTAATGAACCTCCGTAAAGAAGCTAACTAGGCTCTAGCAGCGCGCCCTACCCACTCCTCTCTAACCAGCGAATGCATGTTGTGGCAGGGCCGACCACTCTCCGACTACTTGGCTGGCACGTCGCGGCCCAGCAGCACGGAGCCCAACAAAGGCCCGGGGAGAAGGGGCCATTGATCGGTAACCATAGTGTTTTCACAACGTATTGACCACGCATTAAGGGCAAGGACCCCCGAAAACACGGGAACAACGTTAGTGATGACCACGTAACCAGCCCCCGTGGTCAGATCAATATTGGTGTGTCCACTACCCTCAAATCTCAGCTCATGATTTCCAGGTGGCTGAGCATCCGCTCGATTTCCGCCTGGAAGGAGTCGCTGGTGGAAACGCACGTTCGGATCTTCCAGAGACGATCCAGATCAGCGGGGGAGAAGTCCTGCTGGTTGTTCTACGGGTTAGGGGCGAGGGGGTCGTGGAAGACGCTTCCGTTTCCGAGCTGCACGCGGGTCTTCCACATCGCGGGCCGTGACTGCGAGGTCGGTGTCTGAAGTGGATCTACTTCTTCGTGCTTCGCTAGCCGCACCAAACTCCACGACAGAGAGAGAGACAGACAGACAGACAGAGATACACAGAGAGACAGAGACAAAGTAAGTAGTTGGTGTTTTACGCCCAGTCAACCATTGCGGTTATATCAGGGCGATGAGGGAGACAGACAGAGACAGAAGACAGACAGATAGACAGACTAAATGAAACAGAGAAGATCCACGCCAAACTCTGCGCGAGAGAAGGACGGGGTGGAGTGGGGTGGGAGGGAAGGAGGTTGCGATGAGATCCACCAGTGAGGCGTGACCGGGACAGGTGAGGACAGGTCACTGTCACACAAGCGCAACGTCAACACAAACTTGCGTTGGTTTTAAGCTTTGGTTACAGTCCTCAAAAGTTAAATGTCTACGTTCACAGCAGGTTTTAACTATGGAAACGACAAACCACTAAGTGGTCATTCAAGCGGCATGCATACATCAACGTGGAGAAATATGATACACCCTTAACGTCGTCGCACAACCCAGGACCATATACCTACATGCGGTCTTTTTGAGCACCAGACAGTGATATATAGCTGCATGTGGTCTTTCTGAGCACCGGACGCCCGTCATTTGCACGGTGAAACTGTCTCAAATGTAGCGCGCAAGCAGCAGAGGTTGGTAGAAATTTCAGTTTTAGTACAATCAACCTGAAATCATTGTTATCAAGATCATCGGCATAGTTGTTGTCTCCTTTAAACGTAAAATGACAAAACCTAAAGTCCCGGTTTTTGCTTTTTATTTTTCCTATAAAAATGATTGATCTATTTAAAACAATATTGAAAAGAAAATTCAAAACGTTCACTGATCAACAGATGTATGCCGAAACATAATAATCGCCTCATTTAAACCTTTATTAAATCGAAACGATGACCGCTCAGTGGATGATCAAACAGAGAATTAATTTATTAATTAACGCCATTGCCTATCGATATAATTCCTTGCCATGAAAAACCCCACCCCGCCGCCACCACCACCACTCCCCTCTATAAACATGACCTTGTTGTCTTCGGGTGTGGCGTAGGTAAGAACTAATCAAGAAAACGCCTCTGTCTTGATCAGAAGCTACAAAGGGGAAGAAAAAAAAAAGAGAAAAAAAGGCAGCCCTACACGCTCCAAGAGCCTTCACGCCTGAATGAACTTTGTTGTCACTGCGACTTGAATCACCGTACTTCCTCTGCGCATGCGCAATGAGCCGTCAAGCGGTAGATAAGGCGATCGCCAGACACGTCGCAACAAATGTGAGCCGGTTTGGCTTAGCGGTAAGCAGAGGGACTTCGGTTGGAATCTGCTTCGACACTCCTTTCTCTTCAACAGTTGTGGTCTGTGGACACTGTCTTGTGACTTTGTCCCTCACAATTATGAAACATTAAAATGGCTCTCATCGCTGCCCACCTTAATGTAGGAGTCATTCTGGTGGTGACAGTGTAGCGATAGGTATATAATCTCTCTCTACTCCCCACCTCCATACCCCCCCCCCTTCCCTAATAAGCCGTACGGTTTCTGTGGACGTTAAGCACCAAGATTACTTTACGTCGCAATGCCTACTTTTATCGACTCACCCACTCAATGAACTATGATGTCTGCGCCATTCGAACAGAAGAACAAGGGTGGAGATTGTGTGGCGTGCAACAGGAGCTGTTGGAAAGGTTACCGTAAATTGAACACGGGGACGCCTACATGAAAAGTGTCAAGTTTTGATATTTCACGATGGCAGATGAATCGGTGCTGACACCTGCTGCATGTAAACTTTTTTCTTTCTTTCTTTCTCTCTCTCTCTCTCTCTCTCTCTCTCTCTCTCTCTGTCTCTCTCTCTCTCTCTTTTTTTTTTTTCCAGCTGCATATCAACTTGTTTCTTTCTTTTTTGGTGAGTTTCCCGTTGGCTTGTGTGTGTGTGTGTGTGTGTGTGTGTGTGTGTGTGTGTGTGTGTGTGTGTGTGTGTGTGTGTGTGTGTGTGTGTGTGTGCTTTTTTTTCTTTTTTCTTTTTTCTCCCCCGTTCGCAATGTGATCAAATTTGGCGCAACACGACCACCAGGATCCAGTTAACTCTAGACGGTTTCTGTGGTCGTAAAGCAGCTTTGAACTAAACTGACATGAGCGCTCACGAAGTACATAATCATAAACTGCATAGGATTAAAACTCAACAAAATCGGGACGCGTACAGGAAAACCTGAGCGTAATGTTCGCTCTCTGGGGAAAGTCCGCGCTGAAACGCTGTCCCCTCTTCCAAATGTCTACAACTTTTGTTCGTGTTTGTTCTGCAAGAAAGTTATGCTAATTATAAAGGGATATTGGTTGTTTTAAACTGTAACTTTGATACAGCTCAATTCATAAGCTAACGCGTGTTCAAGAGGGGCTGGAACAGCTATGCAGTCTCTCTCTCTCTCTCTCTCTCTCTCTCTCTCTCTCTCTCTCTCTCTCTCTCTCTCTCTCTCTCTTTCTCTCTCTCTCTCTCTCTCTCTCTATATATATATGTGTGTGTGTGTGTGTGTGTGTGTGTGTGTGTGTGTGTGTGTGTGTGTGTGTGTGTGTGTGTGTGTGCGTGTGTGTGTGTGTGTATACTTCATGAGCACTCACGTCTGTTCAGTGTTGCTCTACGTCCACAGAGACCGTAGGAACTATTAGGGATGACAGCCCAGCCAAAAGAATCCTTTGTTTCCGCCAGCCTACAATTTTCCATCCACTGACAACGGCTTTGTTTTCGCCAGCCTACAATTTTCCATCCACCGAAAACCGCTATTTCCGATAGCTTACAATTTTCCAGCCACCGAAAACGGCTTGGTTTTCGCCAGCCCATAATTTTTCATCCACCGAAAACCGTTGTCGATAGTGGAATAGTCGAACAGCGGTCTGCATTCGTTCAGCTACAGCAAGACGCGAGAGCTGCCAGTCGGGTTTGGAAACCCGAGCAGCTCGGTTCCGGCTTTGTGCTTTTAGCGGTCCGTGATGAACGCATCGATGTTCATGCGCAGCCTTGATTAGTCCGTCGCGTCACATTACGCGCCAGATGCCGCAGGTCCCTCTCGCTCGGCCGTACGAAAATTCGCGAGCGCGTTCATTTATCTATCACCCGCGCTGGCGCCAACTAACTGAAACAACGGACCTGACTGGTGTTCGCTGCAGCCTTGGGAAAGTTTCCGAAACCCCGGTCCCTTTCCCACATTTCAATCAAGGTCTGCAATTTCCCCTACGGGACCATTACGCCCCCAAAACAAATCTGCTGCAAATTCAGACGCGAGCGTGAGCAGAGGGAGGGTGGAAGGTAGGAGTGGGTGGGAGGGGGAGGGTAGGGGAGGGTGAAGGGGATAATCAACGGTGTAACGGAACCGAAATGCATCCCTCCCATATCAAGGACAACGGCACATGTCAATGTGATACAATCGCCAGATTTTCTCCTTCCGTCAGAAAAAAGAAACCTTCCGTTGTCCGATTCCATCAAAGCATACAATTTCTGCTACAAAGAGAATGGGGACGTGATCACAAAAATGCGTAGGAGCGGGGGGAGGGGAGGGGGACGGGGTCTAAAAGGGTTCGGATATCCAGTAGTGTGAAAATATCATACAGCGCGTGCATCTGTCGCGAATACTAACACAACCGAGAAGCAATAGAATTCGATTTTATTTTACCACCAGAAAACATTTCCGCCGAGGAATTCAATCAACAAATACAATTCCCTCCAAGGACACCCCCCCCCCTCCTCCGCCACCCCCCCCCCCCCCCACCACAACACGCACACACACACCTGCGCACACCCTACGCATTTGCGCACGCACGCACGCACACACACACACACACACACACACACACACACACACACACACACACACACACACACACACACACACACACACACACACACACACACACACACACACACGTGCGCACAAATATCAGTAAAGACAAATTAAACAAAAAAAAATATTACCGGATTGTCAGAATACGACACTGTCGCGCAGATTTTACGAGCGTGAATATATTTACAAAACTCTGACATCGAGCGCTGTGGGTGTCCTAAACCTGTTTCAACACATCCTGCGTAATTTCTTATAATAACGTTGGGTGAAGAACCTGAAGGGACGGTAACCCGATAGTCCGCTGTGGTGGCGTTTCAGTCATACGCGAGCAGCGCTCTTTGGCAAGTGTTGGCTGGTTTTAAAGTTTCCAGTTTCGTGTCAGCGGCGGCCTTTTGCAAAGGCAATCACTCGAGACTTGAAACGAACGCTGTAGGCTATGGGAAATAGGAAACACTGGCCAGATATTCAAAGGGTCTGTGGTTCGAAGTCTTGAAACAAGGTGGCGCATCGCCTTAATTTTTTCTCTCCGAACTGAACCGGTGTGGTTGTTGCTAGTGCTTTCTGTTCTGTTTTGCTTTTTGTTGTTGTTATATAAATTATTTGTTGTTTGTTTAAGTAAAAAAAAATGTTTTAAAAAGAAGAAGAAATTGCAGTAGAGAGTGGGTAAATGTCATTTTCCTTTTCTATAACTAAGCGTTTTTTTTTATTACGATTTTCTTAACGAAACAGTCTTAACGAAACATACGTTGTTGCAAGGATCTCCACTTTGTCTTTTTGCCCGTGTGCCTATAGCTGCTTGATCACCAGCTTTCTGCTTGTCCACCCCCACCCCCCTCTCTCTCTGTCTCTGTCTCTCTCTCTCCGGGTTGTCCTACAGGCATTCGTGCAAACCGGTATCCTTTGTATCTCTTTGCCCATGTGCCATACCCCTCTCTCTCTCTCAGACTCAGCTGTAATAAGGTTCATTTAGCCAGTCAGTCACTTCCTCCCTTCCTCCACCCTCAACCCGCACACAGTTATTATTCCAACTCGCGAGGGAACAGCTCAGTTACACAGTGCGCGTGTGTGTATAGCAGAGAAAGGTTGGAACCTGCAATCAGCAAGATCGGCGGAAGGAGAACGAAATTATTGATGATCTCTCTCTCTCTTCCTCGGCATCTGCCGTGTGTACTTGATTTACTCATGAGATATGAGAGTTTATATACACATGCTCATGAATATGCATGTCAAGCATCGTATGCTCACGATCTGGTGATAATAAATACTTGCTTTTCTCATAATCTACACTGATTGGCTCCATTGTGATTTGTTGTTCCGTTTATTTGCCTTTGTTTTTCTGTGTATCTTAGTACCACAGGAACACACACACACACACACACACACACACACACACACACACACACACACACACACACACACACTAACACACGCAGGCAAACACACGCAGGCAAACACACACACACACACACACACACACACACACACACACACACACACACACACACACACACACACACACGCACACACACGCTAACACTAACACTAGCACTAACACTGACACACACTAACACACACACACATGCACAAGAACCCACAAAGGGAAGGAGAGAGAGAAAGAGAATAATCCAGCTTCTCTGCAAGTGTCAGTGATGCTCTTTCCAGTCCAAGCAGACAGTCAGTTAGTTAGAGAGACTTGTAAACAAACAGCTAGTCAACTAGTCAAGAACACAAACAATACAAGTACTCGAGTCCACGATTAACTGGTGGTCTCCACAGCGTAAAACTCTTCACGTTAAGACATCCACCCAACAAGCCTTTAACATCAGTACAACTTCATATACCATCTGGGCACGTTTGCAACATATTGCACAACTCACTCAGAGGTGGGGGTGGTCTGATGAAATTAACACCCCCAGACACATAACATTCACTCCTGTCCCTGACGGAGAAAGGTTGGGGTAAAACTAAAACATGAGAATGTCGAGATATTTGTAGACAGCGTGCTCTGCTGAAATAATATGGTTCAGCTTATGCCCGACGAAATCGAAAAGCTGTACGAGAGCGGGTAAAACTGAATCAGAACTGTCTCCAGTGTTAGCGTCGAAGAGCAAGGCATTTGACGCCTGATCAATAAGGTCCACGAAAATGCCTAGTCAAGCTGTTGCGTATAATTTACACGATCATCAAACGGCGTGCTATCGACCAGTCTTTGCCTACAACAAGTGAGTAGAGAGCATCGCATTCACTGGTCAAATTACCATCAGATCAGAAAATGTGTGACTGACTTGCTTTCGCTGCTTCGTTCTCAAGGGATGGAGACGTTTTCTTCTAGTTTTCGTTAGGTACGCGTGAGGAATTATGCTGGAGTGTGTGTGTGTGTGTGTGTGTGTGTGTGTGTGTGTGTGTGTGTGTGTGTGTGTGTGTGTGTGTGTGTGTGTGTGTGTGTGTGTGTACGAGAGAGAGAGAGAGTCTGTATGTGTCCGTGTGTGTGTGTGAGTGTGTGTGTGTGTGTGTGTGTGTGTGTGTGTGTGTGTGTGTGTGTGTGTGTGTTTATAATTTTGTGTGCGTGTCTGTTTTTGTGTGTGTGTGTGTGTGTGTGTGTGTGTGTGTGTGTGTGTGTGTGTGTGTGTGTGTGTGTGTGCGTGCGTGTGTGTGTGTGCGTGAGAGAGAGAGAGAGAGAGAGAGAGAGAGAGAGAGAGAGAGAGAGAGAGAGAGAGAGAGAGAGAGAGAGCGTACTTGTTTCTTTTTCAGAAGCAGGAATGCTGATGTCTAATATTACTTCTTCCCAAATCCGCCTTGTCAAACATGATATTCTTGATCAGAGCTGCTCTGTTTACGTTAAAGTTTAAGCTGTCTTGTTTCACTCGGCATTTTGCTTTCATCTTCACCCGGCCTTCTCAACATCCAGGGCATAATAATTGTGGGAGTTGTTTTGTCTGATGACAAGAACGATCCACACAGGAGCGGTGCATAAAAATAGAACACGGTTCGATCAAATTCATCACTTTTCTCTCTTCTTTCTTTTCTTAGCTACAAGGGAAAGGTTTTAATCCCAAAAATATCAAACTGCCGACAGGAACGTATATATATATATTCACACACACACACACACACACACACACACACACACACACACACACACACACACACACACACACACACACACACACACTGGCCTGATTGCATAAAAGTGTGAAACAGCAAGGAAATAAATGCCAGTTTCATGACAACAGAAACTGCCACCAGCGCAAAACAAAAAACTAAAAACACAACTCACTCGAGGGCAAACAAATGCCAAGCCAAACTCCTACTCCAAACTACGATGCTGAAGTCGCCAACAGTATTATATACGTCCCCAACGGAAACTTGACTGAATCAACACAGTGTCCACAGAGTTTGTGTTTTTCTTTTTTAAATCCACCAGTGTCTGCGGTCCATCATTCGATTTTGATCAAACCCAATTCGAACATCTCTACCGCACACACTGTTCAGCTGTGACCAAGGACAGCCTCTGGTTCTTATAAGGCTGACTTTTGAAATCCGACGACTCGTTAAAAAAAAAAAAAAAAAAGTCATGTTCTAAACATGTTTGAACGGCATTCTCAGTGCTTTAAAATCCAAACAAACACTAAAATCACGAGCGGGTTCTGTTACAGCGTTGTAGGCCTGTAAACACAAGACGGGAAACACGATACGGGTACCACAGCTCCTTGGGCGAGACATCCTGATCCGTCAGGAAGAATTGTGTGAGCTGGAACTTGAGCGGCTGACAGCGTTATATACACGGTGCCGTTATCAGAAGACTACGGTCTCCGAGCGTCTCAGGTTGCGAGTTAAGACCCACTTGCTGAATAGTTGATGTCCGGCAAATGAACGCCATCAAACCGCACACCCTTCTTTCCTTTGTTTCCGTCAATAATTAACGTCCGGGGCAGCAACTGATGCCTCTGCCAGAAAGATGGCGAGCGTCTGTCATGACTGTCACATAATTCATGATGTAGCTGGTGGAGCGAAACGCCGGCAGTCTGTACATGATCTGGTTTGGTGGAGACGGATAAAGGCCGACTTTGACACGTTTGTAACGCAAAACCTTCGGTGTATACGGACGGCTAATCGCGAAAAACTTGTACCAAGTGCACGTGAGGCCAAGACAGCGGAAGTACTATACAGCAAGAGTGGAGAGTCTCTGGGGACGGCGAGAGAGGGTTCCAACAGACAGACAGACAGACAAACAGACAGAATAGGTACTGGGGTACCGACAGAACGACGACTGCGGGGGTGGGGGCGAGGGGGGGGGGAGACAGACAGACAGACAGAATAGGTACTGGGGTACCGACAGAACCAGGACGGGGAGGGGGACAGAGGGAGACAGACAGACAGACGGAATAGGTACTGGGGTATCGACAGAACCAGGACGGGGAGGGGGACAGAGGGAGACAGACAGACAGACGGAATAGGTACTGGGGTATCGACAGAGCAAGGACAGGGAAGGGGACAGACAGACAGAGAGACGGAATACGTACTTGGGTACCGACAGAGCCAGGACGGAGAGGGGGGCAGGGGGAGACAGACAGACAGACAGACAGACAGAATAGGTACTGGGTACCGACAGAGCCAGGACGGGGAGCGGGGTAGAGGGAGACAGACAGACGGAATAGGTACTGGGGTATCGACAGAACCGGGACGGGGACAGGGGGAGACAGACAGACGGACAGAATAGGTACTGGGGTATCGACAGAACCAGAACGGGGACAGGGGGAGACAGACAGACAGAATAGGTACTGGGGTACCGACAGAACCAGGACGGGGAGGGGGACAGACAGACAGACAGACGGAATAGGTACTGAGGTATCGACAGAACCGGGACAGGGGGAGACAGACAGACGGACATAATAGGTACTGGGGTGTCGACAGAACCAGGACGGGGAGGGGGACAGACAGACAGACAGAATAAGTACTGGGGTACCGACAGAGCCAGGGGGCAGAGGGGAGACAGACAGACAGACGGAATAGGTACTGAGGTATCGACAGAGCAAGGAGGGGGAAGGGGACAGACAGACAGACGGAATAAGTACTGGGGTATCGACAGAACCGGGACAGGGGGAGACAGACAGACGGACATAATAGGTACTGGGGTGTCGACAGAACCAGGACGGGGACAGGGGGAGACAGACAGACAGACAGACAGATTAGGTACTGGGGTACCGACAGAGCCAGGACGGGGACAGGGGGAGACAGACATACAGACAGAATAGGTACTGGGGTACCGACAGAACCAGGACGGGTAGGGGGACAGACAGACAGACAGAATAAGTACTGGGGTACCGACAGAGCCAGGGGGCAGAGGGGAGACAGACAGACAGACGGAATAGGTACTGGAGTACCGACAGAGCCAGGACGGGGAGGGGGATGGGGGGTGGGGAGAGACAGACAGACAGACAGACAGATACTCTAGGTAGTAGGGTCAAAGTCCACAACGGCGCATGGTACTGGGATATCGACAGAACCAGGGTTTGTCTCTTCTTTTTTTCTTTTCCTTCTTTTTCCCCCACACTCAGCCCTCGTCCTCAAAACGAAACAAAACAACTAATTCAAAAACAAACAAACAACAACCACAACACAACAGCATCAAAAATGTGCTTTAAACTGACACAGTGACAGGTCCGTACAAAATTAATGCTCAGAGAAATATAAGACAGTGGGCCATGACAGCGGTGCATTGAAAGATCTAGTTCTCCATTACAACACGTCTACGGTTATTTGAAACCAGTTCGATTCAGTACCACCAAAGCGTCGTTACAGACCCCCAGTCAGAACAGCACAATTGTCCATCTTTTATTGACAAAAAGTATTTGTTTGTTTCGTTATATATTTATTTACTAATTCCTTTATTGTGTATAATTTATAATGCTTCAAGTAACCTACTTTATTCGAGTCAAGAGAAACTTATTTACAACGGGCATTTTTGTTGTTATTGTTTGTTTTTCTTCTCTTTTTTTCTTCTTCTAGGATTGGGTGGTGGTGGTGTTTTTTGTTTTTGTTTGTTGTTGTTTGTTTGTTTTGGTTTTCTTTTGTTCTGCGGGTAGAATGGCTTAAAAAATACACAGGTGTTTTGAGGTTTCAGAACACCACACGAAAGAAACTGACGAACTGAACTACTTGGACGAAAGAATTCTTTTTAACCTTCCTAAACATTTTTTTTTTTTTAAAGCGCCATCATTCTTCCATTCAAGAAAATAAACCTAATACTACAGCAGTCAAGCACCAACCACCCTGAGTGTCCAAAGAAAGCAGCTCCACTAAACTCCCTTTAAATTTCACTCTCGCCTGAGCTCGAAGAATACCGAGGTAGCAAAACCCCTGATGGATGAAGCCAAGAAGCAGCGAGTGATGGTTCTACAAGCCCCCCCCCCCCCCACCGCCCCACCCTCCTCCACTGTCCCTTCCCTCCCACCCCCACCCCCCAGCAAAAAAAAAAAAAAAAAAGCTTGTGATTATCAAAAGGACATTCAACTGCTGTCTCCCCAGGGTGTCCTTGAGAGGATGAAAGGGTGGCGAGCAGCTGAAGTGGCGTTGTGAACATCAGGAGCATGCAGCCGCTGAGCTGAGTGTGACAAAAACATCCCATGATGGGCAAGAACGGAACCTCTCGACAGACGCGGCGGCACACGGATGGAATTCAAATCTGTGCGGGAACAAAGGAACGTGAAATGAAACTGAAATCAGAAATCACGCATGCATTCAAGCATGGGCAAGAAGTTGGAGAGCCGGATTTCTTTAATTTGTGTATCTCTGGACTTAGCAACTTTGAGTTTCCGGTAATTTCATCCAGCACACACAGGCACACGCGCGCGCGCATAAACACACACACACACACACACACACACACACACACACACACACACACACACACAAATATACACGGGTACACACACACACACACACACACACACACACACACACACACACACACACACACACACACACACACACACACACACAGAAAGAGAGAGAGAGAGAGAAAAAAAAAAAGTAGATGGAATCTAATATCATTATGTGTACATATCGTGTATCATCTATCTGTTCGTTGCTTGCAAAAGGAGCTAACACCGAAAGTTCGCACACGTTTTGTATTGTAACTTTTCCCGTGCTTTGATCTTGGTACAGAAGACAACAGCAAAACTTGTCTAACCACGTTGTACGCAAAGCAGCAGCTACTTTCCTCGCATCAGGCAAATTTAGTCCTCACGCCCTGGTAATGGCCGTCTCTTGAAAGAACCATGCGGTGTTATGGCTGTGTTCGATGCTGGATAGGATGGAAAATCGCCATCATTACTTTTTATGTCTGTGTCATGGCGCTTGTGTGGAGACCAGGCATCGGTCAGAAGCACAACTTTCTGTCTTTCCCTTTTTTGCTTGTGTGTGTGTGTGTGTGTGTGTGTGTGTGTGTGTGTGTGTGTGTGTGTGTGTGTGTGTGTGTGTGTGTGTGTGTGTGTGTTCAAATTTTTTAAAGATTTCTTTCGTGTTTTGCTGTTGTTGTTGTTTGTTTTTGTCCAGGCAAAAGCACGATTCCAAATCACTTTAACACTAAAAAGAGAGGAAAAAATGAAGAAACCTAACACGTCTCATTTGAAAAAACAAGAATACATAAATGACTTTCACACAATGGAGGGGGAAAAAATCAGGCTTGTACAGATCTGAAACTGCGTATTCTCGCCTCATTAAAGAAAGACTTAAAGAGACAAAGCAAAGACATAAATGTCATTTACAATGACTCCTGCATGCATCGACACGGATGACAGAGCACTCGCTGCATGTGTCTCTGCTTATCATAGTGGACCACCAACGATACAGTTACAGCTCAGATAGCTCAGTGGTTAGAGCGCCGGACTCGTGATTGAAAGGTCGCGAGTTCGAATCCCCGCAGGAGCGGCGGGAGAATTTTCTTCTCCATGGTCAACTTTCTGTGCTGACTCTTATTTCGGTATCCGTTCCACCCCCGTGCTACCGCAGTAGCACGTAAAAGATCCCGGTCATTCTGCCAAAAGTGCAGGTGGCAGGTTACAGCTAAACACGCATACACCTTACGTATGTGGCTTTGCATGTAGTGACATGGAGCATGGTTGTATGGTGTACGCAGAACTTGCGCCGATACGGCTGCAGTTTCATGTGGCACCAGCCATGCCAGCGCTGCAAGTACACCACTTCGGTGGATATTCAAAAAACGCGCTATAAAAAGCTAGTCACTCATGTAGAATCACATGCGAGCGCAGTGAGTCTGCTCAAGAGAGCGGAGAATAGC